>CM029651.1:31680537-32880537 GCA_017311315.1 Dendrocalamus latiflorus | reverse complement strand
CTCCTTTGGTACTCATCAGTCATCTCAATAGGCAGGTTTTTTAGGAACCATGGGTGGTTCTTGATCTCTGGGATGGTTATCCGCTGCACAACTAAAAAGGTGACTATTAACACTTGCAAAACTGATGCTGCTTGATGCGTAAGAACTGAATTATTTTAAGACAAGAATGACCTGCTCAGGATTTCCAACGAAAATCCGGGACAGCAGATGCCTGCACTCCATTGAGACTCGAACATAGTCAGGAATTGAGTACTGTACACTGAGTATCCTCTGTGAAAACCACAAATATGTTTCATATTAAGGCAGTGTTGAGGATCAGGCACACATGATTCAAAAATATCACAAAGAAAAGGTGGCAATGGGTGCACTCACAGTGATTGTCTTGCGGAAGTTCCTGGGGTCATCAGGGTCCTCAAAAGGATATACGCCGACAAGCATCACATATAGTGTTACTCCACAAGACCAAACATCAGCGACCTAAGATTTCACATGGTGGTGCCTTAAAGGCTTCAGATGCAGTACTTAGACCATTGAAATTATGCAGTTGCAAAATAGATTTTACCTTTCCATCATATTCTTTTCTAGAGAGGACCTCTGGGGCAATGTATGCTGGTGTGCCAACGGTTGATTTCGGTTGAGAGTGCAAGACAGAAGACTGAAAACGAAAAGAGTCAAAGAAAGGGCGATAGTTTAGGCAATAAAAATGTGATCATCAGAGGTTATAATCTGGTCGGGTGTACCTTGGAGTAACCAAAGTCACAAATCTTAAGCCGAGGTGCGACACTACCATCCAATAGAGTATTTTCTAGTTTCAGATCTCTATGACATACTTGCTGCAGGGAAAAAAAAGATAAAAGATGGTATAGTGTGAGGAGTTTTCATTGAGTTGCTATTTGCAAGTCGACTTGATAGAATAGGTACCATAGAGTGACAATAGCTCACTCCAGAAATCAGCTGTTGGAAGAAGAACCTTGCCTGATGAGAATAATGAGTAAATAGTAAATGTAATGACATGTGCCCTCACAAGAAAATCCCAAAGATTGTCGCAAATATTCTCTACCTCATCCTCACTAAATCTCCCCACATTGCAAATCCTTTCAAATAGCTCACCGCCAGAGGCATATTCCATAACTATTGCCAAATGTGTAGGAGTTAGCACGACCTGAAAAACTAAGTACTACTTTAATTTTTAAGCCTGGATACAGTTTTGAATATTAAACCTTGACAATCAGACAAATATAGATGTTTCATGATGAATGGAAAGAAACAGCTACAGAAACTACTAGCAACATTCACAAGGCTCCCATGTTTCTGAACTTCCTGCTCAAAAAGCAAAGAATATATATTCTCGAAAGGAAACAGACAAATAATCTAAAGTAGTCCTGACCACAACTGTGCATAAGCAAAAAAAAAAAAGGCAAATAATGTAAAGATGCTTCTTCCTACAAGACGATACCATACAAGAATTTATTCTCCATTTCAAACAGTTTTGGAAAATCAAATTCTTCCAACCAAGAAGAAATGCTTACACCAAAGATTATTCAAAAGCACATGGCCGACCACTCTCTACTGGTTAAGTACCCTCAATAGCCTAGTTCAATAGGAACATTTAAAGTGGTAAATCAGGTATGTAGAACCGGTTTGGAAAGTATGGGGGTGGAAACGAGATATGTCACAGAACACCCAACAAGCTGCAGCAGGAGAACAAGAGGCATTAAGCCCGTCAGGTATCAATTGGAACGGTCATTTCTTTTGTTGATTAGTTGCATTACTGGTTGTAAATAATCATGATGTGCTGATCAACACCCTGGCAATCTAAATAACAAATCAACTTCCCTGAGTAGTGAGGAACACTGCCAGGAGCAAGATAAAGTTAAGCTGATAAGCATTCAACAATTCAATGGAAGTAGCTTACTAATCCTACTAGGGCAAAAAAAAGGTATCTAGTTTCACACGCAAGGCATACACGCTAAAGCAGTCAGTATGTTTACAGTTAAACAGCATACTAAAAATAGAAAAGAAAACACCAATGATGGAAATAATGAAATTCAAAAGATAAAGAGTCACCATCAAAAGTCCTCCAAAATGTGCAACTGAACTTTCACGTTACATATTCCACTTGTCCTCCTATTTAAAATAAAAATAGAGGTGGACTACATATAGCAATCACTTTATATCTAGAAAAGGTCTTCCCCAGAAAAGAGCAGAAACAATTGAGTGTTACATAAGAAAATTCTATAGGTCAGCCCCTGAAATCAATCGCCTCGATCAACAACTTGCAACCATAAGAACAACAACTGCAACCATAAGAACAACAACACATCTGCAATTTCTGTTAAAAAATTCACATAACCAATAAAAAATAAGTAGAATATGCAATCAGCTACTCTAGTTAAATTTCATCAAAGGGTGATCTTGAGTGGTAATGAACTAAAGCACAACACTCATTTCATCTTCGAGTTCATATTAGGGATAATTACCGTTCTAGAGGCCCGAGAAATTACCTCCTTAAATCTAATTATGTTTGGATGCTTCAGTGACCGATGGTTCATAATCTCCCTTTGAACATGTTCATCGATCTATGCAACAAGAAGAAACATGTGGAGTTAAGTAATGAACCAGAGATACTTAAGGTTCAAAAGAAAAGGTCCTTCGAGGAAAAGAACTAGAGAAAATACCAAAAACAGAGTTGTGAACGTAATAACAGCATCTAGTACAGAACCAGAACACAGCTCTGACAAGATTTTCAGCTCGAAATAATGGACAACGCATCTCAAAAGAGGAAAAAGAAAAAGAAATGGACAGCATAGCACACTACAACAGTAGTATAATTAATGAACGGGAACATGCTCGCTGACTTGTATGGACAGCTCATTCAGGCGCTAGAAACATCCATCAAAAGCTGAAGTATACTCAGAAGAGAACCCCAAAGAAACTAAAGAAATGGAATATATATTCCAAAAAGAACTAGTTGAAAAGAGTTAAAGAAAAACCTGCTAAATAATAGACTATATCATCAACTATACAAACCTGGGGTTCCGCCCCCCCCCCCCGGCTATCCACGTCGCCCCCGGCGCCCGGTTTTTCGTACGGCCGGGGAGACCATTCCCTCCTGGTTTTCTGAAATTACGTAAAGGTCCTTTTTCTTCGCGAAAAGGTCCCTGGTTTTTTTAAAAAAAGTCCCTGTAAGTTTTTTTCCCTAAAAAATTTTTTGATAGCGCCCCGCGGGTTTCCAAAATTACGTATAGGCCCTTATTTACTTACGTACAGGTCCTTACAGGTCCTCGGTTTTTTACGAAAAAGACCTTTGATTTTTCCTAAATTACACATATGTCCTCGTTTTTTTATTAAACCCCTGCGAATTATCGTCCCTTTTACTTTGGTCTACACGGTAGCTAGCGCGGCGTGCGCCGCGCTTATATGCAACTAGTATGTAACAATAGCCAACACACGCTAATAGCTTTCGCATATTTAGAAGACTTGCCCTGACAAAACTGTACTATTTCTAGAACAGTCTGGTTCTGCTAGCTTCCTTGTGAGAGTAATGCTATAGATAAGAGATTGAGCTATTTAATCACGTGTAAAGAAACAGGGAGCCTCCAACTAAAAAAAAGATATATTTGACCGATCACACAAGTTGCAATTTAGTTGACAAAGGGACAAGAATTTTGAGCAATCTTTCACTTTCTTGTTTTTCGAGAAAACTATGGGAAGAGACTCTACCCAGCTGATTTTTGTTTTCTGGAACTACTTACTCATAACTAGGACTAGACTAAAAACAAATGCACAAGCTTTAACCAATAAACTGTATACAGGCCCATTTGTTTACTTAATGTGAGTTTTAAGATCTTCACTAAAGTGGCCACAATGAGAATTAATGTAATTGCTGATAGAGTCATTAGCCCAACTCAAACGGCGTTTATGCGTGGACGAAATATCCTGGAAGGAGTTGTCATACTGCATGAAACGGTACATGAGTTACATCGCAAGAATTTAAATGGGGTAATTTTGAAGCTTGATTTTGAGAAGGCGTATGATAAAGTTAAATGGCCTTTTTTACTTCAAACCTTACGCATGAAGGGATTTTCATCCAAATGGATAACTTGGATTCAATCCTTCATTCAAGGAGGTAGTGTGGCTGTTAATGTTAATGGTGAAATTGGTCATTTCTTCCAGACTAGGAAGGGACTTCGTCAGGGTGATCCTTTATCGCCAATTTTATTTAACATTGTTGCGGACATGCTTGCCATTCTTATTAGAAGGGCTATTGAGGGGGGACAGTTTGACGGCATTATATCCCATCTAGTAGATGGCGGTTTGTCGATTTTACAATATGCGGACGATACTGTGTTATTTTTGGATCATGTTGTTGAAAAGGCAAAAAATCTGAAACTCTTGCTATGCGCTTTTGAGCAACTATCTGGGCTGAAGATTAACTTTCACAAAAGTGAAATCTTCTGTTTCGGAGATGCTAAAGACGCTAGACAGGATTATGTGGACCTTTTTGGGTGCCAATCTGGTGAGTTTCCAATTAGGTATCTCGGCATTCCAATCCACTATAGAAAATTGAGAAATGTCGACTGGAGAATGGTTGAGGAACGGTTTGAGAAAAAGCTTAGCAGTTGGAAGAGCAAACATCTATCAATTGGGGGTCGATTGACGTTGATAAATTCCGTCTTGAGTAGCCTCACAATATATATGATGTCTTTTTTTTGTGATTCCAAAAGGAGTTCTAAAGAAATTAGATTATTTCCGATCCAGATTTTACTGGCAAGGTGATGAACATAAGAGAAAATATCGACTTGTGAAGTGGAATATTCTATGCCAGCCAAAAGAACAGGGTGGTTTAGGAATGCTGATTTAAATCTCAAGAACTTAGCGTTGTTGAGTAAATGGCTTTTCAAGCTTCTAACGACGGATGGTACTTGGCAACAACTGTTGCGCAATAAATACCTGGGATCTAAACCCTTAGTGCAAGTCGAACGTAAACAAAGCGATTCACATTTTTGGGCTAGTCTGTTGAAGGCAAAAGGGATTTTCCTACGATATGGTTCTTTTATTATTAAGGATGGCTCACAAGTCAGATTTTGGGAAGACAAATGGTTAGGCGATGATAGTTTGATGAACCAATATCCTGGTTTATACACTATTGTTAGACCAAAATTTGTCACAATTTCAGAAGCTTTGGGTTCTGTTCCACCTAATTTTTCTTGGAGACGTGATTTAATTGGATCCAAGCTGGTGGAATGGACTAACTTATTAGCACGACTATCCAATATTCAGCTGACACAAGGTCATGATGAATTTCGCTGGTCTTTACACCCAAATGGGCAGTTCTCGGTGAATTCCCTTTATAGAGCGATGCTTCAAACTCCTGTACCTAATTTGAATAAACGCCTGTGGAAACTGAAAGCGCCGATTAAGTTGAAGATCTTTCTTTGGTACCTTAGGAGGGGCGTGGTTTTAACGAAAGATAATCTAATCAAGCGTAATTGGCAAGGGAGCAAGTCATGTTGTTTTTGTCATAGTGATGAGACAATTCAGCACTTGTTTTTTGATTGCCGATTTGCGCGGGCTGTTTGGGGTTTCTCTCAAATTGCTCTGAAGCTAACAAAACCACGGAGTGTAGCACATATGTTTGGCAGCTGGTTAAATGGTATATCTAATCATTTGAAATCATTAGTACTGCTTGGGGCAGCAGCAACATGTTGGTCTATATAGTTGTACAGGAATGATATTGTTTTTGAAAAGAACAACTCTTATTCTCCTTTGCAGGTTATTTATGCAGTCTCTCACCGACTCCGTTCGTGGGCTATCCTGCAAAGACCGGAATTGCAGGATACGGTTGTGGTGGCATCGCGACAGTTGGAGCAGTTGGCGAAGGATATTTTTACCCGGGCATATGGGTGGCGATCTAGTCTTAGGATTGACTGTCACTAGATTCTGCTTAGTTTTGTTTTTACTCATAAGCTGTGTGCCTATTCTTAGGCAGAGGCTGGAAGTTTTTGTTCCAAGGATGTGTATCACCTCGATGTAACAAACTTGGGATTTAATAAAGTCTTCCTTTTCAAAAAAAAAAAAAGCTACAAACACCAAATCCGACAAAACTAAAAGATATTCAATGCCCGGATGTGAAGATTCAGCTCTTTAATTTGAAACACTCATCAGCAGAGTGCTGCAAACACCCGCATTTGTCAGCCACACCATGCTCCAAAGTCAAGCCATCTCCCAAGTTTTACGTAAGCACAAAAAACGAAACAAAAATAGGCTGCCAAACTTAAATTTTTACGTGTGCACCAAGGGGGGGAGGCATTTTGTAGAGATCCCCAATCCGAGAAGAAGATACGAGAGATCACGGGAGGGCAAACAATTTTAGACTAGTAACTGGGTTATCCGCTTGAGCAAGTTTAATTTAGTCCATTAATAACAAGTATATCCAGCCAAAACACGAATCTTGCTACGCACTACTAACCAATTAAAGTCACTCCACCAAGAAAACAAAGCTGCTGTATGCCTTAGACCCTTATAATCCAATATCAGGGGAGGTAAGAACCAGGCAGCCGATCGATTACCTTCTCGCCTCTCTCGATGAACTTGACGGCGAAGAGCTCCTTGGTCTTGACGTCCCGCACCAACTTGGCCACCCCGAAGTTCCCGGACCCTAAGTCCCTGATCACCTCGTACCGCTCCATCCGCCCCGCCGTTTCTTGATCAAGAACGGGAGCTGCAGCCAGGACAAGCCAAGAACATGAAGCGACCAAGCAGAGCAGCTCGTGGAACCGAAGGCGCACGCACACGAGGAAGGGGGAGAAGGTGTGGATGGTGATTTTGGGGGAAGCTGGGTACTCGAGCCCCTTAACGATGGGGATGGGGACTTGGGTTAACTGGGGAGCCGAGCTGGGGTTGAGGTGCGGAGGTAGACGTGAGACGTCTCCTTGCAGCTCGACCATGTGTCGCCGCGGGTGCCGTCCGGGGCTACCCAGTTGTGGACGTCGAGCTCGTTATTAAACAATGGAAACGGAAGCACATAACCCACGTAAATGACCACTTGTGACATAAAACTCGATTTTTTTTGTAAATAATATATATTTTATTTAAAATAACAGAAATATACCCGTGTAAATATTTTTTTTTACAGGAATGACCTCCAGTTACCGAACTTTTAGACGACTGGATCCTGTCGTCCAACAGCCACGTGACGCACAGACAATCTGTAGACCGTTGGGCAATATAATTGCAGTCGCCGAACTGTCAGGCAATTGTTTCCAGTCATTTAGCGATTAGACGACTGCAAATCCAATCGTCCAACCCTTTAGTGACTGGAGACGCATATAAATCGGTCGTTTGCAGTCGCTGAACAGTTGAGCGACTACCAGCCATAAGGCGACATGCTCCAGTCGTCCAACGGCTCGACGATTAGAACCTGTCGCCCAACGGCCTATGATGGACAGCTTGTGGGTCACGTGGCTATTGGGCGATATGTTCCAGTCGTCCAATGGCTTGGCGACTGGAAGTCATTTCTATAAAAAAAAATGTTTGTGCGGTATATTTCTGTTATTTTGAATAAAATATAGATTATTTATAAAAAAATTCCATAAAACTCCAGGTTTTAGAATTTCTTGCACGTAACCGCAGGAATTCATCTTTTAGAACACCAAACCCCATGTTTTCAACTTGCCCTGTCCAACTCAGCTTGTCTCTCTCCTTCAGACGCACACGAAGCAGCTGTCGGGGCAGCGTGGCCACGCGAACAAGCCCACCCGTCAGGCCAGCACGACGAGGAGGCCACTTAAGATGCGAAGCGGGCGCGGCGCTGAACGGTGGGCACCCTCCCCGTGCCAAGATGGGTTTTGATGGTTGCTAGGCGGCGGGAGAAGCATGCTCCGGGCGACCATTGCGGGCTCCTACGGCGGCGATCGCAGATGCGAGAGGCGCCTGCAGCAAAGCAATAGCCTTTAGTGGAATTTGGTTTTGGGTTCGGTTGTTATGCCGATTTTGGGGGCAGGTGGGTTAAACCCTAGGTTAGGGGTTAGGGGAATTGGTGTGCTTGTTGTGGCGAGTCGACATGTGTGAAAATCGAATATTTCTTGAAAATCTGGCTTGTGTTGTGCTTGAATTGAGTTTGGATGGTAGTGGCTGTGTTCTTGTGTGCAGATTAGGGTTTCTTGTAATTAGGGATTCGGTTGAGATAGCCTCAAAATTCAAAGTAGTAATTTTGTTTGTTCAATGTATGAGCACCGCGATATCGTCAGTTATGTTGAGCTGCTTTTGTTTGGATTTGTAGGATCATGGACGAAGAGTGGGCTCTTATGGCTCGGTTGGGCTGAAAAACTGTGGCTTATGGCTGAAATTGCACTGTATCTTATGGCTCGGTTGGGCTGAAAAACTGTGGCTTATGGCTGAAATTGCACTGTAGCGGCTGAAATTTCATTGTAGTTGAAGGTGGCTTATTTGACGTAATTAAATTTAAAAAATATGCTAGCTCATCACGGACAACACAAACGAATACGAAAAAAGAACAGACAAACAAGCTCAAAAAAAGCTAAAAGTTCAGAAAAAGACGAAATTTATGAATAGTGAAAAATAAGTCAGAAGCTGAAACTGAAACGAGCGGGAAAACTTGACTGAAATCGGAACCTAGCACTACCGATTTCGATAGACCACCAAGTGGAAACCAAAATCCCAAATATGTGGCAAATCCTAGACTCAATTAATTTTTGCATACCTTGTCCATGGGCCATGGCTGTGCCAACCCTTGTCTTTGGCATTATTGCTACCTTCCTCCGCACGCCATCGCTGCCTCTAGGGTTTCACCAGATGTGCAAGTTCAAGACGAAATGTTGGCATGACAAATGGGGGGAGTATGCACTGCTACAAAAAAAGATCATCACAGATAATTCAAAAACATTATCACAGACAGTTTCGTGAGCTATCTGAGTTTATGGGTCAGTAATAGCATGAGATCATCACAGACGATCTTTAAACTATTTGTGATACATACTATCACAGATGGTTATTAACTCATAACTGTCTGTGATATTAAACTATCACGGACAGTTTGTATGATCACAGATGGTTTCTACTACAAACCGCCCGTGATAGTTTAATATTACAGACGGTTATAAGTTTATAACTGTCTGTGATATTCTTTCATAATCCTAAATTTATTTTTGTTTGTTGGCTAGCATCAGGAAATGTTAGCCATGCTATCTGAAATAAGCAAAAACACAACAAGTACATGTATACATCTAATTCACATTCATTTCAGAGACAAGAATATCCATTTCACCTATCAATTAACTCAAATGAAATTAATTAACCATATTTATAAACAAATAAATACATGTACAATTAAGCTCAATCTTATCTCAATCAAGTTCATTCTACATTGTGAAACTCTCTATCTTTGTTTATGACCTGAGACATTAAGAAGTATGCATACTATCCTCGAATTGTTTAGAGGCCGGTCTGTTCCAACACAGTTGTAGCAATGGCCACAACCTATCGGTAGGAAGATTAAAGTCGTGCATACATATAAATTAATACGTACGAAATAATTATTGTAAGATTGACAAACCTGAGGATCATTGGTTACCGCGGAACCGAGGAGTAGTTCCATGCTGCGACAAACATAGTATCCACAGGTAATGCCTGGCGGCTGCTGGTAGTACTGAAAAAATATAATTTGTTAGTTCGAGAGGCATTACTATGAAATATTATATAGAATTAATGTGTAATAGAGAACATCGATAAATCTAGATCATGTCGCAGGGCGTTGATCCCTCCTTTGCATTTTCGTACAGTAGCAACGTATGAGGTGAATGACCTACGTGATTCGAAAAAGTTAGCTTTTGTTATTGCGAAGGAAGAAAAGACTACAATAAAATTATCTATAGAGGAAATGCGTTTACCTGTCGATTAATTGTTGGATAACTGTGAAGTCAATTTTGACCTTCTTTAGGGAATCAAGGTATATTACCTTGTTCTATTTGGGTATAATTACAATTAGAATATAGTGAAACCTACATAGGTATGTCGTCATGGTCATTAAATCTAAGTTCGTGTTACTTATAAAATATAATCAATAAGTATAACCACTAGTACAGCACTTACCCCTGGTTGTAGGGTATAAGTATGAATTTCTTATTGTGGTGAGTCACCAATGTCGTCGTCATGTAATTCTCGATGAAGGATGCATTCTCCTTGATGATATCCATGAAGACCAAGTATGGGTCGAGGAAACCTATCAATGATTTGCTTAATCTGGCTTCAGTCACCATGTATACACACACACACACAAAAGCAATGAGTTTTATATGTCATTTATCGGTATTACATGAACATAGACTGTGATTGTACATACTTACAGTGCCCAGCATCGAATGAGTGAGGCATCGAGTTTGAAGAGTAATAACAAGTCCTCGAAAGTCCCCGTGAAGGCACAGTCATGAATATCGTGTTGAAGATAATGCAGCCTAAACTTGACGTTGACACCCGAGCGCCGTTGTCCCTCTGACTTGTTGGCCTGTTCCATGTACCATGCATGCAATCTTTGGCAAACCAGTTCTAGAGTTTGGAGGTGCTCTATCGGGATAACCAACAACTTTCCTAGCACGAATTTCTGGACCAACGATAAATAGGGGATATCATCAATCTTTTCGGTTTGCCCTTGCCACCTTGGTTACTAGAGGCCAACTCATGGTAGTTGACCCGGCATGAGATATAGATGCATTGCGCCCTTGCCACGTTGGTGCAGGTAGCTCCCATGGATTTAGCACCGGTGCAGATAGCTCTCGTGAACTTGGCATCAGTGTAGATAGCTCCCATGGACTTGGCACCTGTGTAGGAGCCTCCAGGCAGATGTTCCTCTTGGGCCACTAGATGAGTGTTCCAATGGCTTGCCCTAGAGTCATGATCTCGTTGTTTGGGGGCATCTACAGCAAGATGACCTCAAAATTAGCATGAATACGGTCCACATTCACTTCTGCAAAACCTGGTGCTAGAGTTACATCGTGCACCAAGGCCTCAGCACCAGATGGATAGCCTGACCCCAAGCAGTGCACAGGGCAATGGAGGCATATCTCACTTGGAGTTTACACTTTGTAGCCACCTACATACAAAGTTAGCTACCCCAACAGGACTATTCATGGATCGAGCATTTTGGAGATAATAATTGTTACCAGGATGTCATCGATAGGAAATCTGTGATTGCTTTACGAGGTAGGGTTGAAAGCACAGCTACTTTGATGGTTGGGGGGCTGGCTAGCACAGGAGCGGCAGTGGCTTCTAACTGATTTTTCATAAACCTTTACATCTCATCTCTAACGGCATCAGCGACCACAGAACATCGCAATTAGTTAAAAGCCGGAAGCCATCGTGATCGGAAAATAGTTGAAGGTCAAAATCCAAAAGTCATCAACCATCAAACATAATTGGTGATCGAAAATTGAGAACTATCAGCAATCGAAAATAGTCAAAGATCGAAAACCAGAAGCCATCAGCAATCAAACGTAGTTGGTGGTCGAAAGCTACAAGCCATCGGCAATTAGAAATAGTCAAAGGACGAATTACCAATAATAGCATGAGATCATCACAGACGATCTTTAAACTATTTGTGATACATACTATCACAGATGGTTATTAACTCATAACTGTCTGTGATATTAAACTATCACGGACAGTTTGTGTGATCACAGATGGTTTCTACTACAAACCGCCCGTGATAGTTTAATATTACAGACGGTTATAAGTTTATAACTGTCTGTGATATTCTTTCATAATCCTAAATTTATTTTTGTTTGTTGGCTAGCATCAGGAAATGTTAGCCATGCTATCTGAAATAAGCAAAAACACAACAAGTACATGTATACATCTAATTCACATTCATTTCAGAGACAAGAATATCCATTTCACCTATCAATTAACTCAAATGAAATTAATTAACCATATTTATAAACAAATAAATACATGTACAATTAAGCTCAATCTTATCTCAATCAAGTTCATTCTACATTGTGAAACTCTCTATCTTTGTTTATGACCTGAGACATTAAGAAGTATGCATACTATCCTCGAATTGTTTAGAGGCCGGTCTGTTCCAACACAGTTGTAGCAATGGCCACAACCTATCGGTAGGAAGATTAAAGTCGTGCATACATATAAATTAATACGTACGAAATAATTATTGTAAGATTGACAAACCTGAGGATCATTGGTTACCGCGGAACCGAGGAGTAGTTCCATGCTGCGACAAACATAGTATCCACAGGTAATGCCTGGCGGCTGCTGGTAGTACTGAAAAAACATAGTATCCAGAAGCCGTCAGCAATTGGGAGTAGTCGAAGGTCAAAGTCCAAAAACCCTTAGTGATTGAACGTAGTCGGTGGCCGAGAACCATCGAAAGTTGTTCGTGATTGAAAGCCATCTTGGTTGAAAACCATCGGAAGTCATTCATGGTCACAAGCCATCAGAAGTTGTCCCTGGCCGAAAGCCATTGTGGTTGAAACCCAGCGGAAGTTGTCCATGATTGAAACCCATCGTGGTCGTAATCCATCTAGAGTCATCCATGGTCGTAAGCCAACGTGGTCGAAACCCATTGAAAGTTTGTCTGTGGTCGTAAGTCGACCATGGTCAAAAGCCATCCTGGTCGAAACCCATCGGAAGTTTGTCAGTGGTTGTAAGCCAACGTGGTCAAAATCCATCGGAAGCTAGGAGCTATCCACCATTACTCGTGGTTGTAGGTCGAAAGCCATCGACCATTGCTTATGATGGTAGGTCGGAAGCTATCGACGATAGCTTGTGGTTGGCGGTCAGAAGCCAACGATGATCGGTCATAAGCCGATAGTCAGAAATGATCGACCATCAGTGTGGCCTACAGGCGGAAACCATTGACAATGGGTTGAAGTCGGTACTATAGAAGGTCTGGTTAATATAGCACACCTCGTTCGAGTGCCACGGGTGGTCGGAAGGCTTACGAGTACGATGGGTGGTCGAAAGCATCTAAGTATGAAACACGGTCGATGACGCTTGAGTACACCGAGCAGTCGTAAATGGCCGAGTATTGAAGGCGAGAAAAAGTGTCCATGTATGACAAGCGGTTTAAGGCACTCATGAATAGCAAGCAGTCGAAGGTGTTCGAGCACGAGAAGCAGTTGGAGACGTTCGAGTGCGAAAGGCGAGTGCCAGACCTGGATTTTTCAACCCAGAATCCTCTATGATTTACTGCATTATTCTCTGGATCAGTAGAGAGTGCTCACAGGTATATTACTACATCAATTCATACATCGCATGAAATATACCGAACCATAATATTACATATCAAAGAGTCGAAATACACCACGTCGGGTGATAGTTTACAAAAGGGCTGATCAGGCCAAATACCTACTGTAACATCCCAAAATTTGCTTTCTGGAAAAACTTTAAATTCAAATTAACTATTTTAAAGTATTTGGAATTTATTTGGCTTTTCTGAATTTTCTGTAGTTTAAAACCTATTCTTAAAATTTAAAAAGTAATTTAAAGTATAAAATTTAAATACCAACAGTAGTTGGGAATAATTTTATTTAGTCCAAAATAGGTCCAGGAGCTTCTGTGAATTTTTCTGGAATTTTCGGAGGTATTTTCATATTTTTCTGAGGCCTAAATAATTTCCTAGCCTTTTCTGAAAAATAAAAATCAAATTATAAAAATAAAAATCCCTTCCCTCCCTCCAGCCGACGCGTGGACGGCCTAGATCCGCCCACATCGCCGACTGGCCCATCCAGGCCGCACCCTCCTCTCTCTCGCTGCCTCGCGGGCCCAGCCCGTCAGCCACCCGCCTTCCTCTCCCCTCGGGCCGACACCTGGCCGGCCCGATGTGTGCCACGCCACCCCGTAGTTCATCCAGCCCTCCGCCCTCTCCTCTCACTGCACCGCGGGCCCCGTCCGCCAGCCACTCGCGCTTCGCTCCCGCTGACGCCCGGCCCCGCCTGTCGGGACCGTCTTCCTCGCGGAGCTGCCGCTTTCCTTTTCTCCCCTCTCTTTCCTTTCTCGCGCTGGCGACCGAATCCCCGCGGGTCAGGCCTTGCCTTCCCCGGCTCCCTCCGGTTTTGGAAACCCCGAACGCCACCGCGACCGAATCCCCGATCTCCCGAGCTTCCCTTCCTTCTTTGCTCCCTCCTTCCTTCCCTCCCCCGAACCTTCCCTTTTTCCGGCCGACACCCCGGCGAGCCATTGCCGTGCCCCTGCCCCCTCTCCGCCCCTATAAATAGCCCCCTCGGCTCCGTCTCCCTCCGCCCAACACCCAGACGCGCTCCACCACACTTCCCGAGACCCGTAGCGCCCTGCCACCGTGTTCCCTTCCCTCTCCGAGCTCCGCCACCCTTCGGCGAGCAATCGCCGACGCCTCGGACGACCCCGGAGCCTGCCACCTCCACTCCGAGCTTCCCCGAGCATCGGCGAACCTCCACGACACCTCGGCCTCCTCTCCCCGTCGCCGGAGCGCCGTCGCACCGGAGTTCCCGAACCGTCTCCGCCGCTACTTCGTCGCCGGCCACCTCCGCACATCCCCGGACTTCGCCGACCCCTCCAACCGAACCCCCTCCGCACCGGGATTTCATTTCACACGTCACCCGAACCCCTCCGGCCTTCCCTCGCCGCCGGCAACCCCGCCTCCGACCACCTCTGCCTGGCCTTCCAGCAGGTATCCCTCAAGAGGGTTACATACCCATTATGGGTAGGCAACGCCTCCCTGCCCGACTGGTTACCAGCGTTCTCTCTTCTCCCCTTGACTCCCTCAGCGCGCGTTCGAGCCCTCGGCTCCGCACGCTGAGGTTGAGTTTTTCCTCAATTACTCGCGCTGACAAGTGGGCCCCACACGTCAGCGCAGCCGTCCGCGCGGGCCACTGTCGTCTGGGCCCCACCCCTCTGCGCTGGTCACTGACAAGTGGGCCCGGATCCAGTGGGTCCCGCATGTCAGAGGCTAAGCCAGTGGGCTCACTGTCCAGTGGGTCCCACATGTCAGAGACTGATCCCGTGGTCTCACTGACCAGAGGGTCCCACCTGTCATAATCCCAGAATAAAAATAAAGATTAAAATTTAATAATTCCAGTAGGCCCCACCTGTCAGAAATTTCCTAATTTCTAGATTTATTCAATCTGAGATTTTCAAATAAGCATAACTTTCTCATTTTAACTCCACATTGAGCCATTCAAATTTCTAAATTCATCTAAAATCATGATCTATCCAACTATGGCCTCTTTTGAATTTTTGGATTTTATTTGAATTTTTTTTGTATTTATTTGCTTTGTTTGCTTTGTCTTTTCTCGCGTAGATTCGAACGTTGTCGACGATCCCTCCTCCCAGCAGCAAGAAGACCTAGAGATCCTGCAAGAAGGCAAGTCTCCTTTGATCATCTTGAACCAATAATTTTGAAATGTTTTACTTATTTTAAATTATGTGCATTGCTATTTACATAAAGCATTAGTTCAAATATTAAGGTATTAGTTACCCCAATTTTGTTATGCCCTTAGTTGAAATTGAATGCCATGTACCCTTGTCTCCCTAGGATTTCCTTTGGCTCTTTAGTGAGAGTATTATAATCAATTGTGAATAATAGAATGGTAGTATAATGCTTAGTCATGCTATGTAATTCCCTTGAAATCTTGAAAAATGGGAAATTATGATTTATTGTAATAACCTTGTGTTTACAAATTTAGTGGTAATTGGAGTTACCACTGTTCTTTTAAAATAAACTAAAATGTGAAAGTTGGTTTAGATTAGGGTGGATGGTTGGTTTGGATTGGTGTAGGAAGCACGAGATTTTGTTAAGTGTATGTTCCACCCTAGTCAATTAAGGACCGACGCTTGTGTTTGTCCAGACTGAGCATTAACCGTACAACCACAAGTCTATATGGGTACGACCTAGCTGACTAACCTACGATAGTCTAGTTTAGGTGCCACCAGTGGAAAGTGGGTGCCAGGGATGGACTGGTTATTCACAGTGAGGGACAGGGATTTACTGTACTCATATGGCGCAAGAGGGGGCTTCGGTTCGGGCAGTTAGCCTCAGCGGGTGGTATCTAGCTAGATTAGAGTAAGGTAAAGGCTTTGTGATATTTTATCTGGGTCTCATGCCAAAGGAAACGTGTTAACTTTTAGGATAAATTATCTCTTGTGGGTAAAGTTGTACAACCTCTGCAGAGTGTAAAACTATTCGAATAGCCGTGCCTACGGTCAAGGGTAGGCAAGGAATGCATACACATGGTAGATTTCTGGTTTTGGTTTTAAAATCAAAGTTTTTGTATTCCGAGAGTGGAGGGAACTTTCGGAAGGGTATCCTGGCGGTTGGAGCCAGAGAGGGTGGATGGAACCCGCAGTTTTAAACTTGACCAATGGTAATTGGTTAGCTAGTGTTGGTGGATGGAACCTTCACTATAAAGTTAATGATAATTCTGTTAAAACAATTACTTTATTAAATTGATGCCTTCGAAAGTAATTAGTAGTAATTGAAATTAAAACATTGCTTTGTGCAAAAGAACCATATAGCCTTCCTTTGTCAAGCCTTGCATCTATTGCATTTTTCCCAAGATTTGCGGAGTACTTTATGTACTCACATGCTGCACTCAAAAATATTAATCAGAGGAATACGAAGCCCAAGAAGGAGACTACGACTACTTCGCGAGTGGCTTCGACGAAGGATTCCAGGAGTTCTAGGTCGCGCTTCCCCAGTCAATTGCCTGTGGCGTATTGATGGGTCTTCACCGAGTTTATCTTTTGCTTCCGCTGTGTTTTGTGTGTGCGAGGTCTTGAAACCTCAATTGTAATAATGAGACCTTTCGGTCTGTACTCTTTAATATTGTAATAAAGCGTTGCTGGTTATGTATTCATTTCTGTTTATCTATGTGCACTAGTTTTGATCTGGGACTAGTGCAGTAATACGCAGAGGGTCCGGGTTCGGAAATTCGGGGTCCCGACAGAGATGGCATCAGAGCCAATTTGACTGTAGAACGAGACCTAGATTAGAATGGTAAAACCATAAGGACTTATGGTTATAAAAAGAGTATATTCAAAAAAATATATATAAGCCTCTTTGCTTCTACTCTCTTCTTACTTAGAATCCTGTTCTTGTCTTTAAATTCTTTTGTTAAAACCTTTTGACTAATCTTCTCTTTTATTCCAACTTTGTAGATGGCCGGTTCGACCTCCGCTGCTCCGTGGGACTACTACTCACATGGAGAGGATGCTGGAGCTTTCGCTAGCCTTCTCCGGCAGTTGATGCAGTGCTTGGAGTACCGTCAGCCGCCCATTTTCAGGGGGCGGAAGACGCGGATCCTGGATAGAGACTCCTGGACGATGGAGGTATTCCTGTATGCACGGGAAGGGGAATTCAACTCCCACAAATACACCCATCAAGCATCCTCGGTCCCGCTGCTTCGATGCCGTCCAGGATGCAGCACGCCTGGCCATTGATGAGTTGTGCCATCTGCACAAGGATGCTGTGCATCAGTCTCCCTTCTGCTTCTTCATCAACCCCAGGGCAGGACAGAGGTATCCAGATCCCTTTGATATCCCAGCTGACGATCCTCGACTGTCGCACCAGGTGCAGCTCACACAGGCGATGGCAGTCACTTATGCTAGAGCCTTGGAGGAGATTGGACAGCTACGGATGCTTCTCACTTCCAGCTATCAGCACTCCGACACTCTTCGTGCTCAGCTTCGCTAGAGTCAGGTGGCAGAGTTCGAGCTGGGACGTCTCCAAGCTACAGTTGACTACACGCCGTCTTCTCCCGTACCAGCTGTTGTCCCCAACAACCGGGCACCGGCTTGACTTTCGGGACTCCGCACCAGGCTCACCGCACGCAAGAAGGTGCGACGTCCGAGTCCTCTGCCCGACATCAACATCGGCGAACCCAGCAAGAGGCGCAAGCTTTTCCGCTCTCGTTCTCGGTCGACTGCCTCCAGTCGTAACCGTGCCTCGGCCGAGTGTGATTGTTCGCGACATCATGTGAATGAGCGCCAGGAGGACCCGGAGGAAGACCCGGAAGAGGACACAGAGGAGGACCCCGAGGAGGATCCGGAAGAGCGCATCATCGTGGAGGATGAGTAGTTAGTTGAGTCAGTAGTATCCAAATAAATGTCCACGTTCTTAGAACGCTTTATTATGCTTTGGTGTGCTGGATGGACTGTACCAAGCCTATGTGCACTTGTGGTACATCCATTCTTAAAACTATCTTGATTGCAATAAAAAGTTTTCTCTAAGTGGTTGCTAGTTTCTTCTTGTGTGTTGGTTGGGATGTTATTAGTTCCCCTAATCTCTTACCTATGCTAGCTCCCTCTTACCTTTTGCTAACCCTGGAAACCGCTTCAGATGGTGAACACAAGGAGCAACCCTGGCAACAGCCGTGACGCCAACAATCAGCCAGACAACAACATTCCACCACCTCCTGCCCAAGCACCCAACTTAGAGCAGATGATGGCCATGCAACTGCAGCTTCTGCAAGCCTTAGCTCAGAATCAGGTGCAACAAGCCCCTCCGGCGCCAAACCAAGCACCGCAGTCCAAGCTAGGAGAGTTCATGAGAACCCGACCTCCTACGTTTGCTGGATCAGTGGACCCTTTGGAGGCAGACGATTGGATCAAGGATGTGGAGAGGAAGTTGAACTTAGCCCAGTGCAACGACCACAAAAAGGTGTTGTATGCTGCTCACCAACTCAAAGGAATTGCTGCTAACTGGTGGGAAAACTACCGCGCCGCTCATCAAAATGCACAAACCATCACTTGGGATGAGTTTGTTGAGGCTTTCCGCACTGCCCATATTCCTACGGGAATAATGGAAATGAAGAAAAAAGAATTCTACCAACTGCAGCAAGGAAACCTCAGTGTTTCCGAGTACCTGAACAAGTTCACCCAACTGTCCAGGTATGCATCTGAAGAAGTCACCTCAGAGGCAACAAAGATTTGGAGGTTCACGCAGGGACTTGACCCCAACCTCAAGGTGCAGCTGGTGTCCAATGATTACCCTACCTTCCAGCACCTAGTGAACAAGGCTTTTGTACAGGAAGATGCTCAACGTCCACTGTATGAAACTAGGAAGAGGAAGTTTCAAGCTCAGCAAGGAGCAAGCAGCTCTCGATTTCGCCCCAACACACCTCATTTTCACAAACCCTCAGAGTCAAGCGTGCCAAGGACTCCATTTTCAAGACCCCACCCAAATTCACAGACTCCCCGGGCAAGCAGTGGTGGCCAACCACAGCAAAACAGGACTGCAGCAGTAGGAGTGCAGTGCTTCAACTGCAAGAACATGGGGCATTATGCCAGCAACTGTCCCCAGAAGCGCCCAGCTGTGACCCCAGTTCGTTTCAATTTGGGGACTACTCCAGCACGAGCGCCAACTGCAGGACAAGGCCGTGGGACGCCTCAAACTCCAAGGACTCCGCAGACAATGAGCCGAGGACATCTTAACCATGTGACCGCGGAAGCAGCCCAGGATGCACCCGACGTAGTTCTGGGTAAGTTCCTTGTCAACTCAGTACCTGCATCAGCATTATTTGATTCTGGAGCTTCGCATTCTTTTGTGTCAAAAGATTTTGTTGAAAGATATAATTGGGATGTGCGGTTGCTTAAGAACCCTATGCTAGTCCAATCCCCTGGAAAGGAAATGAGGACTAACACAGTTTGCCCTAGCGCAACTGTGGATATAAATGGAGTAAAATTTCTAGCGAATCTTATTATAATAGATTCCAAGAGCCTAGATTTCATACTTGGTATGGATTGGTTAACCCAGTATAAAGGACAGATAGATTGTGCCGATCATGCTGTCACTATTACCAACTCGGATGGAAACCAAGTAAGGTATAAGTCAAACACATCTTCTCGGAATAAGTGTGGATTGAACAGTTTGAAGGAAGTAACTTTGGAAAAGGTGCCTATAGTAAGTGAATACCCAGATGTGTTTCCTGAAGATTTACCCGGAATGCCACCCGACAGGGAAGTTGAGTTTGTCATCAACCTAGTACCTGGTACAGCTCCGATTTCCAAGAGACCTTATCGTATGTCTGCAAATGACTTGGCAGAAGTTAAGAAGCAAATTGAAGAGTTGCAAGATAAAGGTTTTGTAAGACCAAGCTCGTCACCATGGGGAGCACCAGTACTGTTAGTGAAGAAGAAGGACGGTAGTCTTCGTATGTGTGTGGACTATCGATCCTTGAATGATGTGACCATTAAGAACAAGTACCCTTTGCCCAGAATAGATGATCTATTTGATCAGTTGAAAGGATCATGTGTCTTCTCTAAGATTGATCTTCGATCAGGTTATCACCAATTGAAGATAAGACTAGAAGACATACCCAAGATAGCATTTGCTACTTGTTATGGATTATATGAGTATACAGTGATGTCTTTCGGTCTAACCAATGCCCCCGCATATTTCATGAATCTGATGAATAAGGTGTTTATGGAATATTTGGATAAGTTTCTGGTTGTGTTTATTGATGATATTCTGATATACTCCAAGAATGAGGAAGAGCACGCAGAGCATTTGAGGATAGTTTTGGAAAAGCTCAGAGAAAACCAGTTGTATGCCAAGTTTAGTAAGTGTGAGTTTTGGTTGAATAAAGTGGCTTTCTTGGGCCACATGATTTCTGCAGGAGGAGTGTCCGTGGATCCCGATAAGGTAAATGATGTGCTCAATTGGACGCAACCAAAGTCAGTATCTGAGATCCGAAGCTTTTTGGGTTTGGCTGGTTACTATCGTCGTTTTATTGAAGGCTTCTCCAAGCTTGCAAGACCTCTCACCCAGTTGCTGAAAAAGGAAAAGAAGTTTGAATGGAGTAAACCGTGTGAGGATAGTTTCCAAGAACTGAAGAAGAGGTTAACTTCTGCGTGAGTGTTAACGCTTCCGGATATTAGGAAAGATTTTGAAGTCTTCTGTGATGCATCAAGGCAAGGATTAGGCTGTGTTTTGATGCAAGAAAGAAAGGTAGTAGCCTATGCTTCAAGGCAGTTGCGACCCCATGAGGAGAATTACCCAACCCATGATTTAGAGCTTGCTGCCGTAGTGCATGCTTTAGAAATATGGAGGCATTATCTGATTGGTAATCGCTGTGAGATTTACACAGACCACAAAAGTTTGAAGTACATATTTACCCAACCTGATCTCAATATGAGGCAAAGGAGATGGCTTGAGTTAATAAAGGATTATGATATTGGGATACATTATCATCCAGGAAAGGCTAATGTGGTAGCTGATGCCTTGAGCCGGAAGAGTTACTGCACCAAGCTGTTGGTTAAGGATAGTATGCTTGCACTTCAAGCGGAATTCCAGCAACTCAATTTGGAAGTAGTGGAAGAAGGATTCCTCGCTACTCTGGAGGTTCAACCAACCTTAGAAGATCAAATCAGGATAGCTCAAAAGGAAGACAAGTATGTCCAGGAGATCAAGGATAATATGAAGAAAGGGAAAGCATCAGGATTTTCAGAGAACGAACAAGGAACCGTTTGGTTTGGAAAAAGAATTATTGTACCCGAGAAGAAAGAAATAAAAGAGTTGATCATGAAAGAAGCTCATGAATCTAGATACTCAATACACCCTGGGAGTACCAAGATGTACCAAGATCTTAAAGAAAGGTATTGGTGGGCAGGTATGAAAAGAGAGATTGCCGAGTATGTAGCTTTGTGTGATGTGTGCCAGCGGATTAAAGCTGAACACCAGAGACCTGCTGGACTTTTGCAACCATTGCAGATCCCTGAGTGGAAATGGGAAGAAATTGGTATGGATTTTATAACTGGATTACCAAGAACCAAATCAGGACACGATTCAATTTGGGTTATCGTGGATCGTCTAACAAAGGTCGCTCATTTCATTCCAGTAAAGACCACATACTCTGGGGATAGACTCGCAGAATTGTACATGTCAAGGATTGTGTGTTTACATGGGGTCCCAAAGAAGATTGTGTCAGATCGAGGAACCCAATTCACTTCAAGGTTTTGGCAAAAGCTACATGGACTTTTGGGCACAAATTTGAATTTCAGTACAGCCTATCATCCACAGACAGATGGACAAACAGAAAGAGTAAATCAAATTCTGGAAGACATGTTGAGAGCTTGTGTTCTAGCAAACAAGACTAATTGGGATCAAAGTTTGCCCTATGCGGAGTTTTCCTATAACAAAAGCTATCAATCCAGCTTGCAGATGTCTCCGTTTGAAGCTTTGTATGGCAGAAAATGCAGGACACCATTGTATTGGAAAGAAACCGGAGAAGGGCAAGTGTTTGGACCAGATGTGTTGAAACAGGCAGAGGAACAAGTTCGTCTAATCCAGGACAGATTAAAAACGACACAAACCAGACAGAAGAGCTACGCGGACAATCGACGTAGAAGCTTAGAATTCGTACCTGGGGATCATGTTTATCCGAAAGTGTCACCTCTCAAAGGAATGAGACATTTTGGAGTCAGTGGAAAGCTTGCTCCTAGATTCATTGGACCCTTTCTAGTGATAGCAAAACGAGGAGAAGGTGCTTACCAGTTGGAGCTTCCGCCTCAGCTGTCTAAGGTGCATGACGTCTTTCATGTGTCCCAGCTAAGGAAGTGTCTCAGAGTGCCAGAAGAGCAGATGCCTCTAGATGAAGTAAACGTAGAGGAGGACCTCACATATCCAGAGTACCCAGTCAAGATGTTGGAGGAAGCAGAGCGTCGTACGCGCAGCAAGGTCATCAAGTTCTGCAAGGTGCAGTGGAGCAACCATTCGGAATCGGAAGCGACTTAGGAACGTGAAGAGGATCTAAGAGAAGAGTTCCCCAACGTTTTTCCAAGTCCGTCCGAATCTCGGGGTCGAGATTCTTTCTAAGGGGGGGTAGGTTTGTAACATCCCAAAATTTGCTTTCTGGAAAAACTTTAAATTCAAATTAACTATTTTAAGGTATTTGGAATTTATTTGGCTTTTCTGAATTTTCTGGAGTTTAAAACCTATTCTTAAAATTTAAAAAGTAATTTAAAGTATAAAAATTAAATACCAACAGTAGTTGGGAATAATTTTATTTAGTCCAAAATAGGTCCAGGAGCTTCTGTGAATTTTTCTGGAATTTTTGGAGGTATTTTCATATTTTTCTGAGGCCTAAATAATTTCCTAGCCTTTTCTGAAAAATAAAAATGAAATTATAAAAATAAAAATCCCTTCCCTCCCTCCAGCCGACGCGTGGATGGCCCAGATCCGCCCACGTCGCCGACTGGCCCATCCAGGCCGCACCCTCCTCTCTCTCGCTGCCTCGCGGGCCCGGCCCGTCAGCCACCCGCCTTCCTCTCCCCTCGGGCCGACACCTGGCCGGCCCGATGTGTGCCACGCCACCCCGTAGTCCATCCAGCCCTCCGCCCTCTCCTCTCACTGCACCGCGGGCCCCGTCCGCCAGCCACTCGCGCTCCGCTCCCGCTGACGCCCGGCCCCGCCTGTCGGGACCGTCTTCCTCGCGGAGCCGCCGCTTTCCTTTTCTCCCCTCTCTTTCCTTTCTTGCGCTGGCGACCGAATCCCCGCGGGTCAGGCCTTGCCTTCCCCGGCTCCCTCCGGTTTTGGAAACCCCGGACGCCGCCGCGACCGAATCCCCAATCTCCCGAGCTTCCCTTCCTTCTCTGCTCCCTCCTTCCTTCCCTCCCCCGAACCTTCCCTTTTTCCGGCCGACACCCCGGCGAGCCATTGCCACGCCCCTGCCCCCTCTCCGCCCCTATAAATAGCCCCCTCGACTCTGTCTCCCTCCGCCCAACACCCAGACGCGCTCCACCACACTTCCCGAGCCCTGTAGCGCCCTGCCACCGTGTTCCGTTCCCTCTCCGAGCTCTGCCACCCTTCGGCGAGCAATCGCCGACGCCTCGGACGACCCCGGAGCCTGCCACCTCCACTCCGAGCTTCTCCGAGCATCGGCGAACCTCCCCGACACCTCGGCCTCCTCTCCCCGTCGCCGGAGCGCCGTCGCACCGGAGTTCCCGAACCGTCTCCGCTGCTACTTCGTCGCCGGCCACCTCCGCTTATCCCCGGACTTCGCCGACCCCTCCAACTGAACCCCCTTCGCACCGGGATTTCATTTCACGCGTCACCCGAACCCCTCCGGCCTTTCCTCGCCACCGGCAACCCCGCCTCCGACCACCTCTGCCCGGCCTTCCAGCAGGTATCCCTCAAGAGGGTTACCTACCCATTATGGGTAGGCAACGCCTCCCCGCCCGACTGGTTACCAGCGTTCTCTCTTCTCCCCTTGACTCCCTCGGCGCGCGTTCGAGCCCTCGGCTCCGCACGCTGAGGTTGAGTTTTTCCTCAATTAATCGCGCTGACAAGTGGGCCCCACACGTCAGCGGCAGCCGTCCGCGCGGGCCACTGTCGTCTGGGCCCCACCCCTCTGCGCTGGTCACTGACAAGTGGGCCCGGATCCAGTGGGTCCCGCATGTCAGAGGCTAAGCCAGTGGGCTCACTGTCTAGTGGGTCCCACATGTCAGAGACTGATCCCGTGGGCTCACTAACCAGAGGGTCCCACCTGTCATAATCACAGAATAAAAATAAAGATTAAAATTTAATAATTCCAGTAGGCCCCACCTGTCAGAAATTTCCTAATTTCTAGATTTATTCAATCTGAGATTTTCAAATAAGCATAACTTTCTCATTTTAACTCCACATTGAGCCATTCAAATTTCTAAATTCATCTAAAATCATGATCTATCCAACTGTGGCCTCTTTTGAATTTTTGGATTTTATTTGAATTTTGTTTGTATTTATTTGCTTTGTTTGCTTCGTCTTTTCTCGCGTAGATTCGAACGTTGTCGACGATCCCTCCTCCCAGCAGCAAGAAGACCTAGAGATCCTGCAAGAAGGCAAGTCTCCTTTGATCATCTTGAACCAATAATTTTGAAATGTTTTACTTATTTTAAATTATGTGCATTGCTATTTACATAAAGCATTAGTTCAAATATTAAGGTATTAGTTACCCCAATTTTGTTATGCCCTCAGTTGAAATTGAATGCCATGTACCCTTGTCTCCCTAGGATTTCCTTTGGCTCTTTAGTAAGAGTATTATAATCAATTGTGAATAATAGAATGGTAGTATAATGCTTAGTCATGCTATGTAATACCCTTGAAATCTTGAAAAATGGGAAATTATGATTTATTGCAATAACCTTGTGTTTACAAATTTAGTGGTAATTGGAGTTTCCACTGTTCTTTTAAAATAAACTAAAATGTGAAAGTTGGTTTAGATTAGGGTGGATGGTTGGTTTGGATTGGTGCAGGAAGCACGAGATTTTGTTAAGTGTATGTTCCACCCTAGTCAATTAAGGACCGACGCTTGTGTTTGTCCAGACTGAGCATTAACCGTACAACCACAAGTCTATATGTGTACGACCTAGCTGACTAACCTACGATAGTCTAGTTTAGGTGCCACCAGTGGAAAGTGGGTGCCAGGGATGGAGTGGTTATTCACAGTGAGGGACAGGGATTTACTGTACTCATATGGCGCAAGAGGGGGCTTCGGTTCGGGCAGTTAGCCTACCTGCGGTGAAACCTCAGCGGGTGGTATCTAGCTAGATTAGAGTAAGGTAAAGGCTTTGTGATATTTTATCTGGGTCTCATGCCAAAGGAAGCGTGTTAACTTTTAGGATAAATTATCTCTTGTGGGTAAAGTTGTACAACCTCTGCAGAGTGTAAAACTATTCGAATAGCCGTGCCTACGGTCAAGGGCGGGCAAGGAATGTATACACATGGTAGATTTCTGGTTTTGGTTTTAAAATCAAAGTTTTTGTATTCCGAGAGTGGAGGGAACTCTCGGAAGGGTATCCTGGCGGTTGGAGCCAGAGAGGGTGGATGGAACCCGCAGTTTTAAACTTGACCAATGGTAATTGGTTAGCTAGTGTTGGTGGATGGAACCTTCACTATAAAGTTAATGATAATTCTGTTAAAACAATTACTTTATTAGATTGATGCCTTCGAAAGTAATTAGTAGTAATTGAAATTAAAACATTGCTTTGTGCAAAAGAATCATATAGCCTTCCTTTGTCAAGCCTTGCATCTATTGCATTTTTCCCAAGACTTGCGGAGTACTTTATGTACTCACATGCTGCACTCAAAAATATTAATCAGAGGAATACGAAGCCCAAGAAGGAGACTACGACTACTTCGCGAGTGGCTTCGACGAAGGATTCCAAGAGTTCTAGGTCGCGCTTCCCCAGTCAATTGCCTGTGGCGTATTGATGGGTCTTCACTGAGTTTATCTTTTGCTTCCGCTGTGTTTCGTGTGTGCGAGGTCTTGAAACCTCAATTGTAATAATGAGACCTTTCGGTCTGTACTCTTTAATATTGTAATAAAGTGTTGCTGGTTATGTATTCATTTCTGTTTATCTATGTGCACTAGCTTTGATCTGGGACTAGTGCAGTAATACACGGAGGGTCCGGGTTCGGAAATCCGGGGTCCCGACACCTACATTATAAAAGACAACACTGGAAAGCATAAGCAAAAGTAAGACCAACATCCATAGGCAAGCGACTGAGGGGTAAAAGCGTGCAACATGTATTATCTAGGTCTAGATAATATATGTGCACACAATCTCCATCAAGTTTACTCGTCTAGGACTCGAACTTGTGAAAGCTGTCATAATTTTCTTCATTGGCTCCTCCATCCGCGGCAGGAGCGTTCTCATAAGTGTAGTGGTTTTGGTTTCCTGTTTGTGGTTTCGATAATGCGAGGGTGAGCACAAATTCACCGTGCTCTGTGAGCCAATACATAATATGCAAGTAAATAACATGTAGGACTTATCAAGGAAAGGCTCGAGTTGTTTTGCTTGCCAGAAATTGCTTTTAAAAATACGATACATAGAAATTTCCTGAGACCTAATAGTTTTAACTAAAATAAATTTTATCAATATATGAAAGAATGCAATAATAATAGTGATTCAGATTCCATCCACCGTTACATAGATTCTGCATCAACGCTTACCTTATCACTAGGGCGACACCCAGGGCAACACAATTTAGGGCTTTTCACTGCCCACCATTTTTCTATTTCCGCCTACAAAATTTTTGAAATAGAACTATATTTGGTTAAATTCTCATGTCCGCCCTTAACCGTGGGCACGCTTATTTGAATAGTTTTTGACTCTGTAGAGTTATACACTTTATCCATAAAAGACAATCTGCCCATTGCTCCACACAATACCTCGCCCTTTCCATCATCTCACCCATATGGGCTTCTCCCACTTGCGGCGGGTCCCA
The DNA here is from genome assembly GCA_017311315.1 of Dendrocalamus latiflorus. Classification (NCBI taxonomy): domain Eukaryota; kingdom Viridiplantae; phylum Streptophyta; class Magnoliopsida; order Poales; family Poaceae; genus Dendrocalamus; species Dendrocalamus latiflorus. The sequence goes on along the minus strand of CM029651.1, from coordinate 32,853,323 downwards.
TAACTTGCGCGGAATGTTCTACCCCCAGCGACTAGCCCAACTGGACTACCCACACCGACTAGCTCACTGCAGCAAACTTCACCCTCAACGAGTGTCCTATTCAAGCCGTCACACAGACAACCACTTGCACTACCCCTCTCCCCCACCGATGAGATGACTTTCAGGGTCCAGTAAATCTACTAAACTAAGTTGTAATTTATAGACTTGTGGTTGTACTTGTCTTATATAGGAGGTCCTGACAAGATTCAGTTCTTAGGGTTATCTGGGCGGTTCTAACACTAACTACACTCTCGTGCACCACTAGACCAGCCTCCCCATACTATCCGCCCAGATATTTAAGCAAGTTGGGGGGTTTTGGGAGCATAAAATAATTGTGTCAAAATATACCAGTCGTTTTCACCCATGACTTCCCAAATCAATTTCTCATAATTGAAATTGATGCTTGGAACATTTTGGTGCCCCCGAGTATCTAAGCAGTGCTAAGCATGGCATATAATTATAGACTTATCTTTGAAAGGTTACCATTATAATTTTGCTTGGACAACAAGGCTTAGATATTCAAATATTTCAAAAAAGGTGTAACACTAACAAGTTAAATAATGGGCATATAACTCGAATCTTAAGACAACATATATTTGCACATAAAATAACAGCATGCAATTTGATAATTTAAAACAAAAATAATTTGTACAAAATGTAGGTTCAACATGATCAAAGTATTGACTCACCTTGGTCACAGTTAGTTTGGTCTTGTTTGTCGTGACTCACTTCAACTTCTGCCTCTTCCTCTTGTGCCTCGTACGATATTTTACGTTGCACAGAAATTTGATTAAAAATCAGTAAACCAAATAATTTTTTATAAAAATTTAAATGAGCTTAAAAATTATGGTTTTGGTTCCATTGGACAGATATTGAATTTATATGAATTTAGAAATTTGTTTCACTCAATTTGGAGTTAAGATGAATAAGTTATGCCCATTTAAAGTTATCTGTTTAAATAAATTCGGAAAAATAAAAAGAGAGAGAAAGAGGGACTGATAGGTGGGGCCGTTGGCAATTTAATTTATCTTTTATCTTTTTATTTTTAGACGTTGACATGTGGGACCAGATACTATTTTGGATTAAATGGTACGGCCCACATTTAAGTGAGCTTAGGTTTACCTGACCGCCATTAACTCTAATTACGTGACGTGTGTTGAGGTGCGTCCTGCTCCGGGGTACCCTCCCCATCTGATCTGTGTTCTCCCCTCGGTGCGATCGGGTGTGTGTCCTTTTATAGGCATTAACAAGGGCCGTCGGCAATGTACGCGGCTCCTGCTTGATGCTAATCATCACCTGATTTCTGGGATCGAATTCCTAATCTGATTGCTGATTCTTTCTTTGTAAACATTTCTGTCCATATCAAAAAGATTTATCGGGACATACTTTTGTAAAATAGAGATGCGGTGTAATCATCTTTCTGTTGTAAATATGATTCACCCAGAACAAATCTCTTCCTTCCATCTTGGAGCATAATCTGCCATTAGTTGGCTGCGCGCAGTGCCACACACGCATCGACTATTGGAATTAATCTTGTTGTTGATAGTACTCGTGTGTTGAATACTGTGTCGTCATGCGTTGAGTACTCGGTGCGTTCAAGTACTATGTAGGAGTCGAGGGCCTCAGAGTCGGTGAGTAGTCGAAGACTTCAGAGATGCAGTTGTAGTCATGATTCAAGCTACGTAGCGAACCAGTCGTAGCTATAGTGAACCAGTCTGTACTCACGAGCTATAGCACCATGGTCGAAAAGTTGTGATAGCGTGGTCAAAATGACCAAGGTTGACACAACATGGTTGGATGACCATGGTCGAACAACGTGGTCAAAGACCCACGACCTCGGAGGATGATCTTGGTGCATATATATTTCATGGTCGTCTGGGACTTGCAGACATTTGAGGTCACTGCTCGGCGAGGATTGACAGGGGTCCCAGACGCATCAACATCTGTGTTGGTAAATCGGCCATTGGGTCTTTTCGATAGTCCTCTTCTATGGCGTTTGGATTTTCTAGATGATGATACATCACACGCATCAGGCAACGACGACGAAGAATAAGCAGGCGATATCTTCTTAATGGCTTGGATTTTTCAAAATTAGGTGTTTTAGCAATAATTTCAGGTTAATTCTAAATCCAAGTATTAACAGTAAAGCATATATTCAGCGATATGTAAATGACATGAAGATAAACCTATTATAGCTTAAAATAGATAAAACATTCAGATGATTAACACATGATAATATGTTGAATTGTACAAGAAAGTGGGCATTTATGAACTACATATTGCACATATTAAAGTTGTGAATTTTCTCTCAGTTGAGGAGTTACACAAGATTAAATCTTGGCATTTTTCTACTCTTGTCAATATATCAATAATCAAAGTGACTATCTCTTCACTATTCTGCTAGTCTGACAATGTATAAATTACCTCAGATAAGAGACAAAGCCAATTGCATGCTATAAGCACAAATAGAAATAGAGAACTACTATAGTGCCAACAGAGTTTCGGCAACAACCAAAAGTATATAACAGATATATTCTACTACGCTTTCAACTGAATTTAGTAATAATCAAGACAGAAGTAAACTATACCGACAAAATCAAAAGCTAGCAGAATACTTCAATTAATAGTCACAATGATATCTAATATGACAAGTTTCCTAATTGAGCAATCTAAAAAAGCCCACAATCTATTTTGCAAAAGTCCACCCAGTGCTAGCACTATATATAGATTTTCAATGATAATGAACTAAACTACTAGCATGACAAACTTTATGCAAGATATAATTTTCAGAAAGTAAAAGCTCACTGGGCAGTGGCAATCCAAGCCACTGAGAAGGCAGTTGAGGCAAGGCTCGTCGTAAGAACGATGTACCCCATGAGGCCATGAGGCATGAGGACAGTAGAGCACTGAGGTCATGACCAGGGTAACTACCTTTCTCGGGGAGGAGGTGAGCCAGGGAGGAGGGCAGCGTGCTCGAGGAGGAGGGTGGCATGCTCGGGGCAGGTGGTGGTGGGCTTGGAGGAGGAGGCCGCAAGCTCAGGGGAGGAGGTAACGTGCTCGGGGAGGAGGCGGTGGCTCAAGGGAGGAGGCACGCCGGCAAGGAGGTGGCATGCTCTGGGAGGAGGCGACAGCTTGTGCTCGGGGGAGGAGTCGACGACTTGTGCTTGGGGAGGAGGTGGCGGTTCATGCTTGGGGAGGAGACGACGGGAGTCTTGAGTGTATAGGAGCACGAGGAAACCCTAGAGTCTGTATGTAAATAAGTTGGACATCACAGACAGTTCTAAACTATAACCGTCTGTGATAATACACATCACATACGGTACTACTTCAGAATCGGTGATACTTTATAACTATCTGTGATACTTATTCTCACATACATAAACGCAATTCACATATATATCATACATTCATTCTCATATACATAAATGTAAATTTACATATATGACTCATTCTCATATACATAAATGCAAATTCATGTATATATATATATCACATATTCTCATATACATAAATGCAAATTCACATATATACACACATGCATTCTGATATACATAAATGCAAATACAGAACATATGACATATAAATATTTCATTCATCATCCCGTCTGCTTATTTCCTTTAAAAATTAGTGCTTCATGATGATCGACGTGTATGTAGCTAGTTTCGTCATATTGCTCTTCCTTGACCCTTATGTCGTTTTCAAAAGGATGCAACTCATCAAATTGATTTTATTCTTCCTCGTCTACTACATTCTCAACTCTTACAATCCTCCTTTTTCCATGAAAAACTACATGGCACTTCTTATTTGCCTAGTCGATTACACAGAAAACTTAAACAATTTGGTTAGTAAGTATGAATGGTTCGTCTTTGCATCCGACATGTTTGAGGTCTACGGTAGTGACACCATATTTGTCGACCTTCACTTGTGGGAGATGGACCCAAGGCACCAAAACAGGGGAATCTTGAAAAGCACGTAGTCGAGCTTCCAAATCTTCTCAATGAACCCATAGTAGGAGCTCCCCAATTCATCGGTATTGAACGCCTCTATACGAACACCGCTGTTCTGGTTAGTGCTCTTTATATCCTAAGATAGTGTATAGAATGTGTACCCATTTATGTCGTATCCTTGCCATGTCATAACTATAAATGTTGGCCATTTTGCCAACCATGTCAGCGTGTCACTTAACAAGTTTCTAGCGACTCACTCCTTCAACCATTGATTGAATCGACTATTGTGTTGTCTTGTGATCCAAACATATAGCCACTCTGGATTCTATTGTTGAAGCATGTCCTTGTGTTGTTCGATATACGGAGACACTTCAGTCATATGTGGGAAGACCGTGAAATGGGCTTGAACATACGTATCCATATATGGAGTGATTGCTTTCCTTCTGATGGTCCTGATACATCCTCCGCGCCGGCCTCCGCTCCACCTTCCGGCACGACCGGCGAGCGCACCTTTGCCATCCGGCTGATCGACTGCGCGACCACGCCTCCGACCTCCGGCGTCTCCACTCCACCTGCAGCCGCCGACCTGCTGTCCAGCAGGCAGCAGTCTAGCTCCGCAACTCTGGGCCTCCGGCGACCAGTGAGTACTTCGGTGCCTGGCTAACAGCGAACTGTCAAAAACTGGAAATGGCAATGATCAATGATGTGAGTCATAGTCATGTGAGTGTGTCTGTGTGACTATGGTCTGAAATTGTCAACATGTCCAGATGACTAGATTCAACCATACTGCGATTACTACCAATGTACCATACTACTATAGAACTTGTAATTGGTTACTTGGCTTGGTTATGAGAACTGGAACTAGTTGACTATATAACTTGTAATTTAGAATGGATCTGGTGTTTTGTACTGAAAAATATTTTTACAACTCGAACATTCATTCTAAAATTTTTGCGTCCGCCACTATTTTGGATTCGCAAAAGCATATGGAACGTGCATATGACCATATGTCATCACTCCACACCATGAGAGGCAAAAGAGGAAAAATAGTTGTCGAAGCACTTGTCTCACTTTTGGGCAGGGAAATACTGGGCATTTCTTTCTGCAGATCATAGCCGATGCATACTTTTGAGAGGCATATCCCAAGTACTCCCATGAAAAAAAAACTTCGAAGATGGATGGCTACACAGCGCAGAACGCACACTGACCCGCAGCAAAAAGTATGTTGGCGCTGTTTTTTTAGCTGCAGTTGATAGATCTAATAAATAATATTAATTGATAAAAGTTAAAGTTAGAAACCGACTGAAAAGCTAAAAAAAAGTACGTTAGTTAATCACTATGCAGTGCCTTTCTGAAAGCTTTCCATGTTTTTAAAGGCATGTCATCATCTCATGTGGTAGCTAACCCGTAACTGAACAATTGTTAATGCCAAGCCAGGCGTGCTATTTGGAACTTCTTTATTCCAGTTTTATTTTGGAACTATGTTTTCGAAGTAGTTGAAACACCCCAAAATTTTCAACTATTCTTATTTTTTTGAATTTGGTTTGAGTTTAAAACCTTACCCAATTCGGGCAAGTTCTTACCATTTTACGCTTTCCTAGGTCTCTAATGCATTTTAGAAACGTCACCGCCCCTGTTTCTCTCCTTCACATGGCCGAAGCCAGCTCGCCGCTAGTGGCGAAGTCAAGATTTTGATAATAGGGTGTGAACTTAGGACACGTCTAGTCTAAAACAAGTTCAAATGACATAGTACAAAAGTTCAATACAAGTTCAAAAATTAGTATACCGAGACTCAAATTAACACCATAGAACTCTCCAAAGACGTATCTTGCAGCCCCATAGTGTTCTAATCATATCTTAATTTGGAGAATTTACAAGGATTTAGAAGCATTATTAGCACCATCGAATTGATAGCTAATTGACATATGAACGTTAGGAAACGATTTACCAGCATTCAATAAGCTAATCGACGTCGAGAACTCAGATGCATAAAAGAGCTAGGCGGTAAAAAACAAAACACAATAAGTCAGGAACGCAAGGGACTTGGCGAGGCGGGTGTAGACGAGCTGTGTGGAGAGCTCCTAGCACTTCTTGGCCGATCTATTGAGAAAGTGAGGATAGTTTACGTACTTTGACTAATAGGCTTGATTTATTGCCTATTAGGTGTAATGAGCTGACAGGAGTATGTTATTATGAATAGCGTATACTTTATATATTAAAAAAAGATATATATCAAATTTTTATGTAAAAGTTTTAAAAATACAACTGCACCTCTATACTACAATATAGCTCTGCCACTGCTCGCCGCCGCAGTCCGCTCCTGCACGCCGCTGCAGCCTCCGCTCAACCCGCAACGAAACGGCCGCGGCGGCGTGGTTCGAGGATACTGCAATAATCGCTTGCACGAAAGGATGCAACTTGCACACATCATCAGCACGAATCTCCAGGCTCGATCGGATGTGGCGGATCTGTTCTACAAGCGACATGGGCAAAGCTAGCTACGGTGGCAGATATACGGGATCGATGCATGTGTGATGGTGTCATTGGGCGTGTCAAACGGATATCAATTTCGGCTACTGTATTTAATAAAATATAAATTTGGTTTAGATTTTTCATCTGATTAATAGTTTCACCTTTATTCATATTCGTATGCGTATTCAAATTCATATAAAAAATATAGGTACAAATATAGTATGAACTTTTGCTATTTAAAATGTTATTTTATATGTACTATTCATATTCGTGTTCAAATCCGATGAAACAATATATATATATATATATATATATATATATATATATATATATATATATATATATTAATATATATTATTGCAATACTGCTAATTAGTTGAACGAGTATTTATATTTTTTATGTTAATTCATGTTCTTTTACGTGAAATAATAATTTAGAATAATTAAGTGTGCTATATATGAAAATAAAATATCTTGTAATTATATAAGCTATGAGAATATTCGGATTCGATCGAATAGAGTAAATATTCATATTCGTTACTATATTCAATTCGTATTCATATTTGCATACAAATAGTAATACAAAAAATAAAAAAGTTAATGTTCGATTCTTATTTGATCCGCCTAGGTGTTACCGAACCGATGGACTGAATGGTAAGCACAAGCACGGATCAAAGCCCAACAACTGTACTTACATGCACGACCCTCTGAAATAGCTCTAGTTTGCCAGTATATATAGGGCATATTCATATTTGCTTTTGTTGATAGTTTTTAGCTGTGGCTGATGAATAGATAATGAACAATAAGGTTGATTATTGGGAGAGCAAATTATGGCTATGGATCAATAACAAAAAGGATTGGATTGTTAGTGATTCAGAATACAAAAGATATTGGTGGATAAAATAAATGATATTAGATAAATGATGTGTTAACTGTTTGGAGTTTTAGGCACCAATCGATCAATGGATTATATAAATAATGATACTCGTTGTTTGGGGGTTAGGCAGCAATTGATTAGCGGATTGTATAATTGATGATATTCGCTGTTTGGAGTCGTAGATAGTGAACAGTATAGAAAGAGTAAGATCGGTGAACTAATTAAATGATGTCACTCGCTGTTTGGAGTCTTAGACAGCAGCCAATAAAGAAAGTGTATCTTCGGTGGATTAAGTCAATTATGGTATCGTTGTGTGGAGTTTAGGTAGCAACCATAACATTATGATTAAATAATAATAATGCTACCAAAACCGAGTTTTGGCAAATAAAATAACCCGAGCCTCTCCTTTGATAAGCCATGCATACTATTTATTTGCATTCTGTGCATTGGCTCGCGGAGCACGGTTGTTAGTGTGCTCACACTCGCTCTCATAACAAATCCAGAAGCAGGAATCAGATCACTGCGCTTCAGCAATACTTTTGGTTATGATGGAAGAGAAGATGAAGTCATCAAGGGCTAGGTCATGAACCTCCAATTGGCTGCCTGTGGGCATGTCCTGAAGGTCCCACTTGCGTGCTTCGTTCTTCCGCTGTTGCAATTTAATGATTTCGGCCTAATCGGCCCATGAGTAAGTCTACTATTACATTTACATTTCCGCATGATATGTACTTTGATATTCAAAACTGTAAACTGTGAGCACTATCTACTGATCCAGGGAATAGTGCGGTGGAATCACAGAGGAATCCGGATTGTAAAATCTGGGTGCCTTACAACATACGGTACTACTTCAGAACCGGTGATACTTTATAACTATCTGTGATACTTATTCTCACATACACAAACGCAATTCACATATACATCATACATTCATTCTCGTATACATAAATGCAAATTTACATATATGACTCATTCTCATATACAATAATGCAAATTCACGTATATATATCACATATTCTCATATACATAAATGCAAATTCAAATATATACACACATGCATTCTCATATACATAAATGCAAATACATAACATATGACATATAAATATTTCATTCATCATCCCGTCTGCTTATTTCCTTTAAAAATTAGCGCTTCATGATGATCGACGTGTATGTAGCTAGTTTCGTCATATTGCTCTTCCTTGACCCTTATGCCATTTTCAAAAGGATGCAACTCATCAAATTAATTTTATTCTTCCTCGTCTACTACATTCTCAACTCTTACAATCCTCCTTTTTCCACGAAAAACTAAACGGCGCTTCTTATTTGCCTAGTCGATTACATAGAAAACTTAAACAATTTGGTTAGCAAGTACGAATGGTTCATCTTTGTATTCGACATGTTTGAGGTCCACAGTAGTGACACTGTAATTGTCGACCTTCACTTGTGGGAGATGGACCCAAGGCACCAAAACAGGGGAATCTTGAAAAGTACGTAGTCGAGCTTCCAAATCTCCTCAATGAACCTATAGTAGGAGCTCCCCAATTCATCGGTATTGAACGCCTCTATACGAACACCGCTGTTCTGGTTAGTGCTCTTTATATCCTGAGATAGTGTATAGAATGTGTACCCATTTATGTCGTATCCTTGCCATGTCATAACTATAAATGTTGGCCATTTTGCCAACCATGTCAGCGTATCACTTGACAAGTTTCTAGCGACTCACTCCTTCAACCATTGATTGAATCGACTATTGTGTTGTCTTGTGATCCAAACATATAGCCACTCTGGATTCTATTGTTGAAGCATGTCCTTGTGTTGTTCGATATACGGAGACACTTCAGTCATATGTGGGAAGACCGTGAAATGGGCTTGAGCATACGCATCTATATCTGGAGTGATTACTTTCCTTCTGATGCTCCCGATACATCCTCCGCACCGGCCCTCCGCTCCACCCTCCGCCACGACCGGCGAGCGCACCTCCGCCCTCCGGCCGACCGACCGCGTGACCGCACCTCCGCCCTTTGGTGTCTCCACTCCACCTGCAACCGCTTGCCTGCTGTCCAGCAGGCAGCAGTCTAGCTTCGCAGCTCCGGGCCTCCAGCGACCGATGAGTACTTCTATGCCTGGCTAACAGTGAACTATCAAAAACAGAAAATGGAATGATCAATGATGTGAGTCATAGTCATGTGAGTGTGTGTATGTGTGACTATGGTCTGAAATTGTCAACATGTCCAGATGACTACATTCAACCATATTGCGATTACTACCAATGTACCATACTCCATAGAACTTGTAATTGGTCACTTGGCTTGGTTATGAGAACTGGAACTAGTTGACTATATAACTTGTAATTTAGAATGGATCTTGTGTTTTGTACTGAAAAATATTTTTACAACTTCGAACACCTATTCTAAAGTTTCTGCGTCCGCCACTATTTTGGATTCGCAAAAGAATATGGAACGTGCATATGACCATATGTCATCACTCCACACCATGAGAGGCAAAAGAGGAAAAATAGTTGTCGAAGCACTTGTCTCACTCTTGGGCAGGGAAATACTGGGCATTTCTTTCTGCAGATCATAGCTGATGCATACTTTTGAAAGGCATATCCCAAGTACTCCCATGAAAAAAACTTCGAAGATGGATGGCTACACAACGCAGAACGCACAGTGACCTGCAGCAAAAAGTATGTTGGCGCTGTTTTTTTCGTTGCAGTTGATGTTTTTTTAGTTGCAGTTGATAGATCTGATAAATAATATTAATTGATAAAAGTTAAAAGTCAGAAACTAACTGAAAAGCTAAAAACAAAAAGAGTTAGTTAATCACTATGCAGTGCCTTTTTGAAAGCTTTCCATGTTTTTAAAGGCATGTCATCATCTCATGTGGTAGCTAACCCGTAACTGAAAAATTGTTGACTTAATTCCAAGCCATGCGTGCTATTTGGAACTTCTTTATTTGGAACTATGTTTTGGAAGTAGTTGAAACACCCCAAAATTTTCAACTATTCTTAATTTTTTTTGAATTTGGTTTGAGTTTAAAACCTTACCCAATTCGGTAAATTCTTACCATTTTACGCTTTGCTAGGTCTCTAATGCATTTTAGAAATGTCACCGCCCCTGTTTCTCTCCTTCACATGGCCGAAGCCAGCTCGCTGCCAGTGGCAAAGTCAGGATTTTGACAATAGGGTGTGAACTTAGGACACGTCTATTCTAAAATAAGTTCAAATGACATAGTACGGAAGTTCAATACAAGTTCAGAAATTAGTATACCGAGACTCAAATTAACACCATAGAACCCTACAAAGGCATATCTTGCAGCCCCATAATGTTTTAATCATATCTTAATTTGGACAATTTACAAGGATTTAGAAGCATTATTAGCACCATTGAATTGATAGCTAATTGACACATAAACTGTTGGATTAATTGGGCTTGGTCCATTTTAATTTAGCAATTAATCAAATGAAATTTTTAGGCCCACTATTAATGCTAGGTGTAAAAACTGTTTAGTCCCATATGGAGAATTGAATGGGAGTTACACCACTTTAAAAGGTGGAACGTGGTAACCCCCTTGTGGAATTGGAGAGAGCCAATACACGCGCGCGCTCGCTCGCCTCGCCACGCCGTGTCGTGCGGTGCGGTGCGGAGTGTGAGTATGAGTATGAGTGCGCGTTTTTCTTTATCTATTCGAAAAATCAAAACGCACTGACTCGTAGTAATTGGTTGGCAGTAACGGTGCAGTTACTAGTGGCTGCGGTTACTTTCGAGTAATGGCTTCGTTTCATCATCTCCGGTCCAGAGCCTTGCGCGCACAAGTTTTTGGGGAGCGCATCAGCGCGACTACTCAATCTGCGACGTCTACTTCCTGGTGGTGAACCGTTCACGGGACTGCACTGCGAACATCTTCCTGCATCACGCCTCGATCGACTACATCGAATAGGCCATCATGTCGACTGATGGTAACGGCGCCTCCGGTGTCTCCGGCACTGGCCCCGCCCGAGGGTATAAATTGAAAACTTTTCTGGTGTATTTGTTTCTGTGCGCTATGAGCTGACAAGAGTATGTTAGTATGTATAGCGTATACTTTATATATTAACAAAAGATATATATATATATATATATCAAATTTTTATGTAAAAGTTTTAAAAATACAACTGCACCTCTATACTACAATATAGCTCTGCCGCTGCTCGCCGCCGCAGTCCGCTCCTGCACGCCGCTGCAGCCTCCGCTCAACCCGCAACGAAACGGCGGCGGCGGCGGCGTGGTTCGAGGATACTGCAATAATCGCTTGCACGAAAGGATACAACTTGCACACATCATCAGCACGAATCTCCAGGCACGATCGGATGTGGCGGATCTGTTCTACAAGCGACATGGGCAAAGCTAGCTACTGTGGCAGAGATACGGGATCGATGCATGTGTGATGGTGTCATTGGGCGTGTCAAACGGATATCAATTTCGGCTACTGTATTTAATAAAATATAATTTTGGTTTAGATTTTTCATTTGATTAATAGTTTCACCTCTATTCGTTTTCCTTTACATGTTAATTCATGTTCCTTTACGTGAAATAATAATTTAGAATAATTAAGTGTGCTATATATGAAAATAAAATATCTTGTAATTATATAAGCTATGAGAATATTCTGATCCGATCGAATAGAGTAAATATTTATATTCGTTGCTATATTCAATTCGTATTCATATTTGCATACAAATAGAAATACAAAAAATAAAAAAGTTAATGTTCGATTCTTATTTGATCCGCCTAGGTGTTACCGAACCGATGGACTGAGAATGGTAAGCACAAGCACGGATCAAAGCCCAACAACTGTACTTACATGCACGACCCTCTGCCAATAGCTCTAGTGTGCCAGTATATATAGGGCATATTCATATTTGCTTTTGTTAATAGTTATTAGCTGTGATTGATGAATAGTAGTGACTGATGAATATTAGTGCATTATGTAAGAAAAACGGTGCCACACGATATGTGGAATTGTTATATAATAAAATATAAAGTACGTTACAATATATGAAAGCAAAAAGTATGTTACAACATATGAAAGTAAAAAGTAGTGACAGATTACAGATAAATAGTAATAGTTAATAGAAGTAACTTATAAAAGATGTGATATCTAAAAGTAGAAGTCAATATAAACAGAGCTTACAGATGAAAGTATGCATACGGTACACCAATAAAGTAGACACCGGCCGTTCCATTCCATGGCCGGCTGAACACGTAGGTTGTATGGATCGAGTCATGGATGGAGGTGCTCTTCGTTTTCCTGCCGTTCAGAACAGAACGGCCTAGTTCCTGCCGTTCCATGTGCGCCCACCGCGTGCCCCTGGAGTCCAACGTACGTGTCCTGCATTGCATGCGCAAACGAAAATTGCTGCGGCTCCCGCCCATCAACATCAGCTAGCGGCTTACGGTAAGGAGCGTGCGATCTGTGACCGAACCGGAAAAATACTACTTTTATTCGGTGAGATATAGTTAGGCCCCGGTAGGCCGGTAAGGAAGATGCACATGCAGTGGCGAACCTATAATGGTGGTGTCAGTTGAACACCGGATTTTTTTTTTGTAAAACACAAATTATTTACGGTGTATTAAATATATATAGTAATAATTAGACCAAATATTTTATATTTGTACCTCAATTGATTTCATCCTTTTTCTACAGCCTTTTCCCACACTCCCCCGATTCGCCTCAAGTAACACGGTGCAACAACCCATCCACCTCCCCTTCAAATTTTCCCATTCAAAGACCCTACCTCACTCTCTCTCATAGTTTCTTTCTCATGCTTCAGACCTAGAGCTGGCCAATGGCCGTGCCGGGCCGGCACAGCACGGGCCCAGGCTCGGCACGGCTCGTTTAGGCACGGCCTGTTAAGGTCCGTGTATTAAACGGGCCGTGCCGTGCTAGCCCGCGGGCCGCGGTGGGAGCCCGTGCCGGCCCGGGCACGATTTCGGCTAAACGGGCCGTGCCGGCCCACTCGCCCGTTTAGCCGAAAAAAGAAAAAATAAGAAAAAATGTAGAAAATTAAGAAAAGTTGTAGAAAATTCAGAAAAAATATAGAAAATTGTAGACATTGTTAATCACAAAAATAAATATTTCCAATGACATAATGAGTTTTATTAACTTATTAAATTACATGGGATGGCTGCCTCATTAAAAACTTTACCAAGTAAAAACTCAATTTGAGAAAACCTTGGTAAAGAAAAAAGAGTACAGCCTATAAAGCTCATTAGTGACCACATGTGAAGAAAAATATTGAAAATCCTATTCATTGGTATCTAAATATAAATTCTCAAAAGATTATTCTAAATCTTTATTATCTGCAGTATGTTGGAGTCTTGATTCAGCTTGTTCCCAGTCTTTGACGGTCATAAGTACTTCGACTATCTCATTGGAGAGACTTGTTCGTCGCTCCTCGATTATTCTTCCAGAAAGACTGAATGCTGACTCCGAGAAAACTATAGAGACAGGAACAGTCAACACATCTCGCGCTAATATGGATAGCACTGGATATGATACCTTCTGGGTTTGCCACCATGAGAGGATGTTCAACTCCTGCTCGAAGCTGACGCTATCACTGTTGAGATAGCTTGATAGGTCTCCAGTGCTTTGTCGCCTTCCTCCTCCTCCTAACTGCTGTGTACCTGCACCTGCACCTGCACGAGAACTAGACGAAGAACCAAAAATCTTGCCCCATTGCATAGCCCCCTAGAGGTGCTAGGGACTACCGGGGGTCTTTCCAAACGCACAGACCCAAATTTATTTTCATATTTATCATATACCTCATATAATTTATTCTTAACAAATGTAAAGCATGAACAATAGTCTAAATCGGTAGCCTCACTTAAAACTTGTAAAACATTTATAAATCCTTGGAGTTTGGCCCTAGGATCCAAAATAAAAGCGAATGCATATAAAATAGGAATTTCTCTCCAATATTTTAAAAACTTAGTTTTCATGGCAACTACAGCATCTCGTAGTATAGGATCATTTTCAAAAGCCTTTAGGTGAGTGGCAATTTCAACAATATTATGAACAACTATAGGAGATGTAGGGTAATATACTCCAGAAAGACAAAGCGTAGATTTATGAAAAATTTCTAAAAAGGAAAATATTTTTCACCAACAATCCAATCGTCCTCAGTAAGTTCAGGGTCTCTAACTTGGGTTCTACTGGAGGAGCTACGAGATTGATGGCTTTGGGTGTGAAGGAAAACAGATAAGGTGCTCTTATATGGCAATATATGTTTAAGCATAAGGTAAGTAGAGTTCCATCTAACAGGCATGTCTAAACCAAATTTTCTAGGACGAACATTCATTGCTACGCAAAAACACTTATATGCAACTATTCGTTGGTTAGAACAATTAATAAATGAAATTGCATCTCTAAAAGAATCAATACAAGCATTTAATCTTTTTAAACCGGATTTAACAATAAGATTAATAATATGACAAGCACAACGTTGATGCAATAAGAAAGAGTGTGCATAAGTATTAAACAAAGGAGTAAGAATTTCCATAGCTTTAGTGTTTGCAGCTGCATTATCTAAAGTTATAGAAAAAATCTTATCCGTGAGGCCAAAATCTTCTACAACTTTAATAATGCTTTCTGCAATATTTTCAGCATTGTGTGAAACATTAATTAATTTAAATCCTATAATTTTTTTTTCCATTATCCAGTCATCATTAACATAATGAGCAACAACACTAATATAATCCTCTCTAGCCCTACCACTCCATATGTCGGATGTCAAAGCAATAGAGAATGTACATGTATGAAACATTTCTTTCAATTTATCACGACAATTGTTATAATATTTAATTAAATCTCTAGTTGTTGTTTGCCTAGATACAGTACTAAAACGAGGGTTATGAGCAGTCCTAATATATTTTTGGAAAGCATCAGATTCACCAAAATTTAAAGGTAAATCTTGAGAAGCAATTAATGTACAAAGGGATTCCCGAGCTACCTCTGGGTTGTACTCCCACGTACGTACCGAGCCGTCGGGGTTATATTGGAGCTGTGTCTGGTGCATTTGTATTCCTTGCCTTTTCTTGCAGCTTGCAGCATGTCGTTGTAGATGACCCGTCCCACCTGAAGATTTTGCAGTCAATTCATTATCACAAATTTTACAAACAGCATACCTCACCGAAGTCCCATCATCGTCGGTCTTGAACTTCTTGTTGAAATCATTCCAAACTGTAGATGTACTAGCTCTTGTTCTTTTTACACCCGTGCTTTGAGTCGTGGATGCACTTGTTGAGCCAGCAGAAGATGGATCGATTGGAGCCTGCGCCACCGGGGCCGTCAGTTCTTCGGCATCTCCAGTTTGTACATGTGGACCTTCCGCGGATGGATATGCTTGTTGAAACGATTGCATATCCTCCGCTGAGAGGCCGAATTCGGAGAGTTGATAATCGTAGTTCTCCATTAAATCGACTGCAAATTGAAATAGTAAAGAACGATTAACTTACTATTAAAGTATTAAACCAACAAATAATAGCAACAAATTAAACCAATAAATAATACCAAAACTTTAAAATAAGAGTATAAGACAGCATTATTACTTTCTTTGCAGCTCTCACAAAAATCTTTGAAGATTTTTGAATTTTCGGAATTTTGCCCGAATTTTTGCCAAATTTGCGCAAACACTTTCAGATTTTTCAGAGCTAAACCGAGAGAGAAGAGTGAGGTTTGAGGTGTGGAGAATAGAGGCCGGATGCCCCCTATTTGTACAAAAAAAATTTAGATTTTTTCCGAATTTTTTGCTATTTGTTTCGAATTTTTTACCCCCCCCCCAACGGTCACAAAAATGGCTAGTTTTTGAATTAGCCGGGCCGGGCGTGCCGGCGTGCCGTGCCATGCTGGGCCGGCATGGCCCGACTTCTAAACGGGCCGTGCCGTGCCGGCCCACCGTGCCGCACCCTCAGCCCAGGCACGGCCCGGTCCGTCGTGCCGTGCCGGCCCGGCCCGCTTATTTTTCGTGCCGTGCCTAAACGGGCCGGGTCTACAGTACCGGGCCGTGGTGCGGCCCGGGTAGGCCCGGCCCATTTGGCCAGCTCTATTCAGACCAAAAATAGGGCAGTGCACTAATAGCCGGCGCAGGAGACTGAGGGCGACAAGGGGCCTCGGTCGGCAGGGCAAGGCAGGGACAGCACCTACGCACAAAGGGTGCACACGTCAGAGTTCAGATAACATAGGCGCTTTCCAGGTACGGAGAATCATCGAGTTAAACCATATTATTTTAATTATTTTATAATTTATCTAAATTATTTTGAGATGTTATTTCTAATATGAACAATCTATACTTTAATTGAACAAATTTTTGTTAATTCTGAATACCTATTCTGAAAATTCTGGATCTGCCCACTGCACATGCATATGTGATCACGCTCCTTAGAACACGCATAAGGCCGTATCAAACATTTTAGAAGCCTTGTGCTAAAAATTACAGTCAAGCGTTAAAAATTGTTGAATGAAGGTGTTGTTTAAGACTTTTTGTGATTCGGTGCGTGTTGCTACCCTCTGTTTCATGTCACTTCAGAAAAGCACATATATATAGTGGCGTAAAATACACCATAGACATAACAACTTGTAAGATAAGTATAAACAAGTCATACAACTATAAATTTATTAGTTTATGTCACTGATTTTGTTAAAATGATACAATGTTATACAAAAGAGAAACTCGGGATTGTATGATTCATACATGCGGTCCTCCCCCGGTAGAGCCCCAGTTGTTTTTTGTAACAATTACTAGCAAAACAATATCACTTTTTCAAATAATCGCTCACAAAACAAGATTACTTCTAGTCAATAACGAAGACTAGCTATGTTGCCAAAAATCATGTATCATTATCATCATTATTATTATAAAAGGACGAGTTGGTGGTCGTACGTCCCTTCTCCTTCAACCATCCCATTCTCAACTTCTCATCACTCTCTACTTTTCAATTGATCAAAGTAGTCTCTTTCTATAGCACTAGTAGTGTGCTCGTGCTAACGCTACGGTAAAATACAAAACAAGATTCATTAAGATTCACGTCTCATATATTGTATAACCAAATATTTTTGTCACCAAGACACAAGCTATGACCATCGCTAGCTTGTCACGACCACATACAACCCGCTATGACTTTATCGCTCAAAGTCTACGACCTCATCCCGAGTCGTTCTGACCGATCGAAATGACGAACCAACAAATGCACGAGGTCTACGACTTCACCACGAAGCCATACGACCGATTTCAAGATGTCTACGACCACGTTCAAGCCTCTCAGGCACAACCGACCGCCTACGAGTACTTCCGACTGAGTCCAATGCCAGTCCGACCGCCTACGAATATTTTTCTGATGTGCCTAATCATTTCATTTATTAAATAGGATCTGCCGCTAGTTACTCATTCCAAACATGGCAATTAATACAAAAAATACTAGAGAAAGCTGATTCAATGGCAGTATGCTCTAGATTACAGGCACTTCTTCAAGACCTCCAATAAATAAATCTGAAAGCAGCTTCTGGAAGGACCTTTCACGCCATGATCAATGCCTGATGCCCCAAATCTCAAGATAATTACACAAACATCCGGAACCAAACCAACCTTAATTTCCCCATAATCTTAAATCGTTTATAATATTCTTGTTCACTTGAACATTTCCAAATTCCTAACTTGCATTCATAGATGATGGGTGTTACCATCTGAAGAATAACAATACACAAGGTAGAATTGAATATAGACTATAGATAAAACAGCTAAAGAAAACTATGTTCTCCCTTCTCTACCATTTCAACATTGCTCAGGAAACAAAACGAAGCCTCTCTGTTATGTCCTGTGACACATACATAGATTTTTGCAATAGTGCTACACTATTGAATATTTCTCTTACTCAGGCTATAGTTTAGTCAGCACAAACAGTTGCACACAACATTTTCTCCCCCTTTTAGGAAAACATTAAAACACCACAACATTACGCTATGCTACAGTCATCACACTACTTTGTGAACAACATAATAGTAAGGGATCATGAGAATAGGTGGTATTGGGATTGGGAAATGTTAGTAAAATAGCATTCCGACTCTAAAAGAATGCAAGGCAAAATTGGAAAACAGCACACGCGGCCACATAGCTAGCTGATCTAGTTACATAATTTAGTACATGATACGGTGACGGGCAGAAACAATGGTAATCAGAAGACAGGACTTATTTGTGTACCAAGATGCTCTCTATCAGCCATTCAACACAGATAGTGTCTATAAGCTAAAGAGTTACCATCATTAAGCAACATGCAAAGATTGCAGCGCCATTTCCTTCCAGCATCTGCAAATGTTGCATAAGGGTTTATATATGTCCTGCATCTTCGACAACGGATAACACCGGCTGACCCAAAGTTGATAATCGGCACATCCTCCTAAGTAACAAGAGACAGGCATGTCAAAAAATACCCAATGCTTTGAAAAGGAAAAAAAGATAAAGCGCAGAGTTCATTACCCCATCAGGCGATTCTGCGAGAGGATGTACCACGGCCCCAAGGGGCAAATGCCACCTGGAGACTAATGACTGGGATGCCGGAATCGCATGAGTTGTCAGCCGGAAGAACGTCGGGTGGCAGTTCAATGGGTATGCCTCCGAAACCCTAACGACCTCCTCATCACCATCCAATGGCCGTGGCAGCCCTTTTACATCAACACCAGGGTCAAGCGATCCAGGCGCAGAACTCACTGACAGCGACTGGAATTCCTCTACTAAGCTCTGGAGCTGCCCCCCTACCAGAGGTCCAGTACTCGGATATGCTACCTGATTATAGATCTCAGTACCCGGAGCTGCCCCCCTATTTGACAAGCATGGCACGGTCTAAAATTCAGAAAACATAGATCTATGATCAGAAAATATAAAAATCCTGGGCTACATATACAAGGATAAAGAGGGGGTTGGCTCCATAAAGGTGAATTCCAGCACCACAGCTGCCTCAAAGAAAAATTAATCCAACAAGATTCTCTCCAGCACTCGGTAATACAAGCCAAAAACGATCAGTTGTGGAACAACAGTTCGGTGTCATGACCATATATTAAGATGAAATATACTATGTATTGGTGTCTTACTTGTGCCTTTCTTGCAAGTAATGCAGTTGTCGCCTCACACTCAGTGCCTCTGCATGTTCAAGCAAAAGACCACAAAATGTCAGAACATTCAGTAACCAATTTTCAAATGTTTGAGGACTGTACACTGACAATGAATGAAACAAGCATGGAACATAGCATCACTACTACTTGACCAAAAGGAAGGGCATCGCTACTACCCTCATACAAAATATCAATCAAGGCACCACGTGAACCATATGCTAGATATCCGATAATCCATGTACAGCTAATTCTCAGGTTTAGTATTGTTAAACCAACCATCAATCAATTATCAAATAAGCATCACAGATAATCTATACTAATAAACAGTAGGTAACATACCCTTAATAACTTAAATTATAGGCTGTTGGGAAATTGAAATATGTAAAGAGGGTGAATGGAAATTGATTAGCGAGACAGGTTGTCATGATACAAAGATTAAGGATTGAAATTGACTAACACAGTGTACCATTAGGTGGTAGGGATAATATTTGATATGTAACAGGGAGATCGAAATTTGGCATTTATAATGGTAGTGATACAAGAAACTAATGCACTATGGTTTGAAATTAACAACCCAAAGTACCATTATGCTTGCTACTATAATTAACGACTGATGATCGAATGGCCACATTAGTAATTTCCAGAGTTAAATAGTTTGCTAAATCCAATTTAAACATCTATGTCCCCCGTCAAGGCACCACGTGAACCATATGCTAGATATCCGATAATCCATGTACAGCTAATTCTCAGGTTTAGTATTGTTAAACCAACCATCAATCAATTATCAAATAACCATCACAGACAATCTATACTAATAAACAGTAGGTAACATACCCTTAATTCCTGCGCGCGGCTGCCCAAGCCATGTACACACTCATGGCCCGACAGGAGCAACGCACGCAGCGACGGCACGAGGCCACAGGCCCGGCAGCCCACCTCGCTTGGCGCACGTCCAAACTTCCAAGCTTTGTAAATGACTTCTAAAACAAGATTATTTCCAACAGAGCCGGCGGGAGGGCGGTACAGTTATCACAATAACAGAACATATATCGCAGTTCATACATCACAGATCATAAAGCATTAATTGACAGGGAATTAACAGCAATTCATTGAATAGTAATTGAGAATGAGCAAAGAGGTAAAGGGAGATGAATTTGGGGATGAACCGAAGAAATGAAGCAGCAGTAGGAGAAGCAGAGGGGAGGCTGTCGGTGAAGTGGAGATGTCGCCGATGAGTCGATGAAGTGGTGGCCAGCGGCGGCGCTGAAGGGGAAGCAGTGAAGAAGCCGCCGTCGGTGGAGTGGTGATGCACCGGTGGTGGAGCTGTTGAGGCGTCGGCGGCGCACGGGAGGATGCGATGAGGAGCGGCGGGGAGAGGTGATGGTGATGTCGACGGCCGGAGGTGGTGAGGTTGCGCCCCGGTGAATATGGAGATAGTCCCAATCCGATACGCCATGCTTGTCAAATAGGGGGGCGGTGCCGGGGTGCATGAGCGGAGTAACGGCGGCGAAGGGCGAGGAAGCCACCGACGGCGGCGGGGCGGCGCCGCGGGGCACGAAGCCGGAGACGGGCCGCCCGGGGGCGGTGGGCGGCGGCCTCTCGTTACCCATCGGCGGCTGCATCGCTTCGGGCACCTGCAGAATCGACCGGCGGCAAAATCAAGAAAAGATCAGATTTTGATCCGCGGGGCTTGCTTGATCTGATTCCACCGCCGCGGCCGGATCTGGCGGGAGGAACCAGATTTAGGGGAAGGGGCTCGGCGTACCGAGGACAAAAACTGGCGCAGGCCACCGTGACCGCCTCTGCCCCGATGCCACTCCATCCCGACGCTGATCTAGCTGCCCCGCCGGATCCTACCGCTGTCTCCCGCCCGGATCCGACCGCCGTCACCTCGGTTCTGGTTGCCGCCGACACCTTTCCGCCACCCATGGCGCTGCTGCCTCGTCGGATCCCGCCATCACCGCGCCGGCCCAGCCCAGATCCGACGTGGGGTGGGGGGAGGAGGAGGCGGCGGCGGAGTGGAGGAGCGGGGGAGGAGGCGGGGGAGCGGAGGAGTGGGGGAGGAGGAGACAGTGGCGGCGCGGGGTGGGAGCGGGGGAGGAGGCGTTGGCGTGGGGTGGGAGGGAGGGGAGGAGGCGTCGGCGCGGGGTGGGGAGGAGGAGGCGGCAGCGGCGCGAAGGAGCGGGGGAGGAGGCGGCGGCGGCGCAGGGTGGGAGGGAGGGGAGGAGGCGTCGGCGCGGGGTGGGGAGGAGGCGGACGAGGCGTCGGCACGGGAGCGGCGAAAGACTCGGCGCAGTGGGGGAGGAGACAAGGGCGGAAGTGGGTTCAAATGATGTGCATGATCCGGATGATTTTGGCCTTACGATCTTCAATGAGTAAGAGAAGAAGGCTTGAGGAGAGATCCAGGCCATTCATTTGTATGAAGTTGGATTACTTTGGTACACAAATCTGGGTGGACTTAGATTAGGCATGACTGTGGGGGTGGTTGAGGGGGGTGGATTTAGTAAATAAATTTTTGGTGTATTATAGAGGGGTAGAGATGAGCAGGTGACTAGTTTAGACAACAGTGGGGGTGTCTGCTAACCAAGGGTGCCTGAGTGCCGCCTCCGTTCATTTGTTTCCTTGGCCGATAGCGGCGGCGGCCGGACAGCTTAACTGCAAATTAATCGGTCAGTTGGAGCTAATTATAGCGATAGTACATGTACCACTAATTTGTCACCTCCCTTATCTCATTGCCTAAAATCTTATCGAATAAGTCAAAACTACACGCTAAGGGTGTGATCAGTTGGGCTGAAAGCTGAAAGCTTATGGCTTAAAACACTGTAGCGGCTGAAGAAGATACTATAGCGGTTGAAGGAAGTACTGTAGCACCTGAAATGCTGTAACTAATGCTCCAATAAGCTGAGACTTCAGGAGGTAACATTGTGCATGTAGTAATGATGTTCCCCAGAAAAATTTCGACATTACTTTGGCCGAAACGCCTTACGCAATAATTTGGTAAGACACGACAAACGAACGAACAACTGCATCGAACATACAAGGGACACATGTAGCTCTAAACCACCAAAGACGCTGCTATAAAATCTATACTGTTGGAGGCTCGGGTTCACCACCTGGTACGTCGGATCTAAAGGTGCGATTATGTCAGCCGCTAATGACACCCCACTTGTATGGACATCGTGGAACCTCTTGCAGATAGTTCCCGCAGATTGCTCGAAGCAGTTCATTGCTTGGCGTTGCGATTGGGGGGCTCCGCAAGTCCACAAAAACAAGGCTAGTGCTTCCTTGGAGCACACTTCCCGACATGACCGCAGACCATAATTTGCAACAAGCCTATCATGCAACGCTTCGAAAACATTTAGCCACATCCTGAACATGTTGCGGCATCGCTTGCTGTCCGCAAGTTGTGCCGATACCCACTGCAAACCAGTAATTCCAGACATTCTTGGGACCTAACCGGCCTCTTTGTCAACGTCTGTATCATCGTCAGAGTACATGGACGCGGCTACTTGCAACACAGGAAAACCCATGCCGTCGTCTGCCATCACTGCACACACAGGAAATCCATTTGTTTGGGTAGAAGCAT
The DNA here is from genome assembly GCA_017311315.1 of Dendrocalamus latiflorus. Taxonomy (NCBI): domain Eukaryota; kingdom Viridiplantae; phylum Streptophyta; class Magnoliopsida; order Poales; family Poaceae; genus Dendrocalamus; species Dendrocalamus latiflorus. Next base: position 32,830,264 of record CM029651.1, on the reverse strand, counting down.
AAACATGAGAATGCATTTCAGCAACAAAAAAGCATAAACATGAGAATGCATTTCGGCAACAAAAAAGCATAAACATGAGAGCAGCATGCAGTTTGGCATGGCATACAGTTCGGCAGCAGCATGCAATTCGGTAGCAAAATGCAGTCGACAACAGCATGCAGTTCGATAGCAACATGCAGTCGACAGCAGCATGCAGTTCGGCAGCACAAGTGCATAAACAGACAGCACAAACATCACAGTGCAGTCCGCAGTGCAGTCGGCATCAGTATGCAGTCGGCAGCACAAACAACAGCTCCATCGGCAGCAGCACAAACAAGACATCACAGTCGGCAGCAGCATGCAGTCGGCAAATCGGCAACACAGAGAGAGCACAAAGCAGCAAGTTGACATCACATAGAGACCGTCGGCAACAGCACAAAACCAGCAGCAAACATCACAGTGCAGTAAAATAGACAATAAGCTACCATAAGTTCAATAAACCAGGGGATTTGAAAGGTACATGCACATAAATGTTCGGCAACGAACCGCATACCTCAACAATATAACTCAACGCATAGGTAATGAACGCATAGGTAAATGGACACAATAAAACTCAACACATGGCTAACTGACTGACAACGCTCAACACGGTCGTCCGTACTCCTCACATCTCCCCTCGTCTTTCCCAAGTACGCCTGATTCAGTTGAGGCGACCCTCATTCGTTCACAGGAAGAAGAAGTTGTCGTGGCACTTGGGCTTCATGAAAAGCTGTGTTGCATAGTAGTGCTCATCGGATATTTCGTGCGCACCTGCTTCTTCCACCAGTTTCATCAGTCGATGCACGTCTTCCCTTGTGTGGTCTACCGCAGGGGATGTGACACTCGTGCCAGAGCCTCGGCTTGCAGGCTGCATGCTCAGCTGCGCTTCATAAAGGTCAACCAGGTGCTTGAAATGCACATCATGTTCAGTGCGCTTACTTGCGCGACAGCTGCTCGGGTGCAAAGGTGCAGGGCATGGCCTCTTGCTTCCGGAACTACGCGCCAACGCACCGCTGGTAGGGGCCTGCATAGGGGAAGGCATGGTGCTGCCCTCTCCTCCTGGGCTTTCGTCGAGGTCCTCGATGTCCAAATTGATGTCATCCACACCCGGGACGAATGCGCACTCGCTCGTGGTGGTGGTGTTACCGAACATGACTTCAAGGAGGTCCTCGTCATTGGCGACAATGGCCCTGAACTTCCTCATCTCGAACTTTCCCTGCAATGCACGATATCATATCATCGGTGTAATGTGAAAAGCAGCGCACTTCAAAATCAAAACTTACTCCACCCATAGCTGCCCACCAGTCGTCACTCGCATCAATGCTGCACTCGCATCAATGCTGCCTGTCGATGGATCGACCCCAAGCCCCATGGCACGAAGTTTCAAAGTTTTCCATTTGTTGTAATCACGAGACAGTTGCTCCCATTTGTTCTTCATCTGTTTGCTTGTGTATTGCAAGCCAGTTCGTTCCGCAAATTTTCGGACAAGGTTCTGCTTGCCCTGCGTGTTCAACCTTGAATACGGCCGGTTGTTTGCCTCCACCTCCTCGGCGCATACTTGCAGAAAGACGTGGGTACTCTCGTCCGTCCAGGTCACCGGAGCCATCTGCAGGCATCGCGGGGAAGCGCGGTTGGTGCACGATACGTACATGAACCGTGAAGTACGCAACAATATGAACGGCAAACATGGAAAGGATGCAATGTGAGAAGGGAGTACCTCGATGTGGGGGCGGCGTTCACCCGGCTGGACCGCGCGGAGCTTGGACGGGGACGGGGACGGACGGCCGGGACGCGTGGAGCTTCGCCGAGGACGGGGACGGACGGCCGGGGCTTCGTCCCAACTTGCACGGGGATGGACAGTGGGGCGGTGGCGACCTTCGACGGGGACGGTGACAGAGACGGAGGGCCGGTTCTTCGACCGGCGCTTGCAGGGGGACGCCCGGTCGGGCTTGCTATTCCAGCGCGGGACTCGGTCCCCGCGGATCTGGGATTTCCGCCTCGGCAGGCCACAGCGGAGGGGCACGACAAGGGAGGTGGCATGCCTGGGGGGAGGGCCGACCTGGCCACGGCCGATTCGGTAGCCACGGCGGGCGGCGGGGGGCGGCGTGGCGGCGCGTGCGGGGGGTGGTGTGGCGGCGCTCGCGGGGGGTGGCAGATCGGGGGGGCGGCATGGCGTGGCGGCGCTCGCGGGGGGCGGCAGATCGGGGGGCGGTCGCGGGGGGCAGCAGATCGCAGGGGGTGGCGCTCGCAGGGGGTGGCGCTCACGAGGGGCGGCAGATCGGGGGGGCGGCGTGGCGGCGCTCACGGGGGGTGGTGACCGGGCAGCCACAACACGAGAAGGGCTGATTTGGGGGAGCATCAGTTGCTTTGTTAGGGCAGGGACATACATTGGGAGCGGCCGTGCGCGGCTTCCCATGGCTCCGGGCGGCTTCGGCTGCGAGCTGTGGCTCCGGCTCCGGTTACTGTAGCAGCCGCGGAAAGCCCGCAGCCCGCAGCCGCAGCTAAGTTGAGCGCTACCTAAGTATATCTCTCCCTGTAGAAATAAGTGCTCCACGCACGATATATATAAGAATCATGTATTATATATTCATGCAACTAGCTAGCTAGCTTCTTCCAGATCTATGATGCTACACCATAAACACACATGGTGCATTGAACGTGCTTAATCCGATCTACACCTTCACCATGAGCATTGACTTTTTTTGTGTTTTCCTCCGGATATAATCAAAATGGTATCATGATGTTTCGGACATAATCGGAATAAATAAAATGAGATCGAACTGAACTATTCGCGTTTTATAGATCTCATTTTATACGTGCAACCGGATGTAGTCCTCTTCTATCACTAATATCCAAGTAATTCCCCCCGCCTCCCATCTCCCTCACGCGACCAGGAGAAAGGGGCGGCTGGCCTCCCTCCGTCAGCAGCCATCTCCCTCGCGCGACCAGGCGAAAGGGGCGGCCGGCCTCCCTCCGTCCGCAGCACCACCTCCTCCCCGAGCTCCGACGGCCTCCTCCCCAAGCTCCTTCCCCGCGGGCACCATTCGCACCCGTCCGCTAGGGTTAGGGTTAGGCAAAAGGTGCGGCCGGCCTCCCTCCGTCCGCAGCACCGCCACCTCCCCGAGCTCCGACGGCCTCCTCCCCGAGCTCCTTCCCCGCGCGCCGCCGCCCTCCGCATTCACCTTTCCCCCACCTCCGCACCCGCCCCCTACCGGTCATTCACCTTTCCCCCGCCTCAACTCCCATCCACCACCCTACACCGGAGTCAGTCGCCGCCTCCCCCTCCGCCCTACAAGCCCGACGATGGCGGCACCACTACCTTTCCCCCGCCTCGCTACCACTGAGCCGCCGCCTCCCCCTCCACAACTGAGCCGCCGTCGCCCTCCTCAGCTAGGGTTTTGGCCGACGGCGCCGCCGCCCTCCACCACGGCGCAGCCTAGCCTTCGCTCCTCCCTTCGTCGACAGCGTCGCCACCTCCCTCCCCGACTGCATGGCATCGCCCTCCATACCTGCATCGTCGCCTCCAGGGAGGTTCATTTGTGCTTGTGAGGTTGATTTGGGGTCTAATTGTGTTGTGACATTATTGATGGTGTATTAAACCATCAAATTGTGTGTGAATTGTGTGAATTGAACCATCAAATTGTGTAATCTGTGATGTAAACAGTCATTATTGATGCGAATGAAAGTGTCTGTCAGGTGGATTGGTCAATGACTGTTTGTCTGGGATTGGTTGTTTGTCTTGTGATGCCTGGGATTGATTGTTTGTCATTCGATGCCTGTCAGGTGGACAATGAGCAGCTTTTGTCTTGTGATGACTGGGATTGAATGAAAATGGCTACTGTTTTTGTGGATTGATGAACCACTGGGAGAGAATGCTTTCATGGATTGATGAACCAGCAGAGAAAGCAGAGAAACCAGCAGAGAACTGGGATGTCTGGGATTGGTTGTGATGCCTGGGACAATGAATACTATGCCTGGGATTGGTTGTGGTGCCTGGGACAATGAACACTGTGCTTGGGATTGGTTGTGATGCCTGGGACAATCAATACTATGCCTGGGACAATTAACTGGGATAATGAGCTGAGAACTGGGACAATGAACAGTATCAGGCTACTCAAAAGACAGAACATAACTGATGAACAGTGCAGTATCATAACATAACATAACTGGTTATTTTCGGTCTCAGAGTTGTCTCATGAATCTGAAACAGAGCCTGGCTTAGCCAAGCCTAGTGTGAGATACAAAATATTATAATTAAACTTGCCCTCTGGTGTGAGATGTCAAGTTCACTATTATGTTTATTCAAGATGTCAAGTTTAGCCTTCTTTGGCATTCTTTGTGGATATTTGGAGAGAGAAAAATCTGGACTAGACCAGCTTTATTTTTCAATTACGGCTATCATGATTCTTGAATCGTCAGACCTCTTCAGTTGGAAGAAGGTCAGACCTCTTGAATCCAAGATACTTTTGTTGGAAGAAGGTTAACATGTGTCAATAGTATCATATTTGAAAGAAAATATTGCTTTAGCAGTGAACTTGTTTCAATAGTATCATGTGCTTGAAATTGTTGTAGCAAAAACCTGATGCTATAGCAGCCAAAGAGAGGATGGAAAACAACACCGCAAATTCCAGAAATGAACACAAGGCATACATTGACATCTACATTCAGTTTGGACAGCATCCACACTGGTGCTAATCTGAGATGGAAATTAACAATCTGAGACAATTAGAAATTAACAATCTGATGCAAAAATTGCAAGATACATACATTACAAGATAAATCAAAGTGAACCAAGCTGAAACGCAAAATACATGGCAGCATTACAATCTGACATTAACACTTTATTCGTTGCCCATACATGGCAGTTTCCCATACTAGGTCGGAGGGCGACGGCGGGGCTCGGGGAGGAGGCCAGCTCGGAGGTCATCGACGCTTGGGGAGCACACCGGGTTGGAGGGCGGCGGCGCTTGGGGAAGAAGCGCGGTGAGGAGGTCGGGTCGAAGGGCGTCGATGCTCGGGGAGGAGGTTGGCTTGGACGGCGTCGGCGCTCGGGGAGCAAACCAGGTCGGAGGGCGACGGCGGGGCTCGGGGAGGCCGGCTCGGACGGCATCGGCGCTCGGGGAGCACACCGGGTCGGAGGGCGGCGGCACGCGGGGAAGGAGCTCGGGGAGGAGGCCGTCGGAGCTCAGGGAGGTGGCGGTGCTGCGAACGGAGGGAAGCTGGCCGTCCCTTTCGCCTGGTCGCGCGAGGGAGATGGCTGCTGACGGAGGGAGGCCGGCCGCCCCTTTCGCCTGGTCGCGCGAGGGAGATGGGAGGCGGGGGAAAAAAGACGGGGAGGCGGGGGGTTTTCCGCAAAACGCATAAGTGAATTTGGTGTTTCCACCTTCACAGATCCGGGCCGTAGAGGGCAGATCTGACGCTCCTGGCTGGTTTTAGCATGTTAGCACTGAAAAGCCTGTTAGCACTAGATATGTTCCCTATATATATATATATATATATATATATATATATATATATATATATATATATATATATATATATATATATATATATATATATATATATATATATATATATATATATATATATATATATATATATATATATATATATATATATATTTCCTATATAGGAAGCCTCTTTTCTACTCCCGGGTGTAATTACACCCTATGTCATATCTCACAACGTAGGGAGTATCTCGCGTAACGAGGAGTATGTACATGTAGTATATGAGTATTTAAGACTATATAGGTGGTATGAACAATTTTTCAGAGGTGGTATGTACATTTTTTTCAACATACTCCTTTTTATGTACGTATATAAAGGTATTTACAAAATACGCTAAAAACTATGGACTCCCTTGCAATTTTTTCATGTGGTTCACATTAGAATATCTTATAATTAGTATATGAGTATACCTAAAGTGATAAAGGAGTATTTCAAATTTATTTAGGTGGTATATTAGAGGTGGGTGTAATTACACCCGGGAGTAAAAGGTATTTTTCCTATATATATATATATATATATATATATATATATATATATATATATATATATATATATAATCTTTGCTATTATAAAAATGCGAGTTGGTGGCCGTCGATCCGTTCTCCCTCCTCTCTTCTCAGCCATCTGATCGAAGATCGGTCGTCCAGGTCGCATATAGGTGGTTCTTCCGCTCATCGTAGAAAAGGTCGGGCCGACGTTCTCTCCCCCGCATTCTCTACCTCCCGCAACCGCTCCACCTCCCACAACTGCCGCCCCCTTCTCTCCCCTGAACCCTCATGTCACGCCTCCTCCTCCTCCTCAACGTCACCACCAATTCTTTCCCCGTGCGGCAGCGTCTGATCACAGTCTCCTAACTTGCCCCAACTGCGTTGCATCCCCCGTCGCCGCCTCCCCAACGCATTTGCCCGCTGCCTCCTCTCCCCATCCACCCACCACCGCCTCCTTCTCCCCTGAACCCTCGTGCCACGCCTCCTCCTCCTCCTCAGCGCCACCACCAATTCTTTCCCCGTGCAGCAGCGTCTGTTTGCAGTCCCCCAACTTTCCCTAGGGCGCCGTCACCAATTCCATCTCCCATCGCCCCTCCAACCAAAGGCACGACGCTCGGTGACAGCGACCCGTGGATCAGATAGAATGGAGCTCAGCGACAGCGGCCGATGGATCAGAGAGAAGGGCACTCGGCGATGGCAGCAGTTTCCTCTTACTACGCTCACCCACATGGCTCTCCCCGTCGCCGCCCAGCGATTGCTCGCCTGGTGAGCCTCTCTACCTCCTCCTACTCTTCGCTCGGAGCCCATCACACTGTCTGGTAATTTTGGTCTCCCAAGCTGGTCGTTAAAGTCGGTGCTATGGTCGAATGGGACCGTGGTCGAGGGGACATGGCCAAAGTCGAGGGGCCGTGGTCGAAGTCGAAAGCCATGGTTGAAGGGGGTCATGGCCAAGTCAAAGATCTGTGGTCGAAGTTGAAGCTCTGGTCAAAGGGGCAGTGGTCGAAGTCAGGCCATGGTTGAAGTCCAAGCCGTGGTCGAAGGGACAGTGGTCAAAGGGGGCAGTGGTCAAAGTCAAATGGCTGTGGACAAAGTTGGTCCGTGGTCGAAGTCAAAGGGCTGTGGTCGAAGTCGAAGGGTCGTAGTCAAATTCTAAGCCATGGTTGAAGGGGATAGTGGTCGAAGGGGGCAGTGGTTGAAGTCGAAGGGCCATGAATGAAGTTGGTTTGCGGTCGAAGTCGAAGGGTCGTGGTCAAAGTCCAAGCCGTGGTTGAAGGGGACAGCGGTCGAAGGGAAGTGGTCGAAGTCGAAGGGCCATGGACGAAGTTGTTCCACGGTCAAAGTCGAAGGGCCATGGTCAAAGGGGGCCGTGGTCGACGTCAGGGCTATGGTCAAATGGGGTCGTGGCTGAAGTCGAAGATCCATAGTCAAAGTCGATGCTGCGGTCGAAGGGGACGGTGGTTAAGGGGGAAGTGGTCAATGTCGAAGGGACGTGGTCATTGAAGAGGACAGTGGTTGAAGTCGAAACCGTGGTTGATGTCGAAGGGCCATGGTCGAAGGGAACAGTGGTCGACATCGAAGGGCCATGGTCGAGGGGGACAGTGATCGAAGGGGACAGTGGTCGATGGGGGCAGTGGTCGAAATCGAAGATCCGTGGTCGAAGTCGAAGATCTGTGGTTGAAGTTGAAGCCGTGATCGAAGGGAGCCGTGGTCGAAGGGGGAACTGGTCGACATTGAAGGGTCGTGGTCATCGAAGGGGACAGTGGTCGAAGTCGAAACTGTGGTTGACGTCGAAGGGCCATGGTCGAAGGGGATAGTGGTCGATGTAGAAGGGCCGTGGTTGAAGGGGACAATAGTCGAAGGGGACGGTGGTCAGAGGGGGAAATAGTCGACGTTGAAGGGCCGTGGTTGAAGGGGACAGTGGTCGAAGGGCCATGGTCGAAGGGGATAGTAGTCGAAATGGGGCAGTGGTCGAAGTCGAAGGTCCGTGGTTTTTGTTGAAGCTGTGGTTGAATTGGGAAGTGGTCAACGTCGAAGGGCCGTGGTCGAAGGGGACAGTGGTTGAAGGGGGCAATGGTCGAAGTCGCGGTCATGGTCGTAGTCATAACGCCTGTGGATGTGGTTGTAGCAATCATGGTCGTAGTCGTAGCGCCAACCCAGAGGGCATCTACTGGTTCATTCACAACCTCCGATGCTACGAGTACCCCCTCCAGTTGGATATCCTGTCGCCTACCCTTAGGTTACCCTCGAGATTGAGCTCCCTACCCTCGACGGCAAGACCCACAAGGTCTCATACTCTCCATGGATTGTAACATGCTTTTGACCACGAGGTGTGATCGACGGTTTCCGATTTACGACCACGAGCGCTGGTCGATGTGTTCTGACTTACATAACCTGTAGATGCATCACTGCCACCCCCCACGTACTCCATGTACAACTACTACCCCGAGCACCCTCTCCCCCTACAGCTAGATGCAACTGATAATTGCATGTATATCTCTACTACTTAAAAATGTGAGTTGGTGGTCGTTGGTTCATTCTCCCTCCTCTCTTCTCAGCCATCTAGATCTGCATGTAGCTAGTTTTTTCGCTCCTTGTAGAAAAGGTCGGGCCAACGCGTGGGCCGCACTCCTCCTCTTCTCTTCCCTTGCATCCTCCACCTTCTGCAACCACTCCACCTCCTGCAACTGCCTCCTTCTTCTCTCCCCCGAAACTCCGTGCCATGCATCGTTCTCCTCAGTGTCGCCACCAATTCCTTGCCCATGCAGCAACGTCTGGTCGCAGTTCCCCAACATCCCCCCAGCAGCGCTGCATCCCCCTGTCGCCTCCTCCCTAATGCATTTGTCTACCGCCACCTCTCCCCATCTGCCCGTCACCGCCTCCCCACCTCCACCTCCCGCAACCGTCGCCTCCTTCTCTCCTCCGAACCCTCGTGTCGCACCTCCTCGTCTTCCTCAGAGCCGCAACCAATTCCTTCCCCACATGGAAACGTCTAGTCGTAGTCCCCCACTTCCCCTAGCATCACCGCATTTCCCTGTCACCGCCTCGCCAACACATTCGCCCACCGCCCCCTCTCCCCATCCGCCCACCGCCGCCTCCCCACCTCCACCTCCCGCAATCGCCATCTCCTTCTCTCCCCTAAACTGTCGTGCCGCGCCTCCTCCTCCTCGGCGCTGCCACTAATTCTATCTCTCATCGCCCCTCCAACCAGCAGCACGACGCTCGGCGATAGCGGCCAATGGATCGAAGAGAAGGGTACTCGGCGACAGCGGTCAATGGATCAGAGAGAAGGGCGATCGACGATGGTGGCGACGGCTTCCTCTTCCTACACCCACTCACGTGGCTCTCCCCCGCTGCCACCGCCCAGCGGTTGCTCATTTGGTGAGCCTCTTTACCTCTTCTGGCTCTTCGCTTGGAGCCCGTCGCATTGTGTTGGCGATTTTGATCTCCTAAGCTGGTCGTCGAAGTCGGTGCCATGGTCGAAGGGGGCCGTGGTCGAGGGGCCATGGTTGAAGTCGATGGGCCATGGTCGAAGCTGAAGCCATAGTCGAATGGGGCTGTGGTCGAAATTAAAGCCGTGGTTGAAGGGGCAGTGGTCGAAGTCGAAGGGATGTGGTCGAAGTCAGTCCATGGTCGAAGTCGAAGGGTCGTGGTCAAAGTCCAAGCCATGTTTGAAGGGGACGTGGTCAAAGGGGGCAGTGGTCAAAGTCGAAGGGCCATTGACGAAGTCGATCCGCGGTCGAAGGTCGAAGTCGAAGCCGTGGTCGAAGGGGCGGTGGTCGAAGTTGAAGGGCTGTGGTCAAAGTTAGGCCATGGTCGAAGTCGAAGGGTCGTGGTCGAAGTCCAAGCCATGGTCGAAGGGGGCAGTGGTCGAAGTCGAAGGGTCGTGGACGAAGTCAGCCCGCAGTCGAAGTCAAAGGGTCGTGGTCGAAGCCAGGTCGTGGTCGAAATCGAAGTGTTATGGTCGAAGTCCAAACCGTGGTCGAAGGGGACAATGGTCGAAGGGGGCAGTGGTCAAAGTCAAAGGGTCATGGTCGAAGTCCAAGCCGTGGTCAAAGGGGACAGTGGTCGAAGTTGAAGGGCCATGGATGAAGTCGGTCAGCAGTCGAAGTCAAAGATCCGTGGTCAAAGTCGAAGCCGTGGTCGAAGGGAGCGGTGGTCGAAGGGGGCTGTGGTCAACGGGGGCTATAGTTGAGGGGCCATGGCCGAAGTCAAAGATCCGTGGTCAAAGTCGAAGCCGTGGTCGAAGGGAGCGGTGGTCGAAGGGGGAAGTGGTCGACGTAAGGGCCGTGGTCGAAGGGGACAGTTATCGAATTCGAAGCTGTGGTCGACGTCGAAGGGCCATGGTCGAAGGGACAGTGGTTGACGTCGAAGGGCCATGGTCAAAGGGGACAATGGTCGACGTCGAAGGGCCATGGTCGAAGGGACAGTGGTTGACGTCGAAGGGCCATGGTCGAAGGGGACAGTGATAGAAGGGGACAATGGTCGAAGGAGACAATGATCGAAGGGGGCAGTGGTCGAAGTTGAAGATCCGTGGTCAAAGTCGAAGTCGTGGTTGAAGGGGGCTATAGTCCGGGCCATGGTCAAAGGGGGCCATGGTCGAAGGGCTGTGGTCGACGTCGAAGGGCCATGGTTGAAGTCAGGGCCGAGCAGGTTGGCGTCGATAGTCAGGCGACAGGGTACAAGCGCACCAAAGGCCTGCCAACGTACGACCACCAGCGATAGTTGATCGCTCCCAACCTACGATCACGTGCGATGGTCGACGACTTTTAACTTACGACCGCGAGGTGTGATCGACGGCTTCCGATTTACGACCACGAGCACTAGTCGATGTGTTCTAACTTACGACCACGAGGTGTGGTCGTGATAGGGCATAAGCGCACCGGAGACCTGCCAACGTACAACCACCAGTGATGGTTGACCACTCCCAACCTATGATCATGTGCGATGGTCGACGGCTTCTAACTTACAACCATGAGGTGTGATCGATGGCTTCCAATTTATGACTACGAGCACTGGTCAATGTGTTTCGACTTACGACCACGAGGTGTGGTCGATGTCTTCCGTTTTACGGCCACGAACGCTGGTCGATGTGTTCCAACTTACGACCATGAGGTGTTCTCGATGGCTTCCGACCACGAACGATGGTCGTCGGTTTCCGATGTACGACCACGAGCCATTGTCAAAGGCTCTTGATTTAGGATCACGATCGATCGTCGACCGTTGCCAACTTACGACCATCAGCGATGGTCGACCGCTCTTGACCTACGATCACACGTGATGCTCGACGGCTTCCAACTTACGACGACGAGGTGTGCTCGAGGGCTCCTGACCTATAACCACGAGGTGTGGTCGATGTCTTCCGACTTATGGCCACGAAGTGTGATCGATGGCTTTTGACTTACTTGACGGATTTAAAACTTTTAGAATATGTTTGTATGTATATTCTAAAAATTTTTATCACCCCTGAGTTTTTAAATATGTAGTATGATAAATTTTAAAAATTCGTAGCAACGTATGAACATTCAACTAGTTCACAGATAAAAGAAAGAATTGCATCCATAACTTGAGTAGTACTAAAAATTTAAGAAAACCGCTACACGCAACTGCAACAGTACACATATGGTCCCGGAGACCCCGACGCAGCACAAAGCCCAAATGCCCAATTGTGGTGATGTACAAAGATCAAGAGCACGAGACGAGAGGAAAATCGCGTGCTTGAGGGCCTGAGGCCTTGAACTCACGAAGAAACAAAGAATAAATGACGACAATGTCAGAACGAGAATTAGGAGAGGAAGAATTAATTTTGATTGTTTATATTTTGGTTATGATATTTAGGAGTCAAGTAGTAGCTGTGTTTGTGTGACAACATATGGAAATGAAGGGAGAAAGAGAAAGTTGCGGGGACACGAATGGATCTCATGTTTTTTTCTCGCATAACTCTTACTAATATCAAGATTAACCAATTGATAATCAAAGTTAGGCTGAAAATGCCCCCTTAATTAGTAGGCACTATGTGGTTGATCATCGTACACACCCTCACGGTACCAGCTTGACAAAGTCTGAGGATAAATTTACATCTTACAAAATTTCTAAAACGCATACATACATACATACATACATACATACATACATACATACATACATACATACATACATACATACATACATACATACATACATACATACATACATACATACATACATACATACATACATACATACATACATACATACATACATACACACACAGACAGCGAACACTAGGATTGCTCATTTGGACTTCTAAGTCCGAGATTCTAGCCTTTTGAACTGTAGCATTTTTTGACACTGTAGATATTGTTTGCTTTTCAGTGTAACTAAATTAAAAAAATTATACCATCACAGATAATATAAAGACAAAAAAATTAAAAAGTTAAAAAATTAAGAAAACGAAATTAAGAAGCAGAGACGAGAAGCTAAAGCAATAGTGAGCATGATTGTGATCATGTGAAGTTGTACTCCTAGAACTTCAACGCCCCATCAAAAAGTGATACCTAAAGTTCGACATTACTCTTTTGGGACAACTAATACAACATGTTTGGTCCCGTAATGAGAGAGTGAGTGTCAGGACCCAGATTTTACAATCCGGATTCCTCTGTGATTCCACCGCACTATTCCCTGCATCAGTAGATAGTGCTCACAGTTGCAGTAATGGATATCAAATTTCATATCATGCGGAAGCTAAAGTAAATTAATAGACTTACTCATGGGCCGATTAGGCCGAAATCAACAAATTGCAGCAGCGGAATGAAGCACACAGGTGGGACCTTCAGGACATGCCCACAGGCAGCCAACTGGAGGTTCGCGACCTAGCCCTTGACATCTTCATCTTCTCGGCCAACTTGTCCAATCTTGTTGTTGAGACGAGGTGATTTGATTCCTGATTCTGAATTTTGTCGCAAAAGCGAGTGTGAGCACTCCAACCCCGTGCTCCGCGAGCCAATATACAGAATGCAAATAAATAGTATGCATGGCTTAACAAAGGAGAGGCTCGGGTTGTTTTATTTGCCATAAAATGCGTCTAGTAGCATTTCTATTATTATATCGTATTGTCGTTTTTGTGACCTAAAGACTCCTCACCGCAAATGACATCATCGACTTAATCCACCAAAGACTCACGCTCTTTATTAACTGCTGTCTAAGACTCCCAACAGCGATTGCCATAATTGACTTAATCCACCGAGATTACACTTCCTTTATTGAGTGCTCTCTAAACTCCAAACAACATATGTCATCCTCTATTCAATTCACCGATCATATTCTTTCTGTATTGGTTGCTGTCTAAAACTCCAAACAGCGAATATCATCATTTATATAATCCACCAATCATGCCCTCATTGCTGCCTAAGACTCCAAGCAGTGAGAGTCATCCTTTATTTAGCTCCACCAATATCTTTTGTATTCTAAAATCCAATCTTGTGGTTGCTAATCATCAACTCTTCATTTCTAAATTCTAATGACTATCCAACATAATTGCTTTTAAATCCACCGAAATCCTTCGTATCGGGACTTCCTAATAATTCAATCCTTTTGTTATTGATCCAAAACCATAATTTATTCTCCCAATAATTAATCTTATTTTCTACTATCTATTTCTAACTAACTCACTAGTATACATCCCCAAGAATATTAATGATCAAGTCTACGACTCACTAGTATACATCTACCAAGAATATCAATGATTAAGTCTACGACTCGCTAGGATACATCCACCAAGAATATCATTGATCAAGATTATAATCCAATAATTGTTATCATTCCCCCAATATTCCTAGAAATTTAATTCATCCATCTAGTATTTGATCCAATCCTGTTAATCCAATTACTGCCATCATCTTCCAAGAATTTATATTAGTTATCAATGTTGTAATCCCGCAATTACCTTTGCATCCCTAATACTCCATAAATCATTTAAATCATCTATCTAACCTATATACTCATTTAGACTCCACCAAATTACTTCTCCCAGATCCCACACTATCATTTCCTTTTTATAATCGACCTGAGTCCACTAATATCTTTATGTTTTTACCACAAACTTCCATCTCCTTTACTCATGACCCTGTTTATTCCACCCATATTTTATTTTGTAAGAATAGAAATGCTACTATTTGAAATACAATACATAAAATTTTGCCATACATATGGCATCACACCATATGCCTAATAACACCATAATTTTGCCATACATATGGCATCACACCACATAACATCTTTCAGCATTATAGCCGCTTAACTTACCACTGGGACAACACCCAGGACAACTCAAATCAGGGCTTTCCACTGCCCTCCACTTTTCCATCCCACCCACAAAATATTTTGAAATAGAACTATATCTGGTTATGTTCCCATGTCCGCCCTTGACAATGGGCACGACTATTCGAATAGTTTTGGCTCTGCAGAGTTTGCACACTTTACCCACAAGAGACAGTTCACTCGTTGCCCCGCACGATTCCTTAGTAGTGCGGTTGAGCGAACCATCACAGTAGCCGCTCAAAGTACCTCGCCCCTTCCATCATCTCACCCTATGGGTCGTTCCCACTTGCGGTGGGTCCTATACGTTGTGCGGGATGTTCTCCTTCTGAACACCTAGCAGATCACTACCACACTGCTAGCACGCCACAGCAGAACCTCACCCTCCGCGGATGTCCCATTCAAGCCCGCCACACAGACAGCCGCTTGCACCACTTCACTCCTCCACTGATGATGATGACTTTCAGGGTCCGGTAAATTTACTAGGCCAAATTGTACTTTACAGACTTGTGGTTGTACTTGTTTTACACAGGAGGTCGTGACAAGATTCAGTCCTTAGGGTTATCTGGGCGGTTCTACCACAAACCACACTCTCGTGCACACCTGCACCATACCCCCGAACCATCCGCCCAGATAAATAAGCAATTCGAGGTTTTTGGAATATAAAATAGCCATATCCAACATATACCAGTCATTACCACCATGACTGCCCAACCAATTTTTCTCAGGATTAAAAGTGATGCTTGGGCGCTCTCGCGCCCATGAGTATCTAAACAATACTAAGCATGGCATATATTTAGGGACTTATTTTCAAAATGTTACTATTATAATTTTTGCTAGGGCGACAAAGTTCACACATTCAAATATTCAAAGGAGGTGTAATATTATTCAAGGTAAACAATAGGCATATAACTAGAATATTAATTTATCATGTATTTTCATATAAAATAATAGCATGCAATTTGATAATTTAAACAAAAGTAATTTGCAGAAAATGTAGGCTCAACATGATCAAAGTATTGACTCGCCTGGCGTGGTTTACAGCGGTCTTGAGCTCACTCAAAGCCTTCTCATGTGATGGGCTTGAATTTCTAGTCTTCGTCTTTATCTGGATCTGGGTCTTACTTGATCCCCATAGATCTTCCGAACTCCACTTCTAATTACGCGACAAACCACTGAATCCAAATAAATGCAAATGACTCAAAAGGTCCAAGTAAATCCAACTGAGCTTGATTAATCTTTAGTATAGTTGAATGAGTGATTTGAGGCAAGGTTGATTGAGCGCGGAGTATTGTCGGAGTCACATTGGGTGGAGTGAAGGGGAAAATGGCAGGAAACTGTCAAAATGGAGGTCAAAGGATGGGTCACGATAAAGATATACTCATGTGATTATTTCATTTACAAATGGCCTAGGGATTTTAATACAACACGCCAACCCAAATTCAGTTAAAGACGCCCTTTGATTTAGCTATCGTGGATATTTTATGTACATTATAGTTACCCTTATAGTGTTATTATTATTGCTATTGCTGTTATTTAAATTTATTTATCTAAGACTGAGCACGCCATATCAGGTTATACTTTAATATCAATGGTCTATTAAATCTACGGTTGAGGTTTATTTATCGATGCCATGCTAGTGATGGTTACTATTTACATTGCTATATTGAGTGGATTACTTTTAACAATCCGAGGACTTAGGGGTTTCTTTATCATAGTTGCCTCATATATTTATATTTTTCTAACAAGGCATTTCTACGCAAAAATTGTCCTTTTGATTAAAGGTTGTTATTAATTTATGTTTCTTCGGTGGTCATTTAGTGCAAAGTGAGTTGTAAAGAAAAGATCGTATATATGTACATTAGGTGATGTCTTGGTTTGCTATTTATAGTTACAGTTGGTGTCTAATTTATTTTCCCTACATTTAACTTGGATGTCTTCTTGGTTGGGTGTCTATTAACTTTAGAATCCCTCTTTTATTATGGCCTACACTTAATTCTTAGATTAAGATAAATAATAAAGACACATTAATTATGCATATATGGTAATTAACCAGTATTAAATCTTGAACAATTTTGTTTACAGCCTAATAAGATTTGCTGGCTAATTACTTTGATATGAGCTTAATTGCTATTTTAGTCTAACTAAGGTTCCTGTGATGCATTGATGTTTATGATAGAACCATCTCTTACTAATGTTCTATTATCAATTTTCAGATTTAAAACAATTAATAGAGGCACACTAATTATTCATGTATGGTAATTAAACAAATATTAAATCTTAAATAATGTCATTCACATCCTAGTAAAATATGTGGGCTACCATAGACTAATCTCTGCTACCATAGACTAATCTCTAGTTCTTCAAACTTTTCCTTAACTGCCATGGAGTAAAGAAACAAAACACCAAAAAAACTAGGAGTGAAAAGAGTGGGAAACGGGGGATATGGGAATCGAACCCGGGACTTAGGATCGAAGGAGTAGCGCATGCTCGGGCTAGCCAACTGGCCATTGGTGTTTTGTGACAAAAGGTAGGGAGTCGGTATTGATAAAGCGGCAGGGTTGGGGGAACTTCATAGAGTCACCGGCCGAAACAGGGGAGGCGGGCAGCGCACGATGCTGCGCACACCGGCGGCAAGCGGCGCCCGAGGAGGCGACGATGATCGGCAAAATGGGTTCCCCGGAGGCCTGGGAAGTTGGTGGAGGCATTGGAGTGTGCCGGGGAATCCTTGAGGCGGGCCGGCGGCGAGGTTTAGCGGCCGGTGGTGAGGGAAAACAACGCGCCGGCGGCGGGAAGGGAGAGAGAAGGGGGGTGGTGCGCACGAGTAATAGGGGGTTTGGGGGAAGCTCACCGGGGACTTAGCCGAGCGGAAAAGATGCCATGGCGAGCCGGCGGCGGAGATCTTCAGTGGCGCGGGCGAGCGCGTGGCGCCAGTGAAGATGAGCTGGGGAGGAGCTCGGCCGGAGGTAGGGGCGACTTCGCGATGCCTTGAGGGCGCTCCGGCTCGGTGGAATTGGCCGGGGATGGCCCCAATCGGCCGGTCACCCGTCGGCCGAAGGCGAGGAGGAAGTGGGCGGCCGACGAGCTACGAGCGATGGAAGCGTGATTGCCTGCTGGGGAGGGAGAGGGGAGCTGCGCGGTGCTGCCGAAGACTTGAGCGGGGTCTTAGAGCCGTCGGAGTGGGCTATCAACGAGCGGGCGACGGTGCGGTCTTCTCAGGGCAGGCGGCGGAAGTGACCGGGCGGCGAACGCAGGGGCAAAAGGCAACGGGTGACAGGACAGGACCAGGCGCAGTGCTGTGGTAGGATCCTGGGGGGATTCGGGCGTGACGTCGCACAGGAATAGAGAAGACGTGGAACGAGCTTGGCCACAGAGGAAGGGAAGGAAGGAGAAAAACAAAGGGAGCAGCAGCAGGCGTGCTGCGCGGGGAAGAGCCAGGGGCAGGAGCCAGGGCCCAGGCGCAGAGAAAACGAGAGAGGGAGAGAGAGAACGGGAAAAAGGAGAGGGGCCAGTGCGCAGTGGGAGAAAGGGGAAGGGGAGAGAAGAGAGGGAGTGGGGCCCACATAAGAAGAGAGAGGGGGAGAGGAGAAAAAGGTGAGAAAAGGTAAGGAAAAGCTAGGCACATTTTAAAATCTGGATTTTTTTTAATTTGACTTTCAATTTTATATTAGGGTTTATCAAGTTTTGCATCCTACTCAAAATGTGAATCCTAGTTCAATTACTTAAGTATGAGTTTCGGATATCCCTCGCTATACTTTCGGATATATACTTACATATATATATCCCTCAAGCTGCATTTTTGTCCCTTTAACAACTTAAATTCAAATTAAGTCCTCATGGTTGAACTTACCCATTCTTTATTTAAATTCTTAGGGCAAACTCTCCTTTTTGTATGATGGTTGAGCTAAACTTGAATAAATGCTTGATTTTAATTATTTTCTTTTCTCTGATCTTTAGATAAAGCATTGCTCTAATTAATTAAATCAAAATTTAAGTTTTAGGAATTAAACTCTCGTTTACATTGTTTGGTACCTTTATGTCCGAGAATTAACTCCAGTTATTATTTGCTCAATACAAAACTTGGAAAATCCAAATAGGGTTTCAGTAAAAATGTCAAATGCTAATAAGATGCAAATAAAATTTTAAATTCTTCGCAATTTTCGAACATTCCAAAAATTGGGATGTTACAGTGAGATGCCGGATTTACCCCGGTAGGAAACAGGAGGTGTTTAATAAACTTTAAATTTTGTTTGTACTCTGTGGGTTTTCAGAGAAACAGTTGTTTGTACTCTTGTTTTCGGATTTCGTTCCTTGACCTATATAGCGGTTCATCCATGGTCATAAGGCTTTTGTGATGCATGCGATGTCAAACGTCGCAAAATCATCGACTTCAATAGACATGGTAAACGTATACTTTTTCTAGAATACTGATTTTTTTTCGTACAGTATTATTATTATTATATTTTAAAAATATACCGCTGTGGCCACCCATTTAGGAACCAAATACGAGCCCAATTACAGCACGGCCCACTAAGCTCTCGCTCGTAAATCGTAGTCCTCCACCTCTTCTAGGGACGCCTGCCTGGTCTCCCTCTCCCACTCTATAGCAGCCGCCACTTCTAGAAGCTTCTAAACTACCGCGTCCATGGCCGCCGAAGCAAAGGCCCCGTCCCTTGCGGAGGTAAGCAGAACCCTGACCCCCCCCCCGGTTGCTTGTACCCACTGCCCCCCGATCTGAAATTTTGGACCCGGTAGATCTAGCGAGCGCCTCCAGATATGCGCGTCTTCGGTCGCCTCTTGCGGGATGGCGGCGCTGTTTAACGTGCGGGTTTTTTGGGGTTCGGTTCTGGGTGTTTTTGTTTCTCGTGGTAGATTCCGAAATGGCGAGTGGTGGGGTGGGACTGGAGAGCTGGATGTGTAGAGTATCAAGATTGTGAGTGGAAGAATAGAAGTTAGCTGCTATTGTGTTTGGATTCGATTCGGAGCCGGTAGTGATTAGCTCGTACTGAGTGCTGATGGATTCGAATTTTGAACCTGGTATGCTGTATTTGGGACAATTTGGTTGTTTTTGGTGCAAGTTTGGAGGGAATTGGCGCCGATACGTGTAGAGGTTTGGGTAATGCGGTCGATTTCACGCTGAAAAACCAGAAGTTTGATGGTATCATAAGGATTTGTTGTAATCCCCGCCTAGAAATAAAAGGATTTGTTGTAATCGCGAAGTGCCAATGAGAAGTAGTAATGCATACTTCTTTAAATATTCTAGAAGAGTTGAGGATTTTGCAAAAGTATACATTTGCTGTTTGGGTTATAAGATATCCAAAAATAATTATGAAATTTTTCTAGAGATTAGATATTTTAGGTGAAGTTTTTAGGCATTATGTACTTTCTTTGTAAGGCTAGGATTTTGCCACTTGGCAAACATCCAATGGTCAGCCTAATCAGCAGGCCTAATCCATAAAAAGGGTGAAAAATTAGCTCAACCATTGGATCTTTGTCATATGCCAAGATCCTTATCTTACAAGGAAATTGTATAAATACCTAGAAACTTCTTCCAAAATATCTAGTTAGTAGCAGTTTTTCTAATTCTATTTTTGGGATATTTTAGGTTTTTTAGCAAAGTGTCAACTATTGCAAATTTCCAATTATTCTAGAATGTTCCAGAATTTATGAATTGCTACTTCTCAACAGTTATTTTAGACTAAGGAGTTTGAATCTCCGGTTGCTGTGTTTGTAGTTGGCATCGTAAAAAAGGTATTAGGATGTCCCATGAAGAACTCATTCATTGCCTTAGGAGAACAGAAGATGATGTAGGTGGTTCTAACAAAATCTGAGTCAGTGCCACTGTGAATGTGAATTGGGTTAGTTCAATTAATATAGGTTTTTGCTGGTACTGCTCATGTGTAAGCATCCCGAGCAGAGAGTGATGCTTTGTTGTAACCACGTTTGGACAGTATCTGTCAACATTTTTGGACAACATACATCTCATGCGTATTCATCTTTTTCCTTATGCGACCGACATGGACCCAAAGTTCTGCATGGAAGTTATGATATGTTGCTGTCTTTCGTGTACTTTCTGGATGTGCGTATATTGGTGGGAGTAGGCCTGGTAATGTGCTGGGTTTGTCAGGGCTGGCATTGGGCTGCTCTGAAAAGGGACATTGTTAAATAGGGTAGTGCCAGGCTGGGTTTAGCTCAGAATGGGGGACTGGGTTCAGGTTGATAAAACGGGCCGAGCAAGGGTTTGGCCTGTTGGTCAGCCCCACAAGAAAAAATGAGGGCTTTGCCCTGTTCGTTGTCGACGTTCTCTGCAATGAAAAAATTGCTTTGCAGCAGAACAGAGAAGGGTAAACGAGACCGTGAGAGCATGGAGGAGCTCACCGGGGGGCGTTGAATCCGTGCGGAGATGAGGCGAGCGGCACCTTGATGGATTGTTGAGGCGAAATCGGCGGTGGATTGAACACCACCGGCCGAGACGTAGACGCTGCGATGGGCGCCGTTGAGATCTGGTTTGGGGGGGGGGGGGTCGGACGACGGAGGCCCCTTCTCAGATGGCAGCCTTCCTTCCCGAACGGATGAACCACTATACAACGGCGTCTGTGTCATTCTCTATACTTCACATGTATACGTGCTAGTCTCTCATATCAGTTGCATGGGCCAAAGGATTCAGATAAATAAAAAAAGAAAAATAGACCAACCGGCTTCTGGAAAAGGCCCAAAGGGTCTATGCACTTCATAAATTTGAGGCCGGCCCACTTATCCAAGACGGGTCAGAATGGTTGTCACGGCGTTGCCTTGGTGTCCTGGTGGTCCAGGGGGACACCGTGGGGGCTCGCCTCGCGTAGGCCAACTAGGCGGGCACCTAGGATTTTGTGGCGCCCACGGCGTTGTCTCAGCATCCACGATGAGCGGCTAGGTACTCGCCTTGGCTACCTAATAGGGCTGGGTCTGGGCTATTGAAGTGAAAGTTCAATCAATGCGCAATGCTATCATAACTGACTTTAAATCAATGTTCATAACTAACTTTAAATCATTGCTTCAAGAGTGTAAAGATATAACCTCAACTAGCCATTGGTCCAAAGGAAGTTCCTTGTACACATTTTCAAGGTTCAAGAAAGCACTAGGCGCTAGGCGGGCGGTGGCCTGGCGCCTAGGCGGACTAGGCGGCAACTAGGTTGTCGGCTTGGCTATGATGTAGATAAGTCTAGAACAAGAATAATGTAATAAATTGAGCAAGCATCAGGCATCAAATTGAGAAAGATAGAAGGATAATTGCCTGAAGAAGCAAGACATGGGCAATTTGATGTAATCATGTATATTATCTCCCTTTCAAAAGCTTGATATAAACATGTATATAATCAAATAATCATGTAAACATGTATATTTAATCAGTGATGGGTTATTTTGCAATTGTGTGCGAAAGAATGTATGGATGATTGATGAATGAATGAAAGTACCCATCCTATATCTTCGGAATTTCTCTGAAGGATGCTTGAACTTGCCGCACCTCCGGAAGCAACATTTGATATCTTGATCTTAAGTTTTGACAAAATGACAAATCAAAATCATATGGTACATATCGATATATTTCAAACACAGCTAGAACTCATATGCAAATAAGCAAATTAGATATGTAAAAGTGTGCTTCTATGATTTAATTAGCACCATGTCAATTATAAACTGATTCAAAATGAACAAAGATTCATAATACTCAAACAACATGTCATTTATTGTCTAAGTAGATTTTATTTGCACACTGCACACCAATATAACAAAATAATCAAGAACAAGGTGTAAACATTTATCTAATGAGATGTCTATTGTCAACAATGAAGATAAACTAGGCTGGAATACTTTAAAACATGTATCGAAACATCATGCAAGTTCAGAGTTGTACAAGACTACATGCAAATTTATTATAACATTCAGGGAAAGGTTGTAGCATCAATGCATCATGCAATCGGGCTATAGCCTATAACATGTTGTCATGCTGAAGCCTGGAGCAGAGCACAGACTAGAAAGGGCCAGTCGGCCAGAGGGGAGAGGGGAAGAGTGGAGCTGGAGCAGAGGGGGCCAGTCGGCCAGAGGGGGGAGGGGACGCTTGGAGGCTGGAGCAGAGAGGGCCAGAGGGGCGAGGGGAAGGCGGCGACATTGGAGCTGAGAGGGGAAGGCGGCGGCACGAGAGGAGAAGAGAGGGAAGAGGGGAAGGCGGCGGCGCCGGAGAAGAGAGGGGAGAGGGGAAGACGGCGGCGCGGGATCGGAGAGGGAGAGGGGAAGGCGGCGATGCTGGACAGGAGAGGGGAAGGCAGCGGCGTGGGATCGAAGAGGGGAGAGGGGTAGGCGGCGGCGTGGGACTGGAGGAGAGGGGAGAGGGGAAGGCGGTGGCGGATGGGAGTACCTCGCTTTGACGGCGAAGATGGAGGCTGACGACTGCGATTCAGACTTCGGAGGCGGTGATGATGGCGGGACAAGCTAGGGGTGGCCTTGATTCGGCGGCGCGATGCGGGAGCTTGAACCCTAGCTCGACGATGGATGGCGTCAGGGCAGTCGGGCGCACGAGCTTCTTATTTGGCTGCCTTGGCACCGCCTCATCTCACGCCGCCGATGACTGCCTTTGATCGCCCAGCCGCTCCTAGGCGGCCTTCTCACCTAGCCCGCCGCCTTGGACGAAATCGTGGTGGCGGCCCTCCGCCGACCGCCTAAGCGGCGCCGACTTCTGGAACCATGCACATTTCATATTTTCACTAAACTTGTTGCATCAAGATTAAAAGATAAACAGGGCAGATCTGATTTATGTAAATATGATGTAACAAACCGCCTAGTGATGATCTCTTGTTATGTACACCTGCAGATTATACTAGATACTTAGTTTCGTGATACTTTCATGATGTATTAGCTTTTATTACTGTGATCTTCTAATTATGATAGCAGGAATGAGTTCAAATCTCTTGTTGTGAGATTTAAATTATTGTCTAAACATGATAATTCGTAATATGATTTGCATAACTTATGGTTAACTGAGTTCTTCTGGAAGCTCACTGTATCTCATCTTGAGGACGCAATGGTGCCCGCCTGGACGCCATGGCGACCTGGTGCCTCTCAGGTGCCATGGTTGCCAAGTCCGCTGTGACAACCATGGGGGTAGGGATAGGATTGGGTTTCTCCACTTTGAAGGCTGGCTGGGCCGAGTTTTCAAATATTCTAGTGGGTTTGGATAGGACTGTACTGAGTGTGTGAATATTTAGGGTAGGGTAGGATTAGGGTCGGGCCTTGGCCCATTACTAGGCCTAGGTGGGAGACAACTGCTGTAGGGAACTTGAATGCACTTGTTTTATTTTGATTTTGCAGTTTTTCTATGACGCTTTTGTATGATCTGTTGAAACTGTTTGCAATGTTATAGATGTTAGTCTGATTAAGTTGGTTATATGGGTTTGCAAATACCACCTACATAGTAACCAGTACCCTGCACTAGTTGCATATGAAGAACTGGAATGATGAATACAAAATGAATTTTTAGAATGGTATTTTGCACTTAGCACATTGCAGTTTAGCACTGTTGAAGGTTATAGAGTAAGGCTTTTGCATGAGTTTTCCTTCTTGAATATATATTTTTCCTTAGTGTAAGTGGTTTTTGCGTTTGTGAATTGTGAGAATTTGCAAGGAATCTAGAGTAAAGTAGAATAGTTAGATGTGTGTAAAAATGTCTCTTTCTCAAAGTTATACATGTATTTAGGCATTTGCTGTGTGATGACATAAGAATCATTTGGTTCATGTTAGATGCAAAATCTGAATCCTTTGAACACATGCCTGTATATTTTTACTGAGATAACCTTATGTGCTTTTTTGGCCTTCAAATAATGAATGATCTATTAAGTTTTCTGTTCTGTAAGTTGATTCCTCTTGATGCGTTGTTCCTTCCACTGTTGGTCTTTTGCGATCAGAACAGTGTTTTTGAACTAAACTTTCTTTTGCAGGAATATTCACTTCCACCACAGGAGGTCCCAGTGAAAAAGGCAGCCGAGGAGAAGCCTGCTATTGGCACTGAGACTGAAGCTGTACCGGCAACAAATGATGAAACCCCTCCAGCTGATGACACCACAACTGCTGTAGAAGACAAGAGTGAAACTTCTGAAGTGCAAGATGCTGCTGACAAGTCAGAAGCAGAGGAAACCAACCCTGCAACAGAGGAAACAAGTGAGACTGCTGGGGAGGAAGAGGCTGAGGAGAAACCAGAGATTAAGGTTTGGTACCACGAAAAACTGATGGTGAAATATTAGTTCATGTTGATAAGTACTAACTACAAAGCATGTTTTCGTTTCCCAATATACAGATTGAAACAGCTCCAGCAGATTTTCGTTTCCCAACAACAAATCAAACAAGGCATTGTTTCACACGCTATGTTGAGTATCACAGGTAGGTCTATGCTCTTTCAGAAAGTTGAGGTAAATAGGTGGTATGTGTTTACTTGCAGCCGTTCTCAATAACTGTGGGTATTTAATCAGGTGTGTAGCTGCGAAAGGAGAGGGTGCTCCTGAGTGTGATAAGTTTGCAAAATACTATCGATCTCTTTGCCCTGGTGAATGGGTATGTGTTTCTTGCTTCCACAATTTTTTTTAAATCTGTTATTCCTTCTGTCCCTGTTGTGGTGTTGAGATTATTAGAGGTAGAGCTGTGGCATGTGAAGATCATTAGCCCATTGTGTATGCACTTCTAAGTTGGTGATAACCCTTGCACTTTGCGGTAACACTGTTGATATTTTTTTAGTAGTACATGAAATTTGAGGAATCCAAAATAACCTGCTTCTGTAGTGCTTTAGTTAGGGCTGTTTGGTTGCTAGCCATACTTTGCCAACAAAAATTACCACACTTGCCTAAGTTGAGGTGCTCAAATTCTTTGCCACACCTTAGCAAGCCTAAGGGAATCTTGCCACACTTTTTTGAGTCATTGACGCGTGGGACCTAGTTTGCTAGAAGGGAATCTTGCCACAACTGTGGCTGCAACCAAACAGCTCCTTGAGTTGGTCAAACTTGCCTAACCTTAGGTGTGGTAAACTGTGGCTGGCAACCAAACACCTCCTTATTAACCCAGACTTTATTAAGGATAGCTGTCGGCATAAAAATATTCCACGACTTTGGTTACCTTGTATTATAAGTTCGATAAGCTTGGATATGTTAGTTCTTCCAATAAAGGTTGACTACCTGTGGATGCATTAATATGGTAATTCAGATTCAAGTATTAAATCTGTTTGTCTGGTCAATGACAATCTGATACCTCTATTTTCTAGAATAATATCTCCTGCTTACTGCGTTGCCTCTGATAATTTAGCTCATATCGCTGCCTAAAGTTGTAATCCTCACTATGCTTGCTGGCCCCTTGTTTTGCTTCTACTGTATTATGCTGGGCACTGCTGGCATTTGAGTGTGAATAAGCTATAAATCATTCTATGCATGAGCTAGTGATAGAAGTGAATTGATACCACAACAATGCAGAGTGAATTATTGGCGTTGTTCACTATGCTATCTTTTGACCATATGCATATTAATAATTCAAAATGTTTTAATCAATAGTTGCACATGCACACATTTAAGCATTATTAAACCTGCCATTTCTTAGTTGTATTGCTTACCTTGATGACATATTTGCGTTTGATCTGCAGGTTGAGCGTTGGAACGAGCAACGGGAAAACGGCACCTTCCCCGGACCCCTCTAATTGTGTGCAGAAGGCAGAACTCGGCCTCTCTACGTTGGTACCTGGCGTCAAGTTACAGAGCAGCGGAGGGATCGACTTTTTTTTTTTTTTGAAAGCTTTACAAATAAAAGAATTCTTTTGACTTGAAAGAATCGTCTTGTGACTCTTCCTGACGATCATTTTCCGCCTTGCTGGGGAAACTCACATTACAGTTAAAATTTTCCTTCCACTGTTCTCTCAGGATGATGCGATTGCTCTCTTGGAAAAAATGTGTTTCGTGCGTCCTCCGCATGCTTGCAATTGTAACGCAGTACGTTTATGACGTGACATGACCAATTTGGTGCGCGGGCTAGCGTACACGTGTTTCGTTAGGGCAGCAGCGTTCCGGAGTTAACAACAGTTGGCCGTGATTAGACGTGAGCATCTTTACCCGGTCGTTTCCTTTTAATTTACTATTCTATATTTCATCATTTTCTTTTTTTTAACTTTTTTAGATTTCTTGTTTTTCCCTTATTCCTTCGATGGATTAATCTGTTTTTTATTTTTAATTTTTTAATTTAATTACATCACATAAGTTACCATCAGATATAGTAAATAAGTTATAAACTATCATCAAACTGAGCACCACCGCGACGATGTTTGTATAGGCCTGCTCCAAAGGCTGAAAGTTTTAGTTCTTGACTTTTTTTATATCTTTTTGTAAGTGAAAAAAAATTCAGAAAACTAGAAAAACATCGTTAAATGCAAAGAAATAAAAAAAAAGACAAGCACATAAAAGGGCAGAGCAGAGCCCCGACCAAGATTCCCACCGTTCCCAGCAACATCGCTTGTTCTTGGGCGAGATGGCGACGCGGAGGCCGCTGGCTGTGGAGGACGTGCTGCGGGTCAACGGCAGCCGCCGCTTCGCCGCCGCGTTGGCCGCCGCTTCCCCCTTCGCCTCCCTCTCCGACGCCCTCCTCGCCGCCCGCCGCATCTGGCTCGACGGGGTAGATGGCCCGATCCCTCTTCCCCGCGCTTTCTTTCCTCTCTTTTCAGACAGTCTTGCTTCCCGTACTGATCCTTTCTGCTCATGCGCCTGCGATCGATTGGGGCGCGGCGGGGACGCACCAAAGGTGGACGTGAGCGGATGGCTGGAGGCCTTCGCCGCGCACCCGCCCATCGGCACCACCTCCCCCTCCGTCTCCAAGTCGGTGCCTTTCTTTTACTTATGTCAATTCTTCTCCTTTTTTTTCTCGTTCGCTCGTTTCAGTTCGCTTCTTGCTGCTGCCGATCGTCAGTGACCGTAGGTGTGTGTGTGAATTGTGCAACTACCTCATGAAAGCAAATTTCTGTGTATACTTGCGCGCTGTGATGAATTAAAGAATTGAAACGTATTCACTTGCGTGACCTAGATTATAGTTTGGGGGAACATTCGAATGTTTGATTTGATTTACAGGTGGAGTAAGGAGGAGCAATCAGCAGCGCTCTCCACGGCCACTGATTCGACCGCGCAGGTGCTACACCTTGTTCACCGCGTTCCTTGCATCTGTGATCTGATTTCTGGACTCAATTTTGTTTCTTCACCTGCTGTAGGAGTTGGTTGGGTGGAATGCCAAATACAGGGACAAGTTTGGGTTTGTGTTCATGATATGTGCGTCTGGGAAGACTGCCCCTGAGGTCTTAGCTGAGCTTAAGGTCTGCATATGTATCTTATAGGTTCCTGCATTTGTTTCCTGTAATTGACATTTGTGCCAATTTGGCCCATCTCAACACCCAGTGATGTTTAAAAGTTTGCTATAGTCCTCTCTTTTGAGTAATGAGGTATTGTGATCCGTGAAATACAACTAAAATGAGAACCACTCAAGTACCGCTGTTTTCTGAATGATAATAGGACCCTTCCTCCATGAATCAGGAATCTTGTTATTGAAACTAAATCCAGTTGTTTCTTTGGCTTTTGACACCATTGGGGATGCATATGTTGAGTTTATCCCTGATAAGAGTGCATCGCACACTCTATGACTTGATCACCAAACATATTACCACAAAGCTTGATATTATGGCTTCCTTTCTATTGTTGTAATGGGATAATGACCTTGAAATTATCTTATTATACTGCTGCTGTTTTCAGAGGCGTTACGCAAACAGGCCTATTGTTGAACTTGAGGTTGCAGCACAGGAAGAGCTGAAGATAACTGAACTGCGTCTTGCAAAGCTTTTCTCGTCAGAGGCTACTTCTCCCCCTACTTCAACAGAAGGTCCTACTAATCAATCGGATAAAGTAGCAGGTATTGAAACCATTCTATATCCTATATAGAATTCTGCTTTTTTACTCCACATGTTTGAGAATTTTTTGGTATGTTAACCATAGTGTGCTCACAAGCTTGCATTTTGCTATTGTTCTATCTGCTCAGTGCTACCATTTCTGGAATTTCTATTTTTCCATTCCCATGCCTTGTTGAGTGAGCAGTTCTACTGTGCATTTTTGTTTTTCCCCCCTAGGTTGCCCCAATATGCGATACAGGTACGGCGATATGGCGATACGATATTTTTCAAAAACAAGGATATGTTGATACAGCAAGTGTATATATTATTTTAACATGATTCCACAAAGGAAATATATGGTTATCATTCTCTCCGCTACCACTAACAACAGCTCATGAATTGACACTACTACCACCAGTACTAGTGCTCTCTATTGGAGTACTTCCACTTGCCATCTCTATCAGAATGCTTAAATATATTACAAAATTGTAAAATGATTCGGTAGAAAATGCGAAGATCTCGCATTGAAATTTAATATGATAGTATTGTTATCTACTCATGTTACAAACAAGCATTCAAATTAAAAGTATGGACCAAACACTAGTGATCACTAACATCAAATTGAGCAAACATATCTTAGCCTTGATTTTTAGAATTGATGCAACTAGTGAAATGTGAAATGATAGCCATGACAAGAAAACTACTCTTGCTTCCTGAGTACTGCTTGCCACAAATCATCTCATCTAATAACTGAGCTTACTAATAACGGAGGAGATGGTGGTAAGGCTCGGGCATACCCGGAGGTCGGCGAGCCAGGGGGCGACGGAGAGGGCATTGGCGGCGGCAGTGGGGCGGATCTCAGGCACTGGTGAGGGAGCGGCGGATCTCAAGCGCTGCGAGCGGCGAGGGAGCGGCAGACCATCAAGCGCCGCGACGGCGAGGGTGCAGCAGATCTCCAGGCACTAGCGGCAGGAGAGGCAGTGCCAGTGAGGTGGATCTCGGATCTCCAGGCATTGGTGAGGGGGTGGCGGATCTCAGGCGCTGCGAGCGGCAAGGGAATGGCGGACCACCTGGTGCTGCAACGACAAGGGCGCGACGGATCTCCAGGCGCTGGGCGGGAGAGGCGGCGGCAGTGAGGCGGATCTCTAGGCGCTGGCGAGGGAGCAGTGGATCTCAGGCGCTGCGAGCGGCGAGGGAACGACGGACCACCTGGCGCTGCAACGACGAGGGCGCGACGGATCTCCAGGCACTGGGCGGGAGAGGCGGCGGCAGTGAGGCGGATCTCTAGGCGCTGGCGAGGGAGCAGTGGATCTCAGGCGCTGCGAGCGGCGGACCACCAGGCACCGCGAGTGGCAAGGGAGCGGTGGCTGGCCGGTGACCTCCGGCAAGTGGCGGCGGTGGCGACCGAGGAGAAGGGAGGCGAATGGGGGCCGGGGGGCAAGAATATGGTTTGGGTGATGTTTGGCTGGCCGACGACTCGGCCCCTCGGGATGTAGGGTGTCGTGTGAGGCATTTGGGCCTTCAGGCAGTTGGGCTGTGTTCTCTATTGGTCCAGAATTCAATTGGGCCAACGTATCGATGGCGTATTGCACTGTATCGGTTTTTATTTTATTTTTTCGGCTAAAATTCGCCGATACTCCGCAGATATCGTATCGCCATGTATCGGAACGTATCGCCATATCGGATACATATCGGACACAGGTATGGCAATTCAGCGAAGTATCGGTGCTTCCTAGTTTTCCCCCATGTAGAGGTCTTCTTTGCTTGGCAAAGGCTTTTTTTTTTATGTTATGCAATTTTTCTAATTTCACCTGGGACATGGTTGCACCTGGTAGGTTGGTATATCTGATTTGCAAACACAAGAGTACCGTAAAAAATTACTATTTGCAAATTTTTCTTTGATGTTAAAGAGAGATCCACTCATAGAATCGGTTGCACCTGGTAAGATTGGTACATATCTGATTTGTTAACATAAAAGAGGACTGTAAGACATTAATATTTGCAAAATTTTGTCTGGAGCTAAAGAGAGACCTACCCTTGGAATTATTACATGCAAGGACTTTGCTTACTGTTGTTCTCTTCTTGTTAAACTTAACTAAATTCTCTCTCAACAAATAAAAAATATAACCAAAACGAAGATATAAAATTACCATAGTCGAAACAAGAAGAAAGCAATGCAACTCCAAGAGCTATACAATTATATTAACAAGAACTGTGTTGAAACAAGAAAAAAAATAGTTCATCTCTGAAGTATAAACTAATGAGCTAACATCGCTGAATGACGAATTTTTTGTACGGATAATCCGTTTTTTATTTGAAAATACATAAATGTACCCGCGGGAAATTTTTTTTACAAAAATAGGCTCCAGTCGTCCCTCCATTGGGCGACTGCTGCCTTTCGCCCAACCGCGAAGCGACATTTAGGGAATGTGTGACCCGTTAGGCGACTTATTCAGTCGCTGTACGGTTGAGCGACTGCAATTGCAGTCGCCCAACGGTAGGGCGACAGGAGAGCAATTATTCCCCCCTGTCGGCTGCCCACTCCCACCAACCACTTTCTTCCTCATTCTGCCCACAGAGAAGAAACGAGAGAAGAAGGGGAAGAAAAGAAGAGGAGAGGGAGGAGGAGAAGAAAAGGAGAAGAGGGGAGAAGAGAAGGAGAGGACAGGGTTGGAGGAGGAGGTGAGGGAGGAAGGAGGAGTAGAAGCTATTCCATCCATTTGGATCCAAGAGCAGTACACTGTGAAGTGCGAGCAGGCTGGTTGTCCTTGGAGGGTGCACGCACATAGACCCAAGTATGAGACTCACTGGATTGTGTCCAAGGTGGAGCCGCACTCCTGCATTCTAAACACTGTCTTGGCGAGGCATCGTAACCTGACGTCCGGATTTATAGCCAATTTGATGTATGGGGAGATAGTAGAGAAGAAAGATGTTGCGGCCACACATATTGTGGTAGCTATCGAGAATAAATTCAAGTATAAGATTAGCTACGCGAAGGCGTGGCGTGCCAAACAAAAGGCGTTGGAAAAACGTTTTGGCACTTTCGAGGCGGCGTACGACAACCTTCCTCGTATGCTTAAGGTGTTGCAACAAAGGAACCCGGGCACATATATCGCCGTACACGAGAAGCCGTCCATAAGTCCACCGGAATTTACAGTGTTGCAGAGAGCATTGTTTGCATTTGGTGCTAGCATTGAAGTATTCAAGCACATGCTGCCAGTGATCTCCATAGATGGGACCTTCTTGACAGGCAAATACAAAGGGCAGCTCCTGACAGCCATAGGCGTTGACGGTAACAATCAAATATTGCCGCTGGCTATTGCATTTGTGGAGAGTGAGAATTATGAGAGCTGGCTGTGGTTTCTCAGACATGTGAAGGCTGGAGTTGTAGGCACTCGTCCTGGTGTGTGCGTAATTCATGATCGCCACGCCGGTATTATAAAGGCGATACGAAAACTTCAAGAAGACCCTGAGGAGACCTTTCCTTGGCCGGACATGAGGAACCGGTGGTGCAGTCGTCACTTGGGGGCAAACTTTTTCAAGCAATTCCCGAAACAATCTTTGATGAAGCTATTTAAGAGGCTAGCTAGGCAGAACCAGCAGAGAAAATTTGATGCTTTATGGGGGGTTGTTGGATGAGCACACCAGGAAGAACGTCGACGAGAGGAGCAAGGGGCCGGTCACTCCTGGGGCGGCACAACCGCAATGCTTGCCAGCAATCGATGAGCCTAACCCAAGTGGTCCAAGAAGGAGGAGTGCACGAAACATCAAGTGCTTCTCGCAGTGGATCGAGAGGGAACCATTGGAGAAGTGGTTGCTGTTGCACGACACGGATGGCGCAAGGTACGGAATAATGACAACTAACCTTGCCGAGGTGTACAATTGGGTTCTCAGGGGTCTCCGTTCTCAGCCCCTTGTCGCCATCGTGGAAGGTGTTCTTCACAGCACAATCCGCTACTTCAGGGAGAGGCACGCGAGTGCCGCACTTCATGCGGCCAATCCCGGAGCCCTGTATTCGTAAAACATTATTGCGTACATGGAGACGAAGGCACAGAAGGGTCAATTGCACACAGTGCATGCCATGGGCAACATGGAGCATCGTTTCGAGGTGATACTCCGTGACAGAGCCGGATTTGGGACATCTCGTTCACTTATTACTCACGAGGTATGCCTTGGAGATCATACAAATGAATCTAGCTGCACATGCAACAAGCTTAAGTTGTTACACAGGCCATGCTCTCATGTCCTCGCTGCATGCGGGGCCGTGGGCATGGATCTTTCCAACTTCATGTCCGAGTACTTTTTCAAGGAGAATACTGCAAGCTTGGTGTGGGGAGCTCCGGGGGTTCAGGGTGGTAGGAAACTTCGCCACTTTGGACATTTCAGCGAGGACCTGGGTTCCGGATATTAACATGCTGAAGGGTGGGAAGGGTCGGCGACAGAGCCGACGTATTAGAAATGACATGGACGAATCACAAGCTGGAACATCTAGTGCACGTTGTGGGCGATGCGGTCAGGAGGGGCACACAGCTAGACGATGCAATGCATGTCCTGATCAGTAGTTGGTGTTGCAATGCATGCTAAATTTCATGTACCATTTGTAAACCTTGTATGTTACATCCCTTTTCTGTAATGTAGTTGGTGTTGTGCTGGTGACTCTGCCGAAATTTTCTGACGTCCATGATAAAAGTAGTTCATATGCCGACATGTTTGCACTGTTGTAGCACTTATTTCGTGGAACGTACTGTTTCCTGCAAACGACTGAAAAGGCTACGTTATTACGAGACTACAGGCTCTGAAAAGCCTTCATAGAGACATTCATTGCTACACTGGAATCCTGAAAAAACGAAAAGATTCCCATGTCGTCCTCTCCATGGACTATGCCCACTGCACCAAATAACCCGCCTACATAAAGGCCTCCTATGTCTTCCATACCACATCTCCTCCTCAAGCCATCACAATACTACTACACAACAATGTCTTCCTGTAGGTCCGACCCATTTGGAGTGCCAGAGTGGCATGAGCGGCCGAAGTGCCATTGCGGCTTTAGGACGATGTTGGGCGTCTGCACGGATCCAGTACAACGAGCCAACTACGGCCGTAGGTTCTTCAAGTGTCCAGACCTGGATGACGACTTCGTGGTAACGACGACAACTAAATCCTTTGTTTCTCGTTATCGTTTTTCAACTTGATCCATGACATCTACCACGCTACACATAGCCTTGCAAATTCATCGAATGGGTGGATCGGGTGCCGCCGACATGGCCACGGAACCGGCCAATAGAGGTAGAAAACAAAGGACAATACTTTGTCAAGATGACTCAGGCTCGCGAGGTGGAACGACAGATACGGCTTGAGCAAGAGCGCCGCGTGAGGGTGGACCAAATCCGTCTGAAGGG
This sequence comes from Dendrocalamus latiflorus, assembly GCA_017311315.1. Lineage (NCBI taxonomy): Eukaryota > Viridiplantae > Streptophyta > Magnoliopsida > Poales > Poaceae > Dendrocalamus > Dendrocalamus latiflorus. Next base: position 32,796,632 of record CM029651.1, on the reverse strand, counting down.
CAAGGAGGATGAGCTGCAAAGGAGGCGGAAGCAGTTAAGTATGCGTGAAGCAGCCATCAAGCGTCAGGAGGAAGAGCTTCAAGCTCGTGAGGCAGCTCTCAAGACCAAGAGTGACAGGAAGAAGGATGCAGCGGAGCCATCTTCAGGGCGCGATAAAAAGGGGAAACAACCACGCTACACCCAGTAGACAAAATGTTATATGTTATAACAGTTGGGTGGGTTAGTCGCATATCATGCTATATGTTATGCATGTAATAAAAATGTACCCGCGATGTTACTCCCAACTGTATTATGAAGTTTATTTCTATTCGCATAAGGTTATTATCTCGTGCGTTCGCATTCAATGATTCAGATAGCAAGTCATTTAACAATATTAACATACCAGTTCTCTTCGTACACTAATTCTTAGTAACATGAAAATATCACTTACCAATGTATATATCAAACGTGCTACAGTCAATTGTTCTTAAAAAAAATTTCTCAAAAATTTTAATGCACCTACAACATACAATAAACATAAACTTTTATTACAACTATACCACATTTTTTTCCAGTTTAAAACTACAAAATTGACAAAACTCTAAAAAATCACAGGGACTGAGTAAAGTCGCCCCTCCATTGGGCGACTGCACTTGTAGTCGCCCAATTGAAAAGCGACTACATAAAGTCGCTCGGACGTGCAGCGACAGATATTTTGTCGCCTCGCGGTTGGGCGAAAGGCAGCAGTCGCCCAATGGAGGGGCGACTGGAGCCTATTTTTGTAAAAAAATTTCCCGCGGATATATTTATATATTTTCAAATAAAAAACGGATTATCCGTACAAAAAATTCGCTGAATGACCATATGCCGGGAAGGCAAGTTTGATAGTTGAACTGTGCATTGCAGTTACTTTGTGCTTCATTATCCCTCTTTACTCTAAAATTGATTACTAATATATGCAGCATCCTTATTATGCCACGATGCCTCTCAAACGGTAGACATCGATTTAAATTAAAATATCAACCCTTGGATCTTAAATAGTGAAGAGATGCTTTATTTAGACACCTTTTAGTTGAAAGAGTGGAAGTTTGTGAAACCATATGCACCATTTCGTGAGAAGACACATTTTCATTGAAAGACACGTTTCTATCATGCCCTTTGAAATGTATAAATAAACGTCATTCAATAAATTCGCAGTAAAGTGCTGACAATATACTAGTTATCCTTGTTGTTTCATGTGCTTCGTTCATGCTGTTGTGGAAGTGTAGCATTCTGATAGGAATTTTGTATATCTGTGCCATTTGTTGTTATTCCCTTTCTTATCATTTGAATGCTCCTATGGATGATTGGAGCACATCTTGGAGCTCTCTCCCAGCCTTCTGCCAATAAAGCTCCTGAAATTACAGGTAGTTCCAACCGAACTCGCCCTCCCATCACAACCCATGTGCTGGACGTTGCTCGTGGATCACCAGCATCTGGAATTGAAGTTCACCTGGAGGTGTGGAAGGATACTTCAAGTCCTCCGTCATTCAACAACAAGGATTTCAATGGATGGACAACTGTAGGCTCTTCGGTTACAAACAACGATGGACGCAGCGGTCAACTGATGGATATCGTTGACAATATCGCTCCTGGTTTCTACCGCATAAGTTTCGACACCGCCAAGTATGCACCGTCAGGGTTCTTCCCTTACGTGAGCATCATATTTGAGATCAAAGGGAGCCAGACGGCCGAGCATTTCCATGTTCCTCTGTTGCATTCTCCTTTTTCGTTCACCACTTACCGTGGCAGCTAAGTTGTCGATTTGCCTCTGGTAAGAGGAAATGATGGAATACAAGTTTGTAATGGTCGTAAAGGTTGTCTGTTTACTTGACACTGCCGTGACGTAATTCGAATAATTTCTTTTCCATGTAATGAAAGCTTGCAGTGGCGAACGAACAGTTTGTTTTTAAAGTTTTTATCACTCGCTACATGGTGCTTGCTGTTCTTGGGTGTATATACTCATCTACATGCCCACGTGCACACAACCGTTTATAAGTAAAGTTACTGTCAAACACATATAGAGTTGTTTGGTAGTAATTTCACTCACAAATGGCACTAACTTCCCGACGGGCAAAATGGAACGCACGGTTCGCGCACGCGCTTGTTAGCGTTTTTGTATGTATACACACACACACATACATACATAGATATACATACATACATATACATATACATATGTATATATATATATGTATATATATATATGTATATATATATGTATATGTATATATATGTATATATATATGTATGTATGTATGTATATATATATGTATGTATGTATATATATATATATATATATATATATATATATATATATATATATATATATATATATATATATATATATATATATATATATATGTATATATATGTATGTATGTATATATATGCATGCATGCATACATACATACACACACATATATACAATATGTATATACATGTATATATGTATGTATATGTATATGTGTGTGTACAATATGTATATATGAAGCCTTTTTTGTACTTCCGAGAGCACATACTCCCACTTAAACGAATATGCGGTCGCCACCTCCCTCTGTCCGCAGTGCCGCCACTTCCCTCCTGCGCTGCGCCGCCGCCTTCCTCCCCAGCCATCGTGGCGCACCAGGGCATCACCCTCCGACCCAACCTCCTCGAGCGCTACGGCCCCCCTCCACTATTGGGAACATCATCCTCACATTCTTCCTCGAGGGCCGCCGCCCTATTCTTCCACACCGCCACCATCGATCGAGGTAAGACACGATTCCTCCTCCCCATAGAATTAAGAGTAACTCGGCCGTGTGATGCAAAAAAAAAATGGGCCGTGCCTCTGTCTTTTTGTGTGTCTATGTGATGCAACAAATTCCTAAAATAGGTTCTTTTAATGTAGATGCTAATTTATGACATGTATAATTTATGCTCTCTAAGGTAATGGGCATCTCGTCTCATTTTGTTGTTCTGTTACGTGTAGATTTTGTGTTGTGAGCATGGAATCGGTGGTCGATGAGAGCGTGGCATTGGCATTGCCAAGACATGAAAACCTCGATGCGCACTCAATTGCTCAAATTAGTTCACATACCCACCAATTAATTCATTTTGGTACTCGAGAAAAGAGTGGAAGCACCCTATTCATAGTAAGTTTCGTGCTATGTGCATGGATTTTATTCTACCTGTCAATCCATCATGCTTGACACTTAATCATTTGCATTACAGGGTTCTTATATACCTTGTATTGAGATCGATTCAAATTGGACAAAATTCATAGTTTCATTTTTCTATATGCATGTGGTACAAAAATCATCCTTTTCTTTACTGCTTTATCTCCTGTCGTAAGAAAGCGCTCTTAGTTCAGTTTAGTATGAACCAACTATCAAACCATTTAAAGGGATGGTTTTTGATGACTTGGACGCTGTGGAGGAATTCTACAAGACATATGCACATTCAGTCGGATTTGGAGTCTATGTTAGTCCGCATACGGTTGTTAATGGTGTTATGAGATTGAAGCAATGGATGTGCTTAAGAGAAGACTTCTGGTCTAATAAAGGTAAGGACAATGTGGAGTCAAACAAAAGGAAATATGTCAGGAGTTTAACTAGGTGTGGTTGCAAGGCAATTATAGCTGTAAAACGCACAAGCGATAATAAGTTTAGGGTGGAGAGATTTGTTGAATAGCATACACATGAATTGTTGTCACCTATTAAACAACAGTTGATAAGGTCTAATAGGAAAGTAAATGAGAAGACCAAATGTGCATTAATCACATGTCATAAAAGAGGCATTGGCACAAGCAGGCATATAGATATTTCTATATTAGTGAGGGTGGATTTGAGAATGTAGGATGCACGATGAGAGAATTACAGAATTATCATAAAGAGCTGAGAAGCTGTATTAAGTGAGTTCTTCACGTTCACTGTCTTCATTGAGTTTCAGAAAGAAATGTTTGCTGCTAGAGAGCATTGCAACGTGGAGAACATGGAAACTGCAGGAGAGTACAAAATCTCAATAGTTAGTGATAACTCAAACAAGGTAAGAGAGGTACGCTACAACCTTACAACAAAAAATACCAAATACTCCTACATTTCTTTGAGTCATTTGAAATTCTTTGCCGCCATATCGTTCGTGTGTTGCAAAGTCCATCACTTAAGGAGCTACCAAACCCATTTGTGCTAAAGAGCTGGATCAAAATGGTAACTAAGAACGACGTCTTCAATGGAGAGGGTAATTTGTTGCAAGGAAAACCAAGGAGTGTAATAGAAATATCTAAAGATAAGTTGGCATCGAAAATAGACAGTAAGATGGAAGAACTAATTCACTGTGCTAGAGAAACAGATGAAGGCTTAAAATTTCTTTGGGATCAGTTTGTCAGATTTGGGGACGAAGTGACTCCTCTGATTTCTGAGAATGTGATAAGTAGAGATGAAGAGATTGAAGTACTTGCATGTTGCCTCATCCCTAAGGAAGTCAACATAAAGCCACCAAACGACGTTAACTCCAAGGGTAGGTGTAAGAGAATAAAACCAGGGTAGAAGGTACAGACAGATGTGAAGAAAGATGAAAATGTGAAGAACAAAACAATGATGCCACGTATGTGTAGGTCAGATCATGTACCATGACAACCGCAATTGCCCTTTGAGGACAACAACAAATTTACCAAGGTAATGGTTACAACATTTGTTCTTAGAAATTATTTTTTTATTAACACTCTTGCTAATAACAACACTTGTTCTCGGAAACCTTAAGCAATTATTATCCAATATGCTGCTTTATGTTTGTTTGCTGTGGGTTCCTTTTTTCAGGAGCTGGAAGCAATTGGAGAAGTTGGAGCTAGAAGAAGTAGAGCTAGAAGAGAAGGCAGCTGATTAGAAGTTGGGATCTCAACTGGAACTTTTGTTGATCATGAGTTTTGTAATTTTCTAGTGATCAGTTTCTTGATTCCTGGCAGACCATGGCAATTTACTATGTTTTGTGATGTTCCATGTTTGGAATCATGTAATAGAATCTGGTATATGCTTTCATATTGAAAAAATTGTTTGCATGATTTGTTGTTTGCATTTTTTTAAATTGAAACTATTCATTGTTCTGGAACTAAAACTGAAACTGTTCATTGTAATATAATCTGGTATATGCTTTTGTATGACCTATTGTTTGCATTTTCTTAAACTGAAATTGTTCATTATTGAAACCATGCAAGCAGTCTCAATTTCATTTTACTAAAACTATTCATTGTTCCATGTTTGGAATCAGTTTTTTGTTTTCTAACATACCATGGCAATTTTACTGAAACTGTTCATTACTGAAACCATGCAAGCAATCTCAGTTGGATTTATTCATCATATACCCTCCTTATAGATGGAAATTCAGGATTTACCCTCCTGGCCCACGTGTCAGTGACTTATGATGACCCCACATGTCATTGAGGTGGGAGGGTAAATCCTGAAATCCCCAATTCAAGGGAGGGTATATGATGAAGATCCCCATCTCAGTTTCATTTTACTAAAATAGTTAATTTTTCAATGTTTAGAATCATGCAATAGAACTGAAACAACTGTTTGCATTGGAAACAAGCCTGTCAAAAAAGGAATTCTGAGGAAGCCCTAAAACTGGCTATGCCACACTGCAAAAGTGATTCACTAACTCAGATTGTTTGCAATCACTAATTCATTCTCCAGGAAACTAAGGCTGCTTGCATGGTTTCAATACACCGCCAAATTCATTCACTAATTCACTGGAGTAGGAAGCTGAGACTGCTTGCAATTACTAATTCACTGTCCAAAAAACTGAGACTGCTTGCATGGTTTAATTCAACACACTAGCAAATTCATTCACCAATTCATTCGAGTAGGAAACTAAGACTGCTTGCAATCACTAATTCATTGTCCAGGAAACTGAGATTACCACAAATTCATTCATTAGATTCTAGACATTATTTATTCATACATTATCATAGACAGGGATACATGGATTGTTATACATCGTCACAAATACACTATCATTGTCACAAAGAGGTTACATCCATTGGAAGCAAAAAAAAAAATGAACTGACGCATCCATTCTTAGTTTGAAATCCAATAAATGGACAACACATTCTAGATATTATTTATTCATAGACAAGGATACATGGATTGTTATACATGCCCAAATGTCACAACATGTCATTGGGATAGTAACAAGCATCCGGGCATACATTTCACTGAACAAATCCTAATACAAAAAATGAGCACTCTAAGCAAGATCATCAGTTCACCACCAATGGTTCCAAGTTGTGACAATCGGGCACACAAATCTGCAACTTGAATAATCCTGGACCAAATAGGCATAGAAAAAACGTCAAATTTCACAATTCAACTAGAAATTGAGCACACAACTCATCAAACACTGCTTTACCAATTTTGCGGCTAGGAAGGGGAGAGGCCATGGCCTTGGGGAGATGGGGGCAATGGGACAGGTGATTGCATTGGGGACTCGAGGTGGAGGGAGGTGGCACTATGTATGGGAGCGGGGTGTAGAGGGCGGAGACCGAGGCTGGGTAGGTGGGAAGCGACGATACCTAACCCTAGCCGGGGAGGGGATGTCATCAGTTGGGGAGAAAGAGGGCCAGGGAGAAGGGAGGGAGGTGATGACACTGAGGATGGAGGTAGGCAAGAGGAGGGGCCTGTAGTGGAGAGGGAGGCACTGACATTGGGGACGGAGGGAGGTGCTGACCAAGGCTAGGGATGGCAAGCACGAGAAGGAGATTCGAACCCTAGAACTTCGGTCACTCAGGTGATTTGAGCGGTGGGCGGGCAATGGCGAACAAGAACAGGGGAATGTAGGGGGTAATCTGGAAAAGATCCATCCCTAACCAATGCATCCTGCCCACGTGGATCCAGGCCACCCGCATGAGATCCAACGGTCCTCAATGCAATTAGCATGTTACCACTGAAATGGGCATTTGCACTGGATATATTCGTACACACGGGAGCATATCCAATGCAAATGGCCTATTCAGTGGTAACATGCAAACATGAACCAGGACTGTTGGATCTACCTTGTACGGCTCAGATTCGTTTGGGTGCAATCCCCTAATTCACTTATGCGTTTTGTCACAAAACCCCCCACCTGTTGTTCCCTCATTTCACAAAACCCCTTCTCATTCCGCTCGATTGGCGCTTCTAGGGTTCGCTCTGACCCTCACGCCTCCCGCCGTCCGCCACCCCCTCCACCACCCTCCCGGTGCCACCCCTCCACCATCCCCCCGACGCCACCCATACTCCTCACGACTTCTCCCTCCCCGGCCTGTTGCGCCCCCTGACCATCGGCGACACTGCCTTGCTCCAACACCCCAGCCTCCCGCCATCTGCCGCTCCCTCCCCGGCCCACCCGTCTCCCCACCCCTAGCCGTAGGTGACCGCTACATCCACCTGGCCCTTAGTGACGTCGTCTCCCTCCCCAGCCCTTGGTGTTTGCAGGTAATCCACCACTTATCTTGCTAAGGCAACAATCATGTTCATTGCAGTCTGCCACCTCCATTATTAGAGCTGATAAAATATAACAAAAGGGAGAATCATGGTTGTGGGGATGGTAAATCAATAATTTTTTTTGGCATGATTGTTGGTGTGATAACATTCCTTTGTGTGATTCCTTTTGAATCTTGTATGAAATCTGCAATACCACGCCATCTTGTTTAATTGTGGTAACAATTTCCTTGCAGAATTGTAACTTAGGAACTTAAGTTTCTCCACACCTTTTTAGGTCAATGCTACTGCTGATCATAGGATTATATATGGTGCTGATTTGGCAACATTCCTGCAAACTTTTGCAAAGATTGTCGAGGATCCTGAGAGCCTAACTTTGTAAGGAAAAGTTCCTTGTGAGTGTTGTCTACATGTCTGATTGGCAAGAAATTCAGGTAAAACAGATCTTGAAGAGGAAGAGCATTTGCCTTCCTGGTTGCAACTTGTTGTCTTTGAGCCCTTCATCGGTGGTGAAATAAGTATAATGGCTTTGAACAATCCTTGTGAAATTAATACTGCTATGGACTTTGGTTAGTTAACTGGAAGAGTGCAATGTCTTTCTAGTAATTTACCTGTTGGTAGTAGCTTGCTTCGTGCTATTGTGGAAGCGTGAATGACGATATTGTTGTTGTGTTTGGTGATCCCCTTGATTGTTTTCTACTGTGAAAAGCAATTGGCAAGTACCATTTTTAGATATTGTTGAGTCCATCCACCTTTGCTAGCATGGGGGGGGGGGGGGGGGGAATCTTGAACCTTCCTCACGCAAGATTTCCCCCCCAATGATCTGAACTATGGACTGTATTAATTAATTAGTATGGAAATGAAATGTGACCATGATTTTCACATCCAACATAGTGATGCACCACAATTTAGGAACATGTGTAATATTACATAAATTGGAATGCATAGTATTTTCTTTTTTGCTAGAACTTTGTAGTTCATTCATGTCTTAGAAATAAACTGTTGAGTACTCAAACAAGCCCTATAACATAAACTGATGCATTAAGACTCCTATTTTTACAAGAAAAGGTAAATCATGTCAAGCACATTCTAGGTACATACAGCTAGGTAAAAATCATTTGAGATGGCCATGCTGCAAGGTATGGCAGCTCCAACTCCAGAGTTTTCAGCACAAAACCTAACACCAGTTGTGTAATGAGTAGGTATCATGGTGCGGTTAAAAGAAGATAGGTAGGCTTCAGTTTAGGGCATTGGTTGGCGCCCTCCTCATCATCGGCCACTGGCGTGGTGGCCACGCTGACCTCTAGTATGTCGATGCACCGGTTCGTCCGCTTCCTGATCTTGATCGCGACGTCCTGCAGGCTGAACGCGTCGCATCCGCTCACCCGGCTGTGCTTCTTGTTGATCAGGTGGCTCTCCAGCTCTGCAGATGTTCAGAAAACAAGCACGAAGTGCGTCTTCTTAAAAGTTTGTTATATCTTTCACACATTTCTAATCAAGCAAATATACTATGCTTGTTCGGTCTATGCATTATGTTTGTTATGAATCGTTTTGTGGTTCGGGAACCTTGACTAAAGCTCCCTCAAGTTAGATAATGTTATCTTTCTACAAGAGCAGGTATGCTTATTGTTATTGGCTTCTTTCATCCATGCATTTCTTTTTTCCTTTGCATCATTAGTATATTATGACAAGTACGATTATTGTGTGCTTAATTAGCTTTCATAACTATTCGAGTTCTGTCTGGACATGGAAGAATCTCGATTAAAAAAAATGAGATAGAACATATATCTGAAGTTTCTTTACTACGGAAAGCAACAAATGAAGTTTGAGCTTTCTTTCATGCTTCTATTCTTAAGCTGTTTACGAATGCTTGTCGTTTTGGGCAGTGATTCTATACTTCCCAAAAAATGTTCGAAACGACTTCTTTACTTGTTCAGCAAATATTGTACTAGTATTCTCCTCACAAAAATAAAATGTATTTGTTCAGAAGATGCTTTGGTGCAGATGATGTTAAGATTAGTATTTGTTCAGAAGATGCTTTGGTGCAGATGACGCTAAGATTATCTGGCATCCGCATATATAGTTAGTTGCTAACGCTTGGCTGATAACTCTGATGGTGCACCCCCCCCCCCCCCCCCCCCCCTCGCAACCCATGGTCTTCCCTGCTTGCTCTGGGCCAAGTATTTTTTTTGAAGTAATGGTTTCCTTTATTAGAACTCAGACAATGGTTACATCGCCCATCAAAATGCGAATTAAGGAAACCAGGTGGATTATCAGACCAAACATGACTAGATACAGACGCCATTGCCTGCCGAGCGAGCTCATGGGCTGCTCGGTTGGCCTCCCTAGGGCAATAAGAAAAAGTTGATTTAACAAAGGACAGACCTCTACTGCTTCATCGATGAAAAACAGACCCAGATGATCTGAATCTACCATGGGAATTTGCTTCATCGATCACCATCTTCGAGTCTGATTCAATCTGAACTCTGTTACACCCAATCTGGGTAGGTAAGAGGACTCCATTCCGCCAAGCTTCAGCTTCCGCACAAGTAGCATTCAAGCCATGGTTGATAAGCCAATTAGCAGCAGCCACAACCGTACCCTAGTCAACCCGGATGATGGCCCCCGTAGCTCCGGTAAATGTTTGCGGTGTCAAAAGCTGCATCGACATTTAGGGCTTATTCTTTTTCAGCTTTTAGCTTCAACTTTTGACTTTTCTATAGTAACTAGTTTTTAAACAGAATATCTTTTAAGATAAAGTCTACCAGTTAATTATAATATATACTGTACTAACTTTATTTATATCGGCAAAAGCCACACGTGAGTTTCAGTTACTCTATAATCTCTCACATAAACAACCAAAAAGTAAAAATCGCAACTAAAAGTTATAAGCCACAGTTAAAAAAAGAACATGTCGCGAAAGGGCCTCTAGCCTAGCGGTTAAAGCGCCTCAGTAGCACCCCCCAGGTCCTGGGTTCGACTCCCAGTGGGAGCGAATTTCAGGCTGGGGAAAAAATCCCCTCGCCTGCTACCACACCAAAGCATAGGACTAAGGACCTGGTCGTCTCACAAAGGGCAATGGTGCCGCTGTGTAAGGGTGGAGCAGGGGTTCAAGGGTTTCTTGATCTGCGTGAGAAAATCTTCTCCTTAATTAATATGCCCGAAGGGCATCTTCCTCCCGCAGATCGAGTTTTTTAAAAAAAAGAACATGTCGTTAGCTTCACCAAATTAGGGCAGGCTTCTGCAAACCATGCTCTGGGCCAAGTGTTGATATGCAGCGGCGAGCAGGAAATTGATCTTCGGGCTGTCAATGCATAACAAGTCATATGATTTTGAGGTATTCTCCGAACAAGAGAATATCCAATTCTTTTCGACTTGTAACTTATAATTTATACTTTTTTCGCAAATAAATCGGACAGTCTGTCTATCATCATTTTGAAATGGTTTATGGGATAGCCTTTTTGAAGCGACTTATCAGTATTTGGTTTGTCTGCATAAACACTTATGTTAGAGCTAAAATTCAATCAGTCGCAGCTGAAAAGAACACATATTATCCTATGTTACCCTCTCTTGGGGTGCTATAATATTTTCCTCGAATCTGAGCCGTCAGATCTGGAAGCAAGGGACAAGATAGCAGGGCGCCCACTCCCGTCTGGTACATTTTCCAATCGCCCCTCGAAATTCAGAACAATACACTCTCAGCCTCAAATTTTCCATTTCATCAGCCATATCTAATCAATCATGATGCTTGGGAAGAGGAAAATAAAGTTTGATATCCCATGATCGAAAATAGAATAAAAACATACAACAATCTAATCTTATACCTTTCTATCAGGACAATAGTCACTAAGTTGAATGTAAAAGATGTTGCAAGAATGACGCTGAACAAATACACTACAGTTCATCACAACTGCTGCTCTTCTTTTGTTCTTTTCTTGGTTTTCATCTTCTGTCAAGTAGGTTTCAGAAAAACTGCTGCTCTTCTTCTTCCTCCTCATCTTCTTCCCAGTGCACATCCACAATATTCACATTTTCCCGGTATCCAATATCCTAGTACAATTTCAATTTTCTAATAGATGAGAAGTATTAAAGAAGTTGGTACATTTTCACAATTTTTTCCTCTTCTTCCCAGTGCATATCCACAATATTCACATTTTCCCGGCATCCAACAACCTAGTACAATTTCATTTTTCTAATAGATGAGAAGTATTAAACAGATTGGTACATTTTCGCAAGTATACTGTTCATGCATCCACCACGAAGAAAAACATTTCCGGTTATCCATTCAAAATTTTGTGCACATATATTCAACTCAACCAAATCTGATCCTTGTTCTACAAAAAATTAACTGACCTATTCAACTACAACCATGTTATCCATTCAATACAACAAATCGACCTATGTGTACATCCTCTGAAACTATGGATCCCTCTGCCTTGGAATGCTTTAGACTTTGGTTACAAACCATTCAAATGCTCGGTGTATTTCAGGTGCACTTTGGGAACTTCCACTGCTCTCGGTTCTTAAACATCTTTAGATTCTCACAGTCAATGCACGAACAATACATATATTCCACCCCTTTATTCAACATATTTTCCTCGGCAGCTATTGTAAAAGCAAAAATGCCATTAATGTACTCTTCACTCATACGGTTCCCAGTGTACATCCAGCTTCAATCTTATGTGTTGCCGCACGAAATTGATCCGCACGCCAACAGGATAATTGATGGAAAAACAAAATCTACTTTAAACTAGAGACTAAGAAAACAAAGGTACGAAAATAATATTGTATCGATTGTCTGATGTCTGTTGCAATCGGCCTTACCCTTTATATTTATAGGGTGCCTGGTCTATGGCAAATAAAATCGGCATCAAATCAAGATCTATGGCAAGTAAAAACAAATTAATCACATCCGCTAATGAGCCTGATTTCTTTCTCTGTTTATCCGCTGTCGAATCCTCTGCGGATAACTTCCCATAACGATTCAGTATTCCCGAACTTTTCGACCGCTTCTCGTTATGACTGTCAAAGTTTCCAATTCGTGGTCGAAACTCCTTGCGACCACCTTCAGTATGGTCGCGGCCTTCAATGTAGTCGTAGGCTTCTACATGGTCATAGACTCCAACGTGGTCATAGCCTTCAACACGGTCGCGGACTTCACCGTGGTCGTAGCCGCCGACGTGGTCGTACACTCCAACGTGGTCGCAGACGCCTTCGTGGTCGTAGCCGCCGACGTGGTCGTAGACCCCAACGTGGTCGTAAACCTCACCGTGGTCGTAGCCTCCAACGTGGTCGTAGACTCCAACGTAGTCGTAGACGCCTCCGTGGTCGTAAACCCCTCGGGAGACACTCAGCCATGCCCAAAGTGGTCGTATACGCCACAACGTGGTCGTGGAGCTATCTGGCGGCTGCCGACCACGACCAATGTGGTCATAATGACTTTCGACCACGGCCAAAGTAGTCGTAAACCTCTCGGGAGACATTCACAACGTGGTCGTAGAGCTTTTCCGACCACTCGCTTAACACCCCACTCGGTTCTGACCATGGACAGCGTGGTCGTAAATGATTCAATGGGCAGCCGACCATGACTAAAGTCGTCGTAAATAGTTCAATGGGCAACTAAATAGCCAACCGAATTATATTAATGAAACAACAATCCGGCTATTTTGATTATCTAATGCACAAATATGCTAGTGTCATTTTTCACTATCAACACATGCCCCCCTGTTTTTTTTTAAGCTTGCTAAAAGAAAACACTTGCATGACGAAACCAGCTAAGGGCAATAACCTATTCACCTAAAACTTTCTTTGGACGATGGTCTTCAACACATTAGCCATAAATAATACTTCTCAGGACGATGACTAGCAAACACCGGCCATACTTTCTCATGCATTTTGCCACACACTTGGATAGTACCTTTTTAAATATTTTCCATTAAGTGCTCTAGGCAATTTTTCTCCATGCAAATTTTGCACAAAATAACTATTTCCAGGAACAATCTCTATAACTTTATACGGACCATCCCAATTTGGAGACCATTTTCCAAACTTATTATCCTTCGACCCAATAGGTAAAATCGTCTTCCATACTAAATCTCCGATTTGAAACGATTTTTCTTTTACCTTCTTATTATAGGCCTTAGCTACTCTTAACTTGTCTTTCTCAATCTCTCTCAAAGCTTTTATCCTCTCATCTGTAACTTCGTCTATTCTATCCATCATTAAATCATGATAATCCACGGCCGACAAATCATTTTGCCTGGCCAACCTAAGAGCGTCCAGATTCACCTCAACAGGTAAAACGGCCTCTTGCCCATATACTAACTCATATGGTGTCACTTTTGTAGCACCATGCTTAGATATACGATGAGCCCATAATGCCTCAGACAAAACCTCATGCCACCTCTTAGGATATTCTTCTATTTTCTTTTTGATAAGTTTAATTAAAATCTTATTACTAGACTCGGCTTGCCCATTAGCCTGAGCATAGTATGGTGAAGAATTAAGCAATTTAATCTTCAATGATTCGGCAAACTCACGTACTTGATGAGACACAAAAGACGACCCTTGATCAGTCGTTAAAGTCTGCGGTATGCCGAATCTATGAATAATATGCACCAAGATAAAATCAATTACTTCTTTATGTGTCATATTTTTAAGAGGAACAGCTTCTGTCCATTTTGTAAAATAATATGTAGCTACTAAAACGAAACGATGACCTTTAGAAGATGCAGGCTGTATCTGGCCGATAAAATCTAAACCCCACCCACGAAACGGCCATGGTTTAATAATAGGATGCAACATGGCAGCTGGTGCTAATTGTATATCACCAAATTTTTGACAGGACTCACAACCTTTATAATATTTAAAACAATCCTCTAACATAGTCGGCCAATAAAAGCCAGCTCGTCTCAACAACCATTTCATCTTATGGGCTGACTGATGTGTGCCACAAATACCTTCATGTACCTCGCCCAAAGCAATTTTAGATTGATCTGAACTTAAACATTTTAAAAGCAATCCTTCTACAGTTCGGCGATATAATTCTCCATCAAGTAATGTATACTTTAAAGCCTGTCGCCGAATTTTTCTATCTACAGATTTACTGGGATTTTCTAAATAATTAAGTAAAGGTTTTCTCCAGTCATTGAGTTCAGCCATATTTAACGTTTCTAAAACATCCGAACTGCTGTCTTGCTGTTCGGCCATATAAACAGGAGCATTTTTGTGCATCGGCTTTTCTATCACAAATAGCTTGCCTCTACTAATATGATAACCAGATGCTTGCTGCGCAAGATCATTAGCTCTAAAATTATCTCCTCTGGATATATGACTGATAGTAAAATCATCTAGGTTTGATACAATCTCTAAACACTTTTCCAAATAACCATTCAATGAACCAGCAAGGCACTGATAAATTCCAGAAACTTGCTGCACAACTAATAACGAGTCACCAAAAGCTTCTACATTTCTTACATCCATGGATTCTAAAATTTGCAATCCTAATAAAAGTGCTTCATACTCGGCCTGATTATTAGTACAAACATATTCCAAACGAACTGATGTTTCAAAAATAGCACCTCTAGGCGAGATTAAGACAATACCAACACCCTGTCCTTCTCTACAGGCCGAACCATCAAAATATAGCTTCCATGGAGTTACAGATAAATAACTAATCAGCTCCATACCATTATCAACTCTATGATCTACAATAAAGTCTGCTACAATTTGGCCTTTCATAACTTTTAAAGACTCATAAGCCAAATCATATTCTACCAATGCATAAGCCCATTTTCCGATCCTACCACTCAAAATCGGCTGTTGCAACATATACTTAACAACATCGGTCTGACAAGTTACCACACAAGTACTGGACAATAAATAATGCCTTAAACGGGTACAAGCATAATACAAGGATAAACACAATTTTTCAATAAATACATACCTTGTCTCTGCTCCCAGAAGGCGCCGGCTCAAATAATTGATAACAAATTCTTTGCCCTCTACTTCCTGCGTTAATACAGAACCAATAACACCATCTTCCGCAGCGATATATAGCCGAAACGGCGTCCCGGCTTCAGGCGCCCTCAAAACAGGAGGAGTAGACAAATACTTTTTAATTTCATCAAAGGCTTTCTGTTGTTCTGCCCCCAAGTAAATTCGGTTTCCTTCTTTAACCGAAGTATGGGTGTAAATGCGTCAATTTTCCCGGACAGATTAGATATAAATCTTCTCAAATAATTTATTTTCCCTAAGAATTTTTGCACGTCTCTTTTACATTCTGGTGCCTTTATTTTCTGAATAGCCTCTAATCTAGTAGGGTCTATCTCTATTCCCCTCTCATGTATGATGAATCCTAGAAACTTTCCAGCTGACACGCCAAAAGCACATTTGAGTGGATTCATTTTCAAACCATACCGACGCATCCTTTCAAACACTAATGTCAAATCGGCCAAATGATGATCCACGTTATCCGATTTAACTACTACATCATCAATATATATTTCTAGTATGATACCGAGTAAGTCATGAAAAATTAAATTCACAGCTCGCTGATACGTAGCGCCGGCATTTTTCAAACCAAATGTCATGACAATCCACTCAAATAAACCTACAAAACCAGGGCACCTAAAGGCCGTTTTAGACATATCTTCTTCGGCCATAAAAATTTGATTATAACCGGCATTGCCATCTAAAAAGCTAACAACTCTATGTCCCGAAGCATTATTAATCAACATGTCGGCTATAGGCATAGGATATGGTGCGGCTGCAGGGAAATTTTCCCATCGGTGATTCCAACCACCGAACTCTTGCCTTGGAGGAGATCTTGGTCGCTTCAAATTATAGGGCCGACTAAAACTGCTTTGACCGGTCTTACCATCTTCATATTTGGCCAGAAGCTCTTTAAATGTGGGCTTCGGTCTCTCAACCCATTTGTTTGTCCTATTCTTTCCCTCATTAATTTTCCAATGACCCACTTCCGGGCTTTTTGGTTTTATCATCCTTGTCCTCCCATTCTCATGCACCCTAGGAGTTGCAGAACCTACTGTGATTTTGATGGACTCATGGCCTTCAGGAGTATTTTCAATTTGGACTGTTCTAACCACACCTCTACTTTCTTCTGTAGGTTCACTACTATCCTCACCAATCATCACATTTTTTCCTACTGTTGATTCGGCCTGTGATGGCCGAACTAGCACCCTCTTATTTTTGAAATCAATCACATTAACTGGAAAAGGTTGAGTGTCTAACTGCATCTTTGAACTCTCAGCAAATTTCAATCGTCCTTCGTTTATGGCCGATTGAACCTGTCGACGAAAAATATTGCAGTCGTTAGTAGCATGAGAATAAGAATTATGCCATTTACAATATGCACGTCTTTTTAATTCTTCAGGAGGTGGTATGACATGTCCAGTGGGCAATTTTATTTGTTTCTCTTGCAATAAATAATCGAAAATTCTATCACATTTAGCAGTATCAAAAGTATATTTTATTTCTTCATGCCGATTTCTCTGTGGAACCGGCCTCAAAGCAGAGCAAACGAATGGTTTAGATTTTGAATCCCATACCCATTCGGCTACACACATATCCACACTCTCATCATCAGATGACGTGGAGTCATGTTCTACTAAATTAACAGGATGGTTCGTTTTATGTTTTTCACTGGTCCTATGGAAATTTTTAGATTCTCTAGTCCGGCTTTCTTGAGCCAGAGCCCTCTGCAAGACTTGACTCACGTCTAAGAAATCCTGCCCTTCTAATCTTTCCTTCAAATGTGAAAGCAACCCAGAAAAGGCTAACTCAGCAAGATCCTTATCAGATATTACTAGATTAAAGCATCGGTTTCTTGTATCTCTAAATCTCCTGATATATTCAGCAACAGGTTCATTGTATTTCTGTCTAACCGATGTCAAGTGTGATAATCTCAATTCAGTGTCTCCCGTGTAAAAATATTCATGAAATTTTTGTTCTAACTCAGGCCATGAATGAACCGAATTAGGTGTAAGGGATGTGAACCACGTGAACGCAGTACCAGATAATGACAAAGGAAACAGTCTCAATTTTAAAGCATCACTAGCACTGGCTTCACCGCATTGTGCAATAAATTGACTAACATGCTCTAAAGTGGTTCTGCCATCATTCCCTGTAAATTTAATAAAATCAGGTACTCTGAATCCACGGGGATATGGAACCGTATCATAGAAATCAGGATACGGCTTTTGATAAGTACGCATTCTATATTTAGGCTCTACCCCAAATGTTTCCTTGAATATATTAGCTACTTGCTCTCTGATATTTTCATGCCTAACAAATGGCTCAGCCATAGGCCGATTATTTGCCACATTAGCTGGCTGTGGCCTAAAAACATTGGGTTGTGACATATCGCAAATTTGGGGCTGTGGATAGGGAATATTAAGCACAGGAGGATTAAAATAAGCTTCTGGTGTTGGCCCATATGGTATTCCTGATCCCTGTGGTGGTATTGGATGCACACTGTATGCTACAGTTTGATATGGAGGTACATGCATATCAGTTAAATTCTCAGCAACTCGGCCGTAATTTGGAACCGAGACGAGCGCATTAGTTGTGACAAACGATGACGTAGCAATATTGGCCGAAGTAGGCATATGGTTTCGGCCACCATGAGTGTCACTCTGTAAACTGTGATTTCGCGGTACACCAAATTGTGTAGTAAATGCAGATGAACCATATGGCAAAGTTTCTTGTTCTACAGAACGACGAAAATTTAAAGCACTAGCATCACTCGTCATAGGTTGTTTTTTGTTGTGTTCATCCTGGATTTGCAACATCACGGCTCTAATACGACTAGTCAAAACATTGTCCATAGCAACACCAACAGTTTGATTAATCATATGAGCAATATCTTCATGAGAAGGAGAGATTTTACTTACAGGGTTCTTTACCTCAGGGTTGGTGGAGACATATGGCAGTGCAGTTTCTTTCATAATAACACCTTGTCTTGTTTTCTGGAAACACGCCAACATCGTCTTCTCATACTCTAACTTGCGTCGCTCGATCTCCTGGCGATGTTCTTCCGGCAGCTCGTCAAACGTGGGCGTAATGACGTTGTTGGGATCTACCTCAGAACCGTTTGACACCATGGTCTGAAGCTCTGACTAGATCCCCTGTAGATCGCGTGTGATATTGCACCTCTGCTGCTACGTTGCTGCCTTCGGTTGCTACGTGCGAAGCAGACCGATCGCCCGAGAAGGGTGCAATCGGCTTTTAGCCGATTAGCAGATTGATTTGCCGGCGAGATGAAGAAATCGGCCTTTCGGCCGAGTAGATTGATTTCGATGGAGAAGAGAAACCGATTAGAAATCGATTCCCCAGCGGAGTCGCCAATTTTGTTGCCGCACGAAATTGATCCGCACGCCAACAGGATAATTGATGGAAAAACAAAATCTACTTTAAACTAGAGACTAAGAAAACAAAGGTACGAAAATAATATTGTATCGATTGTCTGATGTCTGTTGCAATCGGCCTTACCCTTTATATTTATAGGGTGCCTGGTCTATGGCAAATAAAATCGGCATCAAATCAAGATCTATGGCAAGTAAAAACAAATTAATCACATCCGCTAATGAGCCTGATTTCTTTCTCTGTTTATCCGCTGTCGAATCCTCTGCGGATAACTTCCCATAACGATTCAGTATTCCCGAACTTTTCGACCGCTTCTCGTTATGACTGTCAAAGTTTCCAATTCGTGGTCGAAACTCCTTGCGACCACCTTCAGTATGGTCGCGGCCTTCAATGTAGTCGTAGGCTTCTACATGGTCATAGACTCCAACGTGGTCATAGCCTTCAACACGGTCGCGGACTTCACCGTGGTCGTAGCCGCCGACGTGGTCGTACACTCCAACGTGGTCGCAGACGCCTTCGTGGTCGTAGCCGCCGACGTGGTCGTAGACCCCAACGTGGTCGTAAACCTCACCGTGGTCGTAGCCTCCAACGTGGTCGTAGACTCCAACGTAGTCGTAGACGCCTCCGTGGTCGTAAACCCCTCGGGAGACACTCAGCCATGCCCAAAGTGGTCGTATACGCCACAACGTGGTCGTGGAGCTATCTGGCGGCTGCCGACCACGACCAATGTGGTCATAATGACTTTCGACCACGGCCAAAGTAGTCGTAAACCTCTCGGGAGACATTCACAACGTGGTCGTAGAGCTTTTCCGACCACTCGCTTAACACCCCACTCGGTTCTGACCATGGACAGCGTGGTCGTAAATGATTCAATGGGCAGCCGACCATGACTAAAGTCGTCGTAAATAGTTCAATGGGCAACTAAATAGCCAACCGAATTATATTAATGAAACAACAATCCGGCTATTTTGATTATCTAATGCACAAATATGCTAGTGTCATTTTTCACTATCAACATTATGTTATGCATATAATAATTTAGTATAACATATCCAATTAATTAATTACTATACTATATATGTACGATCTAAATTAAGTAGCTATATGTAGCTAGATGTAAATAATCTTCTCTCTATATCAAGCTAGCTAGGTTTAAACCATCTTCAATTCTCCTTTCATCAAAAGTTAGATCTAAATTATAATGTAATTAGAAACAAATTACTAACCATAGCTAGCCAATAACTTAGTGGATCTACAATTACTCTTGCCAAATAGTCGATCTCCTTCCACTTCATGGCCACAAAGCTCCGCCTGCAGCTCAACGTAGCAGCGTAGATCTGGAATTTAAGATAGAGGAGGTCGACCGGTCTGTGCGCTATTAATATAGCAGAATTATCATAGACGGGTTTTATAATGAACCGTCTCTGAATTATCATAAACGGTTCAAATTAAAAACCATATGTGATACTTCATAATATCACAGACGGTTCATGGATAAAACCGTCTGTGATACTTTACAAATAGTTTTAACCACGAACTTCTGTGATAGTTCACTTTGACAGACAGTTTTTATCACTGGTAGCAATGCAGACGGTTCTAAACTAAAATCATCTATGATAGTATTTAATACAGACGGTTTTAAGAAACCATTTGTAATATGGCATCTAATATCAGGCTTTTTGTAGTAGTGTAGGCACAGAAAGATTTAAAATGTTCATGATGATTAGAAGAGGACGCGCCGATTTAAAATAGTACGCAATGATTTAAGATTACACGTAGCGATTAAAATTGTACGCGACGATTTAAATAGCATTTGAGTTGTAAAAATCCACAAATGACTAAAATAAAATTCAGGGATCCTATAGGGATGCCTTAACGTAATTCATTTAATTATTATATTTAAGATTTACTTTTTGTTATATCTGTAAGTAATTGTGTCATAGTTGCTAGCTTAAAATCGATTTGCAGATATGGTCATGACCTTGCCAGTTTGAATTGGTCTTTCGGCTTGCTGGACTAGCACGTTGATGCACAGCGCCGTGTGAGCCCTCGTGTCCCGTATCCTAAGGGTGGGGACGAGGTGACCGAGTTAGGGGTGCTCTGTACACGAACACCTCGATGGGCTTGGAGACTAGACCCACGCTGGAGGGACAAGTTTGTGTATAAAGTATGGCACATCTTTTTATGATATTTTCACTATGTACTTACTTTTTTGTGCTTTGCAGGCTGAGCGATTCCAGCCTTCTACCCCTCACACGGATGGTGGAGGCCACTAACGAGGACGACACTCCAGTTGAGGAGGCCAGGGAGGTCTAGGTCGGCCCAAAAAAGTCACGACAGTTCCCATTCCACTGGTCGATGCTGACAGCTTTGTTGGACTGGTGGCGGCCCAAGTGGCCCCTACTCTACAGGATGTCGTGATGCTGCTTGGTCTGCCTATCGTGGGAGAGGCTACCTCCCAGAGGATGCACCTGGCAACTGACATGACGACCTACTAGGCAGGATTGACGGGGTTCTTCCAGCCGAGGCTGCGGTCGTGTACCACTTCTTCTCAGTGCGACAGAAGCATGGCCCGCCCATGCGGTGGCTTCCATAGTTCTAGGTACGTATGTTATCAATTTTCCCTGTTTAGCGATGCACTATCCTTGCCATATGATAGGGTTACTAATTTTTTGTTTGTGCACAGGTCGAGCGAATGGACCCTGACGCCAACGAGTACCAGGTGTCGCAACACTTGGAGGCGTACTTGCTGTGGATATTCGGCTGGGTACTATTTACCAGCAGCCACTGTGACTCCGTAGACACTTGCCTCATGTGGTATGCGAGGGCCATCGCTAATGGGGATGAGGTGTACGTTAGCTAGGGATTAGCCATACTTGCCGCGACCTACCACGGCATGTGTGACTCTTGCCACAGGATGAGGATGACCCCTATCCTCATAGGCTGCCCCCTCTTGTTGTAGCTGTGGTCGTTCAAGCACTTCCCCCTCAGATATGTACCATGGGGCGCTATGGACCGGCCTACTGTAGGGTCCCTTTGGTGCCATAGATGGGTACATGCTCTTCTGAGTCTTTACTATATGTACATTACAGGTCATCCTTTGTAACCACTGTTCTGGCTCGCAGGCACAGTTTGCACACCTATAGGTCACTCATGTGTATGCCAACTTTGTCGAGCACCTCAACTGCCTCACTGCTGACAATGTGCGCTGGGAGCCGTACTCTGCTCAGGAGATGGTGGACTATGCCCCCTCCAGGCTCTCGTCCCTATGCTTGCACGACCGAGCGTACTGGCTTACGTAGAAGAAGCTTGTCTTCGGCGTGTTCATCGAGAACTACACGGTGCACAAGGTGATGCGCTAGTTAGGCCCCCGCCAAGCTGTTCCTATCCCTGTCGGGCATCGGGTGCCTGACTTGGTCCACGTGTGAGTTACACACAACACATGTCCCTAAATTTTTTCACAGTTCTATTATGATGCCTTCTAATTGTAGTTGTACATTTCGTAGGAACAATAGGAGGGGTGGTAGCGGGATGAGCTGGGCCACGAAGATGCCACCATGGGTGGAGGAGTGGGTGAGGCACTCTAGGACTTCATGCAGGAGGCCACCGTGTTTGACCCTAGCATGTTCGATGAGTATCTACACTGGTATGCTCCACAAACATGCGTCGACCCTCCCCCTACTCACGTACCAGCACCGACCGACATGTACCTCATGAACTTAGCGTGGAACTTCACTCTCGCGGTAGGTACTCTCATGTTTCAAAGTTTTTGAGTACGGTTACCACAATTACTACTTTGACGCTTTCATGTACTTCTTGCATACGGATATCACTGCTGAGATTGTGATGGACATCGGGTCGATCGTGGACAGGGTCACCCATGGTTTGGAGATGACGTGCAACGAGCTGCTAGGCATTGTCCATCGGGTCTACAAAAGGGCGAAGGGTGCCCTCGACCTCTCATCGTGCAAGACGCTCTCGGAGGCGGCCACATCAATGCGTACACCGAGGTCGCCACATCCTGTAGCTCATGTAGGAGGCTCTGCAGGGCCACGTGCATGAGCCTCGCCAACGCTTGATCAGGCCGGAGGGTTGGCGTGGCCAGGTCAGAGGATCAGGGTGGGCATGTCCGTACACATTGGCGCCATCGTCGTCCGTGGACCCCTACCTAGCATCGACAGGGTAGCACACATTATTTGGCCAAGCACGTACAACAGTTGGTAGCAGGCCATGACCCACTTGGAAGGTATGTTTCGTCTCTTTAAGTTTTTTTCGTATTGATATATTTCACAAATAAACAATACCTATCCTAAAGAAACGACGCAACGGTCAGGAGTTTTACCTATCCCCCATGAGGATCTCATAGGGGACATGAGCGACTTCCTCGTGGAGGACTAGGCGGAGGTCCTTTCCGAATCGCAGCTCAATAGTGACCCAGTTCCCACGCAGCCACAGGTGTAGTCAACCCCCGAGGCATTGGGAGTACGGGTGAGCAGGCTCCTGACCGCTTCACCCTGTCGGGGCCCAAACCCCAACACCCCGTGCTGAGGAAGCCCAAACGGGGCCGTACGGGTGGTCACCGACTAGGGGTAGGACGTGGTTATGACGGAGGAGGTGCTGTGGGTAGTGTAGCTGGTGGCGAGTAGTGGATCTTCCTCCTGCTATGTGTACCTTTTTTGGTTGTGTATGTATTTTGCTTTGCCTTCCTCCGTGTATGAATTGTCTATTGCATCGTAATATCACTTACCTTCCTACTTACAAATCATTGCTATCTCAATCGTCTTCACAAAATTCTTCAGAAATTTCTCGTACTACAATAACATACAATGATCACAAAATGTTATTGCGAGTCTGACATATTTCTGGCCATTCACAATCTATGAAAAATCACAAATACATTAAATGATATTGTCTGTTCTTTTATTAAAAAAACAACTCCAAACAAGATTTCTTAAATGTATTACCTACAAAAATTACCATTTATCTCCCATAATTATTTTTTATTGGATTAATACAATAATTATATTATTATTTAAATCGCCTAACCGTTGAATGACACGTGGCCTCGTTGCCACATGGTTGGGCAACTTGGCCACATGTCACCTAACTGTTAGGCAACTTAATCACATGTTATCCAATGGTTGGGCGGCTAGGCCAAGTCATCTAACGTACAACGACATGCGGTCAAAACTGAAAAAAATCACAGGTATAATTTTATAATTCTGAATAAAAATAATTTTTTTAAAAAAATCTTCACCACTATACCAAAATGTGGTTCTCAACATCAATCTGGCTGTGACCTCTGACACTATCACAAGAAAATAAGGGAGTTTGCCTGCCGAATCAGCCGGGCAATCACGTACGTATTAAGAGCTGACAACCCGAGCGATTAGGATTGTAAAATGCATTTAATTGTAGCTTCCCAAAGTCTCCAATGGAACATACACTTGACGTGATCTGCACCGCCCCCAGTCCCATACGCACTACATGGCGTACGGCATGAACCGCGCGAGAGCCATTTGCTGTTGCTAACAGTGGCGGAACCAGTAATTGTAGAGACCGGGGGCAAACTTGTCACGGACGATTGAGGAGCAAACCTGGCCGCGTCCCACACGAAGCTGCCGCGCCGCTGCTCGCCCCGGTACGCGCACGAAGTCGTCGGGTTGACTCACCGCACGCACGCACAAAGTCGCCACGCCATCGCCCTTCTTGGCTGCGCGTCTGCCGGATTCGAATTTTTCAACCTAAAATCCTCTGTGATTCACTGTACTATTCCCTAAACGAGTAGATAGTACTCATAAGTACATTGTTGCATCAACTCATACATCGCATGAAATATATCAAACCGATATATTACATATCAGAGTTAAAATACACCACGTCAGGTGACAGTTTATGCAAGGGCCGACCAGACCAAATATTTACATTACAAAAGACAATAGCGGAAGCATAAGCGAAAGTAAGACCATTATCCACAGGCAAGCGACTGAGGAGTAAATGTGTGCGCAACATATATTATCTAGGCTTAGACAATATATGTTCACGCAATCTCCACCAAATCTACTTGTCTAGAACCCAAACTCGAGAACGTCGTTCTAGTTTACTTGAGAACATCATTCTATTTTCCTTCGTTGGCCCCTCGATCCGTGGCAAGAGTGTCCTCATAGGCATAGTGGTCTTAAAATCCCTGTTTCTGATTTTGATAATGCGAGGGTGAGCACAAATCTACCGTGCTCCGTGAGCCAATATACAGGATGCAATAAATAACATGCATGGCTTATCAAGAAAAGGTTCAAGTTATTTTATTTGCCATCAGTTGCTTTTAAAATAGGTTACTTAGAAATTTTCTAAGACCTAACATTTTTAACTAAGATAGAATTTAATCAATGTATTAAAGAGTGCATTAATAATAGTGATCCAGACTCCATTTACCGTTACATGGTTTCTGCACCATATGCTAACTTTTCAGCGTATTATCCGCTTACGCTATCACTGGGGCGACACCCAGGGCAATACAAATCAAGGCTTTCCACTGCCCTCCACTTTTCCACTTCTATCCACAAAATTTTTGAAACAGAACTATATCTGGTTAAGTTACCATGTCCGCCCTTGACCGTGGGCTCGGTTATTCGAATAGTTCTGACCTATGTCCATGTCCGCTCGTAGTCGATGGTACACAAGTGAAACCCTACAAACAACCTCAAAGATATGGCATGTATGTGTGATAGGGTTGACACCCTCTAAGTCATCAATAGAATATCCAATCATGTAGGTATATCGATAAAGTACATCATGAGGACTATAAGTGAGATGAGCACAATCAGTAATAGAGGATATCTCGTCACGGCCAAAGAAATCAAACCTGAAGTGGTCGAGGAAGAGTTTCCAAACTACCTGAAGTGTAGGTGAAGTAGAATGCACGGTAGTAGAAACCTCCAAAGGGGCGATATCGACGAAAGAAGTAGCCGGTGATGGATCAATAGAAATGTGCTCCTTGTCGACATCGGAAGCAGCCCCCTCATAATCAATAATGAATATTTCCATCTCAGACTCATAGATCAAAGAATCATCTAAGTGGCCGACATCATCAAATGTGAATCTCTCCATATCGGTCTCAAGAAGAATAGGATCGAGGTCAAAGCAGTGAGAGTCTACCACATCAAATCTCTGAGTCTCAAGCTCGGGCTCATCAATACAAGTATCAGGGTCCATATATGGTGAGTCCATGGCATCAAAAGTGACTAACTCTAGCTCGGGTCCGTCAACAGAAGGATTATCATCAAAGCGAGACACCTCTATGGGGATCGTGAGAGTCTCAGTGGCACTAAATGAAGACTGTGATGTGGCATGAGAACTACTCAATGACTGAAGTGAATTTCTACTGTCTTCCACTTCTGATATCAATGTGCTCATTGCACTCAACTGGCTTTTTATGTCACTAAACTGAGTGTCCACCCTAGTAATATATGATGCCAACATCTCCTCCATCTTGGACATACGATCAGATTGAGGGGTAGGAGGCGGATGCTGAGGTACAGGATAGTGCTGGTGTGAACAATGAGAAATATCCTGATCTCCAAATCTAAAACCCTGCAATGGTGTACTAGAAGAAAATGATGAGATATCAGGGTTGTTGTTTCCATATGATAGACTTGAGTACTCTGGCCATCCAGGGTGATAAGTGTCAGGGTATGGCCCACTCGGCTGAGCTAAGCTCATCCCGTAACACTCTGGAGTGGACAAAGAACCACACTGGCACTCAGCGGGTGAATGGCCCTGAAAACCACAAGTCTGGCATATAGGAACAACTAGAGAGCGTGCGCCTGATAAAGAACTGTACTGATCATGCCCGCTGTTGTAGGGGTGGCCCAACCCCCCGTGACTGGGCCGTGCAACTAGTTCAACATGTAATAGGCCCAATAGTGTAGAGGAATATAACAGTGTAAATATACCAGTGTACCCCATCCTTTGTAAATACTAAGGGGTAGAATGGGGATTTCCCATTCTACCCCACTCACATATATATAAGCCCCCGGGAGGGGCAAAGGGGGGACATCCTCCTCTTTCCCTGTTTAGCCCGTAGCTATAACAGATGGCGCCAACCGTGGGGACGACAAGAAGTTGCGTAGGGAAGGGATTTCTTCAGCGTTTAACAAAAGGGTAAGAAAAGGTAACACATTGCTAAAGATTTGGATCTTTCCGGTCAATTTGTTCGAAGCGTCATCTTGCTTTATCCCATCGTGCGTACTATAACATCTGCCCTCAAAGTCTGCGCCGAGCGCCGGCGGCGTCTGCCCGGGTGGTGGCCTCCGCGTCGTCGGCGACTGCACCGTCACGCATTTGTCCGTGCAGGCGCTCCCATCCGTCCGAGTTCGGGCATGCGCCCAGCAAAGTTTATCCTTCAGGGAGTGGCTTTCTCTATTTCTCCTTGTTCCAGGCATGCGCCCGCAACAGGCATGAGCTCGGCGACGGCGTCTTCGCCCAGGAAAACGATGCCTCGGTGTCCGTGCAGATTAGCCCATGCGCCTTCGGCTCGTCTGTGCTGGACTCCGCGCAGGGGACATCTCGCCTAGCACATCTCCGCGTCTACGGAGCCTCCGCGAGTCGAGGTCTTCGCCGCACCGGACCGCGCGCATGGCCTTGGCCTCCGCTCGGACTTTGCATGCGCAAGGCGGGACCCCAAGCGCCTTCGCGCGCCTCGCCTCCGAAGTCCACGAGCGCTTCGCCGTCCGGAAGTCTCCGCGTCGTCGAGCGTCTACGGAGCCTTGGCGACGTCGAGGTCCCTGAGACGGGACTCCGCTCTGGACTCCGCGCGCCACTTCGCCCTGGATTCGCGAAGTTGGATGCCCCAGCTAGCTTCGCCAGTGGACTCGCGCTGAGCATCGCTTCCGAGCAACCTCCGCGGAGCATGCAAAGAGTTCTGTGTTCTCTCTCGTTCTCATGCAGGTAAAGACAGGTGTCTTGGTAGAGCATTCATGGCGTCTTCGTGACGGACCTCCATAGCCTGTGGACGCTGGAGGTCGCCATGGAGCCTGGTGTCCCGCCAGCGAAGCCAGCCTCACGTTGAGTCTCCGTACTCTCGGCCTCCGCCTTCGCGTGCTCGGCTCCGCTCCAGACCCCGCCTCCGCGCGCGCGGCTCAGCTCCGGACCTTGTCGCGTGTGGAGGATCTTCAGTGCGAGGTTGTCTCGTATCCTTTACATATACATGCATGATCCAGCCAAGTATTTACTCAAGCATACGTACATAAAATCTCAACACATGCTTGCGTACGCGAGTTAGCCACCCATGCGGGCATAAAGCTTCTTTTTCTTCCCACGTTACATGCACCCGTCCGCAATAGCTTTGCATGCATGAGCTACAGCCGCTGCAGCCTGGCGATGGCGTCTTCGCCCAGGTACTCCGCAGCGACGATCGTGTACTTGGCGCGGGAGTCCACAGGCAACCGGCTCCGGGTGGCGTCGCTCCGTATGTCGCTCTCGAGCGCCTCCGAGCCCTGCAGGCACTCCGCCGGCCTCCGCGACATGATCCTCGGTCTCGCGACGAAGTGCTCCGGCTTCGCGTACAGTCGAAGTCTGCGTTGCTGCTCCGTCCATGCGTGCACCAAAAAAAAAAAAACAAGACCATTCACGTGAATACCTCCATGCATGAAGTTATCCATTCACGTTATCTATTCAACCATGCATTCTTATTCGTTCACGTTCTTTCGGGCGTGCATGCAGTTTAAGCCATACATCCAAATATTCATCCATAAGTCTGCATGCATGCATTTGGGGCTCCCGAAGTCTCTCTCTCTTCCTGTCTACCCGCAGGTTAGCAGGAGTGCCGGCCAACGACGGCGACCAGTCGGCCCGGCGGTGGCGGCGGCCGCGTGCGGCGGAGCTCGTACGCGTGTGTACACGCCCGCGTACACACGCTGCCATGGCACAGCAGAGACGGCAGCTGGTCAGTGTGCTCGCACGCGCTGCGTCGGGCGCCACGTCGTCGTCCTCGACTTCGGCTTCTCGCGTGTTGGCTTCGCAGCTCCCCGACCACCTTCGTCGCCCACGGGTCTCCGCGTGTCGAGCGAAGCCTCGTCTTCGCACTGACGCTGCCTCCGCGTTCCATGCATGCGTTCACAGCAGAGATCGGGTGGGGCCTCGTCTCCGCTGCGCTGAGTCTACGCGCTGGACCTGGCCTCCGCGAGCTGGACGTCGCCAAGCCTCCGCGAGCTGGGCTTCGCCAAGCCTCCGCGAGCCGGACTTCGCCAAGCCTAGGCGAGCTCGACTTCGACAAGCCTCGACACCGCGCGTTGTCGCCTGCTCTGCGCCATGTCTCGCTGAGCTCGCTGGACTGCGCTCGCCTCCGCGAAACGTCTTCGGCCTTCGCCTCATGAAGTACCAGCTTCCCGGGAGGACCTCCACTCGCTCGTCTCCACGTCGCGCCAAGACTACGAGCGCGCTCCGCACGGCCTATGTATGGCTCCTCGTCTCCGATGAACCACGTGGCGAAGACAAGCGGGGGTCGGAGCACGGCTTCAGCGACGAGTCGCGACCACGCGCGAAGGCGGGCGGAGGTCGACGCACGGCTTCGGCGACGCGGAGCCGAGCGGCCCGCCAATGCCACTTCGCCGGCTTTGAAGACTCAGTTCCCGAGGTCCCCGCAATGTCTTCGAAGACTCCGGCGTGACCGGAGTGGTCTTCGCCAAACCCACCGACGTCTTCGCCGAGCTTCCGGAGTCCAGGCACATGTGTGCATAGCACATGCATTCATCACGTGAAGGCACCCAGGCACATGTGTGCATAGCACATGCATTCATCACGTGAAGGCACCCAGGCTTTGTTGCAAGCACTGCATGAATGGCCCAGGCACATGCGTCACCGGTCTGTCGAGCCGCAAAAGGCCGCCTCGGAGCCCCCTCGCCCTCGGCCTCCACTAGCGTACAGCCGTCCCGCTCGGTACGTACTACATATGGCTTTAAGGAAACGGTTACGCAGCATATTGTCGCTCGATTTGGCCGTTTTTGCTTCTACGGTTTTGGCATGTTTTGGGCTGCCGTAGGCTTTTCCAGTACCGCATTCTGAAGCATTTTGTTGTCGCAAGTCTTCGGCCATTTCTTTGATGCCTTTGTTTTGGTCCTCGTTTTTTATTTAAATCGCAAGACGGCCTGGCGCCTCGGCGTAGTCTATGGACTATAAATAAGACGTAGCGTTGAGCTCAGCTTCCGCACGCGCGAGTCTACGGACAATAAATAAGACTAGCGTTGAGCCTAGCTTTGCACGCACCAGTCTACGGACTTTAAATAAGACGTAGCGTTGAGCCTAGCTCCGCACGCACCAGTCTACGGACTTTAAATAAGACGTAGCGTTGAGCCTCGCTCCGCACGCGACAGTCTACGGACTATAAATAAGACGTAGCATTGAGCTCAGCCTCCGCACGCACCAGTCTATGGACTTTAAGTAAGACGTAGCGTTGAGCTCAGCTTCCGCACGCGCGACTCTACGGAGTATAAACAAGACGGGGATGCTGATCCCACGCTCTCTACGGAGCATAAATAAGACGCAGGTGTTGTCCCTGCGCAAGTTTACGGACTCTAAACAAGTCGTGCGCTGAGGTCTGCCTCCGCACGCACCAGTCTGCGGACTATAAATTAAGTCGTGCGCCGAGGTCTGCCTCCGCACGCGAGAGTCTGCGGACTATAAATTAAGTCGTGCGCCGAGGTCTGCCTCCGCACGCGAGAGTCCGCGGACTATAAATTAAGTCGTGCGCCGAGGTCTGCCTCCGCACGCGAGAGTCCGCGGACTATAAACAAGTTGTGCGCCGAGGTCCGCCTCCGCACGCACTAGTTACCCTCACGCACTCTACGGAGTATAAAAATTGCGCGATGGCCGAGACACTAGGGAGTGCCTCGCCTTAGTGATGCGACACCTGGATGTCGCACCTTCGAGTGCGTTACACCAGGGAGTGTATCGCTCCTTTTTGAAGGTAGGGGAACGGCGGTCCCGCCTCCCTACCTCGGCGTGCGTAGAGCCTTCGGCCTACGCTCCAAGCGCCCGCTCCCCGCGGGCACTCCTTTTTGAAGGTAGGGGAACGGCGGTCTCGCCTCCCTACCTCGGCGTGCGTAGTGCCTTCGGCCTACGCTCCAAGCGCCCGCTCTCCGCGGGCACTCCTTTTTGAAGGTAGGGGAACGGCGGTCTCGCCTCCCTACCTCGGCGTGCGTAGTGCCTTCGGCCTACGCTCCAAGCGCCCGCTCTCCGCGGGCACTCCTTTTGGAAGGTAGGGGAACGGCGGTCTCGCCTCCCTACCTCGGCGTGCGTAGTGCCTTCGGCCTACGCTCCAAGCGCCCGCTCTCCGCGGGCACTCCTTTTTGAAGGTAGGGGAACGGCGGTCTCGCCTCCCTACCTCGGCGTGCGTAGTGCCTTCGGCCTACGCTCCAAGCGCCCGCTCTCCGCGGGCACTCCTTTTTTGAAGGTAGGGGAACGGCGGTCTCGCCTCCCTACCTCGGCGTGCGTAGTGCCTTCGGCCTACGCTCCAAGTGCCCGCTCTCCGCGGGCACTCCTTTTAGAAGGTAGGGCAACGGCGGTCTCGCCTCCCTACCTCGGCGTGCGTAGTGCCTTCGGCCTACGCTCCAAGCGCCCACTCTCCGCGGGCACTCCTTTTTGAAGGTAGGGGAACGGCGGTCTCGCCTCCCTACCTCGGCGTGCGTAGTGCCTTCGGCCTACGCTCCAAGCGCCCGCTCTCCGCGGGCACTCCTTTTGGAAGGTAGGGCAACGGCGGTCTCGCCTCCCTACCTCGGCGTGCGTAGTGCTTTCGGCCTACGCTCCAAGCGCCCGCTCCCCGCGGGCACTCCTTTTTGAAGGTAGGAGAACGGCGGTCTCGCCTCCCTACCTCGGCGTGCGTAGTGCCTTCGGCCTACGCTCCAAGCGCCCGCTCTCCGCGGGCACTCCTTTTGGAAGGTAGGGGAACGGCGGTCTCGCCTCCCTACCTCGGCGTGCGTACTGCCTTCGGCATACGCTCCAAGCGCCCGCTCTCCGCGGGCACTCCTTTTTGAAGGTTGGGGAACGGCGGTCTCGCCTCCCTACCTCGGCGTGCGTAGTGCCTTCGGCCTACGCTCCAAGCGCCCGCTCTCCGCGGGCACTCCTTTTGGAAGGTAGGGCAACGGCGGTCTCGCCTCCCTACCTCGGCGTGCGTAGTGCCTTCGGCCTACGCTCCAAGCGCCCGCTCTCCGCGGGCACTCCTTTTTGAGGGTAGGGGAACGGCGGTCTCGCCTCCCTACCTCGGCGTGCGTAGTGCCTTCGGCCTACGCTCCAAGCGCCCGCTCTCCGTGGGTACTCCTTTTTGAGGGTAGGGGAACGGCGGTCTCGCCTCCCTACCTCGGCGTGCGTAGTGCCTTCGGCCTACGCTCCAAGCGCCCGCCCTCCGCGGGCACTCTTTTCGAAGGTAGGAGAACAACAGTGTCGGCGCGTCTTCGGCGCTCGACTCCGCCGTCCGCCTTGTAGGCATCGCCTCGGCGGGACGGCACGTCTTCGGCGCTCGACGACACGTCTTCGGCGCTCGGCTACGCCGTCCGCCTCGTAGGCATCGCCTCGACGGGACGGCACGTCTTCGGCGCTCGACGACATGTCTTCGGCGCTCGACTACGCCGTCCGCCTCGTAGGCATCGCGTCGGCGGGACGGCACGTCTTCGGCGCTCGACGACACGCCTTCGGCCTCGACTCCGCCGTCCGCCTCGTAGACATCGCCTCGGCGGGACGGCACGTCTTCGGCGCTCGACTCTGCCGTCCGCCTCGTAGGCATCGCCTCGGCGGGACGGCACGTCTTCGGCGCTCGACGACACGCCTTCGGCCTCGACTCCGCCGTCCGCCTCGTAGGCATCGCCTCGGTGGGACGACACGTCTTCGGCGCTCGACTCCGCCGTCCGCCTTGTAGGCATCGCCTCGGCGGGACGGCACGTCTTCGGCGCTCGACGACACGCCTTCGGCCTCGACTACGCCGTCCGCCTCGTAGGCATCGCCTCGGCGGGACGGCACGTCTTCGGCGCTCGACGACACGCCTTCGGCCTCGACTCCGCCGTCCACCTCGTAGGCATCGCCTCGGTGGGACGGCACGTCTTCTCCGCCGTCCGCCTTGTAGGCATCGCCTCGGCGGGACGGCTCGTCTTCGGCACTCGACGACACGTCTTCGGCGCTCGACTACGCCGTCTGCCTCGGAGGCATCGCGTCGGCGGGACGGCACGTCTTCGGCGCTCGACGACACACCTTCGGCCTCGACTCCGCCGTTCGCCTCGTAGGCATCGCCTCGGCGGGACGGCACGTCTTCGGCGCTCGACTCTGCCGTCTGCCTCGTAGGCATCGCCTCGGCGGGACGGCACGTCTTCGGCGCTCAACGACACGCCTTCGGCCTCGACTCCGCCGTCCGCCTCGTAGGCATTGCCTCGGTGGGACGGCACGTCTTCGGCGCTCGACTCCGTCGTCCGCCTCGTAGGCATCGCCTCGGCGGGATGGCACATCTTCGGCGTTCGACGACACGTCTTCGGCGCTCGACTCCGCCGTCCGCCTCGTAGGCATCGCCTCGGCGGGACGGCACGTCTTCGGCGCTCGACGACGCGCCTTGGCCTCAACTCCGCCGTCCGCCTGGTAGGCATCGCCTCGGCGGGACGTCACGTCTTCGGCGCTCGACGACGTCTCCGACGCTTCACCGGTTCCTTCATAAGCATTGCCTCTAGGGTTTGCGAGCTATCAGTTGCATCGGCACCCTCGTGCTTGCTGTCAGGGAACGGGGGGCTGGGGTGGTTGATCGCGTCAGCTCGCCCATCGGGACCTCAGCGCTTGCTGTCGAGGGAGTACTGTTGTAGGGGTGGCCCAACCCCCCGTGACTGGGCCGTGCAACTAGTCCAACATGTAATAGGCCCAATAGTGTAGAGGAATATAACAGTGTAAATATACCAGTGTACCCCCATCCTTTGTAAATACTAAGGGGTAGAATGGGGATTTCCCATTCTACCCCACTCACATATATATAAGCCCCCGGGAGGGGCAAAGGGGGGACATCCTCCTCTCATTCTCACCACCTCTCCACAGATCTGGCTCTCCTCTTCCTCTCCTACCAGTCCCCTCTTTCCCTGTTTAGCCCGTAGCTATAACACCCGCTCTCTAACACAACTCCTCGCTCTAAAGCATAGCATTCTAATTGACGAGACAATAGATTTACCTTCTCTTGAAGAATATCATAAGTAGTGGTGCTCATAAAACCACGAGAATCAGAATAGTAAGCCATAGCCTCGATAAGTACCAATATCAATCAACCTACGAGAATGGATACGAAAATCGCGAAAGAGAGAAGTAACTAGGGAAAGTGTTAGGGATTAGCAATATATCACAAGTATGGACAATGACAATATGAAAGACAGGTCAGCACAAACACAAAACAAGCAAAAGAAAACAAAAAACGACCTAGTCTATAGCCTAACACTGTCGCTCTAAGCTAATCCCCGGCAACGGCGCCAAAATGTTTGATCGTGCAGAAATAGCACACCCGCAAGTGCACGGGTTGCCACTGAAATAGCGGCGAGTGTCGTGTTCTCCACAGGGACTAGACTGAGGCTACCGGTGCTCGGCTAAAACTAGGTCAATCGAAACGGGGGAGAACTAAACCTACTAAACGAACTCTAACTCGCACGGACAAAACTACGAACGACTAAACAAACGAACGAACTAAACAACGACGGGACGAACGACCGTACGAATGGACGTCGTACGACCGAATGAACAACACGACAAAATACTAAATGAACGACGCACAAACGACAACGACTACAAGAACGAACACGACTACCGATCGACGATCTAACTAACTACCGACCGCGAGACAGCAGGAGGAAGTCGAGAAGCACTGGGGGAGTCTAGAAGCCCGGAGGGAGTCGGGAAAGAACGAGGAAGAGGACGATCGCCGGCTAGCTAATCCGCACAACTCAAACAAACACATATACTAACACCGACAACAGGACAAGCACAGACAGAGCCTACACATCACTGATCACAAATACACTGAACACAGACTAACCACTGACACATACATCACAGCAATTCAGCATCACATATCACAGATCATAAGCTAACATATTAAAAGATAACAGATTATCATCCACAATTCCACATCCACATCCAGTAGCAGCTATTTGATCGGTAAATAAAGAACAAGAAAAGGGTAATGGAAATGAGTTGAGGATAAACCAAAGAAATGAAGCAGTAGCAGGGGAAGCAGAGGGGAGGCTGTCGGTGAAGTGGAGATGTCGCCGGTGAGTTGATGAAGTGGTGGCCGGCCGCGGCGCTGAAGGAGAAGCAGTGAAGAGGTCGGTGGTGCCGTGGAGTGGCCGGGGCGGCGCTGATGGAGGTTGGCGGTGCACTGGTGGGGAAGAGGATGCCGGTGCCGAGATGCACAGCAGAGACGGTAGGCGGCGCGTGGTGGCGATGGAGGTCGGCGGTGCTGGCGCAGGGGCGACGCACTGGTGGATTGCGGCGGCTCGGTCTCGGTGTCGCGTCGATCTGGAGGATGTGGTGGATAGATGCGGAAAGAGAAGCAAAGGGGGGTAAAGGGAGAAGGAAGGGCAGCGGAGAGGAGTGGCGCGCCGGAGAGAGACTGTAGAGAGCGGCGGCGTCGGCCGGCGATGGAGATGTGGAGGTGATGGCAGCGAGGGGGATTTGGAGAGAAGTGGTGGGGCTAGAGGGAAGAGATGGCGCAGGGGAGGATGTGGTGAGGAGCAGCTGGAGATGGAGAAGAGAAGAAAGCAAATAGGGGTAGAGGTAGAAGAACAAGATGGGCTTGGATGTGGAGAAGAAGGGAGGAGAAGGTGCGGCGGTGGAGATGCGGTGGTGGAGAAGAAAGGGAAGGGGACGGGAGGAGGTAGGAAGAGGAAGCACTGGGCGGCGCGGATTGGAGAAGAAGTGGCGCATGGGAAGAGCAAGAAGGGATGCGGCAGAGGGGAAGATGCAGGGCAGCGGCGCACTGGTGGGGAAGAGGATGCTGGCACCGAGATGCACAGCAGAGACGGTAGGCGGCGTGTGGTGGCAATGGAGGTGCGGTGGGGAGCGGCGGAGGCGTACCGGCGAGCTGCGGCCCGGCGCTCGCCGGCGGCCGGACTTGGAGGAGAAGGGAGGGGGAGCAAAAGGGAGGCCAAGGGGAGGAAGAAACCGGGCTCCAAAGCAATTACGGCGGCGCCCTAGGGTTATGCGGGCTGGTGGGGATTTCGGCGATTTTCGATTTAGTCCTCCCATTTTCCGGCATTCACAATCCAGTCCTTTCTCTATTTGTTTTCTTCCAATTTAGCCCTTTGGAAACCCGATTTCATCGCGGGAAGATCCTACACGTTCGTGTCGACGCGTACATCTGTACGGAGCAGTCTTGGAATGCCGAATTTGTCGTTTATGCGCCTAGTTCGCGCCGGCCTGCGGAAAGAGTACAAAAAATGTAAAATGGTCCATTTCGAGCAATTAAATATGGAAAAAATATGTAAATGATGATAAATGGTCTTAAAATGCGAAGAATATAAGGGTAAAATGACGGCTAAATATATGCAAAAATGACGCATGTCAGTACTTGTCTTACACAGGAGGTCATGATAAGATTTAGTTCTTAGGGTTATCTGGGCGGTTCTACCACTATCCACACTCTCGTGCACCACTGCATCACACCACCGAACCACCCGTCTAGATATTTAAACAAGTTGGGGTTTTTGAGAGCATAAAATATTCATGTCAAAATACACTAGTCATTACCACCATGACTTCCCAAAACAGTTTCTCATGATTAAAAGTGATGCTTGGGGTATTTTGATACTTCCAATTATCTATGCAGTACTAAGCATGGCGTATAAGCATAGATTTATTTTCGAAAGTTTTACTATTATAATTTGGCTAGGGTGACAAGGCTCAGATATTCAAGTGTTCCAAATGAGTGTAATACTAACAAATTCATTAATGGTTATATAACTAGAATCTTGAAATCAAACATATATTTGCACACAAAATAACAGCATGCAATTTGATAATTTAAAATGGAAATAACTTGCAGATCAAAGTATTGACTCACCTTAGTCACAGTTGACTTGGTCTTGGTCATCGAGAGTTGCTTCAGCCTCAGCCTCTTCCTCTTGGGCCTCGTACACTATTTTTACGTTGCATGAAAATTCGGATAAAAATCAGTAAACCAAACAAATTCTTATAAAAAAATTCAAATGAACTCAAAAATTCATGATTTTAGTTCCATTGGATAGATATTGATGTTATATGAATTTAGAAATTTGTTTCACTCAATGTGGAGTTAAGATGAATAAGTTATGCATTTTTGAAGTTCTCAGTTTGAATAAATCCGAAAAATAATTAGAATCTGACAGGTGGGGCCCACAGCAGATTTTTAATTTTTTTTATTTTTATTTTCTCTCCTCTGTGCCTATGATAGGTGGGACCAGTTACTGTTTAATTAGAAGACATGGCCCACATGTCAATGAGCAATGGTTTTAACTACTCATCATTAGCATTAATTAATCATCATTAACATTAACTATCTGTCTTAACCACAATTAATCCTTTAGGTACAACTGCTTCCTCCTCCTGCCGATGTACGGTGGGCTCACCGCCGGCGGAGGAAGCAGCAGTCGGACATGAGCTTCCGCAAAATGAGTTGCTCATGCCCGCGCTTACCTGTAGGCGAAGCCTCGCCGGCCAATTTGGCCGGGGCGTCGGCCGGCGGCTCCCGTGGGTGGTGGCGGAATAGGGGAAGGGCGGGCGCGGCGGTGCACGGCATTAGAGTCTGATTGCAGGCTGGGGAAGCATGTTGGTGAGGTTAGGAGGCTACCTTGGGGTCGAGCAGCGTGAGAGTGGCGGTGGTGTTCCGGCGGTGTGGGACGGCGATGGGTGGGGGAGGCGCATGGTGCGGGCTCAGCTCGAGCGGCGAGAGGTCCGGTCGAGGAGGGGAACAGCATTGTGGTGCTCTGAGGGTGCTTCGGTTGGGAGGAATCGGACCATGGCGGCGCCAATCGGCGACTTGCTCGTTGGCCGGCTTTGGGGAAGAAGAGACTGTCGGCGAAGCTAGAGGCACGGGAAGGCCGATTGTTTGGGGTGGAAGATGGAGCGGAGTGTGGTGGTGCTGCTGGAAGCATCGGCGGGGATTTATAGCCACAGAAAAGGTCAGACAACATGTGCGGAGCAGGGCCGGTCTCGGCGGCTACGTGGCTACAGCTTGGGCGACGGGACGGGGTGGTTAGGCGTGACGCGTGCTGACATAGGAGCGACGTGCGTGGGGCAGGCCGTGGTCCTGGCGGCATGACTGCGCCTGTGGCTGACGCAAGTGGCACGGCGTGGTGGTTTGGCATCTCTCGGTCGTGCGACGAGGAGGACGGGACGACCGGATGCAATGGCGACCAGGCGGTGACGTGGGAGAAGAACTTCGACGGAACAAGCGGTGGGTCCTGGTGACGTGAGCACGGAGGTGCGTTGGCGACCGTCGGTCCGAAGGAGGCGCCATGGAGAGGCAAGCTGTGGCGGCGGCCTGGCGAGGCGAGGCGAGCTTCGGCCTTGGTCGAATTTTAGCGAGGGGGCGGGGAGGAAGAAAGAAGGCGGGCCGGCCTGGGCTGGCTCAGGCCAGCCCGAGAAGGTTTCTTCTTTTTTCTTTTCTTTATATATATATATACACACATATCTATTTACATGTATATTTATATATATATTATTTATTTATATCTATTTCTTTATTACTATTATTATTATTGCATTTATTCATTTATTTATGATTTTGGTGTATATACATATACATATTCATTCACCCCCTTTTGTTGTTGTTGTTGTTGTTGTTGTTGTTATTATTATTATTATTATTATTATTATTATTATTATTATTATTATTATTATTATTATTATTATTATTATTATGCCCAAAGCAAAAATTAAGGTTTTGATTCAAACTATACTCTTCCTCTTTTTCTATTCTCCTACCCTAATTGATGGATCTTCTTTTCATATTTGATTTCAAATTATCAATTTCTATTATTTTCACATTTCCTTCATGATTTTCTATTAGTTTTATTTTTTTATGATTTTCTTCAATTTTTGGAACCTCAACAAAAATCCAAAGGAAATCCACTAAAGTCCAAATATTGAGAAGACACATTTCAAAATATTTTAAAGGCTACACATTTCCTAGAATTCAAATTTTCAGAATGTTACAGCGCCGTGCGTCATCATCTGTAGCCAAAGCACAAAGCCGCCGTGCCGTCGCCCTTCTTGGCTTCCTGTGCTGCCTCCAGTAAGCACAGCACAAAATCGCCCCATAGCTCATATGGGGGGCTGCTCGTGTCTTGGTGTTGGCTCTCGGGGGATTAGGATTATCAAGTTATTTACCATCGCCCATATAGTCCAAGCAGCCAACTTCTTCGTCCCTAAAAACATCTGAGCTCTGCCCTTCCTCTGCCAAGGTGGCCGCTGCCGAAGATAAGCACTGGAGGTGCATGGGTACCTCCAGGCGACCCCAGGCAGCTGCCTAGGTGGTGGTTCCACCATTGGTTGCTAATTTGCTATACAAACTCTATACAGTGGAGGACACCTCCACTGGTTGCTAATCTGAAGAGTTCAATTTTGGTCGAATAGTTGAGATTGATAGAAATCCCATACGAGGTTGAATTCCGGGGGATCACCCTTCAAGTAGAAACTTGTCCCGATGTATCCTTGTACCAAAAGCATTGAATCCTCATCGAACAGACAGACGGAAAGAAATCCCACTAAGATTTAGTGTGAACTCCACGAGATCCCTCCGCTCAAAGAGACATACTCCCTCCGTTCTTTTTCTTAATGTTTTTTATTTTTCACGATCTTCGACCACTATTTTTTATAACTTTATATTAAGATATAGTAATAAAATTATAATATTATAAAAATACTTTAATGATAAATATAATAATATAATTTTTGTATTATCAATCTAGATAGTTTTAAATCTATTGGTAGACAAACTTTAACAGCACAGATTTTAGGAAATTAAGTAAAAAAGAACGGAGGGAGTAACTATAAGATGCAAGG
This sequence comes from Dendrocalamus latiflorus, assembly GCA_017311315.1. Lineage (NCBI taxonomy): Eukaryota > Viridiplantae > Streptophyta > Magnoliopsida > Poales > Poaceae > Dendrocalamus > Dendrocalamus latiflorus. Next base: position 32,756,730 of record CM029651.1, on the reverse strand, counting down.
GTTGTTCAGGTCTAAAGTAGTCTCTAAAGTCCACTAATTTGAAGCGTTGAATTTTGATCAAACAGGAGAGACTCGGAGAAAAGGGTTCAATGTGGATTGTAGGGGATTCCTTGACCTAAAGGTGTATATAATGGCATAGACAATAGCTGTCTATAGCATCCTCTATATTAGGGAAATGCTAGGTCCCAGATGTCCGATTCGGGCGCTAGTTCTGAACGCTCGACTGCAATATTTTTCATCTATGTATGCAACATTTTCACTCATGTTTGCAACAGCAACAAAAAAAAGAACGATGTAAGTATTCCTATCCGAAACATTTCTTGTCCATGTCTGCAATATTTCTCGTCCATGTTTGCAACAAAAAACAAAGAATGATGTGAGTATTCTCATTGTACGCTCCGATATAATATTCTTAGATAATGTGTGCAACAATTTTAATCACCATATGTAATACAAATATGTGATACAAAGTCGATGTTGTATGCATGAAATAAAAAATGTTGTAACAAAACTATGGATGAAAAATATTGCAAACATGGGCGAAAAATGTTGCAGTGGAGCGTCCAGAGCTAGCGCTCGGATAGGACATCTAGGCGCTAGCATTACCCTCTATATTATCTACAGACATCACAAAAGACAGCTCCCATAATGTATTGTCTTTTAAGTTGTTCATATAACACTACTACAGAAATCCACATTACAGACGGTTCAGAAACGTCATCACAGACGGTTTTCTGAACCGTCTGAATTTATGGGTCAGTGATAATCGAAGTTATCACAGACGGTTTTCGAACCGTCTGTGATTATGAGATATCACAGACGGTTTTTAAATAAAAACCGTCTGTGATATCTCATAATCACAGACGATTTTTACTTAAAAACCGTCTGTGATATTCGTTCCTCCTAAATCAAAATCTATTTCTGTTTATTGGCTAGCATCAGGAAATGCTAGCCATACCCTCTGAAACAAGCAGATAATCACAGACAAAAAATATACAATTCACACATCTCATTTCCTTTCAGATACATTTCACAGACATAAAACATCCAATTGACATCGCACTTCATTTCACAAACATAAAGCATGCATCCATTTCGTAAATCAATTAATTGAATTGAAATGAAATATCCATTAACAAATGCACAGTTACAAAAGATCTACACTGCATTTGCACTTAGTGATAAGACCAATAAGAAATCATGGTGCACAGTGGAACCGTCCTCCTGGCTTTATGAGTTAGCAAAAAGTACGCCAACTCTCCTCGAATCCCTCCAAGATCAGACTGTTTCAATGCAGTTGACGGGATGTACGCAGCCTGTCGATAGGAATATCAATGTGCGTATATATGTAACGTGATAAGTATAAAGTAATTATGGGAAGAGTGACAAACCTTGCGATTGGTGAGCCTCGAGGAATCGAGAAGTAGTTCCATATGTTGGCAAACGTAGTATCCACATGTGTTGCCCGGCTGCTGCTGATGGCACTGCAAAAAATGGAATGTGTTAGTTCAAGAGGCATTAGTACCAACTGTTGCATAGGATTAATTAATGTGAAATAGCGAATACCTTAAAATCTCGAACATGTGTCAACAGACCTTTGGCCCCGCGCTTCGAGTCACCTCCCATTTGAATGTACATCGCGAACGCCCTACGTAATTCGAAAAAGTTAACCTTAGTCATTCGGAAGGAAAGAAAGAGTACAATGTAGATATGTATGGGGAATATGTGCTTACCTATCGATTACTTGGCTGACAACTATGAAGTCCATTTTATTCTTACTTAGGGAATCAAGGTAATATACCTTGTTCCATTTTGGTATAATTACTATTAAAATCCAATGAAAATTCTGATGGAAGGGCATAAGTACATATTCCTTATTGCGGCAACCCAGTAGTCCTGATGCAATGTACCTCTCGACGAGGGGTGTATCCCGATCGATGGTATCCTTGGCGACCAAGTGTGGGTCCAAGAAACCAGCTGATGAGTTGGATAATCTAGCTCTAGTCAGCATGTGTCTATATATACACACACGAAAGCAACAAATTAGATATGGCAATTATCGGTATGACATTAACGGAGACTGTGATCAGGGGCGGATCCAGCGGTGGGGCGGGGGGGGGGGGGGCTCGAGCCCCCCCTACCGCTACCGAACCCTTGGAGCCCCCCTGGAGCCCCCCAATAAATTTTTAGCTATGGATGTATGGTGTAGGAGGGGCATAGTGGAGTTATGTCGCTGTATTGTTTTTGTTCAGCCCCTCCTAAAATTTTTCCTGGATCCGTCACTGACTGTGATTGTACACACTTACAGCGTCCAGCATCGAATGATTGAGACGTCAAGAGCGTTGAGCGTGAACAGATCGAATAAATCCTCAAAGGCGACCACGAACATACACTCTTGAAGACTGTGGTATAAATCATCCGACGTGAATTTGACAGTGATACTTGAAGTCCGTTCTCCCTCTAGCTTATTGGACTGCTGCATATACCACGTGTGTAATTGCATGCAACTATATGGTAGCTTTTGAATTTATCATCATCGAGCATATACATGACAGTAAGCAACTAACAGTAAGCATATACATGACAGTAAGCAACTAACAGTAAGCATATACATGACAGTAAGCAACTAACAGTAAGCATATACATGACAGTAAGCATATACATAACAGTAAGCAACTAACAGTAAGCATATACTAACAGCATCAAGCATCAACCCTAAACCCTAACAGTAAGCATGAAGCTCGGGGAGGGTTTTGATGACCTTAGGGTTTTTGGCGACGGAGGACGAGGCGGCGACGGAGGAGGAGGAGGAGGCGGCAACGGAGGAGGAGGAGGCGGCGGCGACGCAGGAGGAGGAGGCGGCGGCGACGGAGGAGGAGGAGGAGGCGACGCAGGAGGAGGTGGCGGCGGCGACGCAAGAGGAGGAGGAGGCGGCGACGGAGGAGGAGGCGGCGGCGACGTCTTCGTCCGGGGAGGCGGCCGGCGAGGGCTCGGGGAGGCAGCTGGCGAGGGCTCGGGGAGGCGGCGGCGACGACGGGCTCGAGATTTAGATCTAGATTGAATAACTGCAGCGCACACGGAAAACCCTAGCGAGAGGGTATATATAGGGAGGTTATCACAGACGGTTCTGAACTTAGAACTGTCTGTGATATCATATCACAGACGGTTCTAAGTTTATAACCGTCTGTGATAGTAAACTATCACAGACGGTTCTAAGTTTAGAACCGTCTGTGATAAGCCTTTGCCGACTGTTGTTATTAAGACAACACCAATAACTACACAGCTGCATTCATATCAACCACCAAACAGCTGCATTCATATACAACACCAACCAGTTGTATTCACACAGTGTATTTCTTGATACATTTTGTCATTCTCAAATACATCACACTGCAGCATTGTTCTATACATAAATGCATACCAATTCACATGTACATCACACATATACATCACATATACATAAATGCCAATACACATATACATTTTCACATATACATTTTGTCACAAATTTTCACATATACATCTCAAAATTGACTACATCACACATTTTCACATATACATATCAAAATTGACTACATCACATATTTTCACATATACATCTCAAAATTGACTACATCACACATTTTCACATATACATGTCAAAATTGACTACATCAGACATTTTCACATATACATCTTAAAATTGACTACATCACACATTTTCACATATACATCTCAAAATTGTTACACATTTTCACATATACATTCTTATTGTACTTGCTTATTTCTTTTAAAAATTAGCCCTTCATCATGATCAATGCGTACGTAACTAGTTTCGTCACGTTGTTCATCGTCGACCCTTATGCCATTTCCAAAAGGAGGTAACTCGTCAAATTGGTTGTATTCCTCCTCGTCCACTACATTCTCCACTCCGACAATTCTCATTTTTCCATGAAGAACTACATGGCGTTTCTTATTTGCCGGGTCGGTTACATAGAAACATTGAACAACTTGATTGGCGAGTACGAATGGTTTGTCTTTGTACCCGACACGTTGGAGGTCCAAGGTCGTGACACCGTACTTGTCAACCTTCACCTGTGGGAGATGCACCCAACGGCAGCGAAATATGGGGATCTTGAAAACCACATGGTCGAGCTCCCAAATCTCTTCTATGAAGCCATAGTACGAGTTTCTCGACCTATCGATACTGAATGCATCTATGCGGACACCGCTGTTCTGGTTAGTGCTCTTGACATCCTGAGACTGCGTATAGAATGTGTACCCATTTATGTCATATCCTTGCCATGTCACAACTGTAAATGTCGGCCCTTTTGCCAACCATGTCAGTGTCTCACTCGGCGAGCTCCTAGCGATTTGCTCCTTCAACCATTGGTTGAACCAACGGTTGTGTTGCCTCATGATCCATATCTAGAGCAACCAGGAAAGTCTGAATCTTCAAAGCTCAATCTCTGCCTCTTCCCACCAAATTAACTGGCCTGAAATCGCCTAGCTTCCTCCCGAGTGAAAAAGTGCACAGCAGTGGTTAGATCTGGATCGAAATGAAGACAGATGCGGTCTGAGCAGCGCAATAAATGCCTTAGAGTCATTATCACAGACGGTTTTTAATAAAAAACCGTCTGTGATAATCTGGGATTATCACAGACGGTTCTTAATATAGACCGACCGTCTGTGATAATCCTTTTTCCCGCCACAAATACCACAGACGGCCTCCAAATTACAACCGTCTGTAATAGTGTTAATCAGAGATGGTTTCACAAAACCGTCTGTGATGAGACGTCTACTATGAGGCTTTCTGTAGTAGTGTAATACCCTACAATCTTTTAGTTCTTGTATGAAAAATATAGCTTACAGACACCAACTTATACAATGATGTTTAGTGTTATATATAAGACCTCATAGATCATCTGTTGTATGACAGCCAATTTCTTTCTTTCTCATTTATATTATCAAAAATTTTATATGATAAGAATTATAGACGACTGATGACAGCCTATTTCACATGTCCTAAGGAGAAATATATAATAAGATGATGCGGGGCAATGATGTAAGGTTCCCATCCACAACACGGCTAATCACCAACCACAAAATGGGATTTGACTTTGTCGAACCACACATGTTAGCATTAAACACACACTTTGGTTCGTCTATTAACAATGTCATACGCAAGAATCCATTCAAGCCATGATGATACTCGTCTACAATATTCTATCATTGGCCCAAATTATAACTTTGACTCCTACTTGTTCCCACGTCACTCCTGGCACGTCTCCACCTCTTCATATTTTTTTTCTCTCACCATCACGGATCACACGCGCGCACCGCCCCATTTCCCTCCACACCGCGCACCGCGCACCACCTCCACCTCCACGTCTATGGCGCCTGCGCCGCCGACCACCACGTGGCCTCGCCACCACCATCCATTCCTCCGGCCTCTATTCCTCCTGCTCGCCATTATCCGGCCGGCGTCGTCGCAGCTCTTCACGCCACCGCCCAGCGCCACCTTCGCTGGGGCGTTCTCGCCGCCGTCGCCACCCGCTGATGGGGGCGGTGGCGGCGGTGGAAGCTTCAACGTCACCACTTCGCTCCTCTTCGTCGGTCTGATCATCGCGCTCTTCTTGCTCGGCTTCTTGTCCGGGTACCTCCGCCGCTGCGCCGACGCTGCCACGGCCGCGCGCCGCGGGGGCATCGTGAATGCCAATGCGGCCGTCACGGCTGCTGCGGCGGCCGCGTTCTCGTCGGCAGCGAACGGCGACAGGAGGCGCGAGGGGCTCGACCACGCAGCTATGGAGGCGCTGCCGGTGCTGACGTACGCGACGGCGAGGGCGGTGAAGGCCGGACGCGGGGCTCTTGAGTGCGCGGTCTGCGTCTCCGAGTTCGCCGACGACGGGGAGAAGCTCCGGCTCCTCCCCGGGTGCTGCCACGTGTTCCACGCCGCGTGCATCGACGTGTGGCTCGCGGCGCACGTCACCTGCCCCGTGTGCCGCGCCGACCTAGCGGACCCGGCCGCCGCCGCCGCCGGCCACGTCCTTGCCGCTGACCTCGCTGCTCTGGCAGAAACGCCCAATGACTCAGTGGTCAACGTCGAGACATCGGAGTCAACGCCAGGAGAAGATTCCACGTCAGATAAGCAAGCAGAGACGGCGGAGGAGCGGGTGGATCGGTACACGCTGCGACTGCCGGAAAGGTTGAGGAGGGAGATCGAGGAGGCGAAGCGGCACCGCAGGGCGGTGAGCTCGGTGAGCGCGGCGACCGCGGCAGCGAGCGCACCAAGTGGGCGGTGGACGTCGTCGGCGTTAAGGACAATGTCTGCCGCGCGTCCGAGCCGGCGATGGTCCGCGTTGCTCCGGTCGTTGTCGGGGCCGCGCTGGACCGAGCTGGACGGGAGTCGGAGGGTAACGCCGTTGCCAACCTACGCCACCGGGGCGAGCAATGTTGAAGGGGACGTGGAGGCCGTTGTGATGGAGCAGGACGACGTAGGGACGCACATGGAGAAGTACTACGCGCACAGCCTCACGTTCGACGGGTTCGTCATCGACGGCGACGTCGCGGCTGGCGACTGGAACCCGGAGGTCTTCCAGGTCTCGACCGCCGTTCCGGTCGCGACGGCGTCCCATCGGTGAAGCCAGGAAAATGCAATTGATTTGCTAGTTTTGAGCTTCTTTCCTAGTATCGTACGTTTCAGCAATCCTTTAGTAGAGGAGACTGAATGTTGTTGGACGAATTCTGCAGAACTGTACATTTCAGAGTTAGTTTGTCAATGGGAAACGCTGTGTGTGCATACTGCTCATGAAAATATTTCTGGTATGACGAATCAATTACCAATATTCCCTGATCCTTTTTTTGTAAATAAGTATGCATGATCATCATTTGGCATGACAGACCATTTATATTAGCTGACTTATAAATAGTTACAGCTTGTAGAGATATACTCGTGTGTAGAGAAGCTTGTAGAGATATACTTGCGTATGATTTTAACTGAAATAAATTAAGTCATTACAGTATATACCATAATTGACTAATAGATCTCCTTTAAAAAGATATTCTATTTAAAAATTAGATACTATAGAATAATTATTTACTATAAAAAAACAACTTTTAGAAACCACCAGACCGTAATGTTCTTCAGTGTCTCCGTTCTAGTTCATGCGCCACCATCACCAAGGTGAAGATGTAATACCTGAAGCGTAAAGACTGTCCATACAGTTCCAGCGCATACAATGTACCAGCTCTCTAGAAAAGAGGAGGTTGTTATACACTTTTCCAGTAAAGTACAAAGGGCACAATCATGGCAGATCCATCTTGGGAATAAGTAGCAGCATCAAGATTCAGAAATCAGAACAGTACTGTGCCTCACAAGCTTTGACACGATGAGCAATTACCATGACAATGTTATTTACTTATTTATGCAGCTAAGTCGCAGTTGACTTTGCTGTAGTCTATGAATGGATCCATCTCCCCCATAACAAGGCAAGAAAAAAGGTCTCTCAAACTTCTAATGCAAGTAAGCTTCATACTTTGTGATGCAAATTGTGTGACGGTGATGAGATAAATAATAGAAAGGAACATGCTGCAAGATGCAGATACAAATATTTCTCTTCACCATACCGACAGATTTTCTTAAATATCTTGTCTCTCACTCTGAAATAGCTTGTCACAATTAAGGTTTTCAAAAGAGAAGAAACTTCATAGTTTAGAGGAAGTTCGTTCATTTTTTTATCTTTTTAGAAATGATGGTGCACACTAACTGGCCACAGCAGTTAGTTGGAGTTTTTGGCATTTGTGCCCCTCTAGAAATTTTGTTTTGCAGAAATAGCCACCCTCCGGCGCAATTTGCGGATCTAGCCCTCCTACAGGGCACCCGCCTCCGGCCACCACACCAGCGCGATAGATGACTTGCCCTCTGCCCTGAGCGCGGCAGGTCACCCGCCCCTGACCCCAGGCACGACAGGAGGCCCTCTCTCGTTCGTTCGACCAATTCCCGCACGATTCATCTTCGCGCGTGTCATTTTCACTCGTCGTTTTCTCCCGTGCTCGGCTAGTTAAACGCGCGGCAGAGCGGATCGTCACGAACGCTATCTCCTTGTCTCCTCTTGCACTCTCTCACTCACACATTCCCTCTTCTCTCCCGAGAATCATAGAGGCGGCAACAAAGGTGACTTGAGTGCCACCCACTTAGTGCTTCGGGCATGGGTTGAATCTCCGGCGTCATTGATTCTAGCCAGGAGAAGCAAGGTGGTTGCGGGCTATTGGTTACCTAGGTATTTTTCGATGTGCAGGGTGAATTTGATTGTTCTTCCTGTGGTTTTTATTGGAGTGCTTCTCACTGTCGTTCGTAAGTAGTGTGTGTTCGTTGGTGTAGGGCTGAATGAGGTGGTACGCTGTGTTCAATGGCTGGAATCTAGGGGTGTACAATAGTTGGGAACGCTGCCACAAAGAGGTCCGTTTGTTCTTCAATGTGAGCTATTGGCTATTCAACATCGAAGAAGTGGCATTGGAGGCATTTAGGGCATATGGGTCATCGCGCGGTGAATCGGCTCAGAATGGCATTGCGACTGTGTGATGCCAGCGCTATGGAAGTCGTGCCATAGATGTGTTGTACTCAACAAAAACCATAGTGATTGTTGTCCAGTTCGTGGTGATTTTAGCGCTTTTGTATGTGTATGTGTTGCTGTAAGATGCATTGCTGCTGATAGGATTGAAATGTTGCTCTGTTTGTGATTTCTCTGTTTGAAGAAATGAAATGGAATAGCAATGTGTGCTGCACTTTTTATCAAGTCACGTGGTTGAATCTACAATTTTATTTTGGTCAGCTTATTTGTAGCAAGTGATGTGTTCGAACGAACGATCTCGAACATGATGTGTGAAAGTGTCTAAAATGAAATGAAACAGAATTGGAACATGGTGTCTACAAGCACAAATAGATGAACTGAGCCCCGTCTTGTACTTGAACAACCAAATTATTTTTTTTGTTGGCACCATGGTGTTAGGTATTTCGCGAAAGTTGTTAGGGTTTGTCGTTGGGCTTTTTGCTGGTAGAGTTTTTGCAAAAGACAGTAGAGTTTTTTGTTTGGTGCATTGTTGTGTAGTACTCAAATATTGATAGAGATAAAAAAGTACGTACCACAACATAGATCACAAAGCAATATCAATAGATAAAAAATACGCACCACAATGTCTACGAATAGGGAGTACAAAAGGGGACAATAGTGCTTGCAACCCTAAAGACTACCGTACCAACCAACGCTAGCTAGCTTGAGCTGCAACCTATGAAGTACTACATGGGGTGCTAGCCACCGCATGTGTTGTAGTTCCGCTGGGAGCGAGAACGAGAACGGCTACAACTAAAACTAGGCAACCTAGAGCAAGAGCGAGAACGGCTGTGGTTGCATCGTCGGCTAGAACCTGTGATGTCGATAGCAAGCGGTGAACTGGGGCATCGCACGCTCTTGCACACTATACTCCTCAGGCAGGGTCCTAGGAGTTGAGTCGTTGGTGGGTTGCTGGGGATGACAGTAGGCGCAGGCGAAAAGGGAGTGTAGGTGGCTGCGACCTTGATAAGCTCAAGCTCTACCTAAGCTATGATCCTCTCATGCTGCACAACTGAGAGAGCCATCTCGCACTGGGTGAGCAGGTGTGAAGGGTATCAGAGTGCTGGTAGTTGGAGGTGAGGAGCATCTGAAGGTGGCCAATCTTCTATAGGGCATTGATATAGGTTGTTGCCATCACCTAGGTGAGTTGAACCTGGTGTGAGTTTAGGGCCATCCTCTGAAATGTTAAGACACCCTGGGTAGCGCTTTCCTGCCTAGGTGGATGAAAAGTAGCAGAAAGGTGACTGCAATAGGGTGTCCCCATGTATCCGGCACAAGCGGCCTACGGTGAAACGTGCCACATCCTAGGCAGCGTTTGAGCAGTGGGCGTGAGGATGCTCGATCTGGTAGGTACAGGAGTTGAATTTCATTTACTGTGTGTACAGGAATACATCCATCGACCAATAATTGTGGTCCACAATCCAGGTCTTCTGGCCCTTGACGATAACCCAGATATTGCATCAATTAGCAGAGGAGGATGACAAACTCTTCCTCGTCCTCACCTTGAGAAAAGTAATTCCACAGGCCTGCAGAAGATGTTCCGACCATCTACCATTTTGGACAACAAAGGGTTAGAGCTGGGTACAATATAAAGAGTGTAAAGGTAAGTAAGCATTACATGCATATTTCATACGTTCTTCTTAGTATTAATTTCGGGTGTCACACGACCTGAGTATTAGGTTCGAATTGAAGATGGAGAATGCGAGAGACTCCATGTTAGGTTATTTGTTTTGTTGGCCCTAGCGGCATCGTTTTTGCAATTCTGGATTCAATGGATAGTTTCTTGCAAAGTGTTCAAATCTTCCACCCATAGTGAAGTTGCAGGGCACGGAACCTGAGATATATGAGAGTCCTAGAATAGGTGCATATTGCACATGGTTACATGGCATGCTGGTTTAGCTAATTGCTTCTCTCAACCTCGGTACTACTAGGTACAGAGCAACAGTAGCATCTGGACCATGTGTGAATACATGCCTTTATGGCAAAGAAAAAACATGGTGGGTCGAATGAGGGGCTAGTACGGAATGGACCAATCTACTACGTGAACCGGGGCCATTTGCCCTTTCTTGCGAGGTTGGCATTGTAGTCCTCATAGGCCTCCTTGGCCTTGGCAGCCCTTTTGCACTTTCTCTTGTGCTACTCCTCGCGAGCATCGTGCTTCCTGAGCCTACATGACTCTAGATGAGCCTGCATCTCCTGTTGGATATGCTCACTATGCTCTTCATTGCATCACCATTCATCCCTCCTGCTGCGGTCCTTTTCAGTATATTTCAATGAATTTTTGAATAAAATTCAGACTAGATAAAATTATGAAAAAACTTATACAATTAAGTACACTATGTCCGAAGGCTCCCCAAAAATTTCATAAGTTTTTGAGCTCGTTTGCTATATTTAGAAATTCTTGCAAGTAGTACACCTATATAAATTTGCTAATTACGAATTAATTAACACTAATTATGTATGTAACAGTTGTCACCGCACAGTGGTCGTGCGGTAATAGTGGCCATTTTTTGTAGGAACATATTAACATACGTACATTTCTAAAAAACATACACGAAAATATTATATTACACCAGTACAAAGAAAGTTGTCGTAGGGATGGCCCCCACCTAAACCCAGCAGGCCTGGTAGGAGATTATAAGGCCCAGAATAGGCCATATGTAATGACATAACTGCCCCTAGAGGGGATAACCAGATGTAAGGGTATAACTGTAAAAGCACTCCTCATGTGTATATATATATATATATATATATATGAGTACAAGCCATGGGGAGGACCCCCAGGCCATTACATTCATCTTCATCACTCTCCACTACCATTTCTCTCTCTATTTGGTCTGTAGCCACAACAGTTGGCGCCGTCCGTGGGGAGGACAGGAGCAAGCCTGAAGACCGAAGAAGAAGGATGGCACCGAAAAAAGCTTCTTCAGCGGCGGCGAAGGGAAAGAAGGCGGCCGGGCCGGAGCGTCGTATGAGTACCAGGGCTTTGGCATCGGCAGCGGCGGGCGCGGGTGGCGACGCAGTCGCGGTGGCCGAAAACGTCGACGTTCGCGCGGTGGCGACCAACCTCGTCACCGGCACCGCGACGACCAACCCCGTCACCGGCACCGCGACGACCAACCCCGTCACCGGCACCGCGACGACCAACCCCGTCACCGGCACCGCGACGACCAACCCCGTCACCGGCACCGCGATGACCAACCCCGTCACCGGCACTGTGACGACCCGCCCCGTCACCGGCGCTGCGGGGACGGACCCCGCGGTCGAAGACGTCGATGCGGGTGCAGCGACAACCGACCCCGCCGACGCAATGACAGCCGACCTCGCCGCCCCCACTGCAACCCTCACCGGCGGCGCGGACCAGGCGGTTCGAGGTAGCCATGACGGAGCGACCGGCAGCTCGGGACCTCGCGACGCGGTCGTCCCTGCGCCGATCCGCCCGTTGGGAGCACCGGCGACCCCGCCCGCACAGGCGGTGGAAAGCGCTCTACTGGCGGCCCTCAACGCGTTTCAGCGGGAGCTAGGGGACCTTCGCGGAGCCGTCCGAGATATGCAAGAGGCTCGGAGCCAGCAGGCCGCGCCGGCAATCGCGACCGAGCCCACGCTGGAGAGGGCGGACAGTCGCGAAGCCCCCACGTCTAGCCGCGTGCCGCTGCGGCGCGTAGATCCGGAGTCCCCGCTTTCGGCGGGGCTGCAGCAGGCGGCATGGCCCGAAGACTTCAAGTTCCCTAGCGCCGTCGACTCGTACAAAGGCGACACGGACCCCCGTGAGTTCGTGCGCGTGTACGAAACCGCGATCGAAGCCGCGGGCGGAGACGACACCACGAAGGCGAAGGGACTCCCCCTCGCGCTGCAAGGAGTGGCGCTCTCTTGGTTCTTTACCATGGAGCCGGGCTCTATCTACGCGTGGGAGCAGCTCCACGTCCGCCTTCACAACAACTTCCAAGGAAACTATGTCGACCGAGTCGACGCGGACCAACTCTTTGCTGTGAAGCAAAAACCCTCGGAGAAGCTCCGGGACTACTTCAAACGCTTCGCCAAGATTCGATGCCAAGTAAAAGACGTTAACGAAACCACCATCGTTAATGCAGCCATACAGGGCCTTCGTCCGGGCCCGATGGCCGAGTACAATGCGCGAAAGCCAATCAAGACGGTGGCGAAGCTCTTCGACAAAATGGAGGAATATGCCAGGGCGGAAGAAGACGTGCGGCGAAGGCAAGGGGACGACTCCGACACCAACCAGGCCGGAGCCTCGGCAAAAGTCAAAGATCCGCCGAAGAGCGGCTCTTCGAAGGGAAAACGTAAGCAGGAGTCGTCCAGGGACACGCCCGACCGCAGGGACGCCTCGCATAAGGAGTCATCCGATCAGCCCAAGCGCGGCCAGCAGAGGTCGAGGCGAAACCGGTACGTCCTCGACATTGAGGGCGGTTCCGACGAGGGCGCTCCTGCGGGCCGAGGCGGTCGGGGGCGCCGTGGCCGCGGGCGTGGCCGTGGCCGGGGCCGCGACGATAAAGGTCGCGGAGATTACGACGACCAGCACCAGGGACTGTGGTGTGTAGTCCACGGCCGTGGCAACCATGATACCCGCACCTGCACCTCCATTGCGGCGCTCCGCGATAGCGTCGCTAGGGACAGGAACCTAGAGACGCGTCCGCCTGCGGTGGCCCACGTCCAATTCCCGTACGAGGCCCCCGTGCAGGTACAGGCGAAAGGGATGCAACCCCAGGAAGGCACCTTACGGATCCAGGCTCACGTACAGCAACCTCGGGAGGGCCTCCTGTCGCTGCAGGCTCCGGAGGCAACCCACCGCAGGATCATTAACGTCATATCCGGAGGCTCTGCACTGGAATTCGCCTCAGCACGGCAGCAGAAGGCCTATGCGCGAAGACTACATCATGTGGCGGCATACCCAGCGCTAGCACCCCCGGACTGGGCGCGGCACGAAGTCACATTCACACCCGGCGACGCCCAAGGCGTGGACTTCCCTCATCAGGACCCCCTGGTCATCCGGGTCACTATCGCGGGATGCGACGTGGGGCGTGCCCTGGTGGACGGCGGTAGCTCCGCGAACGTATTGTTTGCGGCGGCCTTCGACCAGATGGGGATCCCTCGAAGCCGCCTAGGGCCCTCGGGAGTCCCACTGCAGGGCTTCGGGGGACAACCCCTGCGGGCGCTGGGACAAGTAGGTCTTCAAGTCTCCTTCGGCCGAGATGACAATGTGCGGGCCGAAGATGCCACCTTCGACGTGGTCGACCTTCCGTACCCCTACAATGCCATATTAGGGCGCCCAATCCTCAACTCCTTCGGCGCGCTACCACATCACGGCTATCTATGCATGAAGATCCCGGGTCCCCGGGCCATCATCACCGTCCGAGGCGACCAGGATATGGCCCGGCGCATCGAGCCAGGTACCAGGTGCCCGCGTCGCGAAGCCCAACGGCGCTCCTAGAGCCGGCGCCGGCGTCACAACGCGGTGGTCCGCGGGGCCAGCCGGAGGCGCCTTGGCGGGCCCTGCAGAGGTCTAGCGACTAGAGGCTTCGGCCGCACCAAGGGAAAACGGTTAGTACATCCACCCCTTGTAATTGCTTGCCCGCGCAAACGGGGATGTAATGAAGATCGCCGTTTGTCGCTAATATTTCTTCATCGTGCGCAAGCACGTAGCGGAGGTGCGCGCAGGCTTCGCCAGCGCGCGCGCTCCCGCAGTATAAATCGAAGTCGCACGTTCGCGTGTGCACTTGCCGTAGCCAAAGGTGACGGGCCTGAGTATAAACAAAGACGCACGTTCGCATGTGCACTCGCCGTAGCCAGGGGTACGGGACTGAGTATAAATCGAAGTCGCACGTTCGCATGTGCACTCGCCGTAGCCAAAGGTGACGGGCCTGAGTATAAACAAAGACGCACGTTCGCGTGTGCACTCGCCGTAGCCAGGGGTACGGGACTGAGTATAAATCGAAGTCGCACGTTCGCGTGTGCACTCGCCATAGCCAAAGGTGACGGGCCTGAGTATAAACAAAGACGCACATTCGCGTGTGCACTCGCCGTAGCCAAAGGTGACGGGCCTGAGTATAAACAAAGACGCACGTTCGCGTGTGCACTCGCCGTAGCCAGGGGTACGGGACTGAGTATAAATCGAAGTCGCACGTTCGCGTGTGCACTCGCCGTAGCCAAAGGTGACGGGCCTGAGTATAAACAAAGACGCACGTTCGCGTGTGCACTCGCCGTAGCCAGGGGTACGGGACTGAGTATAAATCGAAGTCGCACGTTCGCGTGTGCACTCGCCGTAGCCAAAGGTGACGGGCCTGAGTATAAACAAAGACGCACGTTCGCGTGTGCACTCGCCGTAGCCAGGGGTACGGGATTGAGTATAAATCAAAGACGCACGTTCGCGTGTGCACTCGCCGTAGCCAGGGGTACGGGACTGAGTATAAATCAAAGTTGCATGTTCGCGTGTGCACTCGCCGTAGCCAAAGGTGACGGGCCTGAGTATAAACAAAAGACGCAACGGGGGGACGCCCTCGCGTGCACCAGTCTACGGACTTTAAATAAGACGTAGCGTCGAGGTCCGCCTCCGCACGCACCAGTCTACGGACTTTAAATAAGACGTAGCGTCGAGGCCCGCCTCCGCACGCACCAGTCTACGGACTTTAAATAAGACGTAGCGTCGAGGTCCGCCTCCGCACGCACCAGTCTACGGACTTTAAATAAGACGTAGCGTCGAGGCCCGCCTCCGCACGCACCAGTCTACGGACTTTAAATAAGACGTAGCGTCGAGGTCCGCCTCCGCACGCGAGTCTCCGGACTATAAAGGAAGACGTAGCGTCGAAGTCCGCCTCCGCACGCGAGAGTCTCCGGACTATAAAGCAAGACGTAGCGTTGAGGTCCGCCTCCGCACGCACTAGTAAGACGTAGCGTCGAGGTCGAGGTCCGCCTCCGCACACGAGTTTCCGGACCATAAAGGAAGACGTAGCGTCGAGGTCCGCCTCCGCACGCGCGAGTCTCCGGACTATAAAGGAAGTCGTAGCGTCGAGGTCCGCCTCCGCACGCACTAGTCCACAGGCTTTGAATAAGGCGTAGCGTCGAGGTCCGCCTCCGCACACGCCAGTCTACGGACTACAAAGGCTAAGCGTCGAGGTCCGCCTCCGCCCACGCCAGCCTACGGGCTGTAAAAAGTTGAGGTGCGAAGGACTGCCCCCGCAAGCGCCGTTCTAAGGAACCCTTGCGCAGCTACTTCACCAACAGCGGCATCAACACATCCTAAAATGCCAGGAAATCTGCATACCGGAGAAATCACAAGTACAAAGGTCCGGCAGCATCCTTGCCGCTCTAAGCCGCTATCCCGCGGGTTCGTCCTTAACACGCGCCAAAACTGGGGCCTCGCTCGAGGAAGGCTGGCCCGCCCAAAAGTCCAGTGACTCTTCGGCCCTTCGCCAGCGTCGAAGGCGTCGCCGGGTTGAAAGGTCGGCCGCACGAAGCCGGTCCCAGCAAGAAAGCTGCCCGGGATATAGGCGAAAGTCAGAATGCATACAGCAAGTGTGTACATTCGCAAAAAGAGGGAACAGTACAACACACGCCTACACCTAGGCACGACGGCGTCAGACCTGCGGGTTCCCGGCGCCCTCGGAGGGCCCAGCGTCGCCCTCGTCGCGTCGAGGGATCCCGTCAAGAAATTGGCCGAGGCTCCCCGTCCCGTAGAGCGACTTCCGGAGCTCGATCCGTGCAGCATCCGGCCCGGCGTAAACCCAGATCCGGTCGAAGAAGGGCCCGAGGGCACGGCGAGCGGAGCGGACGGCACTGGACATTACTCCGGCCCCGCCGGGCATCTCCAGCTGGGGGTCATCCAGCCCGGCGACGTGCGTGCAACCGCGGTGCTACAGGAGCGCGCACACCAAGCATGACGACGTGTCGGGACCCCGGGTTTCCAAACCCGGACCCTCTGTGTATTACTGCACTAGTCCCAGATCAAAGCTAGTGCACACAGTTAAACAGAAATGAATACATAACCAGCAACGCTTTATTACAATATTAAAGAGTACAGACCGAAAAGTCTCATTATTACAATTGAGGTTTCAAGACCTCGCACACACGAAACACAGCGGAAGCAAAAGATAAATCCGGCGAAGACCCATCAATACGCCACAGGCAATTGACTGGGGAAGCGCGACCTAGTACTCCGGAAATCCTTCGTCGAATCCACAAGCGAAGTAGTCGTAGGCACCTTCTTGAGCTTCAACTTCCTCTGAGATTTATTTTTAAGTGTAGCATGTGAGTACATAAAGTACTCCGCAAGTCTTGGGAAAAATGCATAGATGCAAGGCTTAACAAAGGAAGGCCATACGGTTCTTTTGCACAAAGCAATATTTTAAAATTCAATTACTACTAATTATTTTCGAAGGCATCAATTTAATAAAGTAAATGTTTTAGCAGAAACTATCAATAATTCTCTAGTGAAGGTTCCATCTACCAACACTAGCTTAAACAACTTGAACAAGTTTAATATTGCGGGTTACATCCACCCTCTCTGGCTCCAACTGCCAGGATACCCTTCCGAGAGTTCCCTCCACTCTCGGAATACAAAACTTTTGATTTTAAAACAAAACCAGAAATCTACCATGTGAATGAATTCCTTGCCCGCCCTTGACCGTGGGCACGGCTATTCGAATAGTTTTACACTCTGCAGAGGTTGTACAACTTTACCCACAAGAGATAAATTATCCTAAAAGTCAACACGCTTCCTTTGGCATGAGACCCAGATAAAATATCACAAAGCCTTTACCTTACTCTAATCTAGCTAGATACCACCCGCTGAGGTTTCACCGCAGGTAGGCTAACCGCCCGAACCGAAGCCCCCTCTTGCGCCATATGAGTACAGTAAATCCCTGTCCCTCACTGTGAATAACCAGTCCATCCCTGGCATCCACTTTCCACTGGTGGCACCTAAACTAGACTATCGTAAGTTAGTCAGCTAGGTCGTACCCATATAGACTTGTGGTTGTACGGTTAATGCTCAGTCTGGACAAACACAAGCGTCGGTCCTTAATTGACTAGGATGGAACATACACATTACAAGATCTCGTGCTTCCTGCACCAATCCAACTAACCATCCACCCTAATCTAAACCAATTTTCACATTTTAGTTTATTTTAAAAGAACAGTGGCAACTCCAATTACCACTAATTTTCATAAACACAGGGGTATTACAATAAATCATAATTTCCCATTTTCAAGATTTCAAAGATATTAAATAGCGAGACTAAGCATTATACTACCATTCCACTATTCACAAAGATTCAGTAATAATCTCATTATTGAGACAAATGGAACTCTAGGGTGACAAAGGTACATGGCATTCAATTTCAATGGAGGATATAACAAGGTTGGTTTAACTAACCCTTAAGATTTGAACTAATATTTTATATAAATAGCAATGCACATAATTTAAAATAATTAAAACATTTCGAAATCATAGGTTCAAGATGATCAAAGGAGACTTGCCTTGCTCGGAGACTTGATGTTGCGAATCGTTAAAATCGAACTCTCCGGATTAGTCGTAGTCTACACGCGAAGAACCAAACAAAATAAATTCAAATAAAACCCAATTAAAATCCAAAAATTATAAAATATATATTGACGGATAGATTATGATTTTAGATGAATTTAGGAGAAAGAATCAACAGATTCGGAGTTCGTATGAGGGAGATCCAATATCTGGAAGTTTTGGATATCACAGGAAATGATAACAAAATACGAGGATTACTTTTTGAATAGTACAATGTGGGTTGGCTATAAGGTGGCTGGCGAATGGGCAAAATGGAATGTTGGCAATGAGGCGAAGGTGGTGACATGGGTACGGCGACGAGGAACGGCGGCAATCACCCGCAGTGAGTGAAAAACTGCACCGACGGCACAGTAGCGACAACTGCAGGTTGGAGAGAGATAGTACCGAGTATGGAACGTGGAGATGTAAGGTGAGCGTGGGATAGTACATGGCATGGTGAAGTTAGGAAAATTATTGGCTAAGCTGAAAATTAATCGGAGACGATACAATCGACGTTTGAATGACGATAGTGGAGAAACAGGAAAATTTTGATATCTTGGTGCTCGGTAGAGCGAATCCAAAACCATTTGAAAGGTAGCTACCTGGGATGGTTTGGCACGATATGACGCGAACGGATTGGGGAAAACATCACTGGATAGACGGGGACACGAGATGCCATTGGCGGCCATGGCGAGGTGTTGGAGGCGAAATTTTGTGGAGGCTTTTCGGGGAAACGGAAGGAAGCACGGCGTAGAACGCAGTGAGGCAAGTCTAAAAAAAATTATGGCATGGGCTAAGGCTTACCGGAGGCGACGAATCGACGTCGGGAGTCACAAACGGCCATTTTCACGGAAAGCTCAATTCCTGACAATTGGCTTCACGAAAAATTAAACAAAATGGTAGAAAAATTTCTTAGAGGCTAGGACACAATATGACGCGAACAAAGATCGAAGCGCCTACCAAAAAGGGGTGTACGCGCGAAAGTACAGTTTTAGTGTCTGGGCCTGACAAGGTCGACGAGGACTCGGGGAATCTTTAGGCGAGGGCGATGGAAGCACGATGTAGAACGTGTCGAGGCAAACTCAACGGTGCGAACGGCTCGGCCAAAGGACATCCGATGGTGGCGGAACACGGTGGAGAAGACATATTGCGACCGTCGGGTTGACATCGGCGTTCCGGGCAAACGGAGAGGAGTTGGCATGTGGGGTTTGCGGCGAAACGAAGAGTAGAGCGTGGGGAACATGATGCTCACCTTGGTTTTGGTCGGGCATGCACGGACGGCCGGTGGCGACGCGAGGAACGACGACGCGCTATGGCCCACGGTGGCGATGGTGCTCCAGCAAAGTTCTGGCGAAGGCGAGGTGAGCACCGCGTAGAACGCGACGAGGCGAATCCGAGGATGTGCTCAAAAGTGGCAGGGCTCCACCGGACGAGGCGCAATAAGCCGAAGAACGCCGCTTGGAACACAAAAGAAAAACTCCGATTGCGCCCAAGAGAAGAGGAGTGGGGACTTGATATTTTCGGGGTTGAGTGAGGATGAGGAGGGGCTCACGGTGCTGCCTTTTATAGGGGCGGGGGAGGTCCGAGACGGGAGATCAAGAGACCATGTCCATCAATGGCATGGGTTAATTTCTCGCGAAACGGCTCATGAATGAGGGGAAAACGGTAGGGAAATGAAAGAGTTTGATGAGAGGAGTTGAATGCAATTTATTTCGCTAAAAACCGTTGAGAAAATCAAAAGTTATGGAAGGTTTAAGATGCAGCCATGGCAGCCGCGTACGCACTCGGGAACGGCATCGTCTGTGAAGAAGAATACTGTAGCAGGAGAGAGAAAATAATAATAAAATAATAATTGTTTTTCGAAAATAAAATAAAATAAATGCTAACAAAATTCAGAAAAATTTCACAGATATCCTTGGAACCCGAAAATACCAAATAAAATAATTTCAGATTTAATTGAAGTATATTTTGACCAATAAAAATATTTTTACTTTCTAACCTTTAATTTAATCAAAATAAATTCAAAAACTCCGAAAATTTAAAAAGAGGATAGAAATGAATAGATTAGAATTTTATATGAATTTAGAAATTTTAATGGGCTCAATCGGAATTAAAATGAAGAAATACGATCTTTTGGAAGTTTAAAAGGAGAGAAAAGGAATAAACTGATTCTCTGAAATTATTTTTGAACTGAAATGACATCATCAAGGGAAATGATTTTCAGAGGAATTATTTTTCTATGGAAAAAGGAATTTATGATGTTAGGGTGACGTCAGCAGAGATTTTGATTTTCTGGCCGAATTATTTTTCAACAGGAAAAGGGTTTTATTCACTGACAGGTGGGATTGGGCTGTCGGTGAGAGGGAAGAGAAAGGAGGAAGAAGTGGACGGTCGGACGAATGCCACGAGGTGAAAGAGAAATAAGGGCCATCGGATTAAAATGAAGCGGTAAGTGAAGGCGGGTGGCTGAGATTAAACCGGGCGAGGATGGATTGAATCAGGGAGCGACACGTGATGGCCGAGTAGAGAGGTTGAGCATTAAATTTGATTTAGATTTTGAAAAAAAACTTAGATAAATTGAAATAAAGTTCAAATACTTTAAATTAATTAATTTGAAATTAAATTTTTCAGAGAGCGAAATTTTGGGATGTTACAAACCTACCCCCCTTAGAAAGAATCTCGTCCCCGAGATTCGGACAGACTAGGAAAAAGAAAGGAGCGGAAAACTCGGCTCTTAGGTCCTCTTCACCTCCCAAGTTGCTTGACTTCAAATGGTTGCTCTACCGTACTTTGCAGAACTTTATGGTCATGCTTCTTGCGAGGCATTCAGCTTCCTTCATGATTCTATCTTATCGTTCGATGCTCTGAAGGATTCCTTTAACTGAGAAATATGGAAGAGAACAACAAATTGGATTGGTACATCTTTAGTCGCCTGCAAGCTCTAGGTTAACTTCAATTGCCCTTATCATATCGCTTAATTCAGTATTCCACCAAAAAGGGCTTAACTTCCGCAAGTGTTCATCCGAGAAGGACATAATTATTTCAACTCTTCAAAAATTCTTGATTCCAAAATCATATACCACAAATGCACCTTATTGATTTTGACAAGTAATCTCATAAACTTTTATTCTCTACTCTAATTTGAATCGACGACCAACCATAAAATTTTTCTAACAAGAATCCAATAACATTGTAATTTGTGATTTCCACCAATTGCTTTATGATCATTATCTAATTCAACAGATCCATAACTCTGATCAAATAATATAAGATTAATCCAACCTTTTAGTAATCATCAATCAATTTTAGGATCACCTAAGCAATAATTTAAAATTCATTAATCCACCAATATCAATCTTTTGATAATCATCATTTTGGTTCCACCAAATTTGAATGAACTCAATTAATCCTTATCGGGCAATCTCTCAATTACTTCTTATTGGACAATCTATCTCCCATAATTAATTTAAATCCTCCAGGTTGAACATCCTTAAATGACCTAGCTAATCCCATTAGTTAAAATCCAATTATCTAACAATGACCTATTAAATCCACCAATTCAAATTGACATATCAAGGTCCACTTTGCGATGATAAAATTAATCCACCAAGATATCTAAGTGTATTATCTTTTACAATTCCACTAGTATCCACTTATTAATAGGTCCACCAAACTCTAATAATCAATTAACTCCACAAACTTCATCTACTCTTCATGATTCAACCAAATCACCCAAAATTGATATCATGAATTGTTTATGATAATTCAACTTCTTAATCTTTTAATCGCTCCCTTTACTTGATCAATCTCTTAATACCAATTCTCCAATAATCACAAATAATCCCTTCAACAAAAATCTTGTTTTGCATCCAATTGCTCCTTTCAATCCTAGATAATAAATCGAAGGTATCAAATTTAGACACTTCCTATGATCTAATTAGCTCCACCAAGTCTACTACTGTCCTCATTCTCCATGATCTATTTAATCCACAAGTATTACTTTCTTCACATTTATTCATAATCCATTGGTATCTACAAATATACCTTTGTTTTTCTCAATTCACCCGAATATTATTCAATCTTGTCAATTATAAATCCAAGATATATCACTCTAGCAACAATTCTCCAAATTACCTATCTTGACATGCACTGATTATGACAGCTTTCCCGACAAAAGTACTTTCCATAAATTTGTTGTCTTCCATATACTCTAGGTCTCCAAGGATTCTCCAAACTTGGACTGCGGTGAAAGAATTGGAGCTTGCACTATTGCGGTAACTGGGGTTAGCAAAAGATAAGAGGGAAGTAGCACAGATAAGAGATCAGGGGAACAACTAAACAACATCCCGAACAAACACACAAGAAAGAAGCAAGCAACAACTTAGAAGAAACTTAACTTGAAATCAAAATAGTCTTTAAGGATGGCTGTACTACAAGTATACAAGACTTGGTACAGTCCACCTAATACACAAGCAAGTAATATATAAGCGTTCTAAAATCGTAAGACTTTACTTAGGTATCACAACTAAAGAACTAGTTCTCGCTCCTTCATGATGACGAGCTTCTCCAAGTGCTTCTTAGACGCAGCCTTACTGAGCCATCTATAGAAATTACAAAGGTAAGGGGGTACAATTACCATTCCAAAAAGGAAATAAGCAGATAGATAAGTGAGAATGCCATGACGAAGGTAAGGATAGAAAGACAAAAAAAGATAAGGATAGCACATTATTAAATTTTTATTTTATAAAATAAATTTTGAAGCTCTTTTACTAACGACCATTCTAACTAGGTCACGTCCTACAGTCAAATTGGCTCTGATACCACCTCTGTCGGGACCCCGGGTTTCCAAACCCGGACCCTCTGTGTATTACTGCACTAGTCCCAGATCAAAGCTAGTGCACACAGTTAAACAGAAATGAATACATAACCAGCAACGCTTTATTACAATATTAAAGAGTACAGACCGAAAAGTCTCATTATTACAATTGAGGTTTCAAGACCTCGCACACACGAAACACAGCGGAAGCAAAAGATAAATCCGGCGAAGACCCATCAATACGCCACAGGCAATTGACTGGGGAAGCGCGACCTAGTACTCCGGAAATCCTTCGTCGAATCCACAAGCGAAGTAGTCGTAGGCACCTTCTTGAGCTTCAACTTCCTCTGAGATTTATTTTTAAGTGTAGCATGTGAGTACATAAAGTACTCCGCAAGTCTTGGGAAAAATGCATAGATGCAAGGCTTAACAAAGGAAGGCCATACGGTTCTTTTGCACAAAGCAATATTTTAAAATTCAATTACTACTAATTATTTTCGAAGGCATCAATTTAATAAAGTAAATGTTTTAGCAGAAACTATCAATAATTCTCTAGTGAAGGTTCCATCTACCAACACTAGCTTAAACAACTTGAACAAGTTTAATATTGCGGGTTACATCCACCCTCTCTGGCTCCAACTGCCAGGATACCCTTCCGAGAGTTCCCTCCACTCTCGGAATACAAAACTTTTGATTTTAAAACAAAACCAGAAATCTACCATGTGAATGCATTCCTTGCCCGCCCTTGACCGTGGGCACAGCTATTCGAATAGTTTTACACTCTGCAGAGGTTGTACAACTTTACCCACAAGAGATAAATTATCCTAAAAGTCAACACGCTTCCTTTGGCATGAGACCCAGATAAAATATCACAAAGCCTTTACCTTACTCTAATCTAGCTAGATACCACCCGCTGAGGTTTCACCGCAGGTAGGCTAACCGCCCGAACCGAAGCCCCCTCTTGCGCCATATGAGTACAGTAAATCCCTGTCCCTCACTGTGAATAACCAGTCCATCCCTGGCATCCACTTTCCACTGGTGGCACCTAAACTAGACTATCGTAAGTTAGTCAGCTAGGTCGTACCCATATAGACTTGTGGTTGTACGGTTAATGCTCAGTCTGGACAAACACAAGCGTCGGTCCTTAATTGACTAGGATGGAACATACACATTACAAGATCTCGTGCTTCCTGCACCAATCCAACTAACCATCCACCCTAATCTAAACCAATTTTCACATTTTAGTTTATTTTAAAAGAACAGTGGCAACTCCAATTACCACTAATTTTCATAAACACAGGGGTATTACAATAAATCATAATTTCCCATTTTCAAGATTTCAAAGATATTAAATAGCGAGACTAAGCATTATACTACCATTCCACTATTCACAAAGATTCAGTAATAATCTCATTATTGAGACAAATGGAACTCTAGGGTGACAAAGGTACATGGCATTCAATTTCAATGGAGGATATAACAAGGTTGGTTTAACTAACCCTTAAGATTTGAACTAATATTTTATATAAATAGCAATGCACATAATTTAAAATAATTAAAACATTTCGAAATCATAGGTTCAAGATGATCAAAGGAGACTTGCCTTGCTCGGAGACTTGATGTTGCGAATCGTTAAAATCGAACTCTCCGGATTAGTCGTAGTCTACACGCGAAGAACCAAACAAAATAAATTCAAATAAAACCCAATTAAAATCCAAAAATTATAAAATATATATTGACGGATAGATTATGATTTTAGATGAATTTAGGAGAAAGAATCAACAGATTCGGAGTTCGTATGAGGGAGATCCAATATCTGGAAGTTTTGGATATCACAGGAAATGATAACAAAATACGAGGATTACTTTTTGAATAGTACAATGTGGGTTGGCTATAAGGTGGCTGGCGAATGGGCAAAATGGAATGTTGGCAATGAGGCGAAGGTGGTGACATGGGTACGGCGACGAGGAACGGCGGCAATCACCCGCAGTGAGTGAAAAACTGCACCGACGGCACAGTAGCGACAACTGCAGGTTGGAGAGAGATAGTACCGAGTATGGAACGTGGAGATGTAAGGTGAGCGTGGGATAGTACATGGCATGGTGAAGTTAGGAAAATTATTGGCTAAGCTGAAAATTAATCGGAGACGATACAATCGACGTTTGAATGACGATAGTGGAGAAACAGGAAAATTTTGATATCTTGGTGCTCGGTAGAGCGAATCCAAAACCATTTGAAAGGTAGCTACCTGGGATGGTTTGGCACGATATGACGCGAACGGATTGGGGAAAACATCACTGGATAGACGGGGACACGAGATGCCATTGGCGGCCATGGCGAGGTGTTGGAGGCGAAATTTTGTGGAGGCTTTTCGGGGAAACGGAAGGAAGCACGGCGTAGAACGCAGTGAGGCAAGTCTAAAAAAAATTATGGCATGGGCTAAGGCTTACCGGAGGCGACGAATCGACGTCGGGAGTCACAAACGGCCATTTTCACGGAAAGCTCAATTCCTGACAATTGGCTTCACGAAAAATTAAACAAAATGGTAGAAAAATTTCTTAGAGGCTAGGACACAATATGACGCGAACAAAAATCGAAGCGCCTACCAAAAAGGGGTGTACGCGCGAAAGTACAGTTTTAGTGTCTGGGCCTGACAAGGTCGACGAGGACTCGGGGAATCTTTAGGCGAGGGCGATGGAAGCACGATGTAGAACGTGTCGAGGCAAACTCAACGGTGCGAACGGCTCGGCCAAAGGACATCCGATGGTGGCGGAACACGGTGGAGAAGACATATTGCGACCGTCGGGTTGACATCGGCGTTCCGGGCAAACGGAGAGGAGTTGGCATGTGGGGTTTGCGGCGAAACGAAGAGTAGAGCGTGGGGAACATGATGCTCACCTTGGTTTTGGTCGGGCATGCACGGACGGCCGGTGGCGACGCGAGGAACGACGACGCGCTATGGCCCACGGTGGCGATGGTGCTCCAGCAAAGTTCTGGCGAAGGCGAGGTGAGCACCGCGTAGAACGCGACGAGGCGAATCCGAGGATGTGCTCAAAAGTGGCAGGGCTCCACCGGACGAGGCGCAATAAGCCGAAGAACGCCGCTTGGAACACAAAAGAAAAACTCCGATTGCGCCCAAGAGAAGAGGAGTGGGGACTTGATATTTTCGGGGTTGAGTGAGGATGAGGAGGGGCTCACGGTGCTGCCTTTTATAGGGGCGGGGGAGGTCCGAGACGGGAGATCAAGAGACCATGTCCATCAATGGCATGGGTTAATTTCTCGCGAAACGGCTCATGAATGAGGGGAAAACGGTAGGGAAATGAAAGAGTTTGATGAGAGGAGTTGAATGCAATTTATTTCGCTAAAAACCGTTGAGAAAATCAAAAGTTATGGAAGGTTTAAGATGCAGCCATGGCAGCCGCGTACGCACTCGGGAACGGCATCGTCTCTGTGAAGAAGAATACTGTAGCAGGAGAGAGAAAATAATAATAAAATAATAATTGTTTTTCGAAAATAAAATAAAATAAATGCTAACAAAATTCAGAAAAATTTCACAGATATCCTTGGAACCCGAAAATACCAAATAAAATAATTTCAGATTTAATTGAAGTATATTTTGACCAATAAAAATATTTTTACTTTCTAACCTTTAATTTAATCAAAATAAATTCAAAAACTCCGAAAATTTAAAAAGAGGATAGAAATGAATAGATTAGAATTTTATATGAATTTAGAAATTTTAATGGGCTCAATCGGAATTAAAATGAAGAAATACGATCTTTTGGAAGTTTAAAAGGAGAGAAAAGGAATAAACTGATTCTCTGAAATTATTTTTGAACTGAAATGACATCATCAAGGGAAATGATTTTCAGAGGAATTATTTTTCTATGGAAAAAGGAATTTATGATGTTAGGGTGACGTCAGCAGAGATTTTGATTTTCTGGCCGAATTATTTTTCAACAGGAAAAGGGTTTTATTCACTGACAGGTGGGATTGGGCTGTCGGTGAGAGGGAAGAGAAAGGAGGAAGAAGTGGACGGTCGGACGAATGCCACGAGGTGAAAGAGAAATAAGGGCCATCGGATTAAAATGAAGCGGTAAGTGAAGGCGGGTGGCTGAGATTAAACCGGGCGAGGATGGATTGAATCAGGGAGCGACACGTGATGGCCGAGTAGAGAGGTTGAGCATTAAATTTGATTTAGATTTTGAAAAAAAACTTAGATAAATCGAAATAAAGTTCAAATACTTTAAATTAATTAATTTGAAATTAAATTTTTCAGAGAGCGAAATTTTGGGATGTTACACGACGTGTACGCGCAGTGGGTGCCAAAGGACGTCGCCGCGTCGCGCGCGACGTTGGCGGCATCCCCGATCCAGCGGAGCGTCCAGGACAACTCCTCCGGGCCGAAAGCGTGCTCCGGCACCTCAGTCACCAGCCCTTGAAGATGGCTCTCCAGCGCTTGCATGGCGTCCCACGCAACCACCGAGGCGTCGCCAAGCGTCTGGTTACGCCCCGCTAGAGTCAAGGCAAGCTCGCCTTTTTCCTTCTCTAGCGAGGTGACCTGTTCCAGGAACCCGGCCCGCTCCGCCGCAAACTCCTGTTCAGCAGCTGCCGCGGCCGACTCCCGCGCTGACGCGACAAGTACCTCGGCGTGTGCCCTCGCTTCGGCGCATTTCGCTTCCAGCTGGCGGATGCGGGTGTCCTGGGCAGAGCGGGCTCCAGAGGCTTCGCGTAGCTCCTCCTCGACGGCCCGCAGCCTATCCTCGAGTGCCGTGCGGCCGCGAGCATAGGCCGTTTGCAAGGCCTGCCCCAGCACAAGTGTCTGCAGAAGGGAAAGGCTTAGCAAGCTCAGCCAGCTCAGGCGTCGTCGTATGAATACTTACCCTCACCCCAGACACCTCGAAGGCGTCCTGGAGGTGCCCCGCCCCGTAGGCCTGCAGCACTTGCGGGTCGACACTGGTGGCCGCGTCACTCACAATTCCGCGCCACGCCCTCAGCGTCTCCGGGGGCGGGACGAAGTCCGCAGGGCTTACGCACGCGGAGGTCCCGTGTTCTGCCAAGCGCTCCCCCTCCGGAATGAGCAACGCTGTAAACAAGAATACAGGTGAGCACCGCAAGGCATAAAAGCGTACACCAGAGTAAGCTACGCCACCCTACCTTCGGTAGCAGAAGGAATGGTCCCGCCGCGGGCCAAAGCCTCCGCGTTCGGGGAGGGTGATGGCTGTCCCTGCGCGGCGGGAGGCGTGGCCAGAGGGGCAGAAGGCGCGTATGCCGCATGGCCCCCGGCGCTTGCGCTGGAGTCCCACAAGCTTCTGATGCCCGTGGCCACGACGAATCCCCGCGGCGTCCGGTGGAGCTCCGGCCGCACACACGGCCGTTTAGCCGGGGCGGCCTGCAGCGAAACCGCCCCCGCAGTCGCGGCTGGGGAAGCCCCCGCGGTCGCACCGCCCGGGGGCGAAGGTTTCGCGGTGACGATTGTCAAAGGGGGCACCTCGGTTCCTGCCGCTGTCGTTAAAGGCAGCATGGCTTCCTGCGCCCCCGTGGAGGGCGCCTCCGGCACCACAGCAGCCACGGCCAAAGGGTCCACCTCAGCATCGCCGGTCCGCACGGGTTCCGCCTCGACGACTTCGGTGGGCGGCGAGGCTTCCCCCCTTCGGCTGCTTGTAGCAAACCCACCGTCCGGGGCGCTCGCCGAAGATACCTCGCCTTCGACGTCTGCCCCACCCAAGCCCGAATCGGCATACCTCGCCAAGTCCGACTCCGCGTCCGCCGCGCCCTCCGAAACACTAGCAGCAGAAGTAGCAGCTGCCGCGCTAAGCGCGGCAGGCGCCCCGCTGCGGCCCCTCTTCCGAGACGGTGCCTTCTTCTTCTTCTTCTTCGCTGCACCGTCGTCTGGAGCGACACGGTCTGGCACGGCAAGGCCCAGGGCCTCGCACACGCGGTTTATTCGCCCCAGCCCCGCCTCAGCGATAGCAGACGCGCGCTGCTCATGCTCCCTGGCGGTGTACGGCCCCAGGAATACGCGCGCGGCTTGCTCCGCCTCCTCCAAGGAAATCCCTGAAGCAAAGGAGAATAGCATCAGCATATAACGCATTTCGCGTGAACAAAGGAGGGACGCGATTGAGGCTTACGAAGACCGGGCGGCGCCGGCAGCGAGCAGACCCATGGCGAAACATTGTCGTCTCGACGCCTCTCGGCGGCAAGACGCCAGTCGTAGGCAAGCGGTGCCACGCCGTACATCACATACTCCTCGACGAGGTCGCGCCTGTTGAAGCGGGCGGCCATGCCTACGAGCCGCTTGACCCTCCGCCTGTCCTTAGCATCGAGCGTTCGGCCGGGCGAGGGCTTGAACGCGATCGGTCGGCCTGTGCACTCAAGGCCGCTCCCGCTCTCCACACGGTGGTAGAACCACCGCTTCATCCAGTAAGACTCCCACTTCCCGCGAGTTGAGTTCGCAGGGAAGAGCTTCTGGCACGACGGGCGAAGAATAAATGTGACGCTACCGAAGCTCGACAGCGTCCCGTCCTTCCGACCCTTGGGCTGGCATCGTGCCTCGTGAAGATAGGCGAACAACGACGCGCTGGGCCAACACGCCCCCGAGCGCAAGGCCCAGCTGTACACCGCAAGCCGGGCCACGGCGTTCGGAGTCAGTTGCGCCAGCTCCAGCCTGAAGGTCCGCAGCACGTCGCCCACCATAGCCGCCGCTGGGATCCGGAGCCCCGCGTCGAAAAAGGCAACGAACACGACCGCCTCCGACCTCTCGGGATGAGGTTCCGTCTCGTCGGCGGCAGGCAATCGTACCTCCTGGCGCCCGGACAACTTCCCCGCGCGCAGGAGCCCTTGGATCGTCTTCTCGGTCACGAGCGAGGGGCCTAGCTCGCCGGAGAACGGGCCTTCCTCCTCCGCCACCAGCCGCTCCTGGTCCGCCGCCGCGGGGTCGCGCTCTTGGAGCGCGTATTTCACCTTCAACAGCGAGGACCGCCGGCGAATGTCAGGGCCACCAACCGCCTGGCCGCGCTCGCTACTGGAGGCCATCGCTTCCCACGGAGAGATTGAAGCGGTGAAGATAGCGCGAAGGTGTAGAAGGCGGAGCAGATAGGAAAGAGGGCGTAAAGGTGCGGGGACGCTGTTACGGGGGGGCTATTTCAAGCCACCTCGCCCATACCGTCGCTACCGAAGCGTCGCAACGATCCGCGTGCCGGATGCAACCGCAGCGGTGTAAAGGCCCACCCCGCACGATTCCCCGTAACTAAAAGCGAAGAGTCGCGAGGGTCCGTGTACAAGGCGTGACCGCAGTCGTACACGCGCCCGTCTAGCGCAACGCCTCACACCCAACGCTGGAAGGTCACGACCACAGGCGCCAAGGACCGCCACAGCACGGCGTTACCTAGCCGCGGTTATAGGCGCACCAATGGGTAGAGGACGGAGAGCGCGCGTCTACTTCGACTAGGCGCCAGCTTCGCTGCCACCCGTTCGATGGGTAGGGGACGGAGCGCGCGTGTCTACTTCGACTTGGCGCCAGCTTCGCTGCCACCCATGCGATGGGTGGGGGACGGAACGCGCGCGTCGACTTCGGCGGGGCGCACCAAAGGCGGGAGTCTTGTCCTGCAAAATCTGCCTCGTTTTCCTTAACAGGCCACCTACAGTGCATCAACATAAAAGGTAATGCCGGCGGGCTCCATCAGGAACACCGACTGTAGGTAGGCCTGTTAAGAAAAACAGGGCAGACCTCACTATCGCCTACGGAAGCGCGGTGCGGGGGCAGGAAGCGCGGCTGGCTGTCGATAGCCGGCGCTGATCAAGCTCCCAGGAAAAATGGACCTCCTTCTGTGCATCAACATTCCCCAAGCCGCTCAGCGTCTCCCAGGAATGTTGATGCACGGCAGGGGCCCATTTTAGGGGAACAGCTTCTATCATAATATACGCAGGAGCAACGCCGCACTAGCGCCATATATATACCCCAATCAGCAGGGGAGCCAACCGGCGGAAGGCCAATCGGCAGAAGTCCAACTGCCGGAAGTCCGCCGCCATATTAATGGTCACGACGCCTCAACGCCCGCACCGCGCCAAGCACGCTGCACCACGTGGACGGCCGGAAGTCCGAGCGTCGCAGCAGCGCGCGCGTCTGCTTCGGCTACAGCGCAGCCCCGGAAGTTTGGAAAAGTTCACAGGCCACGGGGACGGAGGGGGCCAAAGAACTCGGCAACATGGCTTCGGCCTTGTGAAGCCCTTTACCATGAGAGGCTCCTGTCGTAGGGATGGCCCCCACCTAAACCTAGCAGGCCTGGTAGGAGATTATAAGGCCCAGAATAGGCCATATGTAATGACATAACTGCCCCCAGAGGGGATAACCAGATGTAAGGGTATAACTGTAAAAGCACTCCTCATGTGTGTATATATATATATGAGTACAAGCCATGGGGAGGACCCCCAGGCCATTACATTCATCTTCATCACTCTCCACTACCATCTCTCTCTCTGTTTGGTCTGTAGCCACAACAAAAGTAATATGCATGCACGCGAAATAATGTGAACAATTATGCACATGAAATAATGTACATGTATTATTAAGTACTTAATGACAAAAATTGGATTAACAAAATTACTAAATACCATAGGCGAGCGAACAATTGATCAGAATGAACTTCTAAATGAGCGAACGCTTTTGACAGAATGCTTCTGAATAAGCGTCTCACCTGCACGCTTCGGCTTAAATTGGTGAGTAATATAGACAACGACGAGACGTGACACGACACGACAAAAACATGACATAAAGGAGAAAAAACAAAAAAGAGAAAATGACACTGGACTGAGCCTGACGCTAGGGTAGGTCCATGCCATGCCTGATACTGGGGGCAAGTGCCCTGTTGGGAGGCTAAATCTGCAAATTATGCGAGAGGGGGGCTAGTTCTACAAAACAAAATTTCAGGGGGCCACAAATGCCAAAAACTGTAATAGTTCCATCATAATAAATTATAAATGTTACATAGTAACGTGTTAATATTAAGTATTTAAAATTTTAACACTACTACAAAAAGAGTCATCACAGATGGTTTTCCGAAACGTCTGAATTTATGGGTCAGTGATAATCGGAGGTTATCACAGGCGGTTTCTGAGCTGTCTGTGATAATCACAACTCAAACGGTTTATAACTAGAACTGTCTGTGAAGAACACTATCACAGATGGCTTGAATCAAAAACCGTCTGTGATACTCACACATCACAGATGGTTCTAGCTACCAACTGTCTGTAATGGATGAGTATCACAGATGGTTGGTAGCTAGAACCGTCTGTGATATTTTTTTTATCACAGACGGTTGGTATATAGAACCGTCTATGATGTGCTAGTATCACAGATAGTTTTTAGTTTGAGCCGTCTATGATAATACTTCACAGACAGTTTATATCACAAAATCGTCTATGATAGTTCATTCTATACCTAAGTTTTTTTTTTTTGGCTAGCCTTAGGAAATGTTAACTATGCCATCTAAAAACAAGCAAATATAGTAAGAAATACAGTACACATTCTATTTTTATTAAGATTGGAGCCTACCATTACAATATCCCAAAACAACGAGCAGGTTACCCATCTAGATAACACAACAAGAATAGAGAAAAAGCAAATATTCTCTATGCCTAGGCCTTCTTGCCCCTGATGCAGCACACGAGCTAGATGTCTTTGACGCCCACCATCGTCGGCATTGATTGAGCGTCGCCTTGATAGCTAGTTGCTTCTGTGGTGTCTTGCCTCCCGTAGACTTGTGCGTCATCTGATTCATGCGGGCTATTATGGTAAGGGTCAAGGAGGAGGAGAATAGCAAGGAGGCTGGGTTTGGGTGATTATTTATAGGAGAGGGAGAGGCGGGAGTGCGAAAATATTTGGCGCGGGGACGGAGAGGTGGAGCTACGATTCGTGGGGTGAGGGTTGGTGGATTTCTATTGACTAGGATTGGGTTGGGGAGGATCGACGGGCCCAGCGGTCAGATTATCGCAGACGGTTCTACATACAAACTGTACAGTTGGTAGCTAGAACTGTCTATGATGAATAAATATCATAGACGGTTCTATATACCAATCGTCTGTGAATTAGAGCACAAGTTTTGTATACCGATGAAATATAAGCAACTAGTCTCAAAAGATAAAATAGTAAAGTTTCATATGGCTTATATATACTCATTTGAAAGGATTCAATGAGATCTACAACTTTTCAATTGAAGCAAAATCCAAATTCCGAAGGGAAGACCAAGAAAAAGGGAAAAATAGAAATAAAAAACTTGTAACGCAAATTTAGGGCTAAAGATGGACAATTTTGAGGGTCTTAGAAGGTGACTGGCATAAGCCACTCATTGTTTTGGATCTAGCTCATCGTTAGCTTTCCAACGAGTACAAGAACGTCAAAAATGGATACCGTATGCAAAAGTTATGCTCATTTTACTAAAGATGTCTCGGAACAGAATCCTACTCGGACTCAGGCAGGCGATTATGAAATTTTAGAGGATTGTGAGGCGGGAAACATATCACATACGGTTTTTAATACAAGCCATCTCTGATAACTTCATTATCACAGACAGTTTTTAATACAAACCGCCTGTGAAGTATCACAGACTGTTCTTGATAAGAACCGTCTGTGATATCTACCATTATCACAGACGGTTCTTATCTAGAACCGTTTATGATACTTCAAAAATGGTTTATATTAAAAATCGTCTATGATAATGAAGTTATCACAGATGGTTTGTATTAAAAACCATTTGTGCTGCAAGTATCATAGACGGTTCATACGAATAACCGTCTGTGGTATTTTTCACAGACGGTTTTTAATGTAAGCATCTAGTTTAGCCTCTTTTGTAGTAGTGTAAGTACCTGCAATATATGAATCGATGATAGTAGATATACTATTTTGTAGCTGAGCGCAGTATTCTATGCTCCAGCCAGTTTCCCCTTCCCGGAACGAACTCGTCCCCCCCCCCCCCCCACCGAGCCGCACGACCCGCCTATCCCCACCCGCTTGCGCCAGACCCTCGTCCGACCAGGTCAATCCCAACATACACAGGGCCATGAACTCACGACCCCATCGCTGATGTCAGATGGCCAGTATGTTCCACGATTGTTGTGGTAGTAAACGTTTTTGATGCGTCCAATAAATTCGTTAGCACAGCAAAAGCAGTTTTATGTGATTGTAAATTAGAATGTATCTGAACATAAATATGGGTCAATCTCCACCCGCTCATGCCAAACCCACATCCAGCAAGGTCAATCCCAACATTTACGATCCACAAACCCACAACCCTAACCCTAACGTCATATGGCCAGTATATGACATGACTAGGTGTGACAGTAAACTCTAACTACACGTCAAGTAAATTCGTTAGTATAGTAAAAGTCGTTTCACATGACTATAAATTCGAATATATTTGTATGTAAATTTGTATGTATCTGGATGTAACTGTGGTATCTATTTTTACTACCACAGTCACATGGTCCTCATACACCACGGCTAGATATGATAGAAAACTCTAATGACGTGTCCAATAATTTCGTCAGTATAGTATAAGCAGTTTCATCTGGCCATAAAATGGAATGTATCTGGTCGTAAATGTGGTTTACATTTTTATGCCGCTGTCACATGGCCAACATGTGTCACAGCTAGGTATGGCAGTAAACTAAATGACACATCCAGTAAATTCGTCAGTATAGTAAAAGTGGTTTCATCTGGCTGTAAATTGGAATGTATCCGAACGTAAATATGCTATCCTTTTTTACTACCACCATCACACAGTGGTGGTGTCGGCAAGGGAGATGGCAGAGGTGTGGTGGCAGTAAAATTGCATGACATGGATAGCAGTGATTGATTATATGCTAATCGATAGGCTCTTGCACCCGTATGGTGGATGGCCGAATTTTTTGTACGGATAATCCATTTTTTATTCGAAATTACATAAATATACCCGCGGGAAAATTTTTTACAAAAATAGGCTCCAGTCGCCTAATGGTTGGGCGACTGGAGGCGTTCGCCCAACCACACGGCGACATTTAATGAATCTACTAACCGTTGGGCGATTAATTGCAGTCGCCCCACGGTTGGGCGACTTCCATCCAGTCGCCCAACCGTTAGGCGACTGCATTTCAGTCGCTCAACGGTTCGGCGACTTGTAGTGAGATATATACCGCGCTCGGCCAGGCCGAGCGCGGTCCTGTGTCGTTCGGCCGCCGTCGCAGAGAAGAGAGGGAGAGGAGGAGAAGAGGAGGGGAAGAGAAGGAGAGGGAGAGGAGGAGAAGAGAAGGAGAGGGAGAGGAGGAGAAGAGGAGGGAGAGTGCGCGATTTTCAGGTAATTTTTCGTGTTATATTTTTTGTTAGTGTAGAAAATTAGTTTAGAAAATGTAGTGTAGAAAATTAGTTTAGAAAATTAGTTTAGAAAATGTAGTGTGGAGAATTAGTTTAGAGATTTAGTTTAGAAAATTAGTTTAGAAAATGTAGTGTAGAAAATTAGTTTAGAAATATTGTTTAGAAAATTAGTTTAGAAAATGTAGTGTAGAAAATTAGTTTACAAATTTAGTTTAGAAAATTCGTTTAGAAAATGTAGTGTAGAAAATTAGTTTACAAATTTAGTTTAGAAAATGTAGTTTCAAAATTTAGTTTAGAAATTAAATATAGAAATATAATTTAGACATTTAATTTTCAAATTTTGTGTACTAAATGTAGTTTACAAATAAAGTTTAGAAAATTTAGTTTATAAATTTTGTGTACCATTTATTGTACAAATTTAGATGTAGAAAGTATAATGTACAAGTTTAGATGTAGAAATTTAGATGTACCAAGTTTAATGTACAGTCTTAGATGTATAAAATTTAGTGTTGAAATTATTGTACAAATTTAGATGCAGAAAATTGAATGTTGAAAGTATTGTACAAATTTTGCAGGTATGACTCGTGCTGGACGTGACTCGGAGTGGCGGTTCGCGCTGTTGGACGAGCACGTGGACCGCTCTCATCGCGCTTCCCATCTAGTGCCGCCACCGGGGAGCACGGACGAGCCGCCTCAGTTGGGAGTGGTCCGGACACGGACACCTCGCGTGGCCTGGGGACTCGACCCTCGTTGGACTGCCAGGTGAGCACTATTCCAGCGTTTAGTGCGACCGTTAGTTCGTTCCGTGCTGACCTTCACTTTGTTTGCAGGCTGCGGGATGCCGGGCTACTCCCTCTTGCCCGGATGGTGCAGGCCACAGAGGAGGATGGAGCCGCTGGCGGGGACGAGGGCGGGGACGAGGCGGGCGGGGATCGATCACGACGATTTCCGTTCGACCGTTCCCTACTGACGGCTTTGGTGGACCGTTGGCGGCCCGAGACGCACACTTTCCACCTCCCATTCGGGGAGATGACGCCGACCTTGCAGGATGTGTCCCTGCTTCTTGGGCTTCCGATCGCGGGAGACGCTGCCTTCCTACCGGAGGCCCCGGCCGACTGGCGCGCTGACCTGCTCGGCAGATTCGAGGGTGTCGTTCCACCGGCCGCTGACCACCACGTGTTCGGAGAGGCGCAGACCCATGGGCCGACACTGAGGTGGCTCAGACAGTACCGGGTACGTGGTATATAAAATCGATCGTATCTTCGAAGCTCTTTTTTGTGGTATTACGTACTAATAACAACTTTTTTGCATTCAGGTGGAGCGCATGGTTCCGCAGGCAGACGATCAGCAGGTCTCGCGGCACCTGGAGGCGTACGTGCTGTGGCTGTTTGGTTGGGTGCTTTTCACCACCAGCCACGGCAACTCGGTGGATGCGCGCCTTATCGCTTATGCGAGGGCGATCGCTGACGGCGAGCCCCACCAGGTCAGCTGGGGATCGGCCGTACTTGCCGCGACGTACCGCGCGCTGTGCGATGCGTGCACGAGGGTCAAGCCGAACTCGATCCTCACGGGTTGTCCCCTGCTACTACAGTTGTGGTCGTTCGAGCGCTTAAGCGTCGGACGACCTGTGCTAGACGACGTGGGTCCGTACGGGCCCGAGATGTATCTGGGGGGAGAAGTCGATCGGCCGACGATGGGTTCTATGTGGTGCCGTCGCCGAGTAAGTTTTATCACAGTTAACTATTTCTTTCTTATTGACGATCGTCATTGTAAACAACTTGTCTTTCTTGCAGGTACAGTTCGCGCACGTGCAGGTCACGCGGGCGTACCGAGTCTTTGTGGAGCAGCTCGACCGCATCACAGCCGACGACGTGCGCTGGGAGCCGTACGCTGATACGGTAGTGCAGGCCCGTGCTCCTGGCGGTCTGTCTTCACTTTGCTGGCGTGA
This sequence comes from Dendrocalamus latiflorus, assembly GCA_017311315.1. Classification (NCBI taxonomy): domain Eukaryota; kingdom Viridiplantae; phylum Streptophyta; class Magnoliopsida; order Poales; family Poaceae; genus Dendrocalamus; species Dendrocalamus latiflorus. The sequence continues at coordinate 32,719,497 of CM029651.1, read as the reverse complement.
CCGGGCTTTCTGGCTCACCCGCCGGAAGCTCGTGTACCTCATCTACGTGGAGGACTACACACCCCAGCGGGTGATGCGGCAGTTCGGGCTATGGCAGCCGGTTCCTGTACCAGTCGGACCATCGCTTCCGCGGCACGTGCACGGGTGAGTGTACGTTTGTGCTAAATATGTACATACTTACTACTGCGTTCGCAAGTATCTCACATTACGTAATGGTTTTATACGCAGGCACAGCGGGAAGGGAGTGAAAAGAGGCACGGACTGGTCGGTGAGAATGCAGCCCTGGGTCGAGCAGTGGCAGGATGCGCTCGACGACCGCGTGGACGAGGACCGACCGTACGACAGCAGGGAGTACTCGGAGTACCTGCGCTGGTACCAGCCGCAGACCCGTATCAGGCTCGTATATGTGGTAGACCCGCCTGCCACACACGTCGCCGCTCCGACGGACACGTACCCCACGCACTTCGCGCACGACGCTCACCTCGCGGTACGTTACATGTCATTTCAAAGATTCCCAAATGGTAATGTCGTTTCCATAATCGACCATTTTATGTCTTTGTGTCCAGGCTGACGTCGGTTCTGACCTATACGCCGAGTCCGGCACAGTACTGGAGAGGCTCGCCAGTGGTGCGCAGCTGACCCATGAGGAGGGCCTCAGCTTTGCGCGTCGGGTGCACGAGGGGTGTAGACGTATCGTTAGCCTACTGTCCTGCACGAGGCTACCGGCGGTCTCCACGCCCCCCGCTACGACTGCTCGTCCACCAGTGCCACCTCCACCTGTGCCACCTCCACCAGCGTGGCACTACTATGGTGCACCTACGTGGACACGTCCTCCACCACCTCACCCGGAGCAGCCAGGGGGTTCAGCCTGGGCAGGGCCTCCTACACCGGTTCACTTCACGCCTCCTACGCAGACCCCTGTCTTCCCCACGCAGGGGGTGTACGCCTCCTCCATGGCGCCAGCTACGGGTACGCATAGGGTCTTATACCGTGTTTATCCGAAGACGACATGCAACGCACTAACGATATTAATATTGCAGGTACTTACCAGCACGGCGTCTCCCCAGGCCAGGAGGATGTGGACCAGTTTTTCGCGCCGTCGCCCGACGTCGCACCGCAGGTTCTTTCTGCCAGTGCCCTCCCCGGTGCACCGGAGATTACACAGCCAGAGGTGCAGCTGACTCCACCAGCGCAGGGGCGGGATAGACACCCTCCTCCTCGTTTTACCTTTTCGGATCGTCCTAATCCGTTGCACCGGAGGAGGGCCAAGCGAGGCCGTATGGGAGGACGCGGGCGCGGTGACGGGGCACAGCAGGGTGACCAGTGAGGCGTGCTGCAGATGCTATATATGTTATGCATGTAATGAAAATACATGCGCCATGTTACTCACAGTTATATTATGAAGTTTATTTATATTTACATAAGTCTATCATCTCTTTCCGCATATAAACTATCTCACTTAACAGTGTATGTATCGATCGTTCTCTACTCAATCTTTCAAAAAAAAAATTAAAAAACTTTTTACACACCTACAATATACAATGAACATAAACTTTTATTACAACTTCACCGTATTTTTTACCGGTTCAACGTTACAAAATTCACAAATTCTAAAACAATCACGGGGGCTACCTGAAGTCGCCTAACGGGATGGCGACTGCATGGCAGTCGCCTAACGGTATGGCGACTGCATGCCAGTCGCCATACGGAAGAGCGATTTAATGCAATCGCTCTACTGTGCAGCGAGATATATTGTGTCGCCGTGTGGTTGGGCGAACGCCTCCAGTCGCCCAACCATTAGGCGACTGGAGCCTATTTTTGTAAAAAATTTTCCCGCGGGTATATTTATGTAATTTCGAATAAAAAATGGATTATCCGTACAAAAAATTCGTGGATGGCCTTATGTCATTTTACTATCAATTACGTGCAGCGCTGCCATGCCGCACGATGGAAGATGGGGGCAGTAGAAGACAGGGCTTGCAGTTTTATGGACGGTTGCATGGGTGTCTTGGATCACATGCGGATAGGGGTGGAAAACGGTAATGGATAATTCGTTTTATCCGATATTCGTATCCAAGAAAACACGAATGTGGTAAGCAAAATCCGTATTCGAAAATATTCGTATTCGTATTCAAGAATATTCGTATCCGCATTTGAGAGTATTCATATTCGCATTCGTATTCGAGAATATTCGTATTCGTATTCGTATTCGAGACTATGCGATTCGTATTCGATCCGTTTCTAGAACCCATGAAAAATCCATACAAATTTTGTGATTCAAAATTTGAATTTAGGTGGTTTAAAACTGGTGAAAAATCGACAAAATTGCTAGGAATCCGTTTTATCCGATATTCGTATCCGTCCGAGAAAAATCTGTATTCGAAAATATCCGTATTCGTATTCGAGGATATTCGTATCCGTATTTGAGAATATTCGAATTCGTATTCGTATTCGTTTTACAAATATAGATTCGTATTCGTATTTGAGACTATTCGATCGTATCTGATCTGTTTCCACCCCTACATGCGGATGGGTCATTGTCGGGTGCAGCTGTAGCTACGGCTGGAGCGTAGAATCAGGCGCAGAATAGCTACTACCACAACAATAAAATAAATTCGCAAGTCAAGAATGGACATCACCGCACCAATGCATTATAGATAACCAAGAAAAGTCAAGCAGTCTTAGATTTAAGTATCCGTACAGCAAGATACCACCGAATCTATTTATGTTTGATAAATCCAAGTGGTAAATGTAAAGCCTACCCTGGTTAACAGAGCTGGCAAGATCCAACGCATTCTCTTCCTTCAACAATTAATTAATAACCAATACTAGCTTCTCTGGGTACTATCTACACTCTAAGAAATTCAACCATCAAGTACAAAAACCTAATAGTTTAGTCAGCTCCTATTTATTTTGACCGGCAAGTACATTCGGATGACGTTTAACAAAAACCCATTTATTTTTACGCCTTTGGTGTAACAGGCCACACCTTCACTGGCTCAAACAAGTCGTGCTAAATGCATATCCTATATATACATAAGTGTGGCATATCCGGTAAAAATGTTAAAATTTTCTTACAAAATTACCATATACAAGGGAAAGTATGTGTAATATATCTTCAAAATTTCAAAATCAAATTCAATCACATTTGGACAAACATTCGTTGAAATGCAATTGAGTTTGATATTGTGCAGAGACATAGAACATACCCTCCCTTGCATCTGGTAATCTTTTGGGAACTTTTATAAACCTCTAGCTTAGGTAAAGATGAAATTTACATTACATTCGCATTTTCATGTGATATTTCACAATACATGAGTGCAGAACACACTATAACGAATCACAATTTTAGTGACAAAACATAGTGATGAAAGCTTGATTTGTCACTATTAACATTATTTATAGTAACTAAGAATATTTCCGTCCCTGCTTTATCGATTATTAGTGAAAAATACTAAGTCACCATAAAATATTGTAGTAGCAAAGATTATACAATGATGAGCTATCATGTTGTCACTACTTCATATGCAAATAGTGATTACATGTTAAGTCATCATAGGACGCCTTAGTAGTGATGAATTTATAGTGATGAACTATAACATTGTCACTACTTAGTTAACAAATAGTGACAAAATCTTACGTCGTCACAAGACGTCGTAGTAGCGATGACTTTACAGTAACAAACTATCACGCTGTCACAATTCCATTTAGAACTTCGTCACAACAAAACTTAATAGTGACAAATTTATAGTGACAAACTTCCATGTTGTCACACCTTCATTTATATTTAGGGACAAATTATTTTTTTTCATCACAAGAAATCTTAGTAGTGACGTTTCTTTAGTGATAACTATCACGTTGTCACTCCTTTACTTATAATTAATGGCAAAATATTATGTGTCGCATGATAACTTTGTCACACAATATTATGTTGTGATGAAATATCTGGTGCTTCTCACACTCATGTACTTCCTATATTCCCTCCTAAAATAGTATCCTTGACACAAAATTAATCCACAAATGTCACAAAATTTCAAATCTGAAGTTCATCTACACAAGGAGAAATAAAAAAAAAGACAAATTCTATTGAAATGGAATTCTCTAATAATATAAAAGGGGAGTTTGTCCATTCACCCTTCCCCTCCATGCCTCTATCTAACCATTGAACCCTCTCACCATCATCATCCCTTGCTGTTCTTTTATTTCTACTAATATAAAAGGAGAGTTTATCCATTCACCCCCTTCCATGTCTCTATCGAACCATCGAACCCTCTCACCATCATCCACCCCTACTGTGCTTTCACCAAAAAATTGGCCAAAAAACACAAAAGAAAAGTAGTAAAACTCTCTATAAACCACCCCAACTCTCTGTAGACTGCAGCTGATGGCAATTGCGTCCACGATCTTCCATTATCCTTCCTCTCGCTATTCTCTCCTTCTCGGATCGTATAACATCCCAAAGTTTATGGAGTTCAAAAATGAATAAAATTTAAAAATTTTGCTTGCATCTTATTCCCTTGGCTTTTGGTTAGTGTTTCTTTGGGAAAATAACTTGTAAATACAAATTTTGTAAAGAAATGTACAATTGATAGAATTCAAATGAGACTAAAAGTCAAATCTAAAAAGATGATCCATAAAGTGGTATAGGAGAATTCATAGTAGAAACCATTTCAAAAACTCTAAAATAAGTTCATGACACTGGAAAGAAAATTTTGAATATTTTTTAGTATGTTCCAAAAATTATTTAAATCAAAATAGTGTATGTTGCATAAAATAGCAGAGTTCAAAGATTTTTTTGAGAAAAATCTAGGACAGATAAAATCTTGTAAAAACTACACAATATTTTGCACTGTGTCAATAGCCTCCACAAAATTTTTACAATTTTGGAGCCGATTTGCTATGTCTAAACATTTCAAAAAAAATCACCCAAGCCAAACCACCTTCCTTAGTTACTCCTTTCCTCCTTCTATTCTATGAAAGCACCTTTTGGTGTATATGCCACCTCTCTGTTCACTTGAAACCCTGCTGACGAGTGGGACCAGACCCCACCCGTTAGGACTCCCCTTCGTCTCTCGTTGACGCGTCAGGCCCATGTGTCAGAAGGCGTTGTCCACCTCACGCCTGCGCTAGCTCCTCCATGGTAGCATTGTCGCTGGAATTTAATGCTGTGCCCATAGTTTCCTGCTCACCTGCTTGCCCACACCTACCGATCACATCACCGTGTTGAGTCTCCCTACCCTTGTCTTCTTTTGTGTGTTGCGCTCCACGGAGAAGAGCTAGAGTTGCTCGTCCCACTAAGCTCATGAGAACATGCGAACTGCTCTCAGCCATATCGAGCCGACAAATCCCCTTAGTAGTGTCACCATCTCCCTCATCTCGCTCTCATCCCAACTGTCACGAGAAACTGAGTTTTCTTCCTCATTTCACCCCGGAACGCACCTTTGTCCTATATCCGATGTGTGTGCTCCGCCGTGCACCATAGTGGCTCGAGCCTTCTCGGTGAGCCCCTTGCCTTTTGTTCATGTCATATCATGCCACTCCTTCCCAATTTGGTTTTCCGTCACTTATTTCCACCTCCCCTACAACACATTGCCGGATACTTGCCATCTCCCTTAGCTCTAGCTGCCACCCTCACCAGAGCAATTCCCCCTCCTTGGTGAGCTAAAACCTCGCCATGGTCATTCTTAGCACCCCCTCTCCTTCCTGAACTCAATTCATCCCTTGGTTTTAGCTGAACTTTGCTATAGAAGCCTGTCGTCGTGCACTCTATTGCAACTCACCGATGTCTAGTCACCTCCAGCCTTCCCCACCATTACCATCCCCACTGACATGATTGAGGCAAGTTACTAAAGCTTTTGCGCTACTCCTTTTGGCCCAAAGTGAAGCCATTACTGCTACTGCTAAAGCTCTACCCAGTGCCATCGCTTCGCTCCACCGCTGACCAGCTTTGGTGAGCTCTAGGCCTCGGCACCACCACCAAAGGGACTGCCTTGATCCCTCTTTCCATTCCCTAGGTCAACTATGCCCCTCCACCACTCCCTCACTGCCGGTGAGCTCAGCAATGAGCTCTGCCGAGGCGCTCAGTTTGCTCCCTTCCTCTTTCTGATTTGTGGGGTCCACACGTTAGAAGATTCAAACCTAAGTGATTAAAATGCTAATTAAGTTAATTGGAAACTAATGTATTATGACATGCAGGCCCAAGATAATTAGTTAGTTGAAATTATATGTAAAACTAGGTTTAAATTATGAGAATATGACATGTAGGACCCACATGCATGTGTTACAATTACGATGATGTGAGGATGACCCACCTGTAAGAATGATAATTAGCACTAATGACCGGTTAAAAGTTAATAAGTCTATGACAAGTTGGCCCAGTTAAAATTAATTAGGGAATTTTAATTAAACTAAAAATTAAAAATTTGAGTCACTGACATATGGGACCCACTTGGTAAAATTAATAAATAAAACCCGATTTATAACACGTGAGACTAACATGCATGGCCCACATGTAAGAAATTTCAGAAAAACGAATAAAATGGGAAAAGCTACATTTAGTTATGTAAAAGTTTGCTTTCTCCATTAGAAAGTGTATTTTCGAAGATTATGCCTTCGACATCATCACTTTTATTATTTTCAGGATTTATAAATTGAATAAAATTCAAATGGGCATAGCTTTTGCATGTGAACTCCAATTAAGTGACTTTTGTATCTAAAATTTTCTAAAATCATGCTTTGTCTAAATATGCAAAAAATATTTAAATTTGGTCTCTATTTGAATTTTTGGCTCTTATTTGTGCTTATTTGGATTTTATCAAATAGATACTGCCACATCAGAAATCTACGAAAGCACTTTCAAACCATTCTCTTAGCAACTAGAGCAAGGTAAGCATCCTTTTTACCATGTTGATCCTAATATTTCAATTATTGTATGTTATTTTGCAAAACAATTATGCATGCATGTATGTTTTGAATAAAATCGCTATATTGTGGTAATGGTAGTTATATCTGCTTGTATGCATTGAATCTCCTTGCAAATTTGATATCCCCACTATTGTAACCCTTTAGAACATGGTTTAGACAGTAGCTAATATAAAATTAGGTATATTACATTGAGTATATGGTCTAGATGCTTAGCCACCCACTAGTTTTCACTAAGTTTGATTATTCGAAAAAACTTGAGCGTGGTTATGGGTTATTATCACTGATTTATAGAAGGATTTTGGAAGATAGTCTATCTTCTCATCCAGATTCTCAAGAAAGATAAGCCATTCGAGTGGACTGTAGTTGTGAAGAAAACTTCCAAGAACTGAAAATCAAATTAACAACAGCCCTAGTCTTAATACTTCCAACCCTAGAAAAGAATTCCAAATATATTGTGATGCTTTGTAGATGATATATTGATTTACTTCAAGACTGAAGAAGAACATCAACAACATCTACACATTGCTCTAACGAAACTTAGAGAGTATCAACTACCAAGTGTGACTTCTAGATGAAGGAAGTTACATTTCTGGGACATATCATTACTGAAGAATGAGTAAACGTTGATCTAGAGAAAGTTAAAGCTGCCATGGAGTGGAAGTGGCCTACAATAGTGACTGAAGTCTAAAGCTTTCTAGGATTGGCGGGTAATTATCGCCGATTTATAGAAGGATTTTCGAAGACGGTCCATTTTCTCACCAAGCTTCTCAAGAAAGACAAGCCACTTGAGTGGAATGACAGTTGTGAAGAAGGCTTCGAAGAACTGAAGACCAAATTAACAACAGCCCCAGTCTTAATACTTCCAAACCCTAAAAAAGAATTCCATATATAACGTGATAGTTCAAAGCAAAGACTGGAATGTGTGTTAATGCAAGACATAAAAGACAGCTTATACTTCAAAGCAACTACGACCAAACGAAGAAAATTATCCAACTCATGATTTAGAACTAGCAACTGTGGTACACTCATTGAAAATTTGGAGACACTATTTGTTGGAAAATCATTGTGAAATATTCTCTGACCAGAAAAATCTGACATATATATTCACCCAGCTAGAACTGGATTTGAGATAGCGAAGATGGTTAGAATTGATTAAGGATTATAATTTGAATCTTTAATATCACCTAGGGAAAGCTAATATTGTTGCAGATGCTTTGAGCTAAAGGTTATATCATGGCATAGCCAATATGTCAGAGTATCCGCCTCAACTATAGAAAGATATACAGCAATTGAACTTGAAGAAAACTGAATAAGGGTTTATAGAAGCATTGGAAATTCAACCAACATTAACTGATCAAATCAAGGCCGCTCAAGACAAAGATGAAGAATTTCAACAACTCAAAAGAATAATAGTCAGGAGGAGAACTCCACATAATTGACTGAAGACTAGCACAAAATTTTAAAATTATGTGCTCACTATTGCATACCCAAGAAAAGAAATTAAAAGACTTGATACTAGCAGAAACCCATTTATCACAATTTTTCATACATCCTGGAGATATAAAGATATATCAAGACTTGAAGAAGAGATTTTGGTGGAATACTATGAAGAAAGATATAGCTGAAATATAGCAAGATGTAATGTGTGCCATAAAATAAAAATAAACCATCAAAGATCAGGGTTGCTACAGTAATTGCTAGTCCTAGTGTACAAATGGAAAGATATTAATATGAATTTTATTTTCGAACTTCCTAGGATACAAGAAAGATATGATTCCATCTCTAGCTCATGTGCTAACCCCAGCCGAGCCGTCTCCATCTTTCCTCCTTTCCTTAGCCAGTCGCATACTTTTGCTTTTCCACTTTCTCTCCAAGGGGCTTCGCCGCAGCTGCTGACGCATGGCCCCAGGCCCACCTATTAGGGGTCGTCTTCCACCTCTCCTCGTCCACACAGTGCCGCTCCAACCTGCCATGACCGCGCCTGTGCAGCTTTGTGCTGCTGCAAAAGCCGATCGCCTCGAGCGCCCTTTTCCACACCCTCGCGTCACTCCAAGCCTTCGTAGCTGCCCTGTCGCATCGCCTTAGCCTCCCTCGCTATGCCACCGCTGCTGCACGCGAGAACTGGCGCTTGGTCGTGAGAAAGCCACAAGTGACATGGCATCATCTCACCATTTAAGGCCCCTTCGACTGCATTGTCTTGCTCAGAATTGCGTTCTGTATCCATTTCTTCACTTTTCGGTCCATCTTCTCCATTGAGTCGGCCGAAACAAGAGTGCTCCACCATGACCACCGTCGCATCTAGTGGCAAAAATCCATGCCATCTACATCAAAATGCACCATTTAGGCATCCTCTTCTGAATCTCTCAATCAATTTCTGCTTTACTACAACGCCTCGTCGGATCTACGTCTTCGTCTCCGGTCATCCTCTGCTGCCGCTACGATTGCCACTCTCCAATGAGCTTCTTCCCTGTTGGGTTACTCCCAGGAATCAACACGAACAAAGCAATCTGCAGATTTGTGGATATTTCAGAGATAGAACAGTATTTTCGGTGGGGGAATGAAAAACAGAGGAACACACGATTCTTGGGGCAATTTTCGTATATCTTTCACTGAATGCAAAGTGAATACAATGACTATCTCATTTTACAACTGACCCAACTGAAAACACTAAACAATTGGCTTCGATCCTATTTTGTCGGACGCCACTTCGCCCGGCTCTACGAACTCTGCGCTGGACTCTTGACTGATGAAAATACGACAACGCAACTCTTTAACTGAAACCCGGTTCAGCCAAACACAAAACTGACCGAGTCAGGATTATTTGCTACACACTCCCTCCTAATCCTGACTTAAACAGAGAAATATTGAACTCCCAACAGCTCTCTCATCTCTGCAAATTTTACCCTCGGTAAAGCTTTTGTCAAAATGTCTGCACATTGTCTTTCACTGCTGACAAACTCGACTGAGACCAAGTCTCGCTCAATGAAATCCCGAATAAAATGAAAATGGGTATCAATATGCTTACTCCTTCCATGGAAGACAGGATTCTTCATGAGTGCTATTGCGGATTTGTTATCCACTCTCAAGACCACCCTTTTTGGTTTCTGACCCATCAGTTCGCTCAGAAGGCTTCTCAGCCAAACGGCTTGGCAAGCGGCAGCTGTTGCAGCCATGAACTTCGATTCACAGGAGGATAATGCCACCGTCTTCTACTTCTGAGAACACCACGCCATTGGGCCTCCTCCAAAATAGAACACTAGTCTAGTGGTACTCTTCCTTTCATCAAGGTCACCCCCGAGATCACTATCACTGTAGCCCAAGATCTCTTCTTCTCCTCCTCTGCGATATGCAATACCGAAGCTTAACGTTCCTTTTACATACCTCAGTAAGTGTTTCACTGCCTGGAGGTGACACTGCTTCGGTGATTCCATATAGCGGCTGACCATACCAACAGCAAAGCTGATGTCGGGTCTTGTATGTGTTAAGTATCGGAGGCTTCCAATCAGGCTCCTATACTCAGTCGCATCCACTGAAATTCCTTCCTCATCTTTTGTCAACTTGAGCTTCGGCTCCATGGGATACTTTGTGGGATTACATTCCCACATTCCTGCTTGCTGCAGTAGTTTCTTCGCATATCCCTCCTGTTTCAGTACAATCCCCTTGCAGTTCTGCTCCACTTGGATCCCGAGGTAGTAAGAGAGGACCCCGAGGTCACTCATTTCGAACTCCTTCTCCATTTGCTTCTTGAACTGCTGGATCTCCTCTTCACTGGTTCCTGTGACTAGCAGGTCATCTACATATACTCCCACAATGACAACATTGTTACCTGAGCTGCGTCTGTATACTGCCTGCTCTTGAGGACACTTCTGGAAACAAATGCTCTTCAGAGTTTTGCCAAGACGGATGTTCCATGCTCTTGGTGTTTGCTTCAGACCGTATAAAGCTTTTGAAAGCTTGTATACCATCTGCTCTTTGCCTGCTGCAACATACCCCTCTGGTTGTGTTACATAAACATCCTCAGTTAACTCACCATTGAGGAAAGCAGTTTTTACATCAAGGTGATGCACTGACCACCCCTCTCGAGCTGACAGGGCAAGCAACATTCTCACTGTTTCAATTCTGGCAACAGGGGCAAATACTTCCTCATAATCAACCCCTTTCTTCTGCACAAATCCTCTAGCTACTAGCCTAGCCTTGTGCTTGACTACCTTCCCATCAGCATCTTTCTTTTGTTTAAAGACCCATTTTAGGCTAATTGGTCTGTGTCCTGCAGGTAACTCTGTAAGACTCCAAGTCTTGTTCTTCTCAATTGACTCAATTTCACTTTGCATTGCCTCTTCTCATTCCTTCCTTCCCACTGCCTTTCTGAAGTTCACCGGCTCATCTGCAATCAGCAGTAGTTGTTCGAGTTCAAAAACTAGTGATTGAGTCTCTTCATATATATCAGCCAAGGACCTGAATCCTCTAACAGGTGTTGCATCATATGCAGACGAGTTTGACTCAACACTACTTGGTGAGGCATACTCGGCTGATGGCTGACTATCTGCTGGCAGATGTGCACTTGGAGTCAATGGTGACCAGGTTGATTGAGCTGGTCCATCTTGCTACAATGTTACTATTTCCTCTGCATTATCGCCTCTGGGACTACATTCACTTGTATTGCCAACTGGAGAATTCTGCACTTGATCACTTGTAGCCTCAGCCTGAACTTCTTCAGTTGCCGGTTCTGCTACAGTGAACTCAGACCAGTCTGCTGTTAGGGTGCCATCTCCTGTCTCCATTTCCTCCCAATTCCACATTTTCTTCTCATCAAATACTAAATCTCTACTGACATGTAGCCTGCAGCTTTGAGGATCAAAGAGTCTGTGTGCCTTGCTTCCTGGCTCAGCTCCAAGGTACACCCTTTTCTTGCTTCGGTCTGACAATTTTCTCAGCTGATTTGTTTGCACTTTTGCATATGCAATACACCCGAACACCCTGAGATGTCCCAGTGCTGGCTTCCTCCCTTTCAGAACCTCGTAGGGTGTGGCTTCCTTCATTGCTTTGGTTGGGACTCGATTGAGCAGATAAACAGAATGTCGCACTGCTTCTCCCCACAGATTCCCCGGTACGGCCATAGATTTGAGCAGGCTCCTGGTGGTAGCAAGGACTGTCCGATTACGGCGCTCCACCACACCATTTTGCTGTGGGGTGTATGGTGCGGTTAAGTGTCTTTGTACACCCTTCAGCTCACAGTACTCCATGAAGGTTTGAGAGACAAACTCTCCACCTCTGTCTGTCCTCAAGCACTTCACCTTCTGGGACAATTCTCCCTCTGCCAGAGCTTGGAATTTCTTGAATGCCACAAAAGCCTGGTCTTTGGACTTAAGAATATAAACCCACATGAACCTGCTATAGTCATCCACTAATAGGAAGAAATACCTATTTCCTCCAGCTGTTTGTGGGGTTATGGGTCCACATAAATCGGCATGAACCAACTCCAGTGGGCAACTAGCTCTGTAGTCAACCTGCAAAGGAAATGGTAGTCTGCTTTGCTTTGCTATAAGGCATCCTTCACAGACCTGAGTCGGATGATCAATCCTCGGCACTCCTCTAACCATATCTTTAGTGACCATCTGCTTCATAGCATGCAAGTTCAGATGCCCCAGTCTAGCATGCCACAACCATGCATCTTCATCCAACCTGATAGCAAGACATACCGGGGCTACAGTGCATAACCTCTTCTTGTATAGCCTATTTTCAGATCTCTGAACTTTCATGAGCAATTGGTCCATCCTGTCATACATCCACAGATGATTTCCAAACATCACTATTCTGCAACCATCCTCGGTCAGCTGTCCCAGACTCAAGATGTTTGTGTGTAGACTAGGGATGAAATAGACCCCTGTGATCAGCTTTTGCTCACCATTTTTGCACTCCAACAAAACTGACCCTCTTCCTTTAATTGGCACTGTTGACCCATCTCCAAATCGGACTCTCCCGACAATACTTTCATCCAGCTCTGCAAAGTGGGTTTTCTTGCCAGTCATGTGGTTTGTGGCCCCATTGTCCAAGAACCAGATATCTTCATCTATCTTCATCTCTGCTGCACACTTCTCTGACTGAAGCTCCCCTTCATTCAGTAAAACTGTCTCATTCAGTTGCTGTGTGCAGACCGACAATAGCAAAGCAGACTGATCCTCTTGTGTACTGGTAAGGTTTACTTCTTCGTCTTTGCGTTTTCCACTCCGACATTCAGAGGCATAATGACCGTAATTCTCACAGGAGTAACAATTTATGTGACTCTTGTCCTTCTTTGCAGAGAAGTTACCTGTTCCTTCTCTTTTGGAACCTCCATTGTCGGATCTGCCTCGACCACGCCCTTGGCTTCTTCCTCTTCCACGGCCTAGCCACTCTGACTTGCCGTTTCCTCTACCTCTGTTGCGAGATGCAGAATCGCCATATTTTCCTTTTTGCCTCGCCTCCCATTCTGCTTGTGTCAGCAGAAGGTGACCATCTCCATTCGCCCGGAGACGAAGGCGCTCTTCATACGCCTTCAGTCTTCCAATTGCTTCTTCAAACAACATGGTTTCTAGATCCGAACATTGTTCTATTGAAGCTACTAAGTGAAGAAATTTATCTGGCACAGAATCGAGAATTTTCTTCACTAGGGCAGATTCTTTCAGAGGTTCTCCAAGTGAGCTAAACTTACTGGCCATTGCGCTGAGCTTCCCGGCGAAATCATCCACCGTCTCCCCCTCTTTCATCTGCAAGGTCTTGAATTCGTTCTCCAATGTCTGAACCCGTGCCTTCTGCACCCGGTCAGCGCCGAGATACCTTGTCTTCAGAGCGCCCCAGATCTCCTTTGCAGATTTCTTCTTCGCAACCTGCAGCAGCACGTCTTCGGGTAATGCCTGGAAGATGAAAGCCCTTGCGATCTTGTCCTTCTTCTGATCTGCCGCCGTGCCGGCCGGCGGCTCCACCGCCTCCCAGATGCCCTGGGCATCCATCAACGCCTCCATCCGGATTGCCCAGGAGGTGTAGTTTACCCCCGTCAGCGCTGGACATTGAAACGGCACACTGCCGCCTTCCCGGTTCGCCTGCTGCGTGGAGAGCACCATGGATATGTTCTGCAATCACTTGTGCGTGTGTGGCTCTGATACCACTTGTTGGGTTACTCCCAGGAATCAACATGCACAAAGCAATCTGCAGATTTGTGGATATTTCAGAGATAGAACAGTATTTTCGGTGGGGGAATGAAAAACAGAGGAACACACGATTCTTGGGGCAATTTTCGTATATCTTTCACTGAATTCAAAGTGAATACAATGACTATCTCATTTTACAACTGACCCAACTGAAAACACTAAACAATTGGCTTCGATCCTATTTTGTCGGACGCCACTTCGCCCGGCTCTGCGAACTCTGCGCTGGACTCTTGACTGACGAAAATACGACAACGCAACTCTTTAACTGAAACCCGGTTCAGCCAACTGGTATCGCTTGGTGATACCACACTTGTTTAGATTTTTGTGATTTTCAACTAGTCTTTGGAATAGTATGGACCGTGGGAATCCATGCTAGAAATGGTTTAACAAAGATTGTTCCTAAATAAATGTTGTGGCTATGGATGGCCATTGATTACAAGTTATATATGCTCTCGTATTACTTTCTTATCAATGCAACTGATATTGTGAAATGGCTCTTTAAATGATACTATCTCCATTGTAAATAAAACTGGCTTTAAGCAAAACAAACTAGACATGACAGCTACCCTTTGATATAGCTTGCATGTATTATTACCTTTGCTATAAAGTTTTATGGAGTACAATTTTGTACTCACAATTGATTGTTGAACAATATCAGTGGAGCATGAAGATAACCCCTCGGTTAGTTACTATTATGCCGTGAGTTTTGGTGCTGATGACGCTGAGTTCTAAGGATCTTAACCCAGTTGGTTGCCTATAGATTGAGACTAATAAAATGGGCCCATTGTCTTTAACTATTGTTTAATTCTGTTGCAAGTATTTTTTATGTGTGAACATTTGGCTGGTCGTCCCTCTTTATGTAAAACTTGGTCTCAATGGCCTATGTATAACTGCTAATAATATGTTCTACTCTATTTTATTTACTTGTGTATGGATGTGATGTAATATTGTAAAATACGTATGCTAGCTACTGATCATGGGACTAGCAGTAAACACATAAGTATTAGAATTGATTTTTTGGGTCCAACAAAGACTGTAGGACCAAGGAGGTGATTAGAAGAGGGTTGAATAGGCGCCACACAAGCACTACTCCTTCTATAAACTTTCCCTTCAATGACTTTTAGGTTTTTTCACTCTAATAGCTATGAGGAGATATGAAGATTAGAGCCTATACATGTATAGCAGAAACACCTTGAAAAGTCAAGAAATATAACCAACGAAGTACCAAAATACCCTATAGGATGATCTGATTTCAATTCAGAAGGTTCGACTGCACCTAGTAGGATGGTCTGACTTCAACCTAGATATTCTAAATTGACATGAGCGGAAAAACAACAAATCGCAATTGGGGCAAGAACTTGCACTACTTCCAAACAAAGGCTCTAAAGGACTTGAAACACAACTACTCTAGGGTCTCAGAAACCTATTCCAACAAGAGATCGCACAAAAACACTTCAAAGTTTTGACCTTTTCTCTTGTAAAGCCAACAACCACTAAAACTAGGCAAGAACGAAAACTTGAGCCAAATACTTGCTCGTGGGTTAAAGGTGGTCAAGATGACCTTGGATCAACTACCATATGTCTTAGCAAGCAAAACAACAACAAACGACCAAGCCATAAGCCCTTAAGATCAACCCCCCAAATCACCATTTCTTAGCTAAAACCGGGTAAATCCAAGAACTTGTGAAGGAAGGTGCCTAGATAGATGAGACCTAGTCTCCAAGAAATATTTCCATCACTTACATGCCCTTGGTACCAAGCAAGATCAAGAGAGGAGAAGGTAACACCAAAAATCAAGCCAAAACAAGATTTCAATAGTTGAGCAAAGAGCAGAAAGAGTTGGACAAATTTTGGATATCTATTGATCATTGGATATGAATATTTATAGCCACACCCTAGCCACTCACAAATCCTAAGGATAACAAGAAGCTCAAGCACAAGAGCCACATTTCATCTCTCAAAGTTCGCTCATACAACCCTAACTCTAACTCTCCTCTACTTGGCTTAAGTCCTAAGCCAGCTCCTCTCCATCCTTTTATAGTGGTGGCTCACTTACAACTCTCAAGAAACTCTAAAATCTATATACAAAGTGGATTCTATCCACCAGGCGAACCTGATAACCCAGCACATAATGGGGTTTTCACTTACACTCACATGTTTCTTAAAGTACCGCTTCCACTTGGCTCCAATAGTCCAATTTTCCTTGTCTTGTCTTCCTCTTCATGACCTAAACACTTAAGCCCCATCGTAGTTTTGCAAACCACCTCCATACCTGGTATCGGGTAAATGTCCAAAATGCCATTCCATTTATGTTTCCCAAATCCTCCACATTAAAGCATCGCCCATGCTTCGCCAAGCCTCTAACGCGTTCGGATTCATGAAATCATTCTCGCTTGCAAACATGTCCAAGTCACTTGGTGCACCATATGCATCACCTTGCACTATGACTGCACCTGGCTTCCCTAACCATTCTGGATCTCAGCTCTTCCATAAGCTTAGTCCCGGTCCACACTATCGTTGCTCGGTATGTCCAACACTTTGGAAGCCTTGATCATCTTCTAGTGGTACCTTGACCGTTCTAGGCCTTAGCTCTCCTAGATAAGTCTCGGTCCCCTCCGCCTCCCCGTGACATAGCTTCGATGTCATGTCCACTCTGCTAGCCTTGATCATCTTTCGATGGCACCATGATCGTCTTGGACCTTAGCTCTCATAGCTAAGTCTCGATCCCCTCTACCTCATCATGACGTAGCTTCTAAGTCATGTCCACTCCGCTAACCTCAATCATCTTCCAGTGACACATGATCATCTTGGACCTTAACTCTCATCGTTAAGTCCTGACTCCCTCTGTCTCACCATGACGTAGCTCCAGAGTCCTACAATCATCACAAACATGCAAACACATCACGTAGCACTACTGAGAGATCAAGCTCCATTTAAGTTGGTTTGGGTGATAATGACAAATACTATTATGAGGTTGTGGTGATAATGATAAATGCATTTGTGAGACTAACCTTGTTTGTTAATTATGATATTACTTAGTCTCAAAAGGATGAAAAAGGTAAAATCATTGAGGTATGCATTCGATATTTTTCTTATAATCTTGTTGCATTTCTCACATCCAAATATATGATTAAATGACAAATCTATATGTGAGACTAATATATCTATTTAAATATATTATTGCTTAGTCTTATTTGGATGAAAAGGTGAAATCAAAGAGTTATGCATTCAAAATCACATTCTTATATATTAGTGCAGTCTTTAGATCCAAAATATAGATTAAACTCCACAAATAGTCCAAAATAAATATGTGCATATTTCTTCATTACACATACTTGTATGAACACATTTAGGGGGAGTTCAGTCTGTGTTTTGAGGTCTCATAAGTATTGATCTATGTTTCCTTTAATACACATATTTAGGATCTTTAATTTAAAACACACCTTTTGAGTATATATAGCTTGTGTAGTTCATATATACTTATTTATAATCGAGTTGTCATCTAATTTCTCCATCATGTGTTAATGTTTGGATGATTAATGATAACCAGATAAGTAAGTTTTTCTTTGAGAGCTTATGTTAGAGTATATAAGTGTTGTGTATATGTTGTATACTCGTAAATACAATCTTTATCTTATTATTTATTGAGATTATCATGAATTATCCAAAAAGAAAGAATATTAAATCTAGTCTCTCCATTATGTGTTAATGGTGAAGTTTGGTAATTAACGGTAATTGTTTTAGGGACTAACATTTTTTATGAATTGGATGAATATGTTAGGTTCCATAAATGAGAAAGACTTGGGATGACTTCATGTGTTGAAGATCATCAAGTCAAGTGGTGGATGCATCATGAGTTGATGTATGTCCAAGAGGAGATGATCATATATCACTACTATAGAAAAGGTCATCACAGACGGTTCAAAAACGTCATCACAGACGGTTTTGTGAACCGTCTGAAATTATGGGTCAGTGATAATACGAGGTCATCACAGACGGTTTTCGAACCGTCTGTGATGCAAATATCACAGACAGTTTTTAGTTAAAAACCGTCTGTGATATATAGTTATCACAGACGGTTTTTAGTTAAAAACCGTCTGTGATATTTACATATCACAGACGGTTTTTAACTAAAAACCGTCTGTGATATTCCCTTCTATTTCTAAACCTATTTCTGTTTATTGGCTAGCCTCAGGAAATGCTAGCCATGCCCTCTGAAACAAGCAGATCAACATGTGCATGTATACATCCAATTCACATCTCAATTCATTTCACAAACATAAAACATCAATTTTTATTAAGATTAGAGTATACCATTACAATATCTCAAAACAACGAGCAGGTTACACAACAAGAACAACGAGCAGGTTACACAACAAGAACAACGAGCAGGTTACACAACAAGAACAACGAGCAAGTTATACAACAAGAACAACAAGAACAACGAGCAGGTTACATAACAAGAACAACGAGCAGGTTACACAACAAGAACAACGAGCAGGTTACACAACAAGCAAAGATCATCTATGCCTTCTCGCCCCTGATGCAACGCATGAGCTGAATGTCTTTGATGACCACCATCGTCGGCGTTGATTGAGCGTCTGCCCGGTTGGCACGAGCTAGATGCTTCTGCGTCGTCTGCAAGGAGGAGGACAGCAAGGAGGAGGAGAACAACAAGGAAGAGAACAGCAAGGAGGAGGACAGCAAGGAAGAGGAGAACAACAAGGAGGAGGACAGCAAGGAGGAGGACAGCAAGGAAGAGGAGACCAGTAAAGAGGCTGGATTTTGGTTATATTTATAGGGAAGGGAGAGGGAGGGAGAAGCGGGAATTCGAAATTTTTGGCGCGGGAACGGAAAGGCGGAGCTACGATTCGTGGGGCTGAGGATCGATAGGCCCAGCGGTCAGATTATCATAGACGGTTCTATATATAGAACCGTCTGTGATGAATGAATATCACAGACGGTTCTATATATAGAACCGTCGGTGAATTGGAGCACAAATTTTATATACCGATGCAATATAAACAACTAGTCTGAAAAAAAAATAGCAAAGGTTTATATAGTTTATATATACTCATTTGAAAGGTTTCGACGAGATCTACAACTTTGCAGTTGAAGAAAAATCCAAATTCCGAAAATAAAACCAAGAAAAAGGGCAAAAACAGAAACCAAAAACTTGCGACGCAGGTTTAGGTCCAAAGATGGCCGATTTTCGGGGTCTTGGAGGTCGACCGGCGCAAGCTGGTCATTTTTTTTGGATCGGGCTCGTCGTTAGCTTTCCAACGAGTACAAGAACGTCGAAAACGGACACCGTATGCAAAAGTTATGCACGTTTTACTGAAGGTGTCTCAAAACTGAACCATACTCGGACTTAAGCGGGAAAATATGAAATTTTGAGGGATTGCAAGGCGGAAAATGTATCACAGACGGTTTTTATTATAAAACCGTCTGTGATACTAGAATATCACAGACGATTTTATAATAAAAACCGTCTGTGATATTCCAGATTATCACAGACGGTTTTTATTATAAAACCGTCTGTGATATTCTAGTATCACAGACGGTTTTATAATAAAAACCGTCTGTGATAATCTGGAATATCACAGACGGTTTTTATTATAAAACCGTCTGTGATATTCTAGTATCACAGACGGTTCAGCGTTAAGAACCGTCTGTGATACTCATTTTTCCCGCCACAAATACCACAGACGGCCTCCAAATTAAAACCGTCTGTAATAGTGTAAATCACAGACGGTTTCACAAAACCGTCTGTGATTTGGCGTCTACTATTAGGCTTTTTGTGGTAGTGTATTGATCATCAAGTCAAGTAAAGATCCATCATGTGTTGATGGAGTTAAAGTAATGGATGCATTATGAGTTGATGCATGTCAAGACTATGACTCAAGGTAAAGGTATGGCTAGCTAGGGCTAAGGTGTATTCTTAGTCTTTTACCGATCTTAGTGTTTGGTTGGAAGTCCGGATTGCTAGTATATGTTGCCGTACTATTAAGAGGAGTCATGTCTAATAGTTTGTGTTTTGCAAATAATTGAAGCTCAAGTGTTGAATCCTTGTAACATGGGATTATACATTGCAAATGTGTTTTTCAAGTATTTGAAGTCCATGTTTCCATTCTTTGTAGTATGAGGTTTATATTTGCAAATGGTTGAAGCTCATATATATAATCATTGTGTCATGATTTTAAAAGTGTGTAAAAATATTTTGCAACTTGTTGAAAATCATGGATAATCCTTGTGTGCATGATACTGTAGTTTGCAAATGTGTTTTGCAAAATTTGTTGAAGTATATGCACTTCTCAGGGAAATCTAAACTACCGAAATGTATTCTGTGGTACTATTGTTGAATGGGATTACCGTCGCTGTAATCATGAAACTGCCACGTCAGTTGGTGGTCGGAAGACCTGAGTAGTCGAGATCTGTGTGATCGAAGACCAGTGTGGTTGAATTAGCATGGTCGAAACCGACGTGGTCGAGATCTATGTGATCGAAACTAGCATGGTCAAAATCGATGTGGTCAAGATCTGTATGATCGAAGACCAGTATGGTCGAAACTGACGTGGTCGAGATCTATGTGATCGAAGACTAGTATGATCGAACCAAGATGGTCGGATCTGACATGGTCGAGATCTGTGTGATCGAAGACCAGTGTGGTTGAACCAACACTGTCAGAACCGACGTGGTCGAGATCTATGTGATGGAAACCAACGTGGTCGAAACTGACGTGGTCAAGATCTATGTGATCAAAACCAGCATGGTCAAAACTAACATGGTCAAGACCTGTGTGGTCGAAATTGATGTGGTTGAAATGATGTGATTAAGACAATGTGGTGGAAGATCGATATAGTGGTCGGAAAGCTGTGTGATCAGAGACCAACATGGTCAAATACTAACATGGTCGACGTCATCAAGACCTGAGTGGTTGAAACCAATGTGGTCAAAGACTAGCGTGGACGGAGGCCTATGTGGTTGATCCAGACAACATGGTCGAAGACCTGTGTGGTCGATCCAGACAACGTGGTCGGAGATCAGTGTAGTCAATGATCGAAAATTCTGACCAACTCTGTGTGAGCGGTCCGTCTAGCTCTGTGTGAGCGGTCTGATCAACGAGCGGAACTACCGTCTCTTTGTGAGCGGTACATCTGATCTGCGAAATGTCCGGCTTATGTAGCGGTATGTTTTTTCTAGAGAGACACCTGTGTGGAGTCTTCTCGTCTCCAAGGAAATCGGTAGTTCTGTACAAGTGCTGTTGTACTTCTAATGATCGGTAGTACTGGGCTTTGCATGACAGAACTACAAGATTTGCCTGCAATGGCTAGTTTTCTGACTGTTGCTGAGGGGAGTGGAAGTACCAGTCGTTTGCCTGTGGTACTTTTGAAAATCCTGTTTTTCTATCACAACGGCTAGTTTTGAGATGTGGGGTATATATACCCCCTTGTGGTTGGTTGCAAGAGTACTTTTGGCACTCCATTTCACTCTCTTAAGCTAGTGTGAGGTACTCCTCTCAATTATGCATGTGTTACACGTTATGAGCAAGGAGGAAGGCTCTAGATTACGGCCCTGTTTGGATACGCTTAAAATCCGATTCTGGGTAGAATTAAGCGAGAATCCCACCCAAACGCTTTGATTATTTTTCGATTCTTTCAACCGCCGCGGTGGGAAAGATCGGCATTTGCACTGGGAGTCTAAAATCCTGTACCGCGAGCCCGAGGGGTCGTTTCTTCCACCGTGACGATTCTTCAGACTGCAGATTCTTCAGACCGCGACTTATCAGAAAATCCTGATCAGATTAAAATCGATTCTCATATAAGCGTATCCAAACAGGGCCTACATGTGTTTCGTCTAGAGATGGATTGTGTATCCACTCGAACTTGTGCATTCGTTGCATGTGGTGAGAGTCAAGCAAGGGATTGACTTATTATTCTTGAAGTTTGCCAACTCCTAGACGGCGTTGGAGGCATCATGTGTAGTGATCTTCTCAAAGAAGGTTGTGAGAAAACTTGGCAAAGTTGTGAAGGTTGGAGCTCACCTATCCGGAGCGGGAAAGAGCTACTACTAGTGGATTGAGGTGTTTCAGCTTAATTCATGGAGCCGATCCAATTCGTTTGGGCTAACCTCAACGTGGGCTAGGGAGACTAGCAAGCCTCCAAACACTATAGTAAAAAGATACCGTGTCTTTGTGGTTTGTTTTCTTGTGCTCAATTTACTTTCAAGCAATTTACATTCATATAATTAAATTGGTTGCTTGTTATCCTAGGATTGCAAACCTTGTCACGGACTTAGGTTGTTGGTGCACTTAGGTGAATCTAGTTGATTTAGGCTTTGTTTATGATAAACCAATTTGATTTAAGCTTCTGGATTATATTCTTAGTTTTAGCCAAATAGCTTAAGTAGAATTAATTAAGAAGAGATTTTTTTTAGAAATGACTATTCACCCCCTCTAGTCAGCCTCCTTGATCTTACAACTGCACAACATACAAAATCATCAATTGACATAATTGATGAACCAAGAATACATACCTCCGTGCTTCGCTCATGAAAGCACCACCAAACCACATAGCCGTCCCATGGCTCACAATGCACCAAGTGCACCACACACATCATCACTCAATCCTCCTCATGCTCGTCTACTAAAGCCCATCATGGTTCCCCAACATGCACCTCACAACATCTAGGCACAAACTCAAAGCCCTCATGGCATCACATTCGTTGATTATGCTAATAGCCATTCTCATTAGCATCCTCGAGCTATTTGCACATCAATAAACTAAGCAAACAATTTTCAGGTACAAGTTCTTCCCAACTTAACCCACATTAATTCAAATATGCAATGCGCAACCAATATGCATCAATTCCAAAGCCCTAGAACCTTGGACTCACTTCTAACAAATTTCAATATGGTTCACTCAAACATATCTTATTAACCTAGTTGGACCTTTTGATTTTAATCTAGATCTTCTGATTTGCCTCTCTTTATAATAAATCCTCTCTGACCAAAGTCCGATTCGATGGTTTGTTTTAATTCGGAGCTTTTAATTGCACATATATCAAGATTTCAACTCCCTAACCATGGTCCAATCCAGCATGGACCTTCTGACTTGCCAACACGCAAACTCCCCAAAAACTAAACTCAAACTTTGACAACACTTGGTCAAACATAGTCAAATACTTATCATAGACCATTGGGTAACCTTCATATGGTCTCACAAGGACCAGTAGTGTCTTAGTAATTGAAACGGTTGTGACTCAAACAAGAACTGGCTTGAAATATTACTATAGGGCAGACCCATTTCTATGGCTTTGGTGATAACACTAAGCTCGCAAATTAAATTTATGGAACTAAACGGGAGCATATCACACATAGTGCTGCTAGGGGACATCTCCAGGATCGGCCAGCCAGTGAGGCGCATGCAGAGAATCTAGATCTAGCAGAGACACAATCGCTCATCTTCCATAATGTCAAGCATGAGTGATGAGTTCAAAAAAAAGCATGAGTGATGAGCCATTGAGCCTCATCTACCATGGCCTTCTATGCTTGTGCTTCGGCCCTCACCCGGCCACTCCCAACCAAAAGCAAACGCCAACGCCAATCCTAGGCTATACCTTTACTCATGCCCGTTGCTACACCCCACGCGTGCCTAACTATAGCCCAGTTCTTTTGAGCATATGGCTTATGACTTTCCTGAATAAATAAATATGACAGTTTCTCTGTTGCCATTTCGAAACGGCTTACCATGGTAGTTTTTCGATGTGGTTTATCAGCTTATTGGCATTCAATTCATTTATATAATTACTCATGGTAGGATCAAAAGTCATTAATCATAACTGAAAATAACCCACCACCTATAGTGTCAAAGACCTTTAGAACCAGATCCTCTTATCGCTCCGTTCCAACAAACGGGAACACGCTTGCTTTCTCAGCAAGGGCCAAACGGCACGCCCATACACCTGGATATATTCGGGGCCTTCCGATGGTACCGCTGACGGTCGAGGTCATGGCGGAGGATAAGCTCCCGAGCATTGATTTCGAATTGAACGGACCTGCAGGCTCATGCCATTAGTAAGGACAGTGGCAAATCCTCAATAATTCCACCCTCCGAAGGCAACGGACCAAGATCATCATGCAACCTCCAGGCTCAAGAGCATCATGAGAAACAGAGCAGGTGAAATGGCTGCCCAGCCCAAGATACACTCCGACAACAGAAAACATAATCTTTTACATACATGGTACTATAGCTATTTTTTTAAAAAAATTAGCCTTTAAATATCTGTTTTATAAATTTAACCCTCTTTGTAATCTCGATAGCCACGATAGACGCTATGGTAGCTTAGCAGACCTACCGAGCTACCAGGCCCTGCCGCTCTGCCACGCCTCAGCAGGAGACCCTGCCGCTCCGCGTTGCTCAGCAGGGGTATTAAGGGAGTGATCGGTTCGGCTGAAAAGCTCGTGGCTTATGGCTGAAAACACTGTAGCTGGCTGAAAAAAGCACTGTAGCTGACAGAGGCTTATTTAGCATAATTAAATTTAAAAAAATTTAAAAATTTAAAAAATATGTTAGCCCATTACGTATAATACAAACACATACGGAAAAAAAGAACCGGCAAAAAAGCTCAACAAAAAGACAATTTCAGAAAAGACTAAACTTATGAATAGTGCCAAATAAGCCCGCAGCACTGTAGCGCAGCCATGTTGATCGCGCCTAAATCATGCTTAACACTAATTATGATTAACACTAAGTGTGATTAGCACTAATTAATCACCCACGTGGCCGACGAGCTCTGCATGTCGTCCTGCCAAGCTTCAGTAGCTCGGTATACGTCTACTGTCGCTACCAAGCTCAAAAATAAAGCTAAATTTATAAAAACAGATGTCCGTCAAATTAAAAAAGAAGTGACTACAGTGTCATATATGTAAAGGTTCCAGAAAACAACACCCTGAAATTCCTTCATGTGCACACATATTGTACATTCCAGTGGCATACATGCAGCTAGGAAAGCAAACTACTATACCATACTGGCGTACAATGATACATATAGGTAAATTATTGACGTACCAGTACAACAAGAATCATTACAACGCGTATAATGCGTATAAAGTAGTAGATCAAATATACAAACATATATAGTACAGAAAGCAGGAGAGGGTAAAAGCGCACCGCCGTTGAACTCCACATCAGGCGCACACACTTTGTTGGACCCCAGGAACACACCACACACAACACCAACCTTGCGCCATCTCCATTTGGGTCAAAAGCCACGGACGCATACAGCACAACACTGCACTTTGCATGGACTTCTTTCTGTCTTCATTCTTTTCTTTCTTGCCTGCCTCCTTTGCTTTGGATCACACTAAACGGAAGATCTTTATAGCATCGCATTACTTATTGCTCCATCAACGCCATGAGGGCCTTTTGAGGGAGGAGAAAGAACAGGCACCGACACAGAGAAGGCGCACAGAGATGGAAAAGATGGTACTAGCTTGCCGGAAAGCCACTAGGTAGATCTGTGGCCGCCAGGAGTCCTCGGTGCTCCACACTCGGAGGAAGGGATGCCTGCCAGCCTCAATTGAAGAAGTACTGCAATACTACATGCCCAGTGTAACCACTCAATCATTGGAGCCTTGTGGGAGCACGGCTAGCTAGCAAGCAATCACCATTGGGTTCTTTCCTTCTTTTCCCGCCAGTGAGCCTCACAAGCACCAAATGGAACTAACTCGGCCTCTTCAACTTATTACTATAACTACTTGTAGTTGTAGCTCATATATATAGAAAGGCATAGATTCAAGAACCAGCTCAGAACTACCGAGGAGCTAGAGGGAGACAGCTCCCAGTGTCTTGACCTTGAGTTTTAGATACTTCAAGTAGCAGATTGCTTCGTCAAAAACAGCAGTGGCATCTTTGGCAATGCCCCTGGGTACAATCTTTCTGAGAGCGGCAACAGTCTCTTGGATCCTCTCTCTTCTCCGCTTCCGATCGTCAGGGCAGTCGCCTTCTGCTTCTTCTCCTTCCCTCAAAGTCAGAGCAAACTTGTGGTCACTTTCCACTTCACCAATGCAACAGGACTGTGCATCATCATCATTGCTAAGATGCTTCTGTCCAATGGAATGTTCAGGCCTTGCTGAGCTGGCTGTGTCAACAACAGACCTGTCCGTACCAGAGCTGAGTTTTCTCTTCTTGGCTGGTTGGGCAGCACCTGCGCTAGAACCAGCACTGGCTACTGACTCGGTGTCAATCTCTACAGGAGATTTCCTGGCTTGGTTGAATTTATGCGCTTTCTCGTACCCTTCATCCGAGCCAGAATCCAGGAGTGCATCAATCTCCTCGGTGTTCTCATGAGTATCCTCGGTGTCTTGTGCTCCAACAAAAGTTACATTAGTTTGATGGCTACCTTGGAGCTCTAGCACAGGATCCAAGACCCCCTTGCTTAGGAAAGGACCAGCAAGAGTATGCTTCTCATTCTCATAGAAAACCAGAGATCTCTTTTGTGGAGGATCCGCTGCAGACAGTTCGACACTGGGTGCCAATGTTGTGGCAAATCTCGTAGACATTGGAAGAGGTCTTTCAGCAATAGATGCTGTGAAAAACGGCAGAGGCGCAGCAACTCCAGAATAACTGTAGGCATGACTGTTCAGATATGTGGGCAATGTCACTGAATTGGTGTTATGAAGCCCAACATCAGGTGGGCAAGGGTTGCTTGCAGAGCTGTCGATATTGAATTTCCATGGAGGATTAGGCCAATGACACCAAGGATTAGCCTTCTCTCCCATCAACAAACAACCACCAAACAGAATTACCTGAAATTGCCAAAAAAACAAATTGTGTTTTAGTCTACCCATATCAAATAAAATCAAATAGCTACGACATGAATGAAAGATAATCTTACCAGCAGAAAATTCAGATGAACGGAACGTTCTTTCACTTGTTTCGTGTTCGAGAAAAACTTAAAGAAGCACAGGTTTTATTCAGCAGCAAACGAGAGAGCAGAGTCAAACTACGTGACAGGCTTGAGGAGGTGGCGGAAGTACTCGGCCTACGACAAAAATACCAAAGCAATGTCAGCATTGTTCATAGTGAAGAAAGCAGTCCTTAACGGAAGGTCACTTCTTTCCTCTTTACCTGGCAATTTTCCAACGGCTGGAAGCAAGCTATAACTCTCATGGCGATTCCATTCTCATGCTTAAACACGCGGAATCTCGTCTGAGCCGCCGCTTGCCACACCATTAGTACTCCTCTCCGTTCTCCTCAGAAGCTTTGACCGAACAACCACAGCACCCAAACAGAAACACCAGCAACCAGATCGGGAATTCTAAACTGCCTTCACAGACCTATGAATCAAGAAGTGTGCAAAGGTCTACGATAACCACGGAGGTGATTTACAGAATAACCCGGCAATAAACGTTCAAGGAGATGCCTTGGCGGAACACGTCAACCGAGAGACCCAGCCACCGCATGCTGCCAGGGCACCGTGCTACTGTCTCCAGTCCTTCTGAGTGTTCACAGAAGAATTACCTGCATTAATGGAATATTCAGGTTCTTTGGTAAGATCCTTTATGCAGAATGGTGCAATAATCTAGATATACAGAACTGCCTGGATCAGATTCATGCTCTATGAGGTATTCGATATATCAACCATTTCAGAAAAAACATTGCAAGCCCAGTGCAAATTAATTCGATTATTATCACTTAACACTTATCATTCAATAACTGCAGCGAAATTGACACAGCTTCAAGAACTAGGGGTCTTTTGAGCTCAATATGATTTCATAAGCATCTACTAAGGCATTCCAAGCAACAAAAATAAAATAACGACTTGAGCGAAATTCACACGAGCGCAGCAGAAAAAAGAAATGAAATGCTGAGGCTTTAGCACGCTCGCTTGCACTGGACACAACATTTTAGTGGTAAAGCCATAGATTCTTGCACGCATCGCGATCTAGAGAGATGTGTGGAACGCAGATCAATCTGGCCATTCAACAAGACCTACCGGCCTAGCACAAGAAATCTGAGCAGGGCAGATAAAAAATCCCAAAGGATTCCCAAACCTCGTGAGAAAACGAACCCAATTTATTAGCTCCACGCACCCACGAACCTCCTAAAATCACTAAACACCAACCAATCTCACACCATTTTAACGACGGTATCTACGAATTTGGACTCAAAACCTTCAGCACTTATGACATGAAAGATGAAACCAAGAAACGTCCCCCCAAACCTACCCGCCGGGCACTCACCAGACCAGATCGAGCAGCGAGGAGGAGGAGGAGCGGCGCACACCCGGGTGACCCACGCGGGAGGAGAGAAGGAAGGTGACCGAAGAAGAGCACGCTTGAATCGGAAGAAGAGAGGGGAATGGGAGGAGATCAGGGTGCGAGAGGGAGAGGCGTGTGCGCCTCGAGGGAGCGCGCTCACGAGAGAGGGGTTGAGAGAGGGGCAGGGCAGGGCAAGCGCGGTGTGGTCTCTTATTGGCGTCCTGTGACCGAAATGCCCCTGCGGCGTCCTGGTATTTACGCGCTTGGACTGGACCGTCCAAGTCACAGCTCACAACTCATTCAAAACCTACCGAAAAAACGAATTTTTTTTAAATAATCTAATTTTTACTCTAAATCACAGTAAAAGGTTTTCACGTGAAGATAATAACACCATCCATTCTCGTTTTCATCCGAATGTAGGCAACATGTCACTACTTATTTATTTAGCATGTATTTAGTGAATACATATTGATAAATGATAATATTTACAGTGAGAAATCAGACATGTCCGAACCCACAAGATTAATAGTGCATTACGGTGTTGGTATCATTCGTAAAGGTCCATAGTGTTAACCTGAGCGGTTTTCCGCAAGTCATTTTGGTACACCCGGATGTGGAGAATGCTCTAATCGAAGAAATCCTGCACTGGCTCACACGCAACTTCTTCTTGGACCCCCCGAGGTGTGCAGTGTCGTACTACATGGGCTTTGGAGTCGGTCTGCCATGCACATTTGGTGGGAGTTGAGAAGACTGATATGCACAATTGCATGGAAGGGCTTTGTGGAAGGCTACCGGCGATGTAGAAACGAGTGCGCTACTCATGTAATCATGTCCGAAGGGAGTCACATGAGGTCTTGCCAATGGCTATTGTCTAGTTGGTGGGAGCAGCTCGGGCCTGTAGCGCGTGGTTCATCAAGAGAACACGGTGGGCAATGTTGCAGAGGCAGAATCGGAATATCGCACATTGCACGTTGAGCCCCTGACAAGCGAATGCAGATGTTTCTAAGGAATATCAGGAAGATCGCACTACGCAAGCTGAGCCCCACTAGATAGGCAAATGTAGGGGAGTATGTCGATAGCATAGTGCGTCAGATGGAGATCGATGATCGGACAGCCTAGGCCGAGGAGAAAGCTGTAGAAGAGGATGGCGATGACTCTTTCGATGAGGACGAAGGTCCCATGTTGCAAGCATGGAATAAGGTGGATGTTGAGGGTCTTTCTATACATGACGAGCATGAACCACCCTGGGAGTACCATGGTATGGAGGTTCAGCTTCATGTAATGTTTGCTGACAAAGGATCACTGCAGGTGCCATTAAGTTGTGGATCTTGTTTATGCAGCGGACGTTTTTGATCCTAAAATCCAACCAGGTGCAGTACACCATGGTCTGCGAGCAAGTTGGTTGTCCTTCACATGTGCACACACACAGACCCAAGTACAAGACTTATTGGATTGTCTCTAAGGTGGAGCCGCACTTCTGCGTACTTAGTAGTGTTTTGCTTAAGTATCACAACCTGACGTCCAACTTCATAGCCAATCTCATGTACGTAGAGATAGTGAAGAAGGATCTAAAGGCCAAGAACATCATGGTGGCTATGGTGCAAAAATTTAAAGACAAGATTATCTACACCAAGACATGACATGTGAAGCAGAAGGCTTTAGAAAAGAGGTTTGGTTCTTTCGAGGCTGCTTATGACAACCTTCCTTGTATGCTCGAGATGCTGTGGGATAGGAATCTAGGCACATACATTGCTGTGAAGGATAAGCTATCTAGAAGGATGTTAGGTTTTATGGTTTTACAAAGGACCTTCTTAGCCTTTGGTGCCTGCATCGACGCTTTTAGACACATGTTACCCGTGACCTTAGTAAACGGGACGTTTCTAGTAGAAAAATATAATGGCCAGATCCTAACAACAATTGGCACTAATGGCAATAATCAGATTCTACCCTTGGCCATCGCATTCGTTGAGTGTGAGAATTTAGACAGTTGGTTGTGGTTTTTTCGACATCTGAAGGAGGGAGTAGTTGGGGCACGTCCTGATGTCTGTATAATCTATGATCGCCACCTTGGGATGATGAAGGCCACAAGAAACCATCAGCAAGACCTGGAGTAGTTGTTCCCTTGGCCAGACATGAGGAACAAATAGTGCATTTGCCATCTAGGGGCCAACTTCTTTAAGCAATTCCAGCAGCAACGGAGAAGATAGAGACAAGGAGAGAAAATGCAATGAGAAGGTGGAAAAGATGAAGAAAGGGGGAGCAAAAGGAAGAGAGGAGCAAAAAAGCTATCTCATCTATATATGATATTATTATGTAATGAACCTGTTATGTAGTGTAATGAACCTTTGTGATGTTATTATGCTTTACGTTATGTGTCATGTGGACTTGCTATGTAATTTTGTTGAACTTGATGGTAAGTAATATGGTTTAATCATTTTATGTGAATTTCAATTCTATCTTGTGTTACTTATGATATTGTAAATTCCCTCAAGTTCAACAAACAAAGGAAACTCCACCAAAAGTTATTAAAATCTTTACATGTGTGTGCAAAATTTCCTATAATTTATATGCACATGTTTAGGGAGAGTTTTCCTTGTATTGACTTTAAAAGAAATTAATTCTCTAAACTCATTTGAGCTCATTGCAAGAATTACTTGTTTTTCAAAGTCACAAAAGAATATACAACTCATTTTCAAACAAGTGGTATATTCAAAACCTTATTATTCTCACATATTAATTGGGTTGTCATGAATTACCAAAAAGGGGAGATTGAAAGCATCTAAGCTCCTAAATATAGTTTTGGTAATTAATGATAATATGTGAATGTGGGACTAACATATTTATTGAGTGATTGAAAAGTATATTCCCTATGAGGAATATAATAACCTGGAAATGCATGCTAAAGGTCAACATGAGGATCAAGATAGTTCAAGACATAGGTGTAAATAGTCTAGGATCCATTTTCCATTTTACTGATCTTAGGAGAAAGGATGGAAGATTGGATTATATGATAAATGTTGTACTATTAAGAGTGATCAAGGCTAGTAACTTGACGGCATAGTCTTATACCATTTGGATCAATTTAGGATCATACATGCACTTAAAATTAAAATTGATAGCCAACTGTGTATTCCCAGAAATATCGATAGTACCGAAGTTTTAATGGCGGAACTACCATAGAGCGGTATGACTGCAACTCCTGAGCGTTACTACCAAAACTCTGAAGTTCCAAAAAATTCAGGCGGTATGTTTTTTCCAGAGAGAACTAGGTTTTGGTCTCCGAAACAAGTGGAAATACCATGCCAGAAATCGGAACTATTGTGATTACAACGACGGTAGTACCACACCGACTTTCCATATCTATTTCAGAGGCTCTGATATAGCCGTTACTGTAGTGTTAGAATAGGTGTTGTAGTACCCAAATTTGAATTGCGGTACTACTGCTCGCCCTGAAAAATTCAGGAAACTTCTTGCAACGGCTATATTTGGTTGGTGGGGGTATAAATACCTCCCCACCTGCCCAAGGACAGAACAAGACACTTCATTTTAACATCCTTGAGTAATAGAGCACTCTCCCACACCTCATTTACTCACTTTGCATTTATTTGAGGTAGTTGAGCCAAAAATCAAGTGCATCTATTCTAGATTGATCCTTAGCACTTGATCACCATCAAGCGAAACTTTAGTTTATTACTCTTGGTGCTTGCCGGCACCTAAACGACTTTGGCAGGAGATTGCGAGGTGACCTCTTCAAGGAGATTGTGAAGAGGCATGTCGCCAACTTGTGAGTGGTTCGATGCTCACCATCTCCAGAGCGAAGGAATAGCAACGACTAGTGGATTGAGGAGTTGAGGCTTTATTCGTGGAGCTAGTCTAAATCGCTTAGGCTTTTTTCAATGTGGACTAGTGAAAACCGGCAAGTCTTCAACACCACAGGAAAAACATCGAGTGTTGTCTTTTGGTTATTTTTTTGCCTCTACTTTCGGCATTTATATTTCTAGCATATTGTAATTATTAAGATTGTCATATTTAGTTATGCTAGATATATATCTGTAGAGACTTGTGCTTTTGGTGCCTTAGCTGTACTAGAATTGTGTAGGTTTAAATTACTTTGAAATCTTGCCTAGCTATAAATTGTGGTAATTAGTTTTAAAAGGCAAGAATGTTTAGAACCTCCTATTCACCCCCACTAGTTAGTTATCTTTGATCCTATAATGGCATAATGACCACTAGCCTCACGGAGGTGTACAACTAGGTTCTTAGGGGCGTCCGTTCTTAGCTCCTTGTCGCCATTGTGGAAGGCATTCTGCCAGGTACAATTGGATATTTCAGGGAAAGACATGCAAATGCGGCACTTCATGCATCCAACCCACATTCACCGTACTGCTCGAAGATTTCAGTGTACATGCAGGTCAAGACCAAGAAGGGTCAGTCACACACGGTCTTCATGCTGGACAATACGGTACATCGTTTTGACGTGCTCCCTCAGAACAGAGCTAGATTTGGGACTACTCGCTCTTTTGTTACCCATGAGGTGTGTCTTAGAGATCATATGAACAAACTTAGCTGCACATGCAATAAGCCAAAGCTCCTTCACAAGCCATGCTCTCATGTCCTCGCCGCATATAGGACTATCAACATGGACCCATCGAACTTTATGTCAGAGTACTTCATGAAGGACAGGCTGTTGCATGCGTGGTGCAGCGAGCTAAGAGGTTTTAATGTTGTGGGCAACTTTGCCATGTCAGATATTGCACAGAGGGTTTGGATTCTAGATCTTGACCTATTGAAGGGTGGAAAGGGCCATCAGCAGAGTCATTGCATTAGGAATGATATGGATGAAGGGGAAGCTGGAGCTACGAGTAAACATTGTGGTCACTGTGGCCAGGAAGGCCACACTGTGAAACATTGCAAGGCACCTGCCGACGAGTAGGAACATCGGCGTAAAGTGCAGCACCACTTGTTATTGTGTGTGTAGTGATATTAAGATTAGAAATGTTATTATGTTCTAACTTTATTTACAAATTTTAACTTCATTTGTAAACTTTAACTTTATTTGTAGTGTCAATCCATCGTCATTAACAATGCATGGGAAGTGCCTAAGGAATGGCTCCCTTTTGTAGCATTGCGCAGTGACAAGACCAAACAAGACAACCTTATGAAGTGACAAGACTAAATGGGGCAGCTTTGTGCAGTGACGTGATGCTACGTTGGTCCACGAATCGTTCAGCGTACCGCTGTCTTGTAGACATGAATTTGCCCAAACCAAATTGGACTTGTAAAGCATACGCCATGTTGGTTTTGCCTATAAGTAGCACCCCCTCCGCAGCAGGTTTTCCTGCACAACGACTACAACACTAGATCGTTAGTATGAAGAAGCAATCGGAGGAGATCACCTGACTCACAAGGGCTACTGTAGCCTAGGACGAACAAGCATAGCATGCCAGAAGGCCAGCTCCCCAAAGCAAAGCCCTCCATACCTCCAACCCCAACCCATACCTCAACATTCCCACTGAGCATTTGCCGCAAGACCCGCCCAAAGGGGAGTCGCCCCCCTCTACTGTTGTAGGGACGCATGCAAATTCTTCAAGTCTAAGGAGCGGTTGAGTTTGGGCATGCATTACAGGGGTTGTGGTAACTACGCCTGGGACTATCCTATCCGGCGTTGGGGCATGGCCCACTACCGATAGCCGGTAAGAACGGGTATATTCCCTTACTAGTTCTCTTCTATGGCATGCACTAACAAGCTCTTCACTCTTCCCATAGTCTCCGGATCTACTATGCGCCTACTACAAATGAATTGATAGGGAGATCCACCCGCACGACCTCTAAGAAGTTCTTGTCTAGACTGTAAGGAGAGGGATGCTTAGACAACACGTCAGAGGATGGAGGAGTGGCGGTGAAATGAAGATCGGAGTGAGCATATGCGATGAGAGACGCAAGCTCATTTGGAGGCATGCAGACTTGTGAGGAGGAGCGTGAGAGAAAGTGCGAATTGGCGACCAAGGCTAGGACTACAATGTCGACCTCAGGAGGAAGGGCAAATGGTCACGTTCTACGTTATACTTCGACCCTTTTAGTTTACCTTTTAGTTTATATGTCCCATGTATTTCTAATTCTTTAAAAGTATACGTGTACCATCCTTGGTTTGTTGGCTTGCACATGCCATGTAACCCCTTTGTCGGATTAACTATCGTGTTGTTATTGTTACGGCATTTATCCAAAGTTCTCCTCCATGTATGAATTCCTTGTTACATCGCAGTATCACTTACATTTCTACTTATGAATCATTATAACAAACAAATAATTCATGGCAATAATATTAACTATTGCAAGGAAATATATTTTGTTACAATTTGTTCGTTGCAATAGTTAGGATCCCTTGTAGTGCCACCTCAATCGTCCTCACCAAATTCTTTAGAACTTTATCACACTACAACAACATACGATGATCACAGAATATTATTGCGAGTCTAATAGATTTTGTACCCTTGAGATTCTATGAAAACCACAAACAGACCAACCTACATTGTTTGCCCTTTTATTTTCAAAAAATTAACAACCTACAAACACGATTTGCTAAATGTATTAACTACAAAAAAATACCATTTACTCCTCCACAATTATTTCCATCGGATTAATAAAATAAAAATACTATTATTTTAAATCACCCAACCGTTGAGTGACTAGGGCTAATTTGCTCAACCTCTGGAAGGGACACAACGTACCAGTATCGGACCTTAGTAAGGAGGGGCCAACTTGGAATTTGGCCAACATTTGGTGCAAGCAAAAGTCAATACTATTTTGAAGAACATTTGCCAAAAGGGAGGCCTCCCACAACCCTCTTTGGCCCCGACGAAGCTCTCAACTACTCATCGACTGATCCAATAGATGTGAAATCCATTTCTAGGCATTTTTCTCCCTTGTGAAGCGAGGGAATTTTTTAAATAATCTAATTTTTATTCAAAAATACAAAATTATACCTATATTTTAATTTTTCACAAAAGTAACCACCTATAGCCCAACGGCTGGGCGACTGGACCCTATCGCCCAATGGCCGAGCGACACGAAGACCAATAACCCAACTGTACGGTGACAGGGTCCAACAGCCCAACGGTTGGGATATAGGTTGCTGTTGCCCAATAGTTGGGCTACTGGATTGCAGTTGCCTAACCGTAGGGTGACTGAAGGACATTTAGGTTATTTTTTTAAAAAAATTTGAGTATCGAATAGAATTTTTTTAAATAATCTATTTTTTATTTAGAAATACAAAATTATACCCACATTTTTTTTACAAAAGCAACCCCTGTAACCAAATATCTATGCAGACACCATTTTCCCACCTTTGCCCGCACTCGTCCCTCCTCCTCGAGGAGATGTAGAAGACAAACATTGTCAAGATGGCCACTGCATTCGCCATCCTCGTCAGCTGCTTAGGTCATGCGTCGGCGGCCACCACCAACAGCTCCTCGTCCAACTTCAGTGGCTCCAACTCCACCCACAATGACTAGCGTTGTAACAAGAATCGTAGCAGCAGTGGCACCAATACTGTTCATCATCATTCTGCTAGCACTGGCCCATGGGTTAGCTTCAATCCTTGGACAGGACAGATTGGTCCATTGCCTGGCTAGACAAGTTAGTGGCATGGCGCACCTAGCTAAGGCCTCCTCTAACCTCATCATGTGCCGGGCCCACCACAGGTGTACCACACTTCCTTCCTGACTCTGCATGGGTCACAGTCGTCAGTGGCACCGCTCTTTGCTCCTGCCTACAACACGTCACCAATGTGGGACCAATTCAGTCCCATTACTGCCATGAATAACCTCTCCCTCTAGGGCAACTGGGTCACGGACTCACGTGCGACTAGCCACATGTTATCAGATGCCGATATGCTTCCTTTCCCTAAACCCCACCTACCCCCTCATTTGTCACATTTAGCAATGGTTCTTGTGTCTCGATCACTCAAATCGGTGATGCCTCTTTTTCCAGACTGCCCTCCTCCTTCAACTCCACAATGTTCTCATTGTTCCTCTCCTTGTTAAATTTTTTTTCTGTTCATAAATTTACCACTGATAACTAGCATTTCATTGAGTTTGACCCCTTTGGTTTCACTGTTAAGGATTTGCAGATGCGTCATGATATTCTTCTCTCCAATAGTCATGGGGACCTCTACCCCATCCACTCCTTTGCTGCTACTACCACCTCATTGGGCCTCCTTTTGGCGATGTCTTCTACTAAATTGTGGTGCCATCTCGAACACCTAGGCCGCAACATCGTGGTTGCCCTCTCCAAGTATTTTACCATTCCTTGTAATAAAGTCAATCATTCTCTTTGTCACGCATGTTAGATTGGCAAACATTTTCGGCTTCCCTTTTATAAGTTAGTTTCTACAACTATTCATCCTTTTGAATGTGTTTATTGTAATGTGTGGACATCTCCTATCTTGAGTAACTCAAGTTTTCAGTATTACCTTGTTATTCTAGATGATTTTACACACTTCCTTTGGACCTTTCCACTGCAACACAAATATGAGGTGTTCTCCATCCTCACTGACTTTCTTGCCCACATTTGGACTCAATTCGGTCTCATCGTTTAGTCCATTCAAATGGACAATAGTCATGAGTTTGTCAACAACACATCCTTGGATTTCTTTCACTACAATGGCATCCTTGTTTGGTTCTCCTACTGCTACACTTCTCCACAAAATGGGAAAGCTGAACATGCTCTTTGTACCATAAACAATCTCGTTCGCACCTTACTTTTCCAAGCACATATTCCTACTCCCTATTGGGTTGAGGCTCTACACACTGTCAATTTCTTCCTCAACAGATGACCGAGCATGTCCATCAAATTTTCCATCCCCTACAAGTGCCTCTGTAATTTCCCTCCTTCCTATGACAGCTTACGTGTGGTCGGCTGTCTTTGATACCCGAACCTTTCCACTAATGCTGCAACAAACTCTCCCAAGCTCCACCACTTGCATCTTCCTAGGATACCCCTCTTCCCACAAAGGATACCAGTGCATGGAGCTCAACACCCACCACATAATCATCTCCCATCATATTGTCATTGATGAGTCTTGTTTTTTGTTTGCCTCATCTTCCACACCAGCTTCCGCCAACCACCTCGACTTTCTTCCTGACTTCATTGCCATCCAACCACCCTTGCTTGCCGTTCCACTTGTGCCATTTACTGCCACAGCATGCACTGCTACACCAGTCATGACAGCACCTTCCTCGCCATGCCTACTCTTGCTACATCATCTACCACGGTAGACTTCACCCCTGCCATGGCAGCCCTTGCGCCTGACACAGCAGCCCATGCCCTTGCTGCGGCAGACTTCACTCCTACACAGTAGCCCATGTTCCCGCATGACAGTCTTCGTCCTTGCTGTGGCAGCTTTTGCCCCTGCCTTGGCCACACCTGTGTTTGTTGTGGCTCCTTCTGGGCTGGTCCCTTGCCCCCCGCCTGGCCCCTATCATACGGTCACACGTGTGAAGACCGGCCTTGTGTTTCCTGTTGATTGGCTAAACCTGACAACCTCACACTCCGCCGCTACCTCTCCTATGCCTTCCATGTTTCGTCAGGCTCTCCAATTCTTAGTGGTG
Organism: Dendrocalamus latiflorus; assembly: GCA_017311315.1. Taxonomy (NCBI): domain Eukaryota; kingdom Viridiplantae; phylum Streptophyta; class Magnoliopsida; order Poales; family Poaceae; genus Dendrocalamus; species Dendrocalamus latiflorus. The sequence continues at coordinate 32,681,515 of CM029651.1, read as the reverse complement.
TCTCACCATGCAAGATGAGTGATGTGCCCTCATCACCAATGGTACATGGACTCTTGTGCCTTCCCCAACCGGTGCCAACATTGTCTTCAGCAAATGGGTTATCAAACACAACTTCCACTCAGATGGCTCCTTTGCTTGGCACAAGGCACGATGGGTCATTCGTGGTTACTCTCAGTAGCCCGGGATTGATCTTGACAAGACCTTTAGTCTTTGTCGTTAAACCTTGAACCATCCGGATTATTCTCACGCTTTCCACTTCTCGCTCCTAGCCTATTCACCATTGGATATCAAGAATGCCTTCCTCTATGGCACCCTTGATGAAACAGTCTATTGCCAGCAACCTTCTAGTTTTGTTGACCCTAATTGACCTCCATCATGTCTGTCGGCTACTTAAGTCTCTCTATGTCTCTCTATGGACTCAATCAATCCACTTGTGTCTTGTACCAGCAATTTTCCACCTATATTCATCGCCCCAGATTTGTCGCCTCCAAGTCTGATTCTTCCTTGTTTGTTCACCAGCATGGCTCTGAGTTGGCCTTTTGTAACATCCTAATTTTCAAAGCCTTTTTGAAGTTTTTAAATAAAATTCATCAATTGGATTTTTCTAGAATTAATAAAAGCTTAAGTTGAATTTTATTTAATTAAAAGGATTTAATATGACTAAATTAAATATTAACATTTGCTGAAAATATTTTATTTGGCTTCCTTGTGTCTCAAGGAATTTTCTGGAATTTTCATGGATTTTTCTGGAGTTATTTGCTATTTTCTAAAGCTCAATTTATTTTCTACCAATTTCTGAAAATAGAAAAGCCCTAAAAAAATCCTTAAACAGTATCGGGCCATGCCCACTACTGTTTTCCAGCCCAGCCAATCTCAGCCGCCTGATCTTTTTTCAGCCACGCATCAGCCATCTAACCCGTGCTTCACACCGGCCTTTGGATCTCGCCAGGTGACATGTGTCAGGCATCCATGTGTGCACGCACTGTTGATCTGTGTCGTCTGCTGCCAGTCATTTGATCCTCCGTAGTGCCATGTGTCAAGCATCCGATGTGCTAGCCATTGTTCATCGTCTTCCTCATGGACTCCTCCGTCTCCGAGTTCGTTTCGCCGTCGCCCATTCGTCCGCTTGAAGCGCCGCTTGTCACGTCGGTTCACGTGCACCCGTCGATGTCAGTCGGCTGACGTCACCCCACACCACGCTTGCACATCTCTTTGGATTCTCCGTGAACCTTGTCTACCGTGTGCCATCTCACTGACACTTGGGGCCCACCTGTCATCCGCATAGTGCACTGTTTCGTGAGCCGGGTTCATCGTCGACTAGCTTTTCTATGAGCCGAGTCTACATCATAGTAGTCTTTTCTAATTTTTAGCCTTTTTCTTTAGAGTAGTTTTCCAAGAGCCTATTCGCCTCCATCCTAGGTTAATCGTGTGGCAATATGAGATTATCATGTCTTGTGGGTAAAGTTGTATAACCTTTGTAGAGTGTAAAACTATTCAAATGGCCGTGTCATCGGTTATTGACAATGCTCAGTGATTTCACATGAGGGGTAGAGTTTTCATAAAAATCTAGATAGGTTAAGTTGAGAAGTGAATGATTGGTTCACTAGTGGTTCATTACGTGAATAATAATTCACGGGTGGTTCATTGGAGTGAATAGTCAGTTCACTTGTGGTTGCTATTAATTCCTTTGATTATTTACTTATTAATCATTTTCAAAGTTCACTTTCAATCTATTTATTGTATTTATTTTAAATTGTTGCTTTACGCAAATTAGTCCTTCAGGCTATTATTTGTAAGCTTGGCCATAAGGTCGTAACTCTGATAATTAATAATATTTGAGTCTTTTCTTAGTGAATCATGATATGTTCAATATTTCATCTTTGTTTATACTGTGTGACTAGCGTGATCTTGGACTGGTGCATAATACACAGGAGAGTCCAGATTTGCATATTCAGGTCTCGACAAAGGTGGTATCAGAGCTATATCGACTATAGGATGGAGCCCTAGGTAGAATGGTCGAATTAGCAAAGTTTTCTAAATTTATTTTCTAAATCAAATCAACCAAATGATTATCTACTAATTCTCTATTCTTACCTTATTCTTAGGATTCTTACTCTTTACCTCCTCTAAAACATTGTTTTCAAAACTTAATTTGACTTCTTATCTCCATAATGTCCATATATGTCTCGAGTGTCCCTTAATCAAAGTGAAAGTTGGCGTGGAATTCTTCAAGCTGTGTTGTGAAGTTTGGATCAGGGAAGCTTCAAATGTCTCAAGGCAAGATTGAAGATTACCGTGAAGATTAGAAGCCATTAGATTTGGACCCTGATATAGTTTTTAGTATCGGGCCCTGATATGGTTTTTAGTATCGGGTAGATTGTCTTACTTCTTATTTGCCGTTGTGTGTGATGTGAGCTGCAATTTTGCTTCTAGCATTATGATGCAGTCATGTCAAAAATCTTTTTGTGGAGTTGCTTCTTTTGTTAGCATTTTCGGCTAAGTGAGTGTTTTAGTTTAGGATTGCCATTAGAATATCCCCCTTAGATGGGTTTACGTCTTGTCTTTGCTATTCCCTCTTTCCTTGTTAACCTGGGTGTCATCCTGTCAGCTGGTGGATACACAAAGTTCAGCTGGTCACAATCAAATGCCTTCAGAACCTAGTAATAGTGCCTCAGATCCTTCAGCTTAGGGGCAACAGCCAGTTCCAACAGGAATGAATCCAACTTTGAGTCAGTTCATGGCAACTCAAACTCAACTCATGAACATGATGATGCAGAATTTAACCAATATGATGAATCAACAGCATCAGGCAGCCATTGCACCTCAGCCAAATCACCTGTCGTCTAGATTTGCAAAATTTATAAGGGCTAAACCGCTAACTTATTCCAATTTATCTGAGATTTTGGAAGCAGATGATTGGATTCATTCAGTGGAAAAGAAGCTAAACCTTGCTCAGTGCACTAATCGAGAAAAGTCCTCTACGTCACTCACCAACTGGAAGGTGCCGCATCAGAATGGTGGGAGAACTATTATGTCGCGCATGAGGACCAAGAGAACATTACCTGAATAGAGTTCGCCATAGCATTCTGCCATGCCCATATCCTTGATGGAGTTCTTGAAATGAAGAAGGAAGAATTTCATGAGCTACAGCAAGGGAATATGTCAGTACGTGAATATCTTAATAAGTTCACACAATTAGCTCATTATGCTCTGGAAGATGTTGCCACAGATGATGCATGTTAGAAGCGCTTCAAGAGAGGACTCAATTCTGGATTGAAGGTTCAAGTCATGGGCAATGATTATACCAATTTCCAAAATATGGTAGATAAGGCCATACTTATTGAAGAGTCTTGTCATGAGATGGAGGAGTCTCGCAAGCGGAAGATGATTCACCAATGAGTTTAGTTGAAATAGTCACATAGAGCTAGATTCAACACACACCAACCAGCCTGTGTACCACAATAGAAGATTTTAGGACTCTAGCTCCAATGCCTCGTTATGATATTTCAGGACCACGCCCTATCAACGTCAGCACAACCTCAGAGGGAAAGAAGCTCTACAACTTCACCTAATTGTTTCAAGTGCTAAGAGCCAGGTCATTTCGCTCGCAGGTGTCCGCAGAAGTGTTAAGCAATCACGCCAATTTCGTTTAACCTTGGAAGTACCCCTGCCAAGACTCCAGGAGCAAGCCATGGAACTTCTTCAGCTCAAGGCAACTAGATACCTCTGAGCGCTCGATAACCTATTCCTTTAGTGAGCCTGAATCTCGGGGTCGAGATTCCATTTAAGATGGGAGATTTGCAACATCCTGATTTTCAGAGCCTTTTTGAAGTTTCTTAAATAAAATTCACCAGTTGGATTTTTCTAGAATTAATAAAAGATTAAGTTGAATTTTATTTAATTAAAAGGATTTAATATGACTAAATTAAACATTAACATTTGTTGAAAATATTTTATTTGGCTTTCTTGTGTCTCAAGAATTTTGTGAATTTTCTTGGATTTTTTGGAGTTATTTGCATAGTAGCCTTTTCCAATTTTCAGCCTTTTTCTTTAGATTAGTTTTTCTGAGAGCCCGTTCGCCTCTGTCCTAGCTCCGATTGACCTGATTCTTTTTCCTAAATTCATCTAATATTGAGCTATATCCTTTTGTTCTAGTTTTGTGGTTTTTTTGAATTCATTTGAGTTTTCTTTGATTTTGTTTTGTATTTTGTTTCGTTTTCTCTCTCGTTAGATCATGCCTTCGAAGGAGCTGAAGCAAGGTTTGAAGATCAAGAGCCATTAACTAAGCAAGGCCAAGGTAAGTTGTGTTCCTTGATCATGTTGAACCCTTTTTTCAAATCTATTATGTATTATTTTGTTTTAAATTATCATGCAACGCTATTTTATTATAAAGCTTTTGTACCTGGTAACTATTGTCCAATTGATTAATTCCTCCTCGATAATTTGAATACCATGATTCTATTATCACCATAGGATGGGTAATTATCTAGTGATGCAATATTAGTTGTTACATGGGTTGTATGCTTAAATTGCTTAGCCATGCTTATAGTCGCGTTATGGTGGTCAGCCACAGTTATAAAATTTGAATACCATGACATAGGTAGTGTCATTAGTGTTGGTTATACAAAATTGGTTTTCACTTGGGCGAATGATCGTGCAGTAAAGGGGGGGGTGCAATTCACAAATTGGGATGTTGATGTTTCGCCTGGGTAATATCTAAGGACTTAACTTTGTGTGCCATTGATCTGAGCCTTACCGTACAACCACATGTCTAATATAGGATGGACCTAGCTGATTAATTTGTGATGTTTCAATTTTGGTTCCACCGTTGAGATGTCAGTGGGTGTCAATGTACATTCCACGGGGCGCAAGGGGGATGTGATGCGAAACCTTATCGAGGCGAAACTGTGTTGAGATTGAGCATTATGAAGGCCTTCTCATGATTTCTCTATCGCACACCAAAGGAAGTGTGTTAATCGCGTGGCAATATGAGATTATCATGTCATGTGGATAAAGTTGTACAACCTCTGCAGAGTGTAAAACTATTCAAATAGCCGTGTCACACGAGGGGTAGAGTTTTCATAAAAGTCTAAATGGGTTAAGTTGGGAAGTGAATGGTTGGTTCACTGCTGGTTTATTATGTGAATGGTAATTCACGGGTGGTTCGTTGGAGTGAATAGTCAGTTTACTTGTGGTTGCTCTTAATTCCTTTGATTATTTACTTATTAATCATTCTCAAAGTTCGCTTTCAATCTATTTATTGTATTTACTTTAAATTGTTGCTTTACGCAAATTAATCTTTCAGCCATCCATTGGTAAGCCAGCATACTATATTGTATCTTAGTTACAAACGACTTGCTGAGTACTCTATGTACTCATGGCTATATCCACATTTGCTCAGTTGAGGAGGAAGAACCAGATCAGCAGAAGGTACCTGAAAGAGGATACTTCAACAACTTCACGAATTAGGACTTCGCTCCCTAGTCAATTGCCTGTGGGCATGTCGAATGGCTACTACGTTTATTTATGTTTTTCACTGCAATTTTCTTAAGCCCTTCAGGCTATTATTTGTAAGCTTGGCCATAAGGTTGCAACTCTGATAATTAATAATATTTGAGTCTTTTCTTAGTGAATCATGATATGTTTGATATTTCATCTTTGTTTACATTGTGTATACTAGCGTGATCCTAAATTGGTGCAGAATACACATGAGAGTCCGGATTTGCATATTCAGGTCTCAACACCTTCCTTCTCCTCTATGAGGATGACATCATCCTTACAACCTCCTCTATTGCTCTTCTTCAATCTATCACTCGTTCTCTCCATGATGAGGTATCTATGATAGATCTTGGGGATCTCCAGTTCTTCCTTGGCATCTTCGTGACATGCTCACCCGCTGGTAGAGGTGGCAATGGGTACCCGAAACCCGAGTACCCGATGGATTTTACCCGATAAGGGGCAGGTATGGAAAGATATCTTCACCCGCAGGTATACTGATGGGCAAAAATCTCTACCCATCGGGTAGAGCGGGTGCGGGTACGGCTGTATATTACTCGTACCCGCATACCCGTGGGTAAAATATACCCGCATACCTTATGTGCTTCATGGAATCATGGTGGCGAATTTACACATTACTAAGAGAATTTTGTACCATATTAATAATTTGGCATCAACATTAATGAAAAGAACTCAACAAATAAGTAGCCGATACTCTGGAATAAGCTAAATAGAAAGAGGAAAATTTTAGTTCCAAATTGCACAAGATGATACTTCAGCAAACTAATCGGGTATGGGTTACCCGTCGGGTATAAATACCCGCGCGGGTGCGGGTACGGGTATCGTAGTGGGTAGAGTTATATCTGTCGGGTACGGGTATGGGGTGGCTATACCCAGCGGGTATATACCCGTTGCCACCTCTACCCGCTGGCCTCTTCCTTTTTTAGCATCATTACACCTTTGAGCTATTGCAGGATGCCAGTATGTCCAAGTGCCATCCCATGACCACTCTTGTTGATACTCACTCCAAGTACTGTAGCCTTGCCGATGCCCTTCAGTGCCTTAGAGCAACTCCAGCAGGGCCCCTACTTGAGCCCTCAAACCTCATATTTGAGGGCTTGAGGCAAAAATAGAGGTCCAGCAGGGCCCCTACTAGAGCCCTCAAATTTGAGGAGCCCCTCAAATCCCCCCTTCAGCCCTCATTCCCAGAGGCTCTAGGCCAAGCCCTCAAATTTCTGTTTCAGTCGTTTTCCCCTCCCGCGCTCCTCTTTCCCCGCCGCCTCCCTCCCCGCCTGCCTTTTTCCCCATCGGCTCCCTCCTCGCCTGCCTCTTTCCCCGCCGCCTCCCTCCCCGCCCGCCTCCTCCGCTTCCCCGCCCGCCTCCCTCCCCGCCGCCTCCCTCCCCGCCACTGCCACTGCCGACCATGCGCCGACCCGCTGCCTCCTCGTCTCGCTCCTCCGTCATCCTCGAATCCGGGCGCCACCGACCGAGCTCTTCCACCGCCGGCCTCCACCGCACGAGATCCGGCGACCCCGCACCAGATCCGGCCTCGGCCCGGCTGGATCCGGCCGCCTCCCGCCCGGATCCGTCCGCCGCTGCGCGGTCACTGCCGGATCCGGCCATCTTCGCTCGAGGCCCCCGCTCCCCGCCCGGATCTGACCGGATCCGACGCCATCCGGCGCCGCACGCCGTCTCCATCCACCTCACCAAGGGCCTCCCCCTCGGCTCCGGCCTCGGCTCCTCCGCCGCATCCGCCGCCGCCTCCGCCAAGGCCGTCGACACCCTCTTCGGCTTCCACGCCGTCCAGCCGCCGCCGGATCCCGCCGTCGCCTGGCCCCGGGGAGCCGCCTTCGCCCGGGCAGCCGGCTGCTCCTTTTCTCTCCTGTGCGCGGGTTGGAGTAAAGGGGTGAGAGATGGAGTGAGGGAGGGGAACGGTGATGAGAGAGAGGGGACGAAGAAATTTGTTAGGAGTGGGTCCCATGTGTCCGTGTGTGGTGAATAGATTTGAGGGCTTAGATTTGAGGGGTGCTGTTGGAGTAGAAGCAAAAAAATTGGGCCCTCAAAAGTAGGGGGAGCCCTCAAATGAAAAGTAGGGGCTTAGATTTGAGGGCTACTGCTGGAGTTGCTCTTACTCTCACCAAATTGGATATTCCTTATGCTGTTCAACAGGTGTGCCTTTTCATGCATGGTCCATATATGAGCTCCTCACCTCCACTTCATTAAGCGAATTTTTTGCTATGGGAAAGGCACCATCGATTACAGTCTTTCTTTGCATGCCTCTAACACCTCCACCTTGATGGCTTACTCAGACGCCGACCGAGCCAGCTGCCTTGACTCTCATCGCTCCACTTTTGGGTATTGCATTTACCTCAGTGACACCCTAGTATCTTGGTCCTCCAAATGCTAGACGATTGTGTCCCATTCCGGTTCCAAGGCAGAGTACAGGGCCATAGCACAAGCCATCACCGAGTGATGTTGGTTGCGACATTTACTCATGGAGCTTCACCACCCTCTTTGATCGGCTACCGTGGTCTATTGCGACAATGTCAGTGCAGTGTACATGTCATCCAACCCAGTTCAACATCACTGCACCAAACACGTTGAGATCGAGGTATCTCTTGGCTAGGTTTGAGTCCTCCACATACCTTCCTTTGGTTAGTTTGCCAACATCATGATGAAGGGATTGCCGACTTAACTGTTTGAGGAGTTCTATTCCAGTCTCAGTGTTCATCCACCTCCCGCTGTGACTGGGAGGTGTTAATGAGTAATTTTTTATATGCCATGATGCTTGGAGATCACGTCGGTTTGTTTCCTTGTATTTCGGTATGTATATTTGGATAGCTAGGTGTATCCCATGTATAGCGAATCCTTGATCCTAATTGTTTTAACTTTCTCTGTTTGTTACACTTGGGTTGCATGGCACCCTTGTAATCTTTTTATTCTGAATAATGCAATTGCCAATGTGTGTTGCACTCTCTCTCTCTCTCTCTCTCTCTCTCTCTCTCTCTCTCTCTCTCTCGCTCGCTCTCGCTCTCCAGGGCCGTGTCGAGGGACGTGCGAGCGGTGCAAGGGAACAGGGCCCCCAATTTTGCACTCTCTCTCTCTCTCGCTCTCCAGGGCCGTGCCGAGGGACGTGCGAGCGATGCAAGGGAACAGGGCCCCCAATTTCCAGGGGCCCCAAATTCTGATGGATCCACCAGCTGTAGGCCATCACTCCATCCTTAGTTCGTCACTAGGTGCATGCGAACTGCTACCAGCTAGGCCTAGCTAGGGGATCAATTCAAGCCCACGCCGTTAACTTTCATGATGGATTATTAGCACTGAATGCAGACAGGCATCAGTCAGAAGTGCAGGAGCAGGACCAGTACACCTGGAGTCAGCGACAACTCCTAGGTAATTTAATCTTTTCCTTCAATTTGAATCCTTTTTTTTCTAATTTGAATTATTTTTTCGAGGACATTGAAGAATTCTACTGTCCATATCATTATATGAACTATAATTATCCTTCATATGATCCTTATAAAAAAAACTATCTTTCGTATGATAGAGGATTTAACTTAGCTTCAGAAGTGCTATGGATTGATAATTATAAAAGAATATGTACGATTCTTAATATTTCTCATTACTATGTACGTAAGATATGTATGTAGAATTGATAATTACTATAATCCTATTTATCAAGGGAAAAGGCCTCATTTTATAGTTTGGTACAGGGCCCTAAATTTTGCCGGCACGGCCCTGTCGCTCTCACTCTCGCTTCTTCCAGTTAAGCTCAATCCCCACAGAAATGTTTATCAATGGAGCCTTTGCTGCCATGAGAAAGATTTCTAGGGGTTTGGCTCCCTGCAGAACCAATTGGAGGGATATCCACATGAAACATGGGAAATAAATGATTCTTTCCAAAATGCATCGCAAAAAATGAATGGACAATTTGCAAAAAAATAAACGTGTTCAGTGAACAACCGATGCCTAGTGCAATCGGAATCATTCTGGTGTCTTACGACTAATGGTCATGATTTGAGTCTGACTAGATACTGTAAAAGTAATTGGAATGACTAATTCTATTCCATGAATATGCATCAGTACATATGGAGGCCGGGGTGGCTTATGAGCCAACCGCACAGGCGTGGTACATGCCACAAATCAAGGGTTACCTATTATAATTACACATACTATAATTACAATAGGCTAACACTCCCCCGCAGTCTAATCGGGAGCATCGCTAACATTCAGGCTGGACCGAAACTCCTGAAATAGTGAGGTAGGAAGGCCCTTGGTAAAGACGTCGGCGTACTGCGATGTCGTAGGAACATGTAGAACCCGAACATGACCGAGGGCGACCTTCTCTCGAACAAAATGGAGATCAATCTCAACATGCTTCGTCCGCTGATGCTGCACTGGGTTGCCGGAAAGATATACAGCACTGATATTGTCGCAATAGACCAAGGTGGCACGGCGAGGGGGGTGGCGAAGCTCAAGAAGCAGCTGACGCAGCCAAGTAGCTTCAGCAACACCATTCGCCACAGCACGATATTCAGCTTCGGCACTCGATCTGGAGACCGTATGCTGACGCTTGGAAGACCAAGACACCAAGTTATCCCCGAGAAATACTGCGTAGCCAGAGGTCGACCGGCGAGTGTCAGGACAGCCAGCCCAGTCGGCATCCGTGTAAACAACAAGATCTGCAGGTGAAGATCGGCGCATGGTCAGCCCAAGTGATAGTGTGCCCTGCAAGTAGCGCAGGATCCGCTTGAGAGCAGCGAGGTGCGGCTCCCGAGGATCATGCATATAGAGGCATATCTGCTGAACTGCAAAAGCAATGTCTGGTCGGGTGAAGGTCAGATACTGCAGAGCGCCAGCTAGGCTGCGGTACTGTGTAGCGTCAGCAACAGGCGGTCCATCGGCAGATAGTTTGGAGTGTAGATCAACAGGCGTGCTGCACGGCTTGCACGCACTCATCCCGGCGCGCTCCAAAATATCCTGACTGTACTGCCGCTGAGAAAGGAACAGGCCATCTGCAGAGCGTGTCACAGAAATGCCCAGAAAGTGATGAAGCTGACCCATGTCCGTCATGGCAAACTCACGCTGGAGAGCCTCAATGATGTGCTTGAGAAATCCGGCAGAGGAAGCGGTGAGTACAATGTCATCCACATAGAGCAGTAAGTAGGCCGTGTCTGGACCGCGGCGATATATAAAGAGCGAAGTATCTGACTTTGTTTCAACAAATCCAAGTGACACGAGGTGAGAGGCGAACCTGGAATGCCAAGCACGAGGAGCCTGCTTCAAACCATATAAGGACTTGTTGAGCCGACAGACAAAATCTGAGCGAGAAGAATCCACAAAACCAGAGGGCTGCGCGCAGTACACTGTCTCAGTGAGAGTGCCATGGAGAAATGCATTCTTCACATCTAGTTGATGAATGGGCCAGTTCTGAGATAATGCCAGGGAGAGAACAACTCGAACTGTTGCAGGCTTGACAACAGGACTGAAAGTTTCATCATAATCAATACCGGGCCGCTGTGTGAAACCCCGTAGTACCCAGCGAGCCTTGTAGCGATCAAGAGACCCATCGGCGAGCAATTTGTGTCGATAAATCCACTTGCCAGTCACAACATTGACGCCAGGAGGGCGAGGCACAAGACTCCAGGTGTCATTGGCAATTAGAGCGTCATACTCAGCCTGCATAGCGGATCGCCAATTGATGTCTGACAGTGCATCACGAATAGAGCGAGGAAGAGGCGACATGGGCACAGCGTGGAGGTTGAGGCGATCCACGGGCTGTGCGATGCCAGCCTTGCTGCGCGTGCGCATCGAGTGTGCATTGGTGACTGGAGGGACGATGATCGGTCGGGTAGCAGCTGTGCGGCCGGTACCGCTGGCAACAACCTGTGCGCGAGCAGTAGGGGCAGCAGGACCAGCAGCACTCGTGGTCGGCGTGGTGCCACTGGCAGCGACCTGTGCGGGGTGCACAGGGGCAGCGGCACCGGGCGACGCGGACGGTGGCGTGGAGGTGGCGCCATGGGCAGCAGAGCTGGACCCAGGCGACCACGGCCCTACACCAGGGGCCTCGGGCACGGGGTGTGTCGCCGAGGAAGCTGCGGTACCTGCACGCACAAAACGAGCTCCAGGAACTGAAGCGATTAGATCATGATCATTGACGAGAAAGTCCAGGGCGGAGGGTGCCATGGGTGTGCTAGACATGTCGGAGAAAGGGAAAAAGGATTCATCAAAAACGACATGTCTAGAAATAAGAATGCGATTCGACTGAAGCTCGAGGCATCGATAGCCTTTGTGCTCCGAGGAGTAGCCGAGGAAAACGCATAGGGAGGAGCGAGGGGCAAGTTTGTGAGGCGCTGTGGAGGACATGTTAGGATAACAAGCGCACCCAAAAACTTTGAGGTGATCATAGGAGGGCTGGGTGGCAAATAGGGCGCTATATGGTGTGGAGGAGGCAAGGGTTTTAGTGGGGAGGCGATTCACAAGATATGTCGCAGTGTGAAGACCCTCAACCCAATATGCCGGAGGGAGACTTGCCTGAAACAAAAGGGAGCGCAGGATGTTATTCAGGGTGCGAAGAGAGCGTTCTGCTTTCCCATTTTGTTGAGAGGTATATGGACACGACATGCGGAGGGCGACACCATGGGAGAGAAAGAACGTGCGGGCCTGAGAATTGTCGAATTCACGGCCGTTGTCGCACTGGATGCTCTTGATGGTGGTGCCAAACTGCGTGCGAACATAAGCGAAAAAATTAGAAAGAGTGGAAAATGTCTCGGATTTGAAGCGGAGCGGAAAAGTCCAAATGTAGTGGGAGCAATCATCAAGAATAACCAGATAATACGTGTATCCTGACACACTAACAATTGGAGATGTCCATAAATCACAGTGTATTAAATCAAAATTATGAATGGCTCGAGAGCTAGATGAACTGAAAGGCAAACGTGCATGGCGACCAAGTTGGCATGCATGACAGATGTGATCAATATCATCTTTATTACATGAAATGACACTGGAACTAATAAGTTTGGACAAAGCTTCACGCCCAAGATGACCGAGACGGCGATGCCAAAGGGAGGTGGGTGCGGCGAGGAACGAGGAGGTGCTGGTGGAGGGTGCATAGAACGGGTAGAGGTCACCGGAGCTATTGCACCTGGCGATCACGTTCTTGGTTTGCAAATCCTTCACAGAAAGGCCAAAGGGATCAAACTCGATGGAGCAGTTATTGTCGGTGGTAAAACGACGAATAGAAATTAAATTCTTAATGATGTTGGGAGACACTAAAACATTATTAAGAACAAGAGTACGATGCGGTAAAGAAAAAGTGTGTGATCCAGTGGCAGTGACAGGAAGCAAAGCACCATTTCCCACGATGATAGACGAAGGAGTAGATGAAAAGGGCGGGGAAATGGTGGAGAGTTTACCAGCATCCGAGGTCATGTGCGAGCCAGCACCAGAATCGGCATACCACTCAGAGGTCGAGGCCGGCGGGTTCAGCGTCATGGTGTTAAAGGAGTGCGTCAGGGAGTCCTGGTTCCATGACCCGCCGTGAGTGGGGTTCCAGGGCGCCGCCTGATACGCTGGCGCGGGCGCCTGGAACACTGGTGGTGCAGCTCCCCCGTAGTACGCGCCGTACTGAGGGGGTGGGACGCCGTAGGCACCATTGTAGGCGCTGGGAGGGCTGCCGAAGCCACCGTAGTGCGGCACTGCGTGGAACGCAGGTGGCGGTGTCGGGCGCCCGGACGGGTCGTACGGCCACATGCGCACGGTGCCGGCCCAGGGATGGGCGAACGACGGGTGCATGCCTGGTGAAGAGCCGCCCTGTCCACCTTGGGGCGCACCAGTGGGAGGTGCTGAGGGGGCGCCGCTGGTGTTGGTCGAGGGGCCGCCACGTCCACCGCGTCCGCGACGACGGCCGTTGCGTTGACCACCGGTGGGCGCAGGAGGGCGCGGAGGAGGGACTGCCCCTGGACGTGGAGGTGCTGGTGCACCGGGTGCCGCAGCGACAAGGGCGGCCGGCGGGGACGGAGGGCGGGCGTCGATCTCCAGCTCCTCCAGCAGGAGGTGTGTCCGGGCTTCCGCGAACGTCGGGAACGGTCGGTGCATCTTGAGGATGGACACCATGTGGCGGAACTTGCCACTGAGGCCGCGGAGGAGCGTGAGCACCATCTGGCGATCGCCGATGGGGTCGCCGAACTCGGCGAGGGATGCAGCCATGGACTCGAGGCGACGGCAGTAGTCGATGATGCTCAGGGACTCCTGACGAAAGTTGCGGAACTGCGTCTCGAGGAGAAGGGCACGGGACTCCTTCTGGCCAAGGAATTCATCCTCGAGGTAGCACCATGCGTTGCGCGCTGGACCTTGGCGCATCATCAGGGACTGCTGCAAGTCGCCGGAGACGGTGCCGTAGATCCATGTCAGGACGCAGCAGTCCGCCTGGATCCAGGCCGGGCGCGTGGGGAAAGCCTCATCCTCGAGGACATGGCGTGTTAGGGCATATTTGCCAAGCACGGTGAGGAAGATGCCGCGCCACTTGGTGTAGGTGTCCGTGGCCTTGTCCAGGGCGATGGGGATGAGGGCTTTGACATTGACAACGGCGGTGGCCTGCGCCCAGAGAGCTTCGTGAGCCTTCTCGTACTCATCGAGGGCGGCGGCGCGGAGGCGAGCTTCCTCAGCCCGACGCGCTGCTTCAGCGCGAGCAGCTTCGGCCGCGAGACGACGGTCTTCGGCTTCCTTGGCCGCCTTGGCGGCTGCCGCGGCAGCGGCGTCGTCGTCTTCGCCGGCCATGAGGGGCAGGACCGGCGGCCGCACCCGGTGACGCGATCAACAGCAGGGCGGGCGATCAGGAATCGTAGGCAGGATCGGATCGGCGGCCGCACCCGGTGACGAGGGCAGCAACGGGGCGGGCGATCGGATCGGCAGCGTGGGCGATGAGACCGGCGACACACCCGGCGACACGTAGTCAGCGACGGTGGTGGCGATCGGATCGGCGGCGGGCGCTGGTTTGGGTTGCGGAAGGGTAGCGGATCGGAACCGCGATTGATACCATGTAAAAGTAATTGGAATGACTAATTCTATTCCATGAATATGCATCAGTACATATGGAGGCCGGGGTGGCTTATGAGCCAACCGCACAGGCGTGGTACATGCCACAAATCAAGGGTTACCTATTATAATTACACATACTATAATTACAATAGGCTAACAGATACAAGCTACTCCCTCCAAACACAAATATATGTTATTCTAGACATCGACATGATCTCCAAAATATAATTTTCACCACTGATTTATATTGTAATGTATTTATAAAACCCAATAAAATTATAATAAAAATACTTTTTGATACAAATCTATAGATATAATTTTTATTATATAGTTTAAATATTAAAAAATATATCGGTAGTTAAATTTTCGAAAGCTAAAACACCCCTGTAATTTTTTCATTAGTGGTCGACAAGTGGAGGAAGTATGTGGGTTTATTTGTAAATTTGATGCCGCGAATTCTTGGTAGCTACATCTATACGTTGAGCCGATAGCCATGCGCTCATATATCAAATTCCATGGAGTATATATAAAACAAAGCAAAAATGAGAGCAGGCCACGTATGCCTACGCCACCAAATCTTAAGAGCTCCAAAGTGGAAGATTTGGCTATCAGTTGTTTATTCCGTCTTATCCACACATTAGTACTCCACATTTGTTTTGAGAGTACAAGGAGGACGTATACGACACACACTTCACTCATGCTACATACGCGTACACGGCCTGGTCCTATGGCACTAAATCTTAAGAGCTCCAAAGTGGAAGATTTGGCCATCAGTTGTTTATTCCGTCGAATCCACACATTAGTTTATTCCGTCGAATCCACACATTAGTACTCCGCAATTGTTTTGAGACTACAAGAATGATGTATACACACACCTCACGCTACATACACATACACGCGCATGTGTGTCCACTACATACAACAGGAATTTTTGCGGAGACTCTACGGCCGCACGAAGCATGGACAAACACTTTTCCATTGAACGCACATGTCAAACCCAGAAATACCAACTTCAGATTTTATGTGTAAATTATACTAGTCTAAGAAAAGCTAGTTCACACAATAGTAACAAAGATACATATAATCCATAAAAGACATTTATTAATTAAGCAAGTACAGGGTCTTATGGCTAAAGTTTACATCAACAGCACATAGACCAAAATTAAATATAAGTAGTGGAAGTAAAAGTCAAAGGGGGAAGAACCCATCTAGTCTGCATATAGGCAAACAACTATGGGATCTGGTCTAATCATCTAAGTCCTCACCGTAGTCGTAGAAATCCTTTGAGAAACAATAATTAAGCAAGAGTGAGTACAAAATGTACTCCGCAAGTTACATTAATAATAAGTTAATGCTTACAAGGATAATGTCAAAGAAAGGCTTAATAGGGTTATTTGAGTATAAAGCAAATTTGACCTTTAAATACAATAAATAACTATAAGTAATAAACTGAATTTGTAGTCACATAATACAGTTAGTGTAGGTCCAACCTAACACTAACTTATCCACGGGTATTCGACCTGGAATTAACCAAGTTTTGAAAATCAAAGTCTAGTACACAAAAAACCTTACTCGGTTTGCCCATGATCGTGGGTACGACTATGTAGGATAGTTTTACACTCTACAGAGGTTGTACAACTTTACCCACAAAAGATAATCAACTTATATTGTTAGCCATAACTCGCATTCTTATGCGTGCGACTAAGCGATTATCATAAGGCATTTACAATGTGAAATTCTCAACCTAGCCGCCCTGCTAATGTTTCGCCACAATATTGAATCTACTAAGTTGGTGCCCCTCTTGTACCATGTGAGTTACCAGTGGTCTTGCCATACCCACATTCAACATGATGGCGAAACCAAAATTGGGACAGGCAAATTAGTTAGCTAAATATGTCCCATACCATACTTGTAGTAGTACGCAATGGCTTTGTAACAATAGCTCATAGACCGGTTCTTAATAGACTTAGGCAAGACTTACCACACACCCATATCATGTCACCAAGCACCCACCATCCAACCGTTTGCCTAAGTCTAAACCATCCTTTTTATTTTATTTCATGAAATATTTCATAGACCTCCTTGACACTCCAATGTCAAGGATATATTTCATAACTCATCATTTCATGTGTAAAGTTTCCCAAGCCTATATTCGTCTCTATACATGTCTAAGCCTTTTCTACAAAATTTCTAGTAATTACTTAGTGTACTAACTAGAGTTTCATCTACGGTGATATGCTACTAACTTGAATAGATTGGATTTTAGTTTGGTATGGCATGGTTTGGTGTAAATTATCTTAAGATTGCATGTGGAATTATGGAAAGATCAAATGGGAAGTTGCCAAAAATTTTGATAGCTTATTGGTGGATTGACAAATTGATTAAATCGGTGGATTTGATTTGATTTCTAGAGCTTCCATATGAGTCATAACTGTGAGGCTAATTGGATTGTAGCATTGGACAAATGATTAATATTGGTGGAAGTTATGCTTGATTCTTAGGTTGACTGATTTATTTCTACTTTTGAGTTAAGCATTAAAGCAAGAGAACTTCAAATTGATGACACTTGAGTTTCGATGGGAGGATATGAAATTACGAGTGTCACACATTAGTGGATTGGATGAGTACTGTAGCAATCACAATTGAGTCTTGAAATAATAAGGATAGTTTTAATCTATGGACAAGATTTGATGGGAGTCATGATTGACTGTTAGGATTAATCGAGGAATTGATATTAAGTATTAGAGCTATATGTGATGAAGTATGAAAGCACATATGGATGATATTAGAAGTTCACTGGGAGTGTATTACGAGAATAAGGACGACTATTTTGGGAGCTACATGAATGCGATTCTGATACGACCTTGGTTAAATATAGCAATGTAAAAAGTACAAGAGATTGGACCTAAAGGCATGATCAGATTCTAATTTTTCCAAGGTTTTCAGGAGAAACATTGGAAAAATAAAAATAATGATGGATGCTTGCTAAATTGAATCAATTGAGTTAATAAAATTTGATGGGTACCATCTAGTTCTTGAGTTAATCAGGAATATGGACATCACCTTATTGGGCAATAATGATTCCTAAGAGCGTAAATAAGGTGGGATCGTACTACCTATAATTGTAGGAGTGTTGAACTTGTTGGAACAACTTGAAGAGGGTAAAGTTGCTAGATGGAATGTCTAGCATTGTATTGATGTAAGGATTCACTTGGATAGATGACCACCTTGAGGGTTCGATTTGCTCAGGTTAGAGATAAACTGGGGTGAGAATTAGCTTTGTGGAAGAATGTAAATTGGAGTGCTAATAAGTATTAGGAAATTAGAGTGAAGAGCATGTGATTGATAAGGGATGAATGCTGAGTTGCATCATAAAGGAACGATTTTTATTTTGGATGGAGTAGTATGATTAAAGAGAAGATACCACATGAGAAATGACTATAGAGTTGTGGGTTGCTCATGTTCACTGGAATAATGAATATCAGTGGAATCATTCAAGTCAATGTAGTAGTAGGAGGTGGTAATATTAGGTTTGTGCTTAAGATATAATTACATTTTGGTGGATAGCTATTTCAAAGATTGAATGCCTTATAAACCAATATAAGGACGATGGTATGGTGGAGGCTGTGATTGATTATTGAAAGAGAATGAATTGTACATTCTTACTTGGCAAAGCTCTATGTGACGAAGTAGAAAATTTCAAGTAATAATGCTGGACTTTAGTGGAGAGTAATTTGAATAAGAGAGTAAAATAAGTAGTGGGTTATTGATCAATCTGTGGGAATATACAGATAAATTAAAGGATCATATGATTTATCAAAGGATGTGTTGGAATTAAAAACTAAAAATGAGATTGAAGGCTCTTGTAACCAAACGGGAATTGACTTGGCGGATTGACTTAGTTCGGATGATCGTTAGTGAAATGAGAAGTCGGATTTTTACACATGATTCTTGAGCTTGATCCTAGATAATTGAGTTAATTATCTAGCCATGTGATTTCACCTTAGTGTATTACTTGTGGATTTTGGTGGATGTTACCATTGATGGTTGGATTTGAGTTATATTTAAAACAGTAAGACTACAAGTGTGAGTTATAGGCATGTGTATTGGTAATACTGAACATATGTTGAAAGGATGTTCAAATTGGATTCCTACTGGTCATATTGTGGATTGAATACATGATAATGTAGTGTCACTTAGAACTTGGACTAGAAATATTTTTATTGATATATCATGGAGTTTGTGAGCTAAATTTTGATATGATCGGTTGGAGTTAGAAATTAGAATTATGATGAGACTGTAATTTTTTGGTGATTACTGGTGGTAATAAATTGGGGATCGTTGAAATTGAAATTGGAATTATTGTCGGATTATGATACTTTTGGGGATACTTGAGAAAATAGTAATAAACACACAAATATTGTGGTGGGATAATGGTATAGTGGATTGCCATGAATCTTGTATCAAGTTTCAATATAAATTGTGGTGAAATGTATTTTTGAAAGCATATTCGATCGTGATTATTGAATAAGGAGAAAAGCCCATAGGTAGTATTACCTATGTTCAACGCCTAATGATCAATCTTTATTGTCTTGGAAGCCCATAATTGGAAAGGCATCTAAATTGTGTCTCCAGTCTAAGAAGAATGATATTTTGAATGGTTCACATGAATTTGTACTGAGCAAAGATATATTGGTGGATTGATATGATTATGATAATGCAAAGGATGCAGAGTAAGGAAGCATATTCTGGTTATTTTAATCTGTGGTGAACACTGACTTAAGGACCGAGGAAAATTTGGCACCTTGTTTTGGCAATCTCACTAAGGAAGCAACTTGGCAGCTTGACAACTTCTAAAGAACAAGATTTTTTACTTTTACCCTAGCCCTTCCTTCTCTAGCTCGTATCACTTTTTGTTAACTCTTCATCGCTCCTTCCTCTAACCCCAAGCCTCAGTAGAGTTGTAATTTAGATTTCATCAGGAAAACCCCACAAGAATGTCATTTGATTCCGCTAGAGTGATACCGGACACTACGCAAGCAAATGCTCTCAGAGGAAGCAAGGCAAGGGGATCAGTTGTTTCTATTGCGGCATCGTGGGACACTATGCAGTCAAATGTCCTCAAAAGAAATCTAGAAGTTCAAGCCAGAGACATCATTATCACCAATTTCAGCTATGGCAGAAAAGGGGTATTAATCATGAATGCCCTCGGAAGGGACAAGTTTCGCCTGCATGATCCCTAGCTACGACCGATTCTAGATGCTCAGCCAAGTGCTACTTGTTTCAAATGCGATAAGGTAGGACATGTCACCAAGTGTTGTCCCCTATTACGGCAAGCCAGCAAGCCAAAGGTGGCACATGCTATACGTGTGGGCAAACAGGACACTACTGCTGCACATGCCTAGTCCCCTACTGTCCCGGTTGTGAGAAGCACCATTAGCCAAAAGATTATCATATGAACCAAATAACCTACACCCGTTGTGGCAAAAAGGGACATCATGCAAGTCATTGCCATGTGAACTACCCCAACTGCGATAAAGACCACGAGCCTAGAAACTGCCCTACGAGTAAGGTCACTTGTTTTCTTTATGAAGGACAAGATCATAGCCCCAAAAACTGCCCCATAGGAATACTTCTAAGCAAGGCAGCACAATACATAAGCCTCTGAATCACCATGAGGCTTGCAATGTTTGAAGCTAGCAGAATCTTTGTTAGCACCTCCATGACCAATGGTACCTATCCACTTCCCTATCTCCGCCTTATCTCCTTTCTAGTCTATCCAAATCTCGAGGAGAGATTCTTTCTAATGGGATGGTTTGTAACATCCCAAAAATTTCCCAAATCTATTTAAGTAATTTCAAATGTGCATTTTTTTTCAATTTTTGAGCAATTTTTGAGAAATTTTCAGCATTTATGAAAATGAATAGGACATTTTCCCTTAAAATTGCACCACATAATGCATTTTTGAGAAAATAGAAATATCAAAATTTAGTAGGGTAAATTTTACTAAAAACTAGATAAGGTGAGGAGCTTCCAAAAAATTTCATAATTTTTGGAGCTCAATTGCTATATCTAAAAATTCCCAAACCTTTTAGGTTAAAAACATATTCGAAAATTAAATATATTCCTCTTCCTGGCTTGGGCCAATTCTAGCTCTGCCCAGCCCATCACTCCATGCCAGCTGGCCCACCTTAGCCCGTTGCCATGCTCCCTGCTGAGCCACCTCCTTCCTCTTTGTTCTGCCTTCCTCGCATGGAAGTGTAATTACTAGAGCTCGCCTTCTTCTTCAACCTTCCCTTCCTCTCACTGACCTATGGGTCCATGCCCTACTCGTCTGCCCATCTTGCACATTGAATGCACTAGAGCATGCACTGGCTTTGCTCAGGCCATGGCCGCCTTGCCATTCGTCTACGCCATCATGCCTTGTCATTGCCTTGGCTCGCCACTGTCGTTGGGATGGCACCACGTCATGATGCGCACCTGGGCCATGTGCTCACCTCTCTCTGTCACACCTCGCTAGGCTACATCATCACATTTGCCTATGTGGCCACATCTGTAGCATTGTAGCCATCCCTAAACCTTACCACGTTGCCATCGTGTCTGGCCTTTCTAACCAAGGATCGTAGACCTATGGGCACTTTGGCCCTATGCTCGTCATATCCCATCGCCGCGCCCCTTTTTCTGCCATGGATAGACTCGCATATTGAGTGAAAGAGAGCTAGAGGCAATGCTGCTCACCTTGTCAGTAGTGCTCACCATGTTTCCTCCCCATGTGCTCCATCCTTTTCTGGCAATGCCACTGACTAAGCCAGCTGCATCACGCCCTAGATTCCGTGCATAGCTTGTCGCCCTCATGCCTATATACAGCCTTCCCCAAATGAGCTCAACCCTCCACTCGACATCCTCCCCTTTTCCTCCCTCCCAACACCAGTGAGGCAATTTGGCAATGATGATTTCTTCTCCCTCTACCCTGGCCACACCCGAGTCGAAGGTAATCTTCTACGTCGGTGAGCCAATTTCCAATTCTTTGTGCTCGTGACATCTCCATGCTCACCTCAACTTTCTCCCGTCCCCAATTGCAGCATTGCTTTAACGTTTCACTGCTGCCCCAGATGCCCACCTCCGTTGCCTTGGGTCACCATCGACAAGCCACTCCTGTGAGTCTCTAATCATACCATTGCCGAGACCCGAATATACAAATCCGGACTCTCCTGTGTATTCTGCACTAGTCCAGGATCACGCTAGTGCACACAGTATAAACAAAGATGAAATATCGAACATATCACGATTTACTAAGAAAAGACTCAAATATTATTAATAATCATCAGAGTACGACCTTATGGTCAAGCTTACAATAGACTAGCCCGAAGGGCTTAACAAAAACTAGCAGCGGAAATCCAAAAGAAAGCGCAGCAGCCAATCGACACGCCCACAGGCTATCGAGTGGAGAACGAAGCCTAATCCGCGAAGACGTCGAAGTACTCTCCTTCTGGAACCTCCTGCTGGTGATACTCCTCCTCCTCAACTGAGCAACAGGGCATAAAGCCGTGAGTACATTGGTACTCAGCAAGTCGTTTGTAACAAAGATGCAATATAGTATGCAAGGCTTAACAATGGATGGCTGAAAGGTTAGTTTTGCAGAAAGCGACAATTTGAAGTAAATATCATACATAGATTGAAGAGCATCTTTAACAAAGGACGTTAAATTAATAATCAAAGGAATTGAATATAACCACAAGTGAACTGACCATTCACTTCCCAGCTCAACCCAACCAGATTTCATAAAGACTCTACCCCTCGTGTGAAATCACCGAGCATTGTCCATGACCGAGGACACGGCTATTCGAATAGTTTTACACTCTGCAGAGGTTGCACAACTGTACCCACACGATGTGATTAGCCTCGCGCTAAGGAAATCACAACAAGGCTTTTACAATGATCCATCTCCACCCGATCCCACTCGCTAAGGTTTCGCCTCTCACCCCCTCTTGCGCCACAACAACATCAGTAGTAAAACCAAAGTGGAGACTTCACAGATTATTATGCCAGGTCTATCCCATACTAGACATGTGGTTTGCACGATAAAGCTCAGATCAATGGCGCACAAAGTTAAGTCCTTAAGAATTACCCAGGCGAAACATCCACATCCCATGTGCCTCTCGCACCCCCTTTACTGCACGATCAATCGCCCAAGTGAAAACCAATTTTGTATAACCAACACCAATGACACTACCCATGTCTTGGTACTCAAATTTTATAACTGTGGTTGACCACCACGTTCAAGTATATCATTAAATCAAGATTAATTGACACATGTGATGATAACCCAACGTACTAGAATAAGCATGGCTAAGCAAAATAAGCGTACCACCCATGTGACAACTAGTATTGCATCACTAAATAATTTCCCATCCTATGGTGACAATAGAATCATGGTATTCAAATTATCAAGGAGGAAATAATCAATTAGGTCATTAACTACCAATACAAGGGTTGATAATAAAATAGCGATGCATGATAATTTAAAACAAAGTAATACATAATAGATTTGAAAACTGGGTTCAACATGATCAAAGGACACGACTTGCCTTGGCCTTGCTCAGCTGAGGGCTCTTGATCTTCAAATCCAACTTCCGCTCCCTCGAACACGTGATCTAACGAGAGAGAAAGCAAAACGAAAAGACAAAATAAAATCAAATAAAAAATTCAAATGAACTCCAAAAACTTTCAAACCTGAACCAAAAGGTAGAGCTCAATTTTAGATGAATTTAGGAAAAAGAACGGGGTCAATCGGAGCTAGGACGAGGGAGAACGGGGCTCTGGAAAATCTGGATCTAAAGAAAATCGGGAAAATTGGAAAAGTGCACTGTGCTGTGGACCGGGCGCATGGAGAGCTGAGTCTACGGTGGACTCGGCGCACGGCACAGTACGGGCTGACTGGGCTTGCTGACGCATCTGCTGACTGGGCCCTAGGGTTGACGGGTCGGCTTGCGTGGCATGCTGACTGGGCAAGGTGACGTGGCACGCTGACGTGGCTTCTGGGTGGCTCGGGTGCTGACGTGGCGTGACAGGTGGCGCCGACGTGGCTGACAGGTCAACCTAGGGCTGACGTGGCTCGGTCTATGGACCATGACTGACCGGTGGGCCCGGCTTGTCAGTGGCTCGGCGCACGGTGGACTCGATCCACGGGAAGGCGAGGGGACGCGCGGGCGCGGGGGCGGTCCAGCTGGCGGCGGACGGCGCGAGGCGAGGGTCGAGGCGGCGCGGTCCGGGTAGCGGGGCTGCCCGGCGAGGTTCGGGACGGCGGCGGCTGACGGCGAGGCTCACCGGCGACGGCGGCGAATACGGCGGCGGGACTCACCGACGGCGAACGGCAGCGAGCGGCGGCAGCGCACACGGGCGACGACGTCAGACGAGCGCGGTGCACGGGTGTCGTCGGCGGTGAGTAGCGGCGGAGGTGGCGGCTCGGGACGAGGGGAACCCCGGGGGTCGGGCCCCTTTTATACCCGGGAGGCGAAGAGTCCTGGCGGCGCGGACGTCGAGTCCGGGGCGGAGACGGCGGCGGAAAAACGGAAGGCGGCATCGGAGTTCTAATCGGAGACGGGGACGGAGAGTCCGGGCCAGGGACGACTCTGACAGGTGGGCCCCACCTGTCAGCGGCACGGGCGAAGGCGCGGCCGAGATGGCGCGCGGGCGCGAGCGGCTCGGTGGATGGGCGATGCGTGGCGCACATCGAGCGGAGGGGTGCGGCGGGCGCGGGGAGCGGGCGGATGCATGCCACGTGGCATGGGGCGGGGCAGGCCAGACCGGCGGGCGACTGGCTGGGCTGGCTGGATTGGGCCGGTTCGGTGGGTTTCGGCCCACCGGCCGGTTCAAGGATTTTTGGGGGTTTTCTATTTCTAGAAATTCAAATAAATCATTTTGATCTCTAGAAAATAGCAAATAAATCCAGAAAAATTCCAACAAAGCCCTTGAGGCTCAAGTAACTCAAATAAAATATTCTTGGCAAATGTTAATGTTTATCTTAATCATATTAAATCCTTTCAATTTAATAAAATTCCAATTAAGCTTTAATTAATTCCAGAAAAATTCAAATGGTGAATTTTATTTTAAAAAGCTTCAAAAAGGCTCTGAAAATCAGGATGTTACAACCATCCTCCAAAATGGAATTGCCTTGGTCCCTAAATGCTTATCCACCTCATTTCACTCTCGCACTATTTCTCATTCTTTATCATCTGCCATAGTTGTCGCCACCTCTACTCTGCCACTAGCCATCTCCAGCCATGCCCTGCTATGGCAAAGCCTCCCTAGAGATTCCCCATGACTCTCTTGTGCCTCCCTGTGCCTCACCTTCGCAAGCCCCATCGCCATTCGCCACTGGCAACACTTGCTCAATCCTTGTTCTGCTCTAAGTCACTGACAAGTCAGCCCCACCTGTCAGTGTGTAGACCCTCCCCCTTCTCTTTCTTGAGTCACTGACTGCCTGGCCTCGCTTGTCAGTTTCTTTTTAAAAACCGATCTTCAAAAATTTGTCACTGACACATGGACCCCATGATTCAATTTGGTTTAAAAATAAACTGGTTCACTGTGAACCACTGCCCCACATGTTAGCCACTCAGTTTTAATTAAGAACCTGCTGACATCAGCAAGGTGTAATAAACTAGGATTTCCTTTAGAAATAAAAATTGAAATTGAAATGGAAAATCCATGCATAGTATTATCCTTCTCTTGGATTTTTCTCCTGGCAAAATTTCAAATGCTTATAACTTTTGCATATGAACTCCAAATTGAATGTTTTTTATGCCTAAAATTTTATAAAATCATGCTCTTTCATATTCTAAAAAATTGAAATTTCTCTCTATATGAATTTATTTGTTTTGCAATGTTTGTTATTTGCTGACTAGATACCAATGATTTGAGAAATTTTGTTGATGAGGCAGAACAAGACCAATAGTTCAATGTCATTACGCGTGATATGTATCTTTGTTGCCACTATGTGCACTAACTATGAAGGCAACACCTGGGTTGATTTGGTGGTGGATTCATGGTAGAGGTGGAGGAAGGCTTGCGGGGGATGGCAGTGCTGGGGTCAGGGTGCAGGAGGCAAGGGCGCTGCACGAGGGGAGGAGTGGCAGCGGATGGATGCAGAGCTCAGCAGGGATGAGCACTTGCAGTGGCCAATGGAG
Organism: Dendrocalamus latiflorus; assembly: GCA_017311315.1. Taxonomy (NCBI): domain Eukaryota; kingdom Viridiplantae; phylum Streptophyta; class Magnoliopsida; order Poales; family Poaceae; genus Dendrocalamus; species Dendrocalamus latiflorus. The sequence goes on along the minus strand of CM029651.1, from coordinate 32,655,791 downwards.
GTCGATGGGAGGGGAGAAAATTGGGTGCCGCGAAGGGAGGAGCGGTGAGGGCGCTGTGGGGGTAGACCCTGTGCGACCTTTGCACGTGTGTTGTATACTAGTCCTATCGTCAGTAGGTATAATATATATTCACAACATTAAGATCATATTTATACATATCATATATATTTTATTTATGGCAAAGTATTGAATACATAAGCGAGGTATAATAAGATTTACAATATATGGCTGACTGGCAAAGAGAATACCAGTCAAGAGTAAATTGCAATGTAAGACAAGTAAATAATAGAAGCATCTAGTGGTATGCCACAATAACCATAGGCAACCGACTGGTGAGGCCCATAGAGAACCCATCGTCGAGCTTCACTGAGCCAGGGGCGAAATACACGATGTCTGGCACGTATCCTTCTTCACTCTCTGATCAACAATAATTTTAAAAAGGTTGAGTACATTACGTACTCAGCAAAACTTGTAGTGTATTGCAAAATTATATATATATATATATATATATATATATATATATATATATATATATATATATATATATATATATATATATATATATATATATATATATATATATGCATGCAAGGCTATCAATGGACAAAACTCTATGCTAAGTTTATTTTCAGCATGAAGCAAATTTTATTTGCAATATCGATAAGTAGCAATTTGCAATGGAGTTGTAAAGATCATTTGACATGTAATGAAATAACATTTATATAATTTCCATAACAATAAACCAAATTCATTCGCAGCTTTCGTCGGTTGGGAACATCGCACAATTCCACTATGAGCATAGCACACGGAAGATGCGTACATGCTATCCCATATGTTCAGTGAAACAGTTTTAAAAAGAAAAACTATACTCTTTGTAGCTACATCCAAGCTTGCTCATGACCATGAGCACGGCTACTTAAATAGTTTTTAACACTTTGCAGAGCTTGTACAGCTTTTCCCACATGACATAATCAAATACACTATCGGCCATTATACGCTTCCTTGGGCGTGTGACGATAGTGATTATCATAAAACTTTTAGGTCATTTAGTCCTAACCTTGCACCAGCATGATGAATGGACTAGCCCTCACTTGGGTACGCCAAGTGAGTCGCATGACAGACCTTCACCATAGTAGATTTGTCCCTTTGATGAGACATTCACTATTGTATTAGCAAGCTTTTGTCCCAACACCTTGGTGAATGGAGCCCCTACGAGTCAGACCATTCTGCGAAATGCCTTTACTACTTCTGCGCCTACCACAATGCAAGGTTAAACCTAAACAACTTAATCAGCTAAATGCCATAGCACATGTGGTTGTATGGTGTGACTTAGATATGCGACAATAGCGTTCAGTCCTTAATTGACCTGGGTGAAAATCTCCCCTTATCTACATGCAAGGTTCTGCCTCACATTCAATAGTTTACCATATATGTTGCACACGTCCAAAAACGATGTTTTTCATTTTGTTTTATACTAAACTAGCAGAGGTTTCTCCTCTGGACCAGCATTGTGAAACCATCAAACCCACTTGTAAACTTGTTTGAGAGTTCAGACTTAGTAGAAACTAGTGCTTGGCTAAGTATTTATACTATCTATCAATGTAGTATTCCCAGTTTAATAGTATAATTTGTCTAAGCCACATCCTAGAGGTTACAATAGTGAGGGTATCAAATTTGCAAGGATGGTTCAATGCATTCGAGTGGTCGGAACTACCATCACCCACAATTTAGCAATTTCAGTGGAACATGCACGCATGCACAATAGATTATACAAATAATATATAATAATCAAAATACTAGGATTAACATGGTCAAAAGGGGTGCTTGCCTTGCTTAAATTACCATCGTCTTGATCTTACTCAAGACCTTCTCAGTCAAAGTTCTTGAAACTATTGGTCTTCGTCTGTCTCGATCCTGCTTGAGTTGGTGCTCCTTCATGACTTCAACTTCTAATTACGTGATAAGCAATTGAAAGTCCAAATAATTCCAAAAGACTGCAAAACATCCAAATAAATCCAAAGAGAATTTCATTAAGTTTTATTAGGATTGAGTTTAGTGATGTAAGTTTAGAGGGTGAGGGATACTTGACATAGTCAAACGGAGTTTGAGTGAGTCAAATGGAGTTTGAGTGAAAGAGGGGATAGTGGGGAAACTTTACTGGGAAGAAAAACAAGGGCGGATCAAAGGTGAAGGAATATTCACAGGAATACTCCGCTTCTTAACACAAAGAGGGATAAGAATAGCCGATCGCAAAGTACCTCGGCTTGGTCTGAAATATCTCCTCTCGGTTGGTACAATACTCTCTATAACTATTTACATTCTTGGGCCGCTAAGGAGTTCTACTGACTTCTAACACTTCGGCCGCTACTCAATTGTATCTATGACTACTGGAGCTATGACCACTGTAGGTTATCTTACGACTGCTATAGCTACCGACCACTGTGGCTTACGACCACTTTAGCTTACGATCTTATCTTACGACCACTATTGCTACCGATCTTACTAGTACTTCTAACAACTACTTCGATACTTCGGACGCTCCGACCACTATGGTACTCGGTCACCCTAACTACCGATCTTGGTACTTCGACAACATAAGACTTTGACTACTTTGATCCTATCGCAACTCCGGTCATACCGTTCACACAAAGCTGTACTACCGATCTTCATCCATGTGGGTCTTCCGAGCATCGACTGGGTTCTGTAACTTACGACTATCGACCGGGTACTGTAACTTAACTTCTACCGATTAGGTACTGTTCCATACGACTACCAACCATGTTCTATAGTCTTCGACTACCGACTACGTTCTATAGGCTTTGACTACTAGCTTACCCATTAGGATCTATAGACTTCGACTACTGACTACCGACTAGGACCTGCAGCTTATGACTACTGATTGGGTCAATCTTTCCGCACTTACAACTGATCTACTATTCATACGACCAATCTACTATACTTACAATAGATCTATTTGCACTTATGACTGATCTATTGCATTACAACCGATCTATTGTTTCTCACAACTGATCTAATGTACTTATAACCGATCTAATGTACTAACGACCAATTTACTGTTCCTACAACCAGTCTACGATATCTCACGACTAGTATACTATTCATACGACCGATCTACTGGAGTCGATGGTTATGCATCCGGTTGTAGTCAAAGGTTTTGGCACAGCAATGGTCGAAGATTTTGATCACGGTAGCAGTCAAAGGTTTCAACTACGCATGTTGTCAAAGGTATCGACTACATCTATGGTCGAAGGTTCCGACAATGGCTGTGGTCAAGGATCTCGACAACATCAGTGGTCAAAGAGTTCGACAACTTGAGCAGTCAAAGACTTCGATAAGGCAACAGTCAAAGATTTCGACATGGTAGTGATCGAATATCTCGACTAAGGCTGCAGTTGAAGATTGTGACAGCGACAGCGATCAAAGATTTCAGACTGACAGCGGTTAGAGATCTTGACATGTTAGCGGTCGAAGATTTTGACTACAACTGCAGTTGAAGATGTCAACAATGGTAGCGGTCAAAGGTTTCTGACCAGCAGCGGTCGAAGATCAGATCTTGACACATCAGTGGTTGAAGACTTCGACACGACAGCAATTGAAGATCTCAACTACAACAGTGGTCGAAGACCCCGAACCTGCTGTGATCGAAGATTTTCAACTTGCAGCGGTCAAAGATCTTGACAATAGTTGCGGCTGAAGATCTCGACCATGCCAGCGGTCAAAGATCACAACATCACAAGAGTTGAAGATCATGATGATGCAAGTAGTCGAAGATCACGACCATGCAAGTGATCGAAGATCTCGACATGCAAGCGGTCGAAGATGTTGACAACACCAGCAGTTGAAGATCTCAACAAAGCCAGTAGTCGAATATCTCAAAACGACAGCGGTCGAAGATTTTGACCACAACAGCGATTGAAGGTTTCGATAACACTGCCAGCTTTTGACTTCGATTGCTACGGTTCTGTTCTTGTGTTTGACTACTGCGATTTTCTTTTTGAGTATGTTTACTTTAGTTCTCTTTTCAACTTTGATTGCTTTTAGTTCTTTTATTCACCACTACGGTACTATCTATAGAGAGGGCTATAGTTTGTTGCTAACGAGGGACTCCTCGGTGAGCACAACATGAACTAAAACAGAGCCAGGACCTCGGTCCGCATGCCTAGGCAAAGAATCATGGCCTGACTTGGAGGGTAGAGCGGTCAACGGCGTGGTTCTACGGTGGTGGAGATAGGGGAAGGGCACTATGGGGTTATGAGCTACTAGGGCTCGATTGGTGCTAGGGGAGCTTCCAAGGGGGAGGAGAAACTCATCGAAGACAATAACAACACTCGAGAAGGAATGGAGGAGGTTGGCATCAATGACCTCATTGGCAGCAAAAGGGTCCATGGTAACAACAATGTCCGGCAACAGAGAAGCTACAAAAAGGGGTGCGCATGAGTTTACATGCATGTATCAGGAGGTACGGGTGAAAGGAATAGAGGTACGGCTCACCAGAGAGAGAAAGTCTTGTGACGGCGTCTTGATCGAAGATGAAGAAGAAGGCCTAGTTCGAGTGATCCACCGAGTGATCAACTGCATGGAAGGACAAACAAATGAGTAGGGTGCACTAGGAAGAGATAAGGTATGTTGCAACAGAGCTAGAGAGGAGAGAAGTTCACCAGAGAAGCTAACACATGGTGGCGTACTCATCGCCGTCGCGTACGACTTCGGTTTTCTCAATGTTCCAGAGAGCGGAGTGCTCAAGGATCATGCGCAAGAGACCGAGGGGCGAGCTAAGAAGAAAATGGTACAGATGGGGGGGTTTATAAGCACATGAATGCTAAGGGCTGGGCGCGAGTTCTTGCAAGCGTGGTCAAAAACTCACCATGGAATGCAAGGCGTGGACAGGGACAAGGGGGAAGATATGTGTTGTGTTTGAGGCGATGGGTGGGCGGAGTTGGCAATAGAGGAAAAACTGGGGGTACAGTGTCTAAAATCAGAGGCAGTTCGAGCCACAACCATGGCAGAGCTGGAGCATGCGCGCGAGGTGGAAGAAGAACTCTGTGAGCGGGCCCGACGCGTCAGCGAGCGCAGAGAGGTGGCCAAGCAAGATTAGTCTTGACATGCAAAGGGTTTAGGAGTTGTGTGTTCGAGTACTTGTGTACTTGAGTACTCATGGCAAACACATGCTAGCTAGTCAAAGCTCTTGAGGGCCAACTTAGCGATCGTGCTACAAAGCTGGGTACAAGGCCGGGATGCACGAAGGAAAGGTGCGACACAGGGCACGACCACGTCGCACATGGGTTATCAGCAAAGAGGAGAAATGATGGGTGTGATATCAAAACAATGAGCATGACGTCAAAATCAGTGGCCTATGCTCATGTAGGCTAGAAGTGTAAGATTGGTACTGTAAGTGGGCCACACTCGGCAGTGAGAGAGAAAGAAAGAGTGAGGTGGGTTGAGAGGTTTGAGCAAAAGTTAGACACATTAGGTAAGCTCGAAAGATTATGAAAATCTTTGCAAACGCTCCTAACAGAGTGTTGATGATTGTGTAAATTTTTGGAGTGTTATCTTCTCTTGATTTTTCTAGAAAAATCTAAGAAGACTTTGTTAATATACTTATTTGCTTTAGATAATTCAGAACTTGCTTCGATATTCATTTTCAGTGCCTAAATTTATACTCATGGCCTTTTTAAGATGGTTTCCGCCATGAGTTTTCTCATGCCAACTTTTAATCTTCGTTTTAGTTTTTGTAACTTGGTCTAAATTTTTTATTTACATTATTTGCACTTTTGATTTTTGAAATTCAAACTTTTAAAAGAAACTCCATTAAAGAGCTAAGGAAACAAAAAGACATTCAAAAATTTAAATTTTTTTTCATTTTTTGCATGCCCTAGTATGTGGGATGTTACAGGTGCTGTGCGAGGGAAGGTGTGCGGTGGAAGGGAGGCAGAGGTCGACGGGGGATGCGGCGGCCGGTTGAGAAGAGGGCGACATTAGGTAAGCTCGAAAGATTATGAAAATCTTTGCAAACGCTCCTAACAGAGTGTTGATGATTGTGTAAATTTTTGGAGTGTTATCTTCTCTTGATTTTTCTAGAAAAATCTAAGAAGACTTTGTTAATATACTTATTTGCTTTAGATAATTCAGAACTTGCTTCGATATTCATTTTCAGTGCCTAAATTTATACTCATGGCCTTTTTAAGATGGTTTCCGCCATGAGTTTTCTCATGCCAACTTTTAATCTTCGTTTTAGTTTTTGTAACTTGGTCTAAATTTTTTATTTACATTATTTGCACTTTTGATTTTTGAAATTCAAACTTTTAAAAGAAACTCCATTAAAGAGCTAAGGAAACAAAAAGACATTCAAAAATTTTAAAATTTTTCTCATTTTTTGCATGCCCTAGTATGTGGGATGTTACAGGTGCTGTGCGAGGGAAGGTGTGCGGTGGAAGGGAGGCAGAGGTCGACGGGGGATGCGGCGGCCGGTTGAGAAGAGGGCGACATTAGGTAAGCTCGAAAGATTATGAAAATCTTTGCAAACGCTCCTAACAGAGTGTTGATGATTGTGTAAATTTTTGGAGTGTTATCTTCTCTTGATTTTTCTAGAAAAATCTAAGAAGACTTTGTTAATATACTTATTTGCTTTAGATAATTCAGAACTTGCTTCGATATTCATTTTCAGTGCCTAAATTTATACTCATGGCCTTTTTAAGATGGTTTCCGCCATGAGTTTTCTCATGCCAACTTTTAATCTTCGTTTTAGTTTTGTAACTTGGTCTAAATTTTTATTTACATTATTTGCACTTTTGATTTTTGAAATTCAAACTTTTAAAAGAAACTCCATTAAAGAGCTAAGGAAACAAAAAGACATTCAAAAATTTTAAAATTTTTCTCATTTTTTGCATGCCCTAGTATGTGGGATGTTACAGGTGCTGTGCGAGGGAAGGTGTGCGGTGGAAGGGAGGCAGAGGTCGACGGGGGATGCGGCGGCCGGTTGAGAAGAGGGCGACATTAGGTAAGCTCGAAAGATTATGAAAATCTTTGCAAACGCTCCTAACAGAGTGTTGATGATTGTGTAAATTTTTGGAGTGTTATCTTCTCTTGATTTTTCTAGAAAAATCTAAGAAGACTTTGTTAATATACTTATTTGCTTTAGATAATTCAGAACTTGCTTCGATATTCATTTTCAGTGCCTAAATTTATACTCATGGCCTTTTTAAGATGGTTTCCGCCATGAGTTTTCTCATGCCAACTTTTAATCTTCGTTTTAGTTTTTGTAACTTGGTCTAAATTTTTTATTTACATTATTTGCACTTTTGATTTTTGAAATTCAAACTTTTAAAAGAAACTCCATTAAAGAGCTAAGGAAACAAAAAGACATTCAAAAATTTTAAAATTTTTCTCATTTTTTGCATGCCCTAGTATGTGGGATGTTACAGGTGCTGTGCGAGGGAAGGTGTGCGGTGGAAGGGAGGCAGAGGTCGACGGGGGATGCGGCGGCCGGTTGAGAAGAGGGCGACATTAGGTAAGCTCGAAAGATTATGAAAATCTTTGCAAACGCTCCTAACAGAGTGTTGATGATTGTGTAAATTTTTGGAGTGTTATCTTCTCTTGATTTTTCTAGAAAAATCTAAGAAGACTTTGTTAATATACTTATTTGCTTTAGATAATTCAGAACTTGCTTCGATATTCATTTTCAGTGCCTAAATTTATACTCATGGCCTTTTTAAGATGGTTTCCGCCATGAGTTTTCTCATGCCAACTTTTAATCTTCGTTTTAGTTTTTGTAACTTGGTCTAAATTTTTTATTTACATTATTTGCACTTTTGATTTTTGAAATTCAAACTTTTAAAAGAAACTCCATTAAAGAGCTAAGGAAACAAAAAGACATTCAAAAATTTTAAAATTTTTCTCATTTTTTGCATGCCCTAGTATGTGGGATGTTACAGGTGCTGTGCGAGGGAAGGTGTGCGGTGGAAGGGAGGCAGAGGTCGACGGGGGATGCGGCGGCCGGTTGAGAAGAGGACGAGGAGGGGAGGAAGTCAGGGAAAGAAGGAGGATGGTGGAGTCGTGCGGGAGGCGGTAGTGTGGGAAGGGGATGGAGAGTGGTGTGGGAAGGGGATGGTGGAGTCGGAGAGATCACAGGCACTTAGTACATGAGGAGGGTAGGGATAAAGGGGAGTGGATCGAATAGGCCCACAACCGAATCATTTTTTTAAGAGAGGTAGAGGGGAAAGAGAGAACGTACAAGTAATCAATTCCTCTTTTTAAATTATGAGGGGAGGAGTGGCAGTGGATGGATGCGGAGGTCGGCGAGGGATGAGCGCTTGCGGTGGCTGGTGGTGAAGAAGGTGATGGGAGAGGAGGAAGTTGGGTGCCACAAGGGAAGGAGGGGTGAGGGCGCTACGCGAGGGGAGGAGTGGCATCGGAAGGGAGGCATATGTCGACGGGGGATGCGACAGCCGATTGAGAAAAGGGCGAGGAGGGGAGGAAGTTGGGGAAAGAAGGGGATGGTGGAGTCGTGCGGGAGGCGGTGGTGTGGGAAGGGGATGGAGAGCGGTGTGGGAAGGCGATGGTGGATTCGGAGAGATCACGGGCGCTTAGTGCGCGAGGAGGGTAGGGGTAAAGGGGGGTAGAGAGAATAGGCTCACAACCGAATTATTTTTTAAGAGAGGTAGAGGGGAAAGAGGGAATGTACGAGCCACGAACTCCTCTTTTTATGTAGTATGAGGGGAGGAGTGGCGGCGGATGGATGTAGAGGTCGGTGGGGGATGAGCGCTTGCGGTGGCCAGTGGAGAAGAGGGCGACGGGAGGGGAGGAAGTTGGGTGCCGCGAGGGGAGGAGTGGTGATGGCGCTGCGTGAGGGGAGAAGTGACGGCGGAAGGGGGCAGAGGTCGGTGGGGATGTGGTGGCTGGTCGAGAAGAGGGCAAGGAGGGGAGGGGAGGATGTCGGGGAGAGAAGGGGATGGTGGAGTCTTGCGGGAGGCGGCGGCGTGGGAAGGGATGGAGAGTGGTGTGGGAATGGATGGTGGAGTTAGAAAGATCACGGACGCTTAGTGCGCGAGGAGGGTGGGGATAAAGGGGAGTGGAGCGAATAGGCCCACAACCGAATCGTTTTTTAAAGAGAGAGGTAGAGCGGAAAGAGAGAACATACAAGGTATTAACTCTTCTTTTTAAGTAGTAAAGATATAGATGCTATTACTCCACTACTAATTAACTCTCTCTCTCTTTTGGCAACGACCACTACTAATTAACCTCATTAGCAGCGCAAAGCAAGCAAGCATGAAGTGAGCAAGAGGCCTTGCTTAGCTAGCTTTAATAAAGCCTGCGGTTTAATTGCGCCCATAATAATGTACTTAAAAGAAGAAAACCGTGATACAATTACTTCGTTAGCGTGGGGGCTTTGTCTGCTGATTAAGCTTTGTCTTTAGCTGACTGATCTCAATCATGTAGAGCTCTTTGACGCGACGTACGTGTCGCCGTCCCGTGTTCACGTACTACTAAGCCCTCGTGTTGACGTTAATCATGTACCCTTGCCTAGTGCTATCTTTCTTCAGCTGAATCTCTTTTTTTCCCTCCTAATATTTGGGGACTAATTCCTTAATATACTACTCCCTTTGTTCAAAAGAAAAGTTATTTTAGGCATTGACATGATCTCTAAAATATAATTTTAACCACTAATTACTACTATAATATATTTGTATCGAGATGAATCTACACATATGATTTTCATGTATCTAAGTTAAATATTTAAAAAGATATTTGGTGGGTTTGAATGCACGTATGACTTATGTATGGTGCTACAGTAACTCTTGTCAAGCGGTGCTTTTTTTATGCGGGTTCTGCTAGTTGATTGTAGTACACACTGTATGGACTTCAAATCTCAACTGTATCAGCCAAAATCGCATGCGACTGTCTCCCTCTTCGTAATCTCTCTCGCAAACAGTCAGAATTCAAAAACCATAAGCGACAATACAAAAGAACTCACCTATTGATAGCCAAAGTTTTTTAAAGTTTAACTGTATATATCTCGGAAGGGCTTGTTTTTTGAACTGGAGGGGGTACTTGCTAGCCTTTTCCTACTAGCTAGTGTATTACTAGCACTATGTAGTCATCCCTCCTCCGGCTTCTTCAATACCTTTAACTCGAAATTTTCCAAACTTGAACTTAGGTCGCCGGTGACAGTGGGTTCCGAGCGTGTGCTGGATCCGACGGTTGCCCTCCGCTTGGGAGATGAAGGCGGATGGGAAATTTGAACATCTCACATGAAGTTCTAGGGCACTATATATATCGTTGGTGCGCGGGGGATTGGGCCGGCTATCTAGGATTAACAAGCTGCAAAGTCGCAAACTGCTATCTGTTGAATATTATGGGGGTTCAGCAGAAAGTTACAAATAATATCATAATTATAATTGAAATTAACAACATAGTTCCAGCAGCATAAATATGACAAAAGCTCAACAAAATGTTTAAGAAAACATGAATTTCAGGATTCGAGTGTCTGTGTGTGTGATCCATGTTTGACAAAACATATGGTAGGATCTTTCGAGAGCAGGTAGCAAACCTCACTACTATAAAAGAGGCTATACTGGATGGCTATATCACAGACAGTTTATATGGAACCGTTTGTGCTTAAACTATCACAGACAGTTTATTCTAATAACCATCTGTGATACTTTCACAGATGGTTCTTAACACGAACCGTCTGTGATCATTGAGACATCACAGACGGTTCGTATAACAAACTGTCTTTGATAATGAACTAAAGAAGCTACTGAGACGAGACGCAAATTCAAGGCAAATTTATTACAAAAGTCTTAAAAAAGAGATCCCTAGATCCTAATCTTTTGGGTTTCATATCCTTCTTCTTCAACTTTTGGAGTTGGACGATCAGCCGCTGAGTTCTCGAATGACGTGAATATTGTCCTTGCCCTCTCCACTTCCTCCTCTAGCCTGGGCAAATCATTAGCATGGCTCATAATCTCAAAGAGGATGCCATGGTAAGCTTCCTCAGAATCGACCGATTCTGCTTGATCGGCAAGGTTATCGATGTGTCTCTCCACTTCCGCAAGAGCTTCCTCCGTTTTGTGCACATTGCAGAGAAGAACGAGGCTGAGGGTAGTTTCCCTTTCCTGAGCGACAACGAGACACCTCCGTCGACGGCGGATGATGAGGTCCAGCTGACGGATGGAAGCAAGTCGAGGAAGGAGAGCAGGGCGTGAGTTGAGGAGCTACTCCAGACTTAAATTGCTGGCCGCATGTGAAAGGTTGCGACCGAACAACTCATGATGAATAGATGAGAGGAATGACATCAAAAGAATATTAGATGTCATTATTGAGAAATCTGGTGAAGAATATGAGGGAGAGGATCTCACAGTGTAGAAGAGCTGGATTAGGGCGCACATTTTAAAAGGTTATCACAGACGGTTCGTATACCAAACCGTCTCTGATATTAATATCACAGACGGTTCGTATTCCAAACCGTCTCTGATATGTACATTATCATAGACGGTTCATATTTCAAACCGTCTCTAATATGTGCATTATCACAGACGGTTCGTATAACAAACCATCTCTAATATTCATTATCACAGACGGTTTGTATAACAAACCGTCTCTGATAAAGACACGTCATCGATCTGTGGCGTATACCCCAGGATTTTGATCTCACCCGTCCATTTTCTCCACATCGAATGGCAGACACTAGTTCCTCCCACTGCTCGACCCTTATTAATAACTCTACCTTCTCACCGCTCGGCCCTTTACTCCCCATCTACCTTTCCACTGGTATATAGTCACACATGAGTTCATCCTCTAGCTAGCTTCCTACATCCTCCCCTCTGCTGTGAGCTAGCACCGCCGTCGTGGCACCACGGTAGGCTGGGCAACATACTCTTGTCGTAAGTATTGTAAGTGTGTCTTATTCAGCCTCATTGTCGTGCCACGAAAGATTCGTTAGCTTGTTATCCTGTAATAGAATGTTGTTGTGCTTGCATCTGTATTTGCTTATTCCTCGGTGACGCCAATTACTGTCGCGAGCTAGCGCCTTCGTTGTGGCACTACGGTAGGATGGAGAACACGCTCTTGTCGTAAGTGTGTCTTGTTCATCCTCACCGTCGTGCTACGAAGGATTCGTTAGCTTGTTATCCTGCAATAGAATGTGTTATTGTGCTTGCCTCTGTAGTTGCTTGTTCCTCGACAACGCCAACTACTGTCGTGAGCTAGCGCCTCCGTTGTGGCACCACGGTAGGCTGGACAACACACTCTTGTCGTAAGTGTGTCTTGTTCAGCCTCACCGTCGTGCCACGAAGGGTTCGTTAGCTTGTTATCCTATAATAGAATGTGTTGTTGTCCTTGCCTTTGTATTTTCTTGTTTTCAAAGGGCATGGATAATATTATTTCTTGAGGCTAGCCAAAAACAGAAAAAAATTTAAGGTATAGAGTGAACTATTACAGACAGTTTGTGGTATAAACCGTCTATGAAGGACTATCACAGATGGTTCTATATACCAACCGTCTGTGATACTGGTCAATCACAGATGGTTGGTAACTAGAACCGTCTATGATGTGTGGGTATCACAGACGGTTGGTAACTAGAATCGTCTGTGATGTGTCGATATCACAGACGGTTTTTTGTTTGAGCCGTCTGTAATAGTTTTATTCATAGACGGTTCTAGTTACAAACCGTCTGTGTTGTCTTTATCACAGACAGCCCACAAACCGTCTGTGATAACCTTCGATTATCACTGACACATAAATACAGACGGTTTGGAAAACCGTTTGTGATGACTGTTTCAAACCGTCTGTGATGGTCCATTTTGTAGTAGTGCCTACAAAAACTATGCTTGGTAGTATAGTATGAAAATTAATTGGGTAGGAGTATATATACTTTTTGCTGTGGATTTGCTATGAAGTGCGAATTTTGGTGTTTGCTAATACTTTGATTTACGTTCTGCATGTTCTTTTTATATGTGCAATACATACATGTGAGCTAGCACAACTGTTTGTTATACATGAATACTGCACGGATATACTCCTATATAACTAGCCAAATTTTCCACACGATTACACAACTAGATATTACAATATATGTGTTTATATTTGAAAATAAAATTCTATATGTTATCCAACTCTAATGGTCATAGTTGAAGAAAGTTTTATACAACTATGACATTTCTGTTAATTGATCCACAGAGTTATAATCTAGACTCACTAAAATAAGTAGGGTAGATCTTTCTCTTTTTTTCTCCGATTAACGAGCTAATTTCTAGTCCTTAAGAGTGAATATAGTAACTTCTTTTTCCGTTGTTTTAATTATGTATAATAAATTTTTTTATGGCTATTGGCTTACTGACTAATTGTACCCATATATTCGTATTTGTTATCATCATCATTCATTTCATTATGACATAAATTATGCTCCAATAACTTAGAAGAAACCCAATGGCAGAACTCTTCTAATGTATGATTGTATGAATACTCATTCTGCAAGAAGGAAAGGAAAAAATACCCTCTAATTAATGTATTCAAAGGAGAAGCAGGGACAGAGATGAACATCACAACCAAAGAACGCGGGGATGTCTCCAATCCAAACACACTCCGGAAAAAGGCTAAAAAAGGCAATATGATTTGATAAGTGACAAAAGGAAAGGGAAGGGTCGAATCCATGCTCCCATGCGCAATGTATTGCGGCAACCAGCAAGCCTTAATTAGTCATGTAACATCAGAATAATTTTCTGGATAGGGTGGGAAGGGCGGCATTCTTTCGTCTTTAGTAGTTTTATATGATGCGCCACCAACCTCTCCCCCTCCCTTTGTTTCCCGTCATGCAGCAGCTCTGACTCTGAGCCTCTGCAGGTTGCTTCAAGACTAGCTAGCTCCGGTTTCTTTCTTCATGTGGGCATGCCCAGTATTGTGTTGCTCATACCTTGTTGCTATTGACACCTTCTGTTTTTCTTTCTCGGCCGCACTTGGAAAATACGTCAACATGTTGATCGTTTTCGAAAGGACTATCTACTAGTCAACGTCACCATCAACTCTGTTAGTATTGAACACCTGCGCAATAAAAGGCCATATAGTGTAACGTAGAAACAAATTTTCGATGCGAACAACAGATTTACTCTGGTAGCTAGCTAAGAAGTCGGTGCATTTAAATTTTAAAGGAACGGAGGCATCTGTGAATATTTTGGCGTGGAACCATACCGATGCTCGCTAACAGAAAGGAGTGTTAGGAAACTGGGCCCATGGCCAAGAGTCCTGGCATATTTGGGCACCCCACCGTAGACTATAAATAGGGACCTAGACCCCCTCATTATGTACCCGGATGCAATCTAAAGCAATAAAGAAAGACCAGGAGTTCTCTCTACCTCTCTGTGTTCAATCTATTATTCTGTGATTCTGTGATTGATTCGTTCTTGTTCTAAGCAGAGGAATCGCTCGGACTGGTCTCCAGCGACGGTTTCTCAACACGTTATCAGCACGACTTCGCTCCGGTGAACGAGGTAATCATCGAAGCACAGATTGAATTTTCTAGATCGCTTTTGAATCTGTATTTTCTTTTCGCGTTCTAGATTGAAATTCTACGGTGCAAATCCGCCCTAATCTACCGCGAGCAGACTTGAAGTCGCCGGCACAATGCCGATCGGTAGATTGTGAAACGGGGTAGATGTTGATTGCACTGTAGAACGATGCAAATCCGCCCTAAATCTACCGCGAGCAGATCTGAAATCGCCGGCACAATGTCGATCAGTAGATTGCGAAACGGGGTAGATGTTGATTGCATCGAAGTTTGGAAACGAAATTTTGCATGAATTTATTTGATTCTGCACGATCATTATATGAGAAAAGACTGCACGAGAAAATACTGCATGATCTCTCTGCACAGCCGCCGCATGAAGAGAAAAAAGGGGGGATTTTAGGCACGAGCGGCCCTGCATGGCCGCCACCGCCAACTGCCTGGCTGCCGCCCGAATGCACGCCGATGGTCCATTGCTCGCCCGCTGCCGAGTAGCACACCGACCACCTGCTGCCGAGTAGCACACCGACCACCTCCATAGTCGGCCTCGCGCGTATGCGCTGCCACTCGAAGCGGCTGTGCCGCCTCCCCACTGGCCCCTCTGTCTCGGCCTCACCATCGCACGCCCGCACGTGCGCCGACTGCCGCATCATCTTCTCGCACGACCGGCCAGCAGCCGCACTAGACCCGCCTTGGGCACTGGCCCGCTGCCGGCCTATCTGCGCCCGCATGCACACCGAACGGTCGCCGCCGTCGGTCACCGCGTTCGCCCCGCCGTGCGCACGCTGCCCCGGCTACCGACCGTCACCCCAAGCTCCGGCTCGCAGCCGTTCGCTCCACAGCCGTGGCGCCGCCCGCCCGCTTTCGGCCCGCAGCCGACCGGCCCTCCCGCCTCAGCTTCCCGGTCCGCCACCGCACGGCACAATCGGCCGCCGGCCCTTCATCGTGGCCCGTAGCCGCCGATGTCGCCCCGAACACGTGCGCCCAAAAGTCGAGGCTTCGGCTCGAAGCCGAAGCTGGCGCCCCTGCCACTTAGACTTCTCTACGCACGAACACCGCCAGCGCTTCGGTCTCCGCGTCAGTACACGCAACGACCCGACCTCGCCGTGCCGCGCCTGGCTCCGGCCGTCGGTGCCGCTCCCGCCGTCTCGCCGACCTCGCCGTGCTGCGCCCGGCTCTGGCCGCCCGGGCCGCTCCTGCCGTCTCGCCGACCTTGCCGCTCGCCCCTCGCCCGGCCCGAACGCCATCTCACGCTCGGCCCCGCCTCCTTGCGTCGACCGCCGCCGCCCTTGCCGAGCCAAAGCCCGGCTGCCGCCGCCGCCGTGTGAAAGGGACAAGGAAACCCTAACCGGGTCTTGGTGGCCTCTGAACAGGCCGGTCGGGCCGGCAAGAAAATGGGCCGGGCACTGGCGGTTTTGCAGGAAAAACCTTCAGGTTTTAGAAATTACCGTTGAGCC
This sequence comes from Dendrocalamus latiflorus, assembly GCA_017311315.1. Lineage (NCBI taxonomy): Eukaryota > Viridiplantae > Streptophyta > Magnoliopsida > Poales > Poaceae > Dendrocalamus > Dendrocalamus latiflorus. Next base: position 32,639,816 of record CM029651.1, on the reverse strand, counting down.
CCTAAAACTTGCATTTCAGTCCCGAATTCTTGCAGAAAAGGCATAGTAATTCTGAAAATTATGAATAAGCCCTCAAATTTACGAGTGGGTCTAGAATTTTGCAGGAAACCCCTCTGTAAATAAGAAAAATGCGCGAATTTTCTCTGAACTGAAATTTTTGCGTAAAAACCCCCTGGAATTGCAGAATTCGCTGGAAATTCATATTCTAGCATAAAAGGGCCTCGGGAATCCGAATTTTGAATTATTTTAGCATTTGAAGCTTATTTATTTATGCCATTACTGTTTTATGTATTTTCTGTATTTATTTACTGTTTTTGGTTAATTGTAATTGCTGGAAATTGCTTTTAATCGCTGAAATTAGCAGTAAAATTATAGAAAATGCATAGAAAATTCTGAAACATTGCGAGAACCTTTTGTACCATTTATTTACCCGCAGTGAATTATTCTGTGCATGTCTACCAGCAGTAGACTTATACACATTTAGATGACTAGCATCACGAACTGAGAGTTCGAGGAGCTGGCCCAGCATGGCCAAAACTATCTGACATGTGCATCCGATGTCGAGATTGTGCTTGGAGTCAGGAAGCTCCGCGCGACTATTGGGATTGGTGGACTGAATGACGCCCAACCCACGCCTAAAGAGAATGATCAGGCACTTCATTTTCTCAGACACCACTTCTGCCTCACTCTCAAGAATGAGTACATGGTAGAGAATAGCGCGCTAGCACTCTGGACCGCACTCAAGAAGCAGGTTCGAGAGGCTAAAAGTACACCATTCTTACTCAAGCAGAGTAGAAGTGGATCAGACTGAGGTTTGCCGACTTTAAGACGTTCAGGGAATACAATTCTGCCTTGCACAGGATTTGTACCCCAATACAGAAAATTGAGAAAATTCTTCCACCCCAATGTAGCTCAATCCGCACGCAACTATCGTCAAGATGGCTATAAGGAATACGCCGAATTGACTGATATGATGCAAGTTGTGGAGGCTCAGGACAAAGTTCTCCGTAAGAACTGCGTCACTCAGCCGCCTGTGAGCTCCGCTGGCAGTGAAGCCAACGCCGGGATCTACAAGGTGCGAAAAGCTCTTAATGAGAAGAAGGGGAAGGAAGGGTAAGGCCGCAGCCCAGAAAGGCAAATCAGATGCTCCACGTGAGAATAAGGCTAGCAAGCCAAAACGGGATGGCAAAGGGCAGCATAAAGCCCACTTTGCATCGGTTGAGGGGGAGAGTTCCGAGCAACTGCTTGCGCTGATGGAGGTTGAAACCATCCAAGCAGCAGCACCCCCTCTCGACCTAGAAGTAGCCACCGTCATGATTTCTCTTGAAGAGAATGTCACCCCGAGAGAATAGCAGAAGAAGTCTAGTGCACAGAATGCATTTAGACTTTAATTGTCATTTATTTTGTGTGAAAGAATATGTTAGAATTTGCATGGATGGTACTTAAGAATTGTTATTTTCTCGTGATGGTTGGATGATATTTGAAGAATTCATTCATTTATTCAGTTTATGATGGCATGATATGTTCTGATATTGGAGTATTTTATTTATATGTTGATTGCCTTCTCATACATGTTAATAAATACCCTATATTAGAACACGTGTAGCGCCCTATGAAGGAAGTGTGCTTAACTAGCAGCGGCACAAGGAATATCATCTTAAGAGAGATTAAGAATTTTCAGTCGATTCGTAAGAGCACTGGCAGCCTTACGACAATCGCCGGAAGCGATGCATGTATGATCGGTTCCAGAAGAGCCACAATGGGCACAACTTTGGTCATTGAAGAAGCCTTATTGTACCCAGAATCGACTTGAACTCTCCTAAGTTTTAAGAATATCCGCGCAAATGGTTTCCACGTTGAGACTAAAGAAGAGTACGGTACGGAATACCTGCTCATTACGAAGCGCGACGAGAATGGAATCAGAAAAACTCCCTTCACTAGAAATTGGGCTATATTATACCAACATTAAGGCGCCTGCAGCGTACACTGTCCTGAAGACGGTATTTAAAAGCTCTGAACTCTTCTGTCTCTGGCATGACAGATTAGGGCACCTAGGTCTTAGGATGATGAGAAACATAATAAATAACTCGCATGGGCATAATATTAATGTGAAGAATTTCCCGAATCATGAAGATTTTGTGTGCCCTGCATATGCCACCGGGAAAATAATAACTAGTCCCTCCACTCTGAAAGTGAAGGATGAAGTCCCTGCATTCCTGGAACGCATCCAGGGAGACATTTGCGGTCCCATTAAGCCCATCTCAGGGCCATTTAAGTATTTTATGATGCTCATTGACGCTTCCTCAAAGTTGTCATATGTGGGTTTTGTTGTCCACACGAAACCACGTTTTTGCAAAATTGATCTCGCAGATCATTCACATCAGAAATGTGTTTCCAGATCATCATATCAAGTCCATCAGAATGGACAACGCCGGAGAATTTACTTTGAAGTCATTTGATGATTATTGCATGGCGATGGGTATTGCAGTTGAGCATTCGGTACCGCATGTCCATACCCAGAATGGTTTGGCAGAGGCTTTAATTAAGAGAATTAAATTTATTGCCCGACCCCTCTTGCATAATTGAAATCTAGCAGCTGCATATTGGGGACACGCAGTCCTTCATGCAGCAAATCTCATCAACCTCAGATTTTCGGCCTACAACATCCATTCACCTATGCAACTAGCGCAAGTGTCACCACCGAATATTTCCCAACATTAGGGGGAGGAAATCAACCCTTTGATGAAGAATGTTGGGAAATCACGTGGCAAGCCTGGGGAATCCATGCAGATGACCCGCGCACTAGAGAAGTCCAGAAGACAAGAGAAGTCCAGAAGACAAAATAGATTTGCAAGTATTAGCAAATCAACTGCCTGATCACTTTAGTGATTTGAAGAGCATGACTAAGTCGCATGTGTCTGCACGCACTGCACCGGAGAGGGTTGAAATACCAAAGAAAATTGAAGGTATCCCTAATCTCGTCCAGAGGCCTCAGAAAAATAAAAAAAGAGGACGAGAACTCCGGTTCCTCGAATCCTTAGTAACCGGGGACGCCTGGTGAAGAAGGATAAAAGGGATTTATCACAGCCGATCATTGAAGTTTCCCCTAGAATGAGAAGGGGAGCCAGTCGAGACCTGGCATGAGTATGACACCTTCAGAAAAGGGCATACTGGATCTGAATATCCATGGAAGAAGAAATCGGCATGGATGTGTGCGCACACATCGGAGCCAAAAAACTAAAGGGACTTGCCACCGCAATTGAAAGAAGCGATGCGCAAGGTGAAGCTCCAGAAGAAGCAATCGCTCCAGAAGTAGCAACTCATGAAGAAATAGCTATAAATTATGTGCACACGGGAGAGTCCCTGAATAGGACAACAGCTAATATCGATATCTACTTCGCAAAGAAAATTGCCACAATCATCGATCTTGATCCCGAGCCTGCATCGCTCGCTGAATGTAAGAAAAGATCAGATTGAGAAGATTGGAAGAAGGCAATAGCAACTGAATTGCTATCTCTGAACAAAAGAGAGGTCTTTGGGCCTGTATGCCGCACGCCTCCCCACATACACCCCGTAGGGCACAAGTGGGTATTTGTTCGAAAGAGAAATGAAAGAAATGAAGTAGTGAGATACAAAGCAAGGCTAGTAGCCCAAGGTTTCACTCAACGTCCTGAAGTTGATTATGAAGAAACCTACTCCCCAGTCATGAGTGGAATTACCTTTAGATACTTGATCTCAATGGCAGTAAACTTGAATTTGGAAATGAAATTGATGGATGTTGTGACTACATACCTTTACGGTAACTTGGATTCGGAAATTTATATGAGAGTCCCTGAAGGAATAACTCTCCCGAACCAAGACAGAGCAAATAGAAATCTGTACAGTGTGAAACTCAGAAAGTCACTGTATGGACTGAAACAATCTGGAAGAATATGGTATAATCGCTTGAGCGGCTTTCTCTGCAAGAAAGGCTACACGAACAATGAAGACTGTCCTTGTATATTTATACGGCGATCCCAGAATGGATTCTGTATAATATCTGTGTATGTAGATGATCTGAACATCATCGGGACAGCCGGAGACATAAAAGAAGCAAGCTCCTACTTGGAGTCAGAATTTGAAATGAAAGATTTGGGCAAGACCAAGTTTTACTTAGGCCTGCAGCTTGAGCATGTCCCTGAAGGAATCTTGGTACATCAGTCTACCTACACCCAGAAGGTGCTTGAAAGGTTTGGCTTTGAGAAGGCATTCCCATCGAAAGTACCGATGACCGGGAGGTCTTTACGGCAAGAAAAAGATCCTTTCCGACCTAGGGAAGAGGGGGAGGAAGTCCTGGGACCGGAATTCCCATACTTGAGTGCAGTGGAAGCACTCATGTACTTAGCAAACTGCACTAGACCGGACATTGCATTTGCCGTGAACCTGTTAGCAAGGTACAGTGCAGAGCCCGCCAAAAGGTATTGGCAGGGCATAAAGGACATATTCCGATACCTCCGAGGAAGTAAGGACCTTGGATTGTTTTACAGAAAGAATCAAGATCTGAACTTGATTGGCTATGCAGATGCTGGGTATCTGTCAGACCCGCATACCGCTAAGTCACAAACAGGCTATGCATTTCTGTGTGGTGGAACTGCATTTCCTTGAAAATCGTCTAAGCAAAGCCTTGTAGCTAATTCGACGAACCACTCAGAAATTATAGCACTGTATGAAGCCGCACGAGAGTGCGCTTGGTTCCGCTGAACGGATCACCACATCCAGTAGTCATGTGGAATGAACATTGTGCAAACCCCCACAATTATCCATGAAGATAATGCAGCTTGCGTTGCACAAGTGCAGATGGGCTATGTAAGCATATCAACCCCAAGTTCCTCTATGCTCACGAATTGCAATAGATGGACAAGATTAAAGTACTGCACACTAAATCATGTAGATTCGTTCACTAAGTCACTCCTGCATCTAGCTTTGAAAGGTGCGTGTGAGGGATTGGAATGATGAGACTTAGAGAAGTGCATAATTCAGGGGGAGAATTCTATCAAGCCTGTTAGTAAATCTTGATCATGAAGATTAAGTACCCAAAGGAATAAAGTCTTGAAGACTAAATGAAATTGGGTGGATTGTACTCTTTTTCCCTTGACGAGTTTTCCTGAAGTTTCTCGACCAAGGTTTTTAATGAGGTAATTCGTGCATCGCAGCTTTACATGTATCATGTACTCTTTCTCCAAATTTTTCCCACTGGGTTTTTATGGAGTTTTGACGAGGCATGAGCATGTTGGGTGAGTGCCCAAGGGGGAGTGTTAGGAAACTGGGCCCATGGCCAAGAGTCCTGGCATATTTGGGCACCCCACCGTAGACTATAAATAGGGACCTAGACCCCCTCATTATGTACCCGGATGCAATCTAAAGCAATAAAGAAAGACCAGGAGTTCTCTCTACCTCTCTGTGTTCAATCTATTATTCTGTGATTCTGTGATTGATTCGTTCTTGTTCTAAGCAGAGGAATCGCTCGGACTGGTCTCCAGCGACGGTTTCTCAACAAGGAGAAGTTAATTTTGCATGGAATCAATCGTTAACCTGAAGAGGGATGAGCTCTGCTTGCACTACATCACTCTCTATGATCTGCTTGCTAGGATATGTCGTGAGCACCGAGAGAACAGAGTAAGCCACAGGGAGCTCTCCCGGAGAAGATCACGTCAGGCAGCGGTGGGGGAGGCGATGAGAGACATGATGGGAGCAGCGCGCGCATGCATGCCATGGGCGGATCCAATGGTATTCCTGGGTATTCCCGGGAATACCCAACTTTTTTGGTGTAATCTGTAGTATATATGTATGTATACTTATATATATAAATGTATAATGATGTATTCTGTGATATTTTCGCTATTCTAGCCTACTAGCACCAATTTAAGAAGCCTATAAACACAGAATTGCTTATTTGCATGGCTTCATTCAGTCCTATTGATTCATTTGCTGCTTTTGACAAAGACAAATTGGTTAAGCTTGCTGGATTTTATCCTAAGGATTTCTCAATCTTCCTCCTCAACTCAATTTGTACATTACTGATATGCGCACTGATGAAAGGTTTAGAAATGTGAGAAGTCTTGCTGAGCTTTCCATTAAGCTTGTTGAAAGAAAGAAGCATATTAGACATGAAGTTGTTTACAGGCTTCTCAAATTGGTGCTAGTGCTTTCAGTAGCAACTGCAAGTGTTGAAAGAGTCTTTTCTGTCATGAATTATGTGAAGAACAAATTGAGAAATAAGATTGGGGATTAATACTTGAATGATTGTTTGGTTACATTTATTGAGCGGGAGTTCTTTCTACAAGTTAAGGACAAAGACATCATCAACCGCTTCCAAGCCATGAAGAATCGCAAGGTTAAAGCAACATTATAGTATTTTGTAAGTTCTCTTTATTACTTATTAATTTGTTTCATGCATATTTTAGAGCGGAACAATTTGTTATTTGACTATTTTTGTGACTTTAATTATCGATAACGTACTACTCTGAACTATATTTTAAATCTATGAATTGGATTTTTTTTTATGTGGGAATGGGAATACCCAAAGTCAAAATCCTGGCTCCGCCACTGATGCATGCACACATGCGACGGGCTCTCTCATCGCCCGTGCCACCGGAGGGCGCACGAGCGGCCAAAGCGGATGGATGGATTCGATCGGCTTCTCGATTGCTCCTCTTCCTCTCCTTGTGTCCCTTGGCCTAGGTGCGGTTTAGGGTGACAGTGTGATGTGTGCCTTTCATTCCAACTCTCAAAGCGCGCCAAATTATTATATCTACCTGCCTAGCCCACTTATAGTCTCTTGTACATGTCTAACCTCCTAATGATTTGTCTACATGTATACTCTGCTACTATTAGTAGCATATATTATAGTTTCATAGTAGGAAAATTAGGAATCAAACATGCATGAATTGTCTTTGATTCACCCTCTGTTTTCTCTCGTCCAATCTTAAATACCAATAAAGTAACGATATTTATCTGTCGGGGAAGACGCCTCATTGAACCAGCGCATCTGGCTAGGGAGGTAGTTATTATCAGAGAGAGGACGCTTGATTGTCGGTTGTTGTCCATTAGAGACAGTCATGGGAAAAAATCGTATGGCAGTTGTTTGTTAGAGACTCAAGGCCATCGTATTGTTTGGAGTGGATAAGGCACATATTTTATCCACTGCACGGAAGAAATATCCTAGAATTGGGTCCAGATACTAGTTCACAGAATCTCCGAGCAGTCATCCGGTCTGGCAAACACATAGTGTTTCTCCAACCACAGTACTCGGGGAGCAACCCTTGGAGGTTTACGACCACAGGGTCCCTTGGCCTTAATTAAATATTAAATTCATAATTAAGGATTTATTCAATCCTCATGAGCTAGCATCCGAACTTTTAAGTGAATTTATAATTTAAATTTCTTTTGATTGATTTTTAATTGGAAAACTACTCCTTTAATCAGCAAGAGTAAAGAAGTGGTTCTCATTCACTTTAAAGTTGAGATACTAACTGAAAAACCAAAAGGTTTTGTACTTGTTGGGCTTCAGATCGGGTAACTCATGTTTGTAATTAGAGAGAAACCCTTATAAAACCCTTAGCACACCGCCTTGGTTTCACACTTTCAAAGAAACCTTTTATCTTGTTTCTCCGCCCTAGCACTCTTCACCTATAATCTCAAATTTTTTCGATCCACTTTTGATTTCCCCTACGTAGCTAAAATATCGGATCTAATTATCAATTGGCTAGCGTCGGAGCTCAGATCGAAGAAGCTTAAGGCAATGGAAAAGCAATGGATGCTTTCTGATAAGGTTCTGGTCACATGGAGGTCAGTGGTGAGAGAGAAATTTCTAAGTGGGAATGAAAGCGAGATTTCGATTCTCTGGGTGTACATCTAGTGCAGGTTTTGATTGTTGGTGCACCCGTTTCTCTCTGAAGTCTTGGAGTACTACGAAATCGAGTTGGAAAACCTCACCACCAATTCAATTGCTAATCTAAGCATCTTCATCTGCCTTTGTCAAGTATATTTGGGCATTCCACTGAGCTTGGTGTTTCTCAGATATTTCTACAGGATAACAAAATCAGTGAAATCAGTAGCGTCATTTCGAGGCTGTGCTTTGCAGCTTCACAATGGGAAGGCTGAAGAATACATTCCAATGGATTGTAAGTCCTCTAGTCATCATGGAAGATCTTGTGGTTCTATATTATGCTTAGCAAGGATGACAGCCTTTCCTTCGCTGGTCAGGTTGCCATCGAGAACCCAAGGTGGAAGTCCTCCTCAAAGGATGGAAAGGTAGGGCAATGGGTCGATGCCATTGCCCACCTCAGAGAGAGGTCTTACTTCATGGCACATGGTGAAGGATTTCACAATGCGGTGGATAAGCCCTCTGAAATCGCATGACCACACCATGCTTTGGTACACGGGCTTGCGTGACCACACCATTCTTTGGTACATGGGTGCGAATGACTCGACTAGAGATTCTTCGAAACGTAAGTCTTGAGAAATTCTGACTAGTTGAGTTTTGTTTTTGTTTTGGTTGAATCTTTTTGACTTTAAGGTTTCCCATGATTCCATAGCCCTATCCACTACTGAGGCAAGGGTGAAGATTAAGATGATCTCTGTGGGGGAGCCTAGCCAGAAGGCAGAGGTGCCCTTGATCCTAGCTGTTGCCTCTCTAGAAGAGAGGATTGAAAGACTTAAAGTAAAAATGATCACTCTTTTCATCGATTATATATTTTTGGATTGGTGTGTTGCATGCCCTTATGATGTGCAAATGGTCGGGTTAGAGAGTAGCAAGCTGTCCGAGAGCTTGAGGGATGCTCTTCAAGCCCCAAGAGGCGGGGAAGCGTGAGGAAGTTGTTTGGGGCTTCGGACCAAACTCTGCTCCATCGACTACTACTTCGACCATCCCTCCGAGCATCGCTCTGACCACTCCTACGATTGCTCTAATGATTGCACAGACTTCTAGGAGTAGAATCCCCTCAGAGGTGGGCTTCTACTATGACTTGAAAGTTTTTCTTATAAGCCTACCCCTTCTCTTATAAGAAGGACAGAGAAAAGGTATCGATGGGAATATATTTCTTGGATGAAGTACTTCATCATCAAGCTCACTTCAGCCAATGATCAGGCGGAAGAGAAGAAAGAGCCACTGATTAGAGCCATTGAGATCGTAGAACCGAGTTTATCGATTGTGGGCTCTGAGGCTATTGTGACAGACTAGACTGAGGCTCTGGTGTTCGTCCCTCAAGCATTGGGGGAAATGACAGCTCTTGTAGTTGAGGGGTTCCAACCTCTGAGCAGGTGGTTAGAGAAGCTGCTTTCGACCACCCATGGAGGATCTGACTAAGGATAAACATATCCAGTAGGAGGATTTAAAAGGTCCGACTAGCCCTACGAGTGTAGCACTGGTAAAGTCAACCAGAAAGAAGAAAAAGGAAAGCTAGCACTTTGGACTATGCTCCAAGCTGTTTTAATTTCAAAACAAAAACACAAGCTATGTGCTAGTAGAGATTCATGTAAATTCATACCTTTGAATTTTTTGTTGTTTTAAAGTTCTTACTTCTCCTTTTTCGTTCTTCTTTCTTCATAGCACCTCTAGTACTCCGATCAGTCCTGATCTAAGTACTCTACATGAGGAAACTCCCAAGGAGGGGGTAGTCGAGGTAGCCCCTAAGGGGGCAGAGGAATTAGCAACTACTGCTGCTGCTCAAGATTCTTTGGCAACTTCGACCCCATCCAATGATGTGGAGGCAGAAGAAAAGTCTCGACAGGATCCAACTACTATCATGAAACAAGTGGTTGAAGAGGAGGGAGCATTGCTCCCTCCTCTCTTTGGAGGTCCTAAAATGGAGAGCACTTCACTGGTCAAGAAATCTCAACACCCTAGGGACATCCCCGACCGGCTCTGATCTTCAACAACGAGAGACTCGAGGAGCTTTAGTGGAGGAGGGTTGAGAATTATCAGTTGAGGACAGGCCCTAAGGTGCTTTACTCTACTTATGATGATGAAGCAGTCTAGGTAAGTTACCATGACCACTTTAGGGTGCATTTTTGGAGCCTTTTGAAACTTTTTAATTTTCTTTTTCTCCTTGTTGCTTTTGTAGCATATGGTGGAGAGTGTTGCTATGGTCAAAGAATTGACTAGGTGAGTGTTAGCCTTGGAAAAAGAAAGGGATACCCTTTATTGAGATGCTAACAAATGGTAATGGTACTTTCCTTCTCATTCTGGTTGTGCAGTAGTTTTCTTACTTGTTGTCATTTTATTATCCTTCTCAAGTCAGGGAGTACCGTCAAGGTGCTCAAAGAAACCCTTAAGGCGAGAGCATGTTCATGTCAACTTTGACTGAAAATGAACAACTCTTCATGACTCTTGAGGAAAAAAGCCTTCAATTTAGAAGTGTCCTCTTGAAACTTCTTCTGCTGCTTCTTAATCTTTGCTTTTTCTTAGCTCTTCCCTTGTCGTGGTTGACAGAATTAGAAGATTTTGAAAAGGATGCTAAGATAAAGGGAGTTGTAATTGTGAAACTTGAGGAGATGTGTAAAACTAAGTATTGGTCAATCGAAAACTGCTCGACCAGGTTTAACGAGAACATCATCAAGCATAAGGAAGTTGTCAAAGCTTATGAGAAGAAGAACCAAAGTAAATAATCATGAATCTAACCATTTTATTATACTTTTGGTTTATTTTGCCTAACTTTGAGTTACTCGTGTAGAGCAAGCCCAAAAGCTTCAAAGACTAGAGAAAGCTCTTTATTTTGAAGAGAATAAGGAGAAAGAGCTTGAAAGAAGCCTTCAAGAGAAAATCCTTGCCTTCAACAAAATGCTTGCCGGCAAGGGGGTAGAAGCATTCGAATCCTCTTCAAGGGAGCCGGCTGAGGTGAATTGCCTTGGCAGACAACTTGAAATCCTTTAAGGCCTGCTCGCTACTTCTCGCAACAACCTTGAGCAGACCATGAGAGATGCCGTGCCTACTGAAGTTAGCTTTGCCTTGACAAAGCTTAAAGCTTTAGACCCATCACTTAACTTCCAAGTACTTGAGACAAAATTCAACTGCTTGGAGGAGGATGTAGCCAAGTTCACTACTACAGAAAGGGTCATCACAGACGGTTTAAAATCATCATCACATATAGTTTCTAAACCATCTGAATTTATGTGTCTGTGATAATAGGTGGCTATCGCAGATGGCTCTCAAACCATCTGTGATAAGTTACAACATAGACGGCTTTTAAAAACAATTGTTTATGATATGTCTACTATTATAGATGGTTATTAATAATAACTATCTGTGATATCTTACATATCATAGACGACTAATGCTAATAACTATTTGTGATATGTACGATATCACAGATGGGTAATACCAAAAATCGTCTATGATAGCAGACATATCACAGATGGTTATTTCTAAAAACTGTCTGTGATATCGGATATATCACAAATGGTTTGGTGTTACAAACCATCTATGGTAGCTATTCAAAAAGCTACATTATTTTCTGTTTTTTGGCTAGCCTCAAGAAACCTAGCCATGCCCTCTGAAAACAAGCAAGCATATCACATATATAACATATGACAATCATTACGTAAATCTCACAAATGAATTAAATAATGCAAGCAGATCACATATATAGCACATGACAATCATTACGCAGATCTCACAAATGAATTAAACAACCGAGTGATGTACAATTGAATTAATTGTTTGATTAAGTACAACTGAGTGAATTACAATTGAATAAAATGTTTGAACAACCAATAATCTTTGCCGGTATTGAACTCTCCATTTCATTGAATGACCTCTGCCATTAAGAATTCGGAGAGTTTTCCTCGAACTTCAGTAAGCTTCTCAAGATCATGTGCTTTTGAGTCAAATTCTACACCCTATCGATAGGAGTGTTAAAATCATTAGCATATATATATACATATATAGAAATTGATTATCATGAAATAAATATTGGTAGGTTGACAAACCTCTAGATCTTTCAGCTTAGTGTTCATGATTTCTTGCATATGTCTACAAACGTAGAATCCATATACATTGCCTTGTAGCTGCTAGTGACACTGTAAAAATAGAATTACATACACAGGTATTGTCATTTCTAGAGGCATTATTACGAAGTGTGATACATGATTGTTGTGTTATAGCGGGTACCAAAAATCACATGTGGCACTGGATTCTTTGTGTCTCCCTCCCTGGGCAACGTAAGCGCTGAACGACCTACGTGATTCTAAAAAGTTAGCCTCTATCATTGCAAATGAAGGGAAGACTACAATAGAGTTATGTATAGAGGAAATGAGTTTAGCTGTCAATTGTTTGTTGCACAAGGGTGAAGTTGTGGTTGCCCGTAAGTAAGGAATCAAGATATATTACCTTGCTTCACTTTGGTATAATCACGATCAGAATCTAGTGAGCCCTAGTCATGTATGTCACTATAGTTATTAATCCTAAGTTCATGTTGCGTATAAAGTACAAATGAAATTTATATGGCAACTAGTGAAGCACTTACCCCTGGTTGAAGGGTACCATGATGTAGTCCTTGTCACTCCGAGCAAGCAATCCCTTCATTATATAATCTTGGATGAAGGATGCATTGTCCTTGATGCATTGCTCAGAGACCAAGTGTGGGTCGAGGAAATCCACGGGTTGTCGCCGTCGCTGGACTTGAAGGATCATGGATCTATACATAAGCAATGAGTTACAACATTTACAGGTATTACATGAATATAGAACTTGATTGTATAGTACACATACAATGTCTAGCATTGTAGAAGTGAGGCATCGAGTTTGTCAAGGTTGAATAGTAAGAATAAGTCATGGAAGTTCAACATGAAGTAGCCTGAGTCGTACAGGAAATGCGCCTCCATGTATCTCACAGTGAATCCACTTTGGTAGTTTGGCTTCCTGTTGGACCTCTACATACCAGGAATGCAAAGTCCTACAAACCAATCCAAGGCTACATAATTGTGACTCGAGGACCAACAACACTCCGAGCTTGAACTTCTAGGGCTTGGGAGGCGCCTTAATATTCTTCGGTTGAGCCTTAGTGTGGGCATTATTGTCTTGCTCATGATATATCTTCATTGTTGTCTCCACGAGAGCCAATGCGACGGGTTTCTGAAGTGGAGCTTGAGGTGGAATGGAATCATAGAGGGTTCTATTTGAGAGGGGTGGTCATGTGGAGGTCGTGGCATAGAAGGCTCCAGGGCAATGTCCCTCTTGGGCTACTGAATGAATGTGTGGACAACATCCCCTAGTGTCATGAGCTCTTCGTTTGGGGGCTTCTCAATAGGGATAGCCTTGAAAACTTCATTAATCATGTCTAAATGGACATTTGTGAAATCGGTCCCTAGCTTGGCATCATGCATAGCATCCCTGGCAAGCATGGATATGCCATCCCTCACCCAACGTCAACGGGAATGGTGCCAACAAGCCTGACTCTGAGGCTGCACGACGTGGACTTCTATATACCGATACATGATGAGCTAACATGTCCACCAGGTCTATCTACGTAGCATTCTAGAGAGGTACATTACCTGGATGTCATCAACAGGTAAGTGGGTGTCGCTATGTTCAAGAATTGGCGTGGATGTGCAGCTACTCCGATGTTGAAGGGGACTGGGTACCGCAATAACAGGTGTGGCTTGTGAGAGGTTGCGGATTTCTCTCAGTTCTTCCCTCAATGAATCTATCTCTCCTTAAAGTGAGACAGTTATCTCCTGAAGTTTTGCATCAAAGTCCTATTTCATATATTTCTTATGCTGGGCCTTGGATCTCTTCCTACTCCTATATACCTCAGAGTTGTTTGGGAATCCATGCCTCCAAGGTATGTAAACCCCTAGGCCTCGTGTGCGACCTGGGTGCTCCTTGTTTCCTAAGGCCGTGGATAGTATATCCCTCTTCCTGTCTACTTCAAAGGAGCCTTGGAAAGATTTGGTAGTCAATGCTTGCTGTAAGAGGCAATAATGTTATTTTAGACCTCATGAAGTTATAGACCTATTAGCAACTAGGTAGTTTAACATAACTTACCAGGCATTGGGATACTTCCTCGCCTGTGGGGTTTTTGAAAGAGGAGACACCAAAAGACGTAGTTGATGACTTTGCTCTTAACCAGTTTCGAGCGTGCTTGTTTGTGATCCCGGCAAATGGTGGGGAGGCCTCCAATTGAATTAGACCTCATCCTGCATCCTCCATTGTGGGATTTTACCTACATACTCAATGGTACCAAGTCTATGGGGGTGAGTGTTTTGTGTCTGAAGAGTCTTGTGCGCTGCAATTTGCTGTTGAAATTCGGTCATCATCTTCATCTGCACAAAGACCTCCCATGTTTCCGGTGACAAGAGAAGCGCGTGCCATTGCAAGAGTCACTGGACTTCTATTGGGATCTTGAATAACTCTATTATTTCCACCCATAGCTCTTTTTTTATCCTTTGTCAAATTTTTCCAACTTGTTGTGGTGATGAGAACCCGTTGCCTTCCAATTATCCTACAGGTAGTCCAAAATGTTGTTGTTGCTTTCTTCGGTTGCAGAGGAACCCCATCTGGAGAGACCTTCATAATGGTCATTCAGCCCTCTGGCCTTTTTGATACTCGTCTGCCACACTTAGGTACCCCGATCTTCAGAGCGTTAGACCTATTCGGTGACATTGATGGAACCATCTGTACACCGTACTTGTCGATCTTTACACCCTATGGGAGTTGGACCCAATAACACCAAAATAGAGGGATCTTGAAAATTATATAGTTGAGCTCCCAAATCTCCTCTACAAGCTCATAGTACGAGCTTGGGCTAGAGATACTGAAGTGCACATGAAATGCATCTATGCGGACACCTAAGTTCTGAACTGAACTCTTTCTATCTTTGTCTGTTATATAAAATGTGTACCTATTAATGTCGTATACTTGCCATGTCACAATTGTAAATTTTGGCCCTTTTGCCAACCATTGTAGCGTTTCACTTGACGACCTTCCAGTGAATCGCACCTTCAACCATTCGTTTAACCGACGATTGTGCTGTCTCGTGAACCAAACCTCCTACTGGCCTGGATTCTCTTGGCGTAACATGTCCTTGTGTTCTTAAATATATGAGAACACTTCAATCATGTGTGGTAAGACCATGAAATGGACTTGAGCGTATGTATCCAGATCCAGAGTTATTGCTTTCCTTCCAATGGTCCCGATACCCTCTAGCCTCCCCTCATGATGAGATGGAGGTACACATATCAATTTGACTAGAGCCATGTAATTAATGCAGAACTCAATGACTTCTTAGGTTTCATAACTTTCGATGATGCTACCCTTCGGCCGAGACTGATTGCGTACATAGGACTTGTGAATTCCCATGCACCTCTCGAATTGATACATAAGGTGTAGAAATATGGGACCACATATCTTTATCTCTTTCACAAGGTGGATAATGAGATGGACTATGATATCAAAAAATGATAGAGAAAAATACATCTCAAGATGACATAGAGTTGTCACCACCTCAGTCTGTAGAGCATCTAGTCCATCGGGATCACTGACCTTCTGAGCAATTGCATTAAAGAAATAACACAACCTCATGATTGTCAACCGAACCTTGTTCGACGAAATACTCCTAATTGCAATAGGAAGCAATTGTGTCATTAGCATATGATAGTTATGAGACTTTATACCAATTAATTTTCAATCTTTCATGGAAACAAGTTTCTTCATGTTGGTGGAGTGACCAGATAGAATTTTCAAACCATGCAAGCATTGGCACAGTTCAGTTATTTCAGACTTAGATAGAGTGTAGCAAGCTGGGGGAAGGTACTCCAGCCTTTATTAGCCTCTATCGGTGCTAACTCGATCCTGATGTTCACAGTGACCAAGTCACATTATGTGTTGACACCATCCTTTGTTTTATCATGAATATTCAGTAAGAGACCAATCAAGCTATCACATACATTCTTCTCTACGTGTATGGCATCGATGCAATTGTGAACTTCTAAGTGCTCCAAATAAGGTATGTCCCAAACTATTGACCTCTTCTTCCATATATTCTTCTGACGGATCCTCAATTTATGTCTCTTTTCAAGCATAACATCGGTATCCTTGACCATATCATAGACTGCTTTCCTGCTAAAAGGCCTTGGTGTTGAGTCATCCTCTTTTTTCTATCAAATTGTTTCTTCATCATGAGGTATGGGTGATACCTTGGAAGGAATCTACGGTGATGCATATACATAGTTTTGCATGAGTTGTTCAATCACACACTCGGTATAATCTAAGCAGTGCAGACAGGCTTTGGCTCCTTTTGTACTTAACCCCGATAGGTTACCAAGGGCAGAAAAATCATTGATTGTCCAGAACAACATGGCGCATATAGTGAACTTATCTCATTTGTTCGCATCCCATACCTATACCCCTTCGTTCCACAGTGTCACAAGATCTTCCACCAATAGTGTTAGGTACACATCAATATTGTTCCTAGGTTGTTTCAGCTCTTAGATAAGTAGTGACATCAAAATGTATTTCTACTTCATATACAACCAAAGAGAAAAGCTGTAAATGCATACATTCACAGGCCAGGTGATATGTCACCTGCTCATGTTACCAAAGGATTCATTCTATATGTACTCAACCCAAACATTATATTTCTCAGTTCCGCACTGACGTCTATAACATCCTATCAATGTTCCTCCACTAGGCAGAACTAGCAGCATGTATTATGATTCCATCTTTCTTACGTTGCTCTGAGTGCCAACACAACAATTTTTCATCCTTTCAGTTTGCAAATAAACACTTCAAATGGGGAATTACATGCAGATACCACAACATCTTAGCAGGAGTTCCTTGCTTCACCTCAATGCCGTCGCCATCGTCAGAGTCATTTTTACGCTTGTATCGGTATGCTTTGCACACCGGACAAACATGTAAGTTTACATACTCTTCAGGTAGATTATACAATCATTCAGACATGCTTGTATTTTTCTACTTCCATTCCCAATAGACAAAGAACCTTCTTAGTTTGGTAAGTGGTTTTTGGTAACACATTTCCCTCTAGAAAGATGTTCACTAGGAGACCTAAAAACACTGTGAAACTCTTATCGGACCAACCATTGCTTGCCTTCAATTTCAGCAGTTCAATAATTGATGACATCCTTGTGTATTACGGCTTGTAGCCCGAGAACAAAGGTTTCTCCGAGTTCTCCATCAAGCCTTCGAATTTACCAAACTCTCTCTCACTATAATTCCTTCTGCATCACAAAGCTTTTGATCCAAATCGTCATCATGCGACCTATCCTCATCGAAAGCACAGTCCACAACCAGCATATCATTCTCCCTCGATGATGTTATAACTACCTTCCTATATAATCTTTTCTTTACCATGACTGGTCCAACATGTATACCCCTCTTTGAAACCCCTTCGAATCAAGTGAGCTTCGATCTGTGTTGAGTTGGTAAACACCTTCAGATTATCGCAATCAATGCATGAACAATATATATATATATTCTATCCCTTTCTTCAATATATCCTGCTCAGCCACTCTTCTAAAAGTAGACACGCGATTAATGTAATCTTCACTCACATGGTTCTTAAAATACACCCATCTTGGTCCATCTACGCTACGCATGTAACAAATTAGTGTCAAATTGGAGCAATATATATCAAGCAAGAATATATTGAAGTAATGTGTCCATATCTAAATTATAAGTAGCTAGCCATGTACTATTCATGAAGCAATATATATATATCAAGCAAGAATATAATAGAACAAACTAGGAGTAATGATTCATTCTTAAATTGGAGCAAACTACCAAAAAAGCTATCTAGATCTAAACCTAGCTATCATCTCTCTCTATTACGAGGCATATACTTAAAAGCAAATACTAACCTCTAATCTCGAAGAACAAATTAATCTACAGGCTAGATCTACATGCAGCATGTTTTCATCAAACTCCCTAAAGCTGGCTGCCTCCTTCAATGCAACGTAGTGAAGACAGATCTGTTAGGACCTCGCTGGCTACACATTTAATAACGCGGCATATCCCAAACATGTCCAACCGTGAACCATCTGTGATAGATAACTATCACAGACAGTTCATATTAATAACCATATGTGAACTATCACAGATGGTTATTCATAAAAATCGTCTGTGATGGCTGCCATTATCACAAATAGTTCATATAAATAACCATCTGTGAACTATCACAGATAGTTATCCATAAGAATTGTCTATGATGGCTACCAATATAACAGATAGTTCGTATAAATAACTGTTTGTGACAGTTCATAGATGGTTATTAATACAAACCGTCTGTGATAGTTGCGCATCACAGACAGTACACTGTAACACTTGTAAAACTATCTGTGATGATTATAGCCTAGACGGTTCCCCATGAACCATCTGTGATGAGACATTCAGTATAGCTTGTTTTGTAGTAGTGGTTCTTCGAAGAGGCGAAGCCCTTTGAAAACAAGGTTGTTGAGGAGATGAAAGTTGGGTCTCCATCACATAGCGATTAGTCTGGTGGCTCCGATGAGTGAGAACCATGTATGTAATATGTATAATTCTCATGTAAAAATCTTACCTTTGTTATCAACGAAATTTATGTCATTTTCTCAACTGAATGAGTACTAGTATCCTTCCTAGCTAGACCCCGACTACTTGTTTAGTAGTAGAACTTACTAAGGAAGTAGTAGATCAAGATAAGATTATTTTATCCAATCGGTGAACTTTGATTATGTTGTAGAAATGATCTAGTAGTGTCTAGGAAATTATATCAGTCAAACCAATGAATGATTTTGACTAGTCTTAGATCTTTATTTTCCATAATTGAGAATTAGATCAGAGAAAACTATAACATAAACATATAATGAACAAGAAAAACTTACGCAAGTGTGTATGTAAGAACGATAAGTGTTTTTATTTGTAAACTTTATCCGAACTAGTCGTAAAATTACTAAGAACTGAAGACATGAGTAATACTTCTTGAAACGTATTCATACTCGAGTTTTGATTGGAAGCAAAGATTGTAGGAAAAAGGTCATCGCTAGAAAAATCGTTCCAGTGGGCAAAACCATGTATAGAGAGGAGAGATTTCAACTAGAAGGTTTTTTGTGCCTCGACCAGGTTTAAACTACAGAATAACAGAATGTTGAAGTTAGAAAGAAAGCCTTCATGCCCCGAGCATGTATACAACTATATCTATTTGTTTATGTGATTCTTTTTACTTGTATTTCTTTTAAGAAAGTGTGCAGATTATCATGAGAACCTTATCTGTGAAGGTCACGATGGGAATCCACATGGCGTTTGACGAACATATCAAAGCTAAAAGTAAAAGGCATCCCTTAGAAGGGGTACAGACAACAATAGTATGTGACCAAACTTGAGATAATGAAATACAAATAAAAATACTAATCAGAGAGGAAGGAAATATAATGTAACTTTATTGAAATGTTGAAATAAAAAGTACATTACACATAGAACTTACACAATTAATCAATGTTCTAAGAATTAGACAGAACACGTCTGTCTGACATGGCTAGTTGCACCGAGCTTGGTCTGGTGACTTTGACCAATATTGTATAGACCTTCCCATTTAGGCAAAAGTTTGTTGCGATTTGTTTTTCTAAATTTGTTTGAAAACTAGGCCACCTACAGCTAGGCTGCAAGGCACCTTACGTCTATAGTACCTTCGCATGGCTTGTTGGTAGATAGCCGATCATACCAATGCTATGTTGAAGGACCGAAATGGCAACAGAGGGGGGTGAATGGTGCCTTCAAACCGCCCCAAGTATTCTCACGAACTTCTTCTCCAATAGTTATAATAGCTATGAAGCAAGAAGATAAATGCTCACTGGAAACTGAATAAGAGCAGAAAACAGCAAGGAAAAACAAGACAAGAAAAGTGAACTAGACCAGAGAGCAAACAACTGAGTGCAAGTGTTGAGGCCGGTCTGACCGCCAAAGCAGGGCCGGTCTGACCACCGAGACAAGGCCGTTCTGATCGCCAAAGTGAGGCCGGTCTGACCGCCAAGGCAAGGCTAGTCTGGCCGCCAAAGTGAGGCCGGTCTGACTGCCAAGGCACGGCCGGTCTGATCGCCAAAGGAGTAGCGGTCTGACCGCCGTAACGACTTTAGTCTGATCGGGAATAGAGAAAACAGCAGCCGAAGACAAACTGAAGAGGAAACAGAGAAAACTGAAAACAGAGTGAATGCCGAAAAACTAAACAGATATCAAGTGGTTCGGTTGGAAATATTCTCCACTAACCAAGACAATCTGAGAGTAAAATCTAATTGAGACAAAGATCTCAATTTCCAACTTGAGATTGATCAAACTGGTTGGATGAGAGCAATCGGCATAGTAGTAGAAAACAAACACAAACAGTGATTACTTTTGCTGCTGGAAACCGAAAACTGAAGCAAGAAAATCAAAGTGACTGAGAACAGCTAGAATTGCTGAAATAAAACAGAAGATGAGACCATATGCCAAATAACTTGCAATTCTTAAATCCTTTGAACATGAGACTTTTGATCACATAGAGAAATGTCCTTAGATCAAGAAAAACACAAATCTAGCACAAACTTTTTGCCAAGACATCAAGAATAAGAATCCTCTGCCAATGATGAACAGTAAACCCTAGAAATCTAGAAAACAGAGGAAGTGGGGGCGATCAATTTCTTGGAGAGAAAACTGCTCTTGAAATCTTTGCTCTCGGGAATAAGCTAGCCAAGGGGGTTTGAGAAGATCCCCAGTTCAAAGCAAAATGATTCTGCAGCTACTTGATCGAAGATTCAACTCAAAACCAAAAGAGGCAGAGAAGAACAGAGAGTAGTGAAGAAGAAAGAACTGAAGCAAACACACAGAAAAATACAAGAAACCATAACATCTCAAACACAAGACTTCTCAAATGGATTCAGAGAGATGAATGATTACATAATGTAATAGTCTACAGCCATTTCATACCATCTCTCACATTCTGAGCAACACACACAACAATGAAAACCCTAAACACCAAGGCTGTCGAACAACTACTCACGCAGGAAAAAGGGACAAAAGCAAAAACTACTTCTCCACTGGTGAACAACCCTCCTATTTATAGTCTCAAGTTACCGGGTTTACAATTTTCTTTACCCATTAGCTCCAACAACTCAGCACTTTACCCATTAACTCCAACCGAATCCGCTTCCACTTTGCAGCCTTGCGCATTTTACCAAACTGCCACTCCTGCACCTTCCTAGAAGCTTCCTCTTTCTTTGCTGTCCAAGCCTTGCAACCACCTTGAACCCTCGCCGTATTTGGCATCTCTCGACTGCTTCGACCTCAGCACTGCCCGTGCTTAGTCCGGCCATCTCATGCCTCGCCACGATTTAGCCTCAAAGTCCTGCAACCATCACAGACAAGAAAACATCACATAGCACAGCTCGAAATACTGTAATCATACATTTGCATCATTAGAAGGTACTTAAGCACGAAATAATCCTATGACTGGTTGAAATAGAAGAACATGCGTCCCAAGCACGTCCAACCGCATTTGACCAAGACCGACCGCAACCGACTGCGCTATACTACGACTTGGCACGAAACACACAAATCAAACTCAAACTTTCCATAACAAGTGTCAATTACTCATCACAAACATGGGGTCACCTCCACATGGTCTCTCATGTTTATTCATTCTTCAAGGAAATTGATGCCAATGATTCTTCATTCTATTTTATCCTTATCATTATAGTTATCAATTTGAGTAGAGCAAATCTTTAGTTTTAGAGAAAGCATGGCTTCTACCCAAGCCCTTAAACTAGAAAGAAGGGTATTTCACTGGTCGCACAACTGGTTGTGGTCTGAACATCCCATAGTACAGAGGGAAGTTCTTAAACCCAAGTTCCTAACCATTGTATTAGCTAGTCAAACACTCAGCGTTTGATCCCTTGTATTAGTATTCCATAACTCTTTTAGGTTATGCATTTTCATTCATACATATATGCTCTTTCTTGCCTCCCTTAGTTTTACAATTTGTATCATGCATCAATTGTGGGGGAGAATGAGTATATTGGAGCTTGTGTTGCACGTTCACCCTTGATGACTATTTTGCCAAAAGGCGGAGAATGATCTAGGTAAATTTTGGTTTTAGTAAAAAAAAAGGGGATCTGATGGGAATGATCTCGAAAAGGGGGAGAATGGTTTTTGTGTAGTTGCAAAAGAGTAAAATGAGTTTTGGTGTGAGAAAATTGCATTTTGGGTCTAAAATGATCTTTCACATTGCATTTGTTCTCTTTCGCTCTTTTGATGCCTTGTCTTGCTATGACATTGGTCACGATGAATAATTGTTCTTTTATTTGGACCATAAGAAAGATTGTGCTATGGAGGAGCTTTAGGTGTGGATTGGAGCTTTTGTTGAAAACTTGTTCTTTCTTGCTACTAGCATCATTCCACATCTTACCACTGTGGTTATGCTCTTTCTTCCTCTTGAAAATGGGCTACTATTGACTCTTGCAATTTGTTTACTTTACAAGTCCAAAATTCAAACACAAAGTATTGTCTTTGGGGTGTTTGTTAAATCACTCATTGAGGGGGAGATTATAAGACTATGTAGTGGCAACCCCATGTTGGTGACGAGTATTTGACCTTGCTTACTATACTATCATTTGGATGAGTTTGATTTTGTGTTTTGAATTCTCTGGTTTTTTGCTGTCAGAGAGGAGGCAGCCTGATCAGCTTTTGCCTGGCAGTCAGGCTGGCAAATGGCGTAACCAACTTGTGATCTGTCAAACCCCAAATTTACCATTCAGAATCCTCTATGATTCTACCGTACTATTTTCTGGATCAGTAGATAGTACTCATAGATACATTGCTGAATCATTTTATACATCACATGAACCATAACATACACTTATATTACACATCAGAGTTCAAATATCCCATTACAAGTAAAGTTTACAATACAGGTTGATCAGGCCAAATATTTACATTACATAAGTGCATAAGCAAAAACAGAAAGCAAAGGATGAGGCTACCTTACCACAGGCAAGCAACTAGGGGTAAATGATGCCAACTATTCTCCAAGAAGTATGAATAATATACGTGCATGTAGTCACCATCAAAATCTGCCTAACTGGGACAAAAACTATACTACTAGAGATCATTCTAGTTTCCTCCATCTTCTTCTTCGTTGGGTCCATGAGCATCATAATAGGCATAGTGGTCTTGCTCTATAGGTTCTGAGTTAATTGAGTAAGCAAGGATGAGGATAAACAACCATGCTTCGACCCTCACCAAGACCCCCTCTTGCACCACACGACGACTTACATCCAGTGACACAACCCGTGCTCACGGCAACTTATATCTAGTGACATGACCCATGAGTCATAAATGCTGCAACCCACATTGGTGGATACAAATTAGTTAGCTAGATCATACCCATTATAGACTTGTGATTGCACTATTTTATATTTGGAGGTTGTCATAAGATTCAATCCTTGGGGACTACCTGGGCTGTTCTGCCACAATCCACACTTTCTCGTGCTCCATCCACACCAACCACTCTTATCATCTACCTAGATATTTAAGCAAATTTAGAGTTTAGGGATGAAAATATCCTTCATTTCAAAATACCAGTCATTTCCATTCAATGATTGCCCAAATACCAGTTTCATGTTTGAAATGATGTTGGGGCAATTTAATGCCCTCAGTATCTAAGCAAGACTAAGCATGGTGCTTAGATATAGATTTATTACTAGTATGTTTTCCATTATATCTATGATTGTAGCCTTTATTGGTGTCTCAAAGGTTAA
Source organism: Dendrocalamus latiflorus (assembly GCA_017311315.1). Lineage (NCBI taxonomy): Eukaryota > Viridiplantae > Streptophyta > Magnoliopsida > Poales > Poaceae > Dendrocalamus > Dendrocalamus latiflorus. Next base: position 32,616,056 of record CM029651.1, on the reverse strand, counting down.
CAATGATCAGCGGGCTAGGGCGCCACACGCTCTTGCACATGGTGATCCTCAAAAGAAATCCTGCAGTGGGGGCCAAGTCAGAGCGGGGTTGGCAGGGATGCTGGTGTGTTCCGTAGGTATTGGAGCGTGAACTATTGTTGCCATTGCAATTTGCTCAAGCTCGGTGACAACGGCGGCCTTCTGATGCTCCACTACAGCAGGGCCTTCTCGTACTTAACAAGCTGGGCACAAAGGGTCTCAGTCTTTAGTTGGTAGTGAGAAGCTAGCAGAGATCTGTAATCTCCTCCAACGCCTTAGTGTAGGTTGCCCCCATGGCTCATGTGAGTTGGACCTGCTGCGTTAGGCATAGGTTGTCCTTGGAGGCAATGATGAACATCTTGCAGTGGCATCCTCCCTCCCAAAGGGATGAGTAGTAGTAGAATGGGGATGTTAGCATGATAGACTCATGGATCTCACATAGGTGAGTCGAGGCCAGACGAACGGCATCCTGAAAGGTGTCGGTGGAAGTGCTCCTCCGGTGCGTGGTCCTGAAGGTGTGAGATTGTACTCGCCTTCCCTAGTATACAGGAAAACCTCTATCATCCAAAATTCCCTATTCCCTTCCTAGATCTTCAAGCCTCTGAATAAGGGTTGGTGGCCATAGCCCAAGTACTGCATCAACTTACGTTTTATGTCAGCAAATTTGCCTTCATCCTCACCATGAGTGAAGTAGTCCCACAGGCCATTGGCAGCTGATCTGGCCATCTATAGTTTAAGCAGAAGAGGGTAAGTAACAATTTTAAAGATATAAAGAAAGAAAGATAAGTCCAAAACTAAGAGTGGTGAGTAGAAGTAGTAATACACTATATTTTGGTAAATCTTTTGTTTAGTTTTGAAAATAAGTCCTTAGTTAATGGCCACTCTAGCTAAGGCTCTTTACCCTATAGCTGTATGCTCTGATACCAACACTGTCGGATCTCGAACCATTAGGACCCTCTATGATTCCACCACATTATTATCTGGATTAGTAAATAGTACTTATAGATACATTGTTGAACCATTTCAGACATCACATGAACCATACCATACACTTATATTACACATCAGAGTTCAAATATCCCATTGCAAGTAAAGTTTATAATATGTGCTAATCAGACCAAATGTTTGCATTACATAAATGCGAAAGTGGAAACAAAAAGCAAAAGGTGAGGCCCCATTGCCACAAGTAAGAGACTGGGGGTAAATAATGCCATACTATTCTTTAAGAAGTCAGGATAATAGATGTGCATGTAGTCACCATCAAAGTTTGCCTAACTGGGACAAGAACTATACTACTATAGATCATTCTAGTTTCCTCTAGCTTCTTCTCCATCGAGTCTAGGAGCATCATAATAGGCGTAATGGTCTTGCTCCACTAGTTCTAAATTAATTGAGTGAGCAAGGTTAGCACAAACAACCGTGCTCTAGAAGACAACACATAGAATGCAATTATATAAATGCATGGCTTATAAAAGGAAGGCTCAGGTTATTTTATTTGCTAAAGGCTCTAGTTGAAATTTACAGTAAATAGAAATTTCTGAGACTTGGTATTTTCAACTAAACCATGTTTTGAAAGAATGAAAGAGTGTGCAATGATAATAATAGTGCAGGTTCTATCCACCTATTACATGGTTTATCCACCATATGCTATTTTGATATCTGGTTCTATCCACCCTTTATAATCACTGGATTCCATCCACCCAGGGAAAATCAATGCTCAGGATTCTATCCACCCGTCATGTTTTTTTGTCCCAACCACAAAGTTTGTTTTGTAAATAAATACTAACTCGAGTATGTTCCCATACTTTCTCATGACCGTGGGTATGGCTGTTAGAGCAGTTTTCACTCTACAAAAGTCACACATTTGACCCACAAGAGACAACCAACTTGTTATATTCCACATAGTTCCTTAGACATAAAGACCAAGAAGATCACCACAAGGCCTTTACAATGCATCACCCAGCGAAGTTACACCCGCTAAGGTTTCATCTTAGTGGGGTTACGTCCACCTTCACCAAGACCCCCTCTTGCGCTACACGGTGGCTTACATGCAGCGACACGAGCCTGCTCACAGCAGGTTATACCCAGTGATATGACTCATGAGTAATACCAATGGCGCAACCCACATTGGTGGATGCAAATTAGTTAGCCAGATTTTACCCATTATATACTTGTGGTTGCACTGTTGTACATTGTGAGGTCGTCACAAGATTCAATCCTTACGGACAACCTAGGAAGTTCTACCACAAATCACACTTTCTCGTGGTCCATCCAATGACTGCCCAAATACCAGTTTCATATTTGAAATGATGTCAGCGCAATTTTAATGCCCCTGAGCATCTAAGCAAGACTAAGCATAGCATTTAGATACAGACTTATTACTAGCATCTTTTCCATTATATCTAGGGCGACAAGATTTTATGTTCAATTTCAAGGAGTGGGGTATTATTATTAGCAATTAATCTTGGGAAATTAACTATGAACTAATGAGAATATAAATTTTCATGTTAAAATAAAGCATGCAATTTAGTAGTTTAAATCAACACAATTTGTGCTCAAATGTAGGTGCAAAATGATCAAAGTATTAACTCACCTTGCTCACAAAGCTATCTACACTTGAGGGTCATAGCTTGTCTCAAACTGCAGCTCTTCTTGGGATTCGTAGTCTATTCAAATGATCGCGTAGAAAATTGAATAAATGCTAAAAATATGAATAAATCCAAATGAGCTACAAAATTCATGATTTTAGTTCCATTAGAAATATCCTAATTTTAGATGAATTTAGAAACAAGTTTCATTCAATTTGGATTTAAGACAAGTGAGAACAGACCTTCCAAAGTTTAAGTTTGAATTAAATTCGAAAGTAAACAGAGGAGAGAGAATTCATTTCACTGATAGATGGGTCCCACTTGATTTTAATTTTTTGAATTATTTTTTTGCTGAAAAAGCTTCAGAGTATGACAAATGGGGCCTATGCTTTTTTAATTTAGTTTTGAATTATTTTCCCTAAGGAAACATCGTGAGAGACCGGTAAGTGGACTCAGGCATTAAGTCAGGCCTACATGCTTGTGACTCAGTGGTTTAAACTGGTTTAAACTTGTCAGAGGCTAAGTAGTTTAAACTAATGATAGGCCCACATGTCAATGGCTGGCTAACACACTATAGGGATCCGTTGCTGGAGTGAAACACTGGAGGCAGGCATCAGTGAGCTCTAGCTAGCAACCCCAAAATGGGTAGCCAGGACCTCCACGGTCCTAGTCGTAGTGATGACATCTCCAGCTTTGAACCGGAGCGGCAGCACAATAGTACACAGCGGTAGCAAAGATCAGCCGTCATGGTGGCTAGAGCTTCGGTGAGCTACAGAAGGAGAGAAAGCAACTGCTCGGAGGGGAAGGAAGAGGAGAGCCTGAGGAAATGATTGGGTGCTTGGCCCCTTTTTCATAGGTGGCGAAGTGACTGGGGCCTGTTCTTTACCTCACAAGCCGGCGGCTTTTGGCTTTTGCTACAGTACCTAACTTTCAAACGAAGTATTTTCTCAAGATGGGGTCTACAAGTTAAACGATCTACACGTTAAAAGTCCAACATCTGTACCAACTAAAATCGTAAGTGAGCATCTGTCTCTCCGTAATTTGTACCGTAAACAGGCAAAATTCAAAAATTTCAGCCAAAAGCTATAAGCCGCAGCCGAAAAGAACAGGCCCCAATATATGCTGTACACGGTCGTAGTAGAAAGATGACATGACACAGCAGTAACCGCTGCTGTCATCACGGCATGGCCACAGGGCAGCGAGGAGATGGTGCACACCCGATGAGGCGGAAAGATTAGCCATTGTAGTGTGTGCGAAGGAGGGGCTCTCACAGCCGGTCTTCAGCATGGCAGTCAAGGGATGTGATGGCAGTGCAGAGAGGAGCCAGTGCTATGGTCGGCATTGTTGTGCGCTACAATGCGGTAGTTGACGATGGGAGAGCGATGACATGGTCAGAGCAACTCCAGCAGTAGCCCTCAAAACAGGGCCTCTACTTTTTATTTGAGACCTCTTCCTACTTTTGAGGGCTCTGTTTTTTGGGTTACACTCCAGCAGAAGCCCTCAAAACAGGACCCTCAAATTCATTCTTAGAGGAGATGACACATAGGACCCACCCTCATCCTCATCATACTTTTGAGGGCCGAGGGGCAAAAAACTCACTCCAGCAGGGCCCCTACTTGAGCCCTCAAAAGTCGGGGCTCCCTCTAGACCCAAGGAATAAGGGCTCGAGGGGGAAATTCGAGGGCCCCCTACTTTTGAGGGCTCAAGTAGGGACCCTGCTGGAGTGAGTTTTTTTGCCCTTCGGCTCTCAAAAGTATAATGAGGGCTCAAGTAGGGGCCCTGCTGGAGTTGCTCTCATGATGCACACATAGGTAGGTGGCAACATGGTAAAAGATTGTGGTAGCACCGTCGTGGCATGGCCCGCGCAAGGCGCAAACTCGGTGCAGTGCACAGGGGCAAGGCTCAGGACAAAACATGGCACAACAAGGACGGCAAGGCACACGCGCGTGCAAGAGAGTTGACGTGCAGGCCTGGTGTGATCGGAATGGTAGGAAAGAATGGCATCGACATAGCCAGAGAGCGGCCACAGTGCACTAGAGAGTGAAGAGAGTGGGACCGCGTGCTCTGGGCCAAAAACAGAGAGGAGAGGGACAGAAAATGGGCTAACAGGCCGAATGGGCCTAGCCTAGCATTACGTTTTCATTTTCTTGATTTTTTCAATTCCAAGTTTAAATTTAAATTATAGTTTGAGTTCAAATCAAGTTTGAATCAAATTTTGAATTTGGACATGAATTTGATTTGTGTTTTGATTTTGATTTTCTCAAGGCATAAATTTGGCTATTTGTTTGGCAATGAAATAAGAATTCCCAAATTTTGAATTGAACTCATATTTTGAATTCAATTTGATCTTGATTTTGAAAATGGTTAATATTTAGGATTTCAACTTATTAGACCTTCGCTTTTTATATTCTACTTTCTTCCTAAACCTTCGCTTTTTATATTCTACTTTCTTCCTAATTTCTTTCTTTGAATCTTTGCTCATGAATAATTTCAATGAAGTATTCTTTTAATTGGATTTCCAAATTTCCCTCTGGCATTTTTAAATAATTAAATTTATTGTAAATTCTCTTATGCCACTTTTTAGATCATCTTTCCATATTCAAATTTTAATTATGTTTAGTTTTATCAATTGTACATACTCTTCTCAAGTTAATGTTTCTTAATTTCCAAAGAAACTTCAATAACAAGCCAAGAAAAACCAAATGCCAATAAGATGCAATCAAAAAGTTTTAAATTTTACATATTTTAAGTCATACTAACCTTTTGGGTTGTTACACGGTTTGATCGACCCTTGGCTGGCGATCTAACCGGTGGGTGCTAGGGCGGTCTGACCGACTTGGGTGCCACAGTCAGACCGGCCCTTGTGTCGATAGACTGGTTGAGTTGAGTTGTTCTTCGGTTGTTTTGATGTGTTTGTTTTTGTGTGTCCATGCAAGTGTTAGTCATGGGGTTTCCATGCAAGTGTGAGTCATTGTGTAAGTCTATGCAAGTGTTTTGCTAATTGAGAGTTATGTCTGTGCATGTCATTTATGCTAAGATCATTTACTTGTTCTTTGTTGTGCAGGTGCTTAATGATTGTTATGTCAAGCAGCAAGACCGAGACTTGGTGGCTATGGCGTGTCACGTAAGTCCAGGTAGAGCATCATCTTAACCAAGATGATCGTGAGCATGCATTTCAAGTGTGTGTAGATGTACGATCTTAGTGACAAGTAATTGAGCATCATAGATAGTATTCTAAAAGTCGGCATTAGTCGGCCCGTTAGTCGCAGCTAATCGGCCGTCGGCCTAGTCCCGACGCGATTTGGGCCCAGTCGGCCGGGCCGACTTGCCGGTCAAAATCGGTCCAAGCCGGCGACTTCTCGGGCAAGGAATCCCGACTGGGCCGGCGACTTGGCCCGTGGAGGCCCGACTAGGGTTAATGGGGGCACATTTAAAAAGGGGCAAAAAAAATTTTCGGGTTTCCTCTCATCCTGCCGCCCTGCTCTTGACCTAGCAGCCGCTGCTGCTTGCGCGGGGGCCCGGCGCCGCCGTCGCCGCATTCGCCGCCTCCTCTTGCACCGCCCGCCACTGCCAAGTGCCAACTGTTGCGGCCCAAGCCACCGCCGGCCGCCTATTGCGCCCGCGCCGCCGTCGCGGCGCGCCGCCGCCGTAGAGGTTCTCCTCGACCTCCCCTCTTCCAGCTCGGCCTCGGGCCCTCGACATCGACCCGACCCTCACTGCCTCGACTCCATCTCAAGCTCGGGCTCTCGGCTTCGACCTCCGCCGGCCGCCGCACCGCGACCTCCACGTCGACGGCGACTCCAGCTCGGTGACCTCGGCGACCAGGGCTCGGCGACTGGCAGAGGGCCGCAAGCAGCTCCAAGGCTCCAGCTCGGCCGACTAGTCCTGATTAGTCGGCGACTAGTCCCCCAAGTCGCTAGTCGGCCCCTAGCCGACCGACTAGCGACTAGCGACTTCTTGAACATTGATCATAGACAATGGTGTGATGTGGTGTCAAAATTGCGGCATTGAGTTAAGTGGGTTAGGTCATGTCTTTGTAGGTGAAGTGTTTTATCGGGCTTGTAGAAGCATGTGTAAGTCGCGCTTTGAAAAGCATGTAAGTGTGTAAAATATAAAACCCATTTATGTTTGGGTTACTGGATTTTCCCAATTGTAAGTAGTTGTATCCACTAAGCATTGCTAGTTATTATGGTTAAGTGAGAGGTGAGAAGCCTTCACTATATAAGTTCTTATGTGTTAAGAGATATAACACTTGAAGGAGAGGGGATTAGGGTTTCCTTTGTAAGGAGCCTTGTGTGTATACTCTAGGCTTAGAGCTCTACCATCCTAAGGGGGTTGCTGTAAAACATTCTTCCCCAAGTTATATGATCATTCAAAGTTTGCTCGAGTGAGTTATGCCATAGATCATTACTTGTGCTTTTGATTTGCATGGCTTTCTTATTTGGATTTCTCTCTTCTTGAACTTTCTTGGTGTTAAGGACGTGTAAGAAGTAGAGATGTTTCTTAGAAATTAGATCCCATCCATCTAGACACATTTTAGGGAGATTTCTTGAGTTTGCCCGATTTTCCTAAGAGAGAGAGGTGATTGTGTGGTTTTACTCTTGTGAGTAATTTGGATTGAATTTTTGATGTGATCTAGCTTACTATGACATGTGAAAATCCATCTAAGATCATCTAGAATTCATGGATAAGAGCAGATCAAGGTCTCTCTCTTTTGTTCAATTTTAGCGCAACTTTCCTTGTTTTGGATAAAGGTCGGAACTTTGGCAGTGATCTTCATGATCCACGATTGGAATCGGTTTCAAATATCCTGGGGAGGGCTTGTGTCAGGTTTCACTATATTTGGATCAGTTGTTTGAGAATTGGCTCTTTTCTTCGATCGTGTGAAGTGTTGTCTGTATTGTTCCTCGACACATGGTCAAACCGCAAGGAACTGAGAGGTCAAATCAGCGGGTGGTCCAACCACTGAGTAGTCAGATTGGTGTCACGTGCGGTCCAACCACCAAGAGGTCAAACCGAAGTTAAGTAGACGATCAAACTAATTTGATATAAGCTCTTCAGTGAGTTTGTATTTTTAGCTCTTGGCTTTTATGTACTTGAGATTGTATTTTCACTGTGTTGTTATTGATACTTAGGGGAATATTTTGAAATAGTCATTTATCCCCTCTGACTCTCTATACTCGGTCCTATAGACCTATTTGTTTTTAGGTGTTTTATTGATCACATGGATTATTAATTGTGACAAAGGGCAAAGGGGCCCCGAGTAACAAATTGTACCTTCTGTTTTGATGTGAAAAGCCATCAAATCGCCAGATTTGTGCTTACGATTGACTCTTCTTTTCATATAACTAGCTGAATGCCCATGCGTTGCTACGGATTTAAAAACTTTTAGAACATGTTTGTATGCATATTCTAAAATATTTTACCACCCATGAGTTTTAGAACATGTAGTATGATAAATTTTAAAAATCCATAGTGACGCACCAGTATTCAGTTAGTAATAACAATAATGATAAGTAACAGTAGGATAACTACTCTTCTAGGATTCGTAACATACCAAAATTCACTGATCCTCTAGAACAATAATGATAAGTAACAGTAGGATAACTACTCTTCTAGGATTCGTAACATACCAAAATTTTTACTACCCGTGACTAAAAGTGTTGGGATTGAATCACACAATCTTCTTTCTTTCTCCAACTTTTACCACTTAACAGGAATTACATGGCTTAAATAAGCCTCATGCGCACACACACGACCTCCACACACCCACTAACTCCACTAACTTGGCCTATTCTCATGCCTCCTAGAATCACTCCATGATCTGCACGCTTCTCACGACCGCTTCACATGGCTATGATCGCTTCACACGACCACCCATGTCTTCTGACTTCCCTCATACCCGGATGCTCCGATGCTACAGTGTTCTTCTGAGTACCGACTATGACCACTATAGCTTCTACGACTTATGACCATGCTATCCTACGACCACGGCACCTTACAACCACGGCTGCTTTGACCACGGATGCCTTATAATCATGGCTGTTTCGACCACGGCTGCCTCATGACCACGTTGACACAACCACGTCTGAGTTCTCAAACTTTCAACTGCTGCTTCGACCATGGTGCATCATCTCGATGCTACGACCATGGTACAGACTTCCCTCGTAGATGGATGCTTCGACTGCTACAGTATTCTTCCGAGTATCGAATATGAACCCTACAGCTGCTACAACTACTACAGCTACTATGACTAACGACCATGGTGTCCTACGACTACGGCTGCCTTACGACCACAATTGCCTTATGACCATAGAGCCTTACGACCATAGATGCCTTACGACTATAGTTGCTTTGACCACGGCTGCCTTACGACCATGTTGCCACGACCATGTCCGAGCACCGACTGGGTTCTCAAACTTCCGACTGCTACTTTGACCTTGGCGGATCATCTCGATGCTACGACCATGGTACATAAGCCTCATGCGCGCACACATGACCTCCACACATGTACTAACTCCACTAACTTAGGCCTATTCTCATGCCTCTTGGAATCACTCCATGATCCGCATGAGACAGCTTCTCATAGCTATGACTGCTTCACATGACCACCCATGTCTTCTGACTTTCCTCGTAGCCAGATGCTCCAACTACTCCAGTGTTCTTATGAGTACTGACTATGACCACTACAGCTACAGCCATTGCATGGTGTCCTATGACCACAGCTGCCTTACGGCCACGGCTGCCTTATGACCATGGCTGCTTCGACCACGACTGCCTTACAATCACGTTGCCACGACCACGTCCGAGCATTGACCGGGTTCTCAAACTTTCGATTGTTGCGTCGACCATGACACATCATCTCGATGATACGACCATGGTACAGACTTCCCTCATATCCATATGCTCCGACTGCTACAGTGTTCTTCCGAGTACCAACTACGACCAATGCAGCTTCTACGACTTACGACCATGGTGTCCTACAACTATGGCTGCCTTACGACCATAGAGCCTTACGACCACGGATGCCTTATGACCATGGCTGCTTTGACCACAGCTACCTTATGACCACGTTGCCATGACCACATCCAAGCACCGACCAGGTTTTCAAACTTTCGACTGCCTCTTTCGACCATGGCGCATCATCTTGATGCTATGAGCACGGTACATAAGCCTCATGCGCACACACATGGTCAATCCCTCCAACAACAAAATGATCCCAAAATTCAGTATGAATCCAGGGCAAGCTCAATGATTCATCCCTAAATTCACCTCCAAATGCAATGTCAAAGTATTTATATTTTTTAAAAACAATTCAGGTATGTGTGTGTGTACCTAAAAGACTTCTATATATGAACTATGAAGGAAGGCCACAGGCCATGTAATAGTGCAATAGACTTGATTAATAAAATTTACCAATATAATACCAATCTATATTAAGATATAACCATACGTGCATTAAGAAACATGTTATATTCTAGCAAGTACATATTAAAGATACCCTTTGCAGTAGATTTTGTGCATTAGCAGTTAATATTTCCTTCTGCAGATGGTGCCGCAGAGTGACTCATTAGTGACAGAGGCCCCATTACCACCACCATCACCTTGTTACTTAGAACTGTAACCCATCCAAATTGTGAGTAAAACCTTACTTGGTGTGCACAAGTGGTTTAGTGTAGAGTTCGGAATTCAAACTCAAAAAGGTTATTAGTTCAAATTTGGGCGGCCTAGTAAGAGATGAAAGGAGAACAAGATTCTGACACTCTTGACTAACTTGGATGTCTAGTATTCTTCTATATAAATGAGGAGCTTCATAGTGATCCAATGACAAAGTAAATCATAGTTTTAGGAAATTCATATTAACATTTATATTTTTTTTAAAACAATTCACATATGTATTTATGTACCTAAAAGACTTCTATATATGAACTATGAAGGAAGGCCACAGGCCATGTAATAATGTAGTAGACTTGATTAATAAAATTTACCAGTTACTACAACTTTTTAGTTTGACTAATTGTTGTACCAAAGCAACCCGCCAATTCAGAGAGAAATACAACATTAAAAACAATCTATATTGAGAAAGGCATTCGATTCTAGCAAAAAAAATATGGAAAGGATACATGCTCAAGTAGGTTCTTATGCATCGCCAACACCTCTTTGCTTTTACAGATGGTGGCGCAAAGGGCCTCGTTGGTAACACAAACTTCGTCGCTGTTGTCTTCCTCGTCCTGACCCGCTTGATCCCCAGCATGGCCGTCATCCATCCCTATGGTGCATAAACCCTTCCCCGACCCCCAGTTAGCTGAACCCGCGAGCACCGCCGGCCACTCGTAACCAACATTCCCACAAAACCTCACCTTGCAAACACACATATAGCACAAAGGAATCATCAGCACTGTCGCAGCAAAGTCACAAGGTATATGCACCGAGTAGCTAGCTGATTGAGAAAGGGAAAAAATATGCAATGCACCAAAGATTCCCCACACGGCGGATAGATCGACCTAGGGTTGACCAAGGTCACGGCACGGGTCTCTCCAAGCAGAGCAACAACCAGCTTAGGAGACCAAAATCGTCAGACAGCGCAACAGGCTCTGAGCAAAGAGCAGGAGGAGGTAGAGAGGTTCACCAGGGTGAGCGACCGCTGGGCGGCGGCGGCGAGGGGAGAGTCATGTGGGTGGGCATAGGAAGAGGAAGCCACTGCCACCGCACGGCACCGAGCAATGGCAGCAGCAGGGGGCGGGTGCAGCAAGGGGAGAAGAACCGTGGCAATGCAGCGTTGTGGGGGCACGGGGCTTGGAGGGAGCAAGGGCGGCCATCGGATCAAATGGCCACCGTCTACGAGCGCCCGTCTCTCAGTTCCACTGGCCACCATCGATTGCTGCCTTCTAGATCCACCGGCTGCTGTCGCCGAGCATGCCTCTTGGATCCACTAGCCGCCATCGCCAAGCACCCTTCTCTTGGATCCACTGGCTGCTATCGCCGCATTGTTTGTGTAGCAAAAAATCTTGGTTGGAGAGGTGATGGGAGATGGGGCGACGATGGTGGAGAGATGCCTAGTGGCCAATGAGGAGAGAGAGGGGAGATGGGGTGGTGGTGGTGGGGAGATGCCCGATGGGTAGCGAGGAGGGAGAGGGGCGATGATGTGACGGGTCAGTAGTGTACGACCATCTGCGAGGGAGAGAGAGCGTGGGAGAGAGATCTAGAGAAAATGAGAGAACAAAATAACCGAAGGTGGAAGTGGAGAGGAGGGACAGTTAGCGTGAGAGAGAGGAGATATAGATGGTCAAGATTTTTGTGTTTAGATCGGACGGCTGAGAAGAGAGGAGAGAGAATGCACCAATGATCACTAACTCATCTATCTAATCTAAACTAATAATCCACCAGTTAAAATTATCCTACATCCACCCAACAATTACCTGCTCCACAGTCATCACCTTAACTAAGTTCACACCATAATATACACCCATAATTACACCATCTTAAAAACGTCCGCACCAGATTAACTCTCCTCCATTCTCTCTCCTTACTTAACCATATCCGACGGTCATCCTTCAATGGATCTGCAGTACCCCTCCCGCATCCCTAACGCTCGCCTCGCCTCGCCTCGCCCCCACCAATCCCATCCCCGCAACGCTATCCACTATCCCCGCCTCGCCCCTTCCTCTTCTTCCGCCTCATCCACCGCCCGCCGCCGCCGCCATCGAGGAGAAGCAGCCCCCCTGCGCCACGCCTCGCCTCACCCGTCCGCGGCCAGCAAAGGATCCCTGAACGCGCGAGCATGGAGCTCTCCCTCCTCTCCGTGAGACCCTCGCCCCGCGCTCCCGCCTCCCCGCTCCTCTTCTACCCGCCTAAACCCTTCCCCACTCCTCTGCTTCCCCCCGCGGAGCCCTAGCGCCTCCGCCCGCCTCCGCGGCCAGCGGCTGCGCCTCGGGGCGGCGTCGGGCGAGGGCCAGACGGCCCCGCCCTCGGGGGAGGCGGTGTTCGGCGGCCGGAGGGAGCTCATCGGCGTGCAACCGCTGGTGGAGACGCTGCCGCCCACGGCGCGGACGACGGCGGAGCTCGCGGTCGCCGCAGCCGCCATGGCGGCGGGGTACGGCCTCGGGCTTCGCGTCGGCGGCAGCTCGCGGGCCGCGGCGGTCGCGGGCGCGGCCGTGCTCGGCGCGGCCAGCATCATGGGGGCCGCCGCGGTGAACTCCGTCGTGCCGGAGGTAGCCGCCGTTGGGCTGCACAACTACGTCGCCGGCTGCGACGACCCCACCAAACTGGAGAGCAGCGAGGTGGAGGCCATCGCGAGCAAGTGAGTTTGGACAGGCTGATCTGGGCGGACTCGGCCGACGCGGACGCGTTCCTGGAGGCGGTCGACGACCTCATCGGCACCGTGCAGGAGCTGGACGCCGCGGGCACCAACCGCGTCCTGCTCGACCGCGCGGACGAGCTGCTCAGCCGGTGCATGGCGCGGCTGGAGGACGAGTTCCGTGCGCTCATCGAGCGCCCCGATATGTTTGGTTCCGCCTCCCCCATCCTCCCCCACGCCTCCCCTCACCATTCGCCAACCCATCCCCGTCGCCTGTAGTATAGCATAACCACCACCTTCCACTCCTCGCCGCGGTAGCCATACCACCTGAGACCTTCCGCGCCCACGGCCCACCCACGCCGGTCACCACCGCTTCTAGCTCCTCCAGCCCCTCCGGCGGGCTCCAAGCATGAGGCAGCCCAGCGCGGGCGTCGGCGGGAGGGGGGACGCGGGGTTCGTGCGGGCGGACCAGATCGACCTCAAGAGCCTCGACGAGCAGCTGGAGCGCCACCTCGGCCGCCCGCCCGCTGCGGCGCAGCCTGGGAGCCGTCGCGGCGAGTCCACCAGGTTGGGGGAGGAGCCGCAGCTGCTGCAGCAGCATAGGCATCGGGAGGCCTGGGAGATCGACCCCTCCAAGCTCGTCATCAAGGGCGTCATCGCCCACGGCACCTTCAGCACCGTCCACCGTGGCGTCTATGATGGCCAGGACGTCGCCGGTACCGTACCATCTCAACTTCACATATACGCGTACACTTACCTCCCAGTTTTAGTACCCTTAAGCTGCTCGATGAAATTACCCTAATACTTAGTGTTGGCTGCCTGCGTTGGATACTTCCTGGTTCTGATCGATTATTACTTTTGCGAGTTGTTAGGGAACTTTGCCGCTTTGTTTTTCTTGCTTGTGTTCGTTCTTCCTGGCTTATTAATTTTATTTTCCAGTGAAATTGCTTGACTAGGGGGAGGATGGGCATAGATCAGAACAAGAAATTGCTGCACTGAGAGCAGCATTTGCACAAGAGGTCTCTGTCTGGCATAAGCTTGATCATCCAAACGTTACTAAGGTAATCTTCGGCTGAAGAAGCCCTTTTTCACCCCTTCAAAATTCATAGCTTAAATCACTTGGCTGATATAATTTACATCAATTCAATTTATATTTAGCTTTGGTTCATACAACAGCGATTACAATGGTGACGGTCTGAAACTGTTGTCCAATAATGTCCATCACAACTACTTGATTTGTAAACTCCTTGATGCCATGCTTATGATATGTCCTTGATGAAACTAGTTAGGTTCGTCACGTCTATAAAAACAAACAAACTGTCCTCTGCTCGTAAGCTGATGGCTGATACATAGGTCGGCACATCTGAAAATTCATTCCTACTTGATTGGTTGAACTATTGTTCGCAGGACTATCCGAAGTACCACCAACTCAGATCAGTCCCTGTCAAACAAACCTATTTGGGTGGTCCTCCTTGCTTCAAATATTTAGTATACACAGTGTTGCATTCCATTTCTGCAGCTGCCCTATATTTCTCTCTTTGTTAATTAGGACTCTTAAATCTTATGAGCTGATGGAAGATGTAACAGATGAAGTGAAGCTCATGGACACAAAAAGAGCTAAGAAGTACATGTTTCAGAATACAGATACCGGTGCAGAAGAATTTCAGACAATACTGGTTGCCTGTGGTGCTTCATTGTCATTCGTATCTAAACAATAAGTATCATTCTTGTCATATTTCCAGTATTTCATACAGATGATGCAAGAACAATATAGACTTTTTAGGTCAGAATAACCCCCTTTTTGCTACCTTTTTCTTAATAAGTGATCTAAAAATGTGACAATTAGCTTTCCTATTTCATGTGTTTCTTGTGAACTGCATAATTCATGAAAAACTTTTTCTTGGTTCTCTCAGTATTCAATTGTGCCCATTCTTTTCTGCTTCATTTCCATCACTACAACACACTAAGATTATTGATTTACATGCTCTGCACGTGTGATGCCAATTAAAACCAACATAGTGTATTCCTCAGATGTAGCAGTAGACTGTAGATTGGAGAGACTTCATATGACAAGTTATTTTGGAGAATATATGTGGCTGTGGATGTTGTTTGCTGCATAATATGAAATATGAGGTAGGGTCACTGCATCAGAGTTATTAAAATCTGCTGCTGGAACCATAGATGGCCCTGGAGCTTTTGATTTCAAACAAGGAGATGTCAAGGTTGAGTATATCAATGAAAAACTTGCTTCACAATTTGAGATAACGGACTAACTGGTTGCCACCACTTCTTATCAGGGAAACCCTTTCTGGAAATTAGTAAGGAACTTATTAAAGCCACCAGGGAAGGAGCAAGTTGAGTGTCAAGCTCCAAAACCAATATTGCTAGACACTGGTGAAATGAAGAAACCATATGATTGGGCGGTATGACTTCATTTTTCAATAATCATATACATGCTTATTCTGACTAAGCAAAATTGTAGCTTTCTTTCACTTTGAGCTGTTTTTCCTTTTTAATTGCTTTGTAGGAAAATTTCTTAATAAATCTTAATAAATTCTGCATATTTAATCTTTGTTGTCATATGAGAGGCTCAAAATCAAGATGCAAGTGCTAACCTTATTTGTTCCTTTGCAGTTATTTTACCTCTATCTGACGGAAGCTCAAAATCATGAGGGGCTCTGATGCTGTTCGAATAGGTATGTATAATGTGTAACAATAGATCTACAAATTCTGCATGTATTATGTGCATATGTTACAGCTTTGCAGGATGAATTTATTAATTCCCAAGCACTAATATCTGCAGTTAACTTATATACTATATGCAGTGGCTATATTATGTGTCATTTGGATGTCTTCAATTATTTGTAGTGATTGACCAAAATAATCTGATGTATATGTTTGGCTTTCATTCATGGATGGACTTTGTTGCCAGCAGCAACCCAATTATCCAAACAAAATATGTATGGCCATTCAAAAATTGGCTTTGAAAGCAGGGAACAAAACATGTATGGCCATTCAAAAATTCATTTGGTTGATTTCATGTGCATCCCTAAAATGCCACCGTGGCGTTAGCACGGACACTATACTAGTATTTTTAAGGAGTAGAGATAAGGCATTGCAAAGCCTGACAAGAGTCAACTCAGTAAAAAGCAAAAGGCAAAAAAAGAGGGCAAGAAATGGAGGAATTGAGAAATCAACACACAGTTTCTCGCAGAAGCAAGTTTGTTTTTCCATATAATCAAAGAACAAAGAAACAAATAAATGTTTTTTTAAGCTTCATTCACGCTGTCTTCAAATAGCAGATATCATATACGCAATGATACCTTTGCGGATAAAACTTGGGGACAACAGGTTTAGAAGAGGAGATACGCTTCCTCCTTCCTTCAAAACACACCCTTTTCTCTTCTTTCAGAACACAACTTGCTACTTGCTCTTATTTAGCTCCATCATTTCTCTGCTGGTTACCATGCCTACTGTTTCTTTTTGAACTACCACTACTGCCGAATTGGGCTTTCAGTTGACAAGCCCACAAAAAACCAACCAAAAAACAACGTCAATTCTGTATGTCTATGTATGTGATATTATGGCATTGGTGCTGATTCTAGCCTTGTCCTCTTGGAAGCAGGAGCACAGGCCCGGTTGTTGTCGACATTGTTACAGTTGTTTGTTTGTGATGATCCTGGCGTTCTGTTGTCACCACTCCTAAAGGCGAAGCTTGAGGCATCCAGCACACCAGAAGGACTTGCACTGTTGTGGGCATTCTTCTTCACTAATGCCATCTCTTGCATTGCTTCATGACATCTCACCACATTTTCCTGCAAATGCATACTTAGCACATATTTCAGACTGTGTAAATTCAGACTGTGTAAATGCAATACGTAATCTAATTCTTCTGGTAGAAGATCCACACCTTATCCACAGGGATTTTAGAAGCTACAAGAGCATGGCCGAACTCAACAACTTGGGCTTCAGCAACTGCTGAAAGAGCCACGGCTGCTGCAATCTCAGAAGGTCTGAATTGCAAGAACTTAGTTGCTGTGAATCAAATGAGACAAATATTCTAATCACTTGCTATCTGATACTTGATTTAACAATGTCGATGAGTCTGGATTGATTCATCAAGTAATTTAATCGTACCTTTCAGAGTGCCGAGTATGAGCTCAGTGCATCGAGAGACCAAATCATAAGATAGCGGCTTCCCCCCATTGAACTTGTCCAGGAAGTAATCAATGTAAGAGAAGGGAGTAACGGAATTCATCCTCCATTTGAGAGTACTTAGCACAAGGACCTCCATCCTCTTAATAGTCTTTGCTTCGAAAACATACTTTGCATCGCATACCTGCGACACAACAATAAAATTTTAGAAAATCCATCGATCAATTGTTGAACTGTTATCTATCTCATGTAAGGCTGCTATTTCTTCTTCACCTGAAGGTCTAGAGATTGGGGAACCAGAGTCTCCTCCATCTTGGCAGCAAGAGATATGCAAGCAACTGCCAACAGCTGCTGCGTCCAGGGGGTGTCATCCTACATCAACAAGACACAAACAAAAATTGCGCCCTCTTAACATCTAAGGTTGGGAAGAATGCAATGACCACCAGTCAATCATCCGCTGATTTTTTTTGAACGAACAATCATACGCTGATTGACTTGATAAACAAAGAACAATGCGCAATTGTAGCTTAGCTTCTTACTGGGAGTTCTTTTGAGGAGAGGAACCTATCCAGATAGTTAACAGCGAGGTAAACACACAGTGGTCCAAAATTGTAGCGAGCCTGGACCTGCAGCAGCACATGATAGAGACAAACAGTCCATTTCAGTTAACATGCAAAACAAAGTTGATCAAATGAGGGCAAAGTAGGAGTCAATGCTTTATCTTGGCAGTTATCTTGCTGTAAAACTAAAAAGGCGCGTGCTGTTAAACAAACAACCTAAGAACTGGATAGAAACAGGTAAAAAATGAATCATGAAAGCATCCTAAAATTCCCAAGAAGATTAATGAAACACACAAAGCATTAATATGTCCTAAAGGGAAATCTGCAACAGATTGTTTAGTTATTTTTTCCTCACCTTACAAATCCAATCAATGGCACTAATCCTCCAAGAAAGCTCCAATCCTCCATTATTCAACCTCCCCAGGTAATCTCCTGTTGCAGTTTCAATCAATTGCTCCATCTCCTTCTCCAAGAGCGACCCCACAAGCTCATCGCTCTCTAATTGCAATTCAACAAAGCCCGAGAAATCAAGATTCCTCCCCGCTTCTTGAGCGTCCCCCTCATCGTCATCGCACCCAAGGATGCTGTCCCTGTCCTCCGCACAAAGCAGGGAGGAGGAGGCACCGATGCAATGGAATCCCATGGCAAGATTGCTGCAAGAAATGGTTGTTTCCTGGCAATTCTTGGACCTTGGTCCTGTTTGGTTGTCGGGCCCCGGATTTCAAAACCCGGACCCTCTGTGTATTTCTGCACTAGTCCCAGATCAAAGCTAGTGCACACAGTTAAACAGAAATGATTCATGACCAACAACGTATTTATTACAATTATAAAAGAGTACTGACCACAGGGTCACATTATTACATTGGAGGTTTAAGACCTCGCACACAAGAAATAGAGCGGAAGCAAATAAAACTCGAGGACGACCCATCAATTCGCCACAGGCAATTGACTGGGGAAGCGCGACCTAGTCCTCCGGGAAGAATCCATCACAGCCACAAGCGAAGCAGTAGTCGTAGTCACCTTCTTGAGCTTCAACTTCCTCTGAGATGTTATTTTTAAGTGTAGCATGTGAGTACATAAAGTACTCCGCAAGTCTTGGGAAAAATGCATAGATGCAAGGCTTAACAAAGGAAGGTCATATGGTTCTTTTGCACAAAGCAATATTTAAAATCTCCATTACTACTAATTATTTTCGAAGGCATCACTTTAATGAAGTAAATGTTTTAACAGAATTAACTTTCTAGTGAAGGTTCCAACTACCAACACTAGCTAACCAATTACCATTGGTCAAATTTTAAACTTCGGGTTCCATCCACCCTCTCTGGCTCCATCCGCCAGGATTCCCTTCCGAGAGTTCCCTCCACTCCCGGAATACAAAACTTTTGATTTTAAAACAAAACCAGAAATCTACCATGTGAATGCATTCCTTGCCCGCCCTTGACCGTGGGCACGGCTATTCGAATAGTTTTACACTCTGCAGAGGTTGTACAACTTTACCCACAAGAGATAAATTATCTTAATAGTCAACATGCTTCCTTTGGCATGAGACCCAGATAAAATATCACAAAGCCTTTCACCTACTCCAGTATAGCTAGAGACCACCCGCTGAGGTTTCACCGCAGAAGGGTTAAATCCGCCCAATCTGAAGCCCCCTCTTGCGCCATATGAGTACAGTAACCCTGTCCCTCACTATGAGTAACCAGTACGCCCTGGCACTCAATACACCACTGGTGATATCTAAACTACACCTTTATAGGTTAGTTAGCTAGGTCGTACCCATATAGACTTGTGGTTGTACGGTTAATGCTCAGTTTGGACAAACACAAGCGTCGGTCCTTAATTGACTAGGGTGGAACATACACTTAACAAGTTCTCGTGCTTACTGCACCAACCCAAACAGCCATCCACCCTAATCTAAACCAACTTTCACATTTTTATTTTATTTTAAAATCACAGTGACAACTCCAATTGCCACTTCACTTTCAAACACAAGGATTTAATAATAAATCATAATTTCCCATTTTCAAGATTTTCCAAAGTTATTAGATAGCATGACTAAGCATTATCCTACCATACTAACATCAACAAGTAATTATAATACTCTCATTAATGAGACAAAGGAAATTCTATGGTGACAAGGGTACATGACAATCAATTCCAATGGAGGGCATAACAAGGTTGGATTAACTACTACCTTAAGATTGAATTATCATTTTATGTAAATAGCAATGCATAACATTTAAAATACTTTAAAAACATTTCGAAAGCATAGGCTCAAGATGATCAAAGGAGACTTGCCTTCTTGCAGGGTTTCTGGGTCTTCTTGCTGCTGTGAAGAGGGATCGTCGACAACGTTGGAATCTACGCGAGGAAAGACGAAGCAACAAAATAAATAAATACAAACGAAAATTCAAATAAAATCCAAAAATTCAACAGAGGCCATAGTTGGATAGATCTTGATTTTAGATGAAATTAGAAATTTGAATGGCTGGATTTGGAGTTAAAATGAGAAAGTTATGCTCATTTGAAAATCTCAGATTTGAATAAATCGAGAAATTCGGAAATTTCTGACAGGTGGGACCCACTGGAGAATTAAATTTTAATCTTTTATTTTAATTCTGGGAGACTGACAGGTGGGGCCCACTGAACAGTAACCACTGGCGGTCACTGACATGTGGGACCCACTGGACAGTGAGCCCAATGAGTCAACCTCTGACACGTGGGACCCACTGGTCTTCGGGCCCACTTGTCAGAGTCCAGCACAGAGGGGTGGGACCCAGGCGGCAGTGGCAGCGCAGACCGGCGGCCTCTGACGGGTGGGGCCCGCTTGTCAGTCGCGAAAATTAAACGAAAAACTCAACCCAGCGCGCGGAGCCGAGGGCTCGAACGCGCACCGGGGAGTTGAGAGAGAGCGCGGCTAACCAGATGGGCGGGGGAGGCTTTGCCTACCCATATAGGGCAACCATACCTTTTGAGGTACCTGCCGGAGGGGAGGTCGGGGAAGATGGTCGGAGGCGACGGCGCCGGCGACGAGGGAGTGGCGGAGAGGTTCGGGTGGCGCGTAAAATGTAACCCTGGCGCGAAGGGGATCCGGTTGGAGGAGTCGGCGAGGCTCGGGGGTGAACGGAGGCGGCCGGCGACGAGAGGGAGGTGGAGCTGGCTCGGGTCCTCCGGCGCGACGGCGCTCCGGCGGCGGGGAGGGGCTGCTGAGGTGTCGGGGAGGTTCGCCCGGGCGCGAGGAAGCTCGAGGTGGCGACGGCGGGCTCCGGAGACGACCGAGGCGGCGGCGAAGGCTCGCCGTAGACTTACCGGGCGCGCACGGCGAACTTCTGGCACGACGGCGCTCGGGGCTCAAGGGGAGGTGTGGAGGGCTCTGGGAGGTGGTGCGGGAGGAGGCGAAGGTCGAGGGGGGTATTTATAGGGCGGAGGGGGAGCAGGGGCGCGGCAATTGCTCGCCGTTGCTGGCGGCCGGAGAAGGAAGGGCGCGGGGAGGAAAGGAAGGAGGGGGCGCGGAAGGAAGGGAGGCGCGGGGATTTGGGGATTCGGTCGCGGCGGGGCTCGGGGTTTCCAAAACCGGGGAGAGCCAGGGAAGGCAAGGCCGGCTCCGGGTCGGATTTGGTCGGCCGGCGAGAAAGGAAAGAGGGGGAAGGGAGAAGGAAGGTGGCGATTCCGCGGGGGAGACGGATCCGACAGGCGGGGCCGGGGCGGCAGCGAGAGCGGAGGCGTGCGCCGCTGACGGGCGGGGCCCGCGGGTCAGCGAGGCGAGAGAGGAAGTGGGAACGGGCGGCTGGATGGTCCGCGCGGGGACTCGGCTCATCTGAGCCGTCCACGCGTCGGGCGAGGAGAAGGGGAAGGCGGGGCCGCCGGCTGACGGGCCGGGCCCGCTGGACCGCGAGGGAAGGGGATGGGTGGCCTGGATCAGGCCGAGCGGCGACGTGGGCGGTCCTGGACCGTCCACGCGTCGGCTGGAGGGAGAGGGGAGATTTTTATTTTCAGGATTTGATTTAGATTTTCAGAAAAGGCTAGAAAATTATTTAGGCCTCAGAAAAATATGAAAATACCTCCAAAAATTCCAGAAAAATTCACAGAAGCTCCTGGACATATTTTGGACTAAATAAAATTATTTCCAACTACTGTTGATATTTAATTTTCATATTTTGAATTACTTTTTAAGCTCTAAAAATAGTTTTTAAATTCCAGAAAATCCAGAAAGGCAAATAAAAGCCAAGTAAAATCCAATTACCTTAAAATAATTAATTTGACTTTAATTTTTTCAAAAAGCCAAATTTTGGGATGTGACAAACCTACCCCCCTTAGAAAGAATCTCGACCCCGAGATTCGGATGGACTGGGAAAAAGGTCGGGGAACTCTTCTTTTAGATCCTCTTCACGCTCCCAAGTTGCTTCCGATTCTGAATGGTTGCTCCACTGCACTTTACAGAACTTGATAACCTTGCTGCGCGTACGGCGCTCTGCTTCCTCCAATATCTTTACTGGATATTCTGGATAGGTGAGGTCCTCCTTTACATTTATTTCATCTAGAGGCATCTGCTCTTCTGGAACTCTAAGACACTTTCTTAGCTGAGACACATGGAAGACGTCATGCACCTTTGACAGCTGAGGTGGAAGCTCCAACTGGTAAGCAACTTCTCCTCGTTTCGCCACAACAGGAAAAGGTCCAATGAATTTGGGAGCTAGCTTTCCACTGACTCCAAAACGTCTCATTCCTTTGAGAGGTGACACCTTCAAATAAACATGATCCCCAGGTACGAATTCTAAGCTTCTACGGCGATTGTCCGCATAGCTCTTCTGTCTGGTTTGTGCTGTTTTTAATCTGTCTTGGATTAGACGAACCTGTTCTTCTGCTTGCTTCAGCACATCGGGTCCAAACACTTGTCCTTCTCCTGTTTCCTTCCAATACAATGGAGTCCTACACTTTCTGCCGTATAGGGCTTCGAAGGGAGACATTTGCAAACTGGATTGATAACTATTGTTGTAGGAGAACTCTGCATAGGGCAAACTCTGATCCCAATTACTCTTGTTTGCCAGTACACAAGCTCTCAACATGTCTTCCAGGATTTGATTTACTCTTTCTGTTTGACCATCTGTCTGTGGATGATAAGCTGTACTGAAGTTTAAGTTCGTGCCCAAAAGTTCATGTAGCTTTTGCCAAAATCTCGAAGTGAACTGGGTTCCTCGATCGGACACAATCTTCTTTGGGATCCCATGCAAGCACACAATTCTTGACATGTACAACTCTGCAAGTCTATCCCCGGAGTATGTGGTCTTTACTGGAATGAAATGGGCGACTTTTGTCAAACGATCCACTATAACCCAAATTGAATCGTGCCCTGTTTTGGTTCTTGGTAATCCAGTTATAAAATCCATACCAATTTCTTCCCATTTCCACTCAGGGATCTGCAATGGCTGCAGAAGTCCAGCAGGTCTCTGGTGTTCAGCTTTAATCCGTTGGCATACATCGCACAAGGCTACGTATTCTGCAATTTCTCGTTTCATACTTGACCACCAATACCTTTCCTTGAGATCTTGGTACATCTTGGTACTCCCAGGGTGAATTGAGTATCTAGATTCATGGGCTTCCTTCAATATTAACTCCTTTACCTCCTTCTTTTTAGGCACAATAATTCTTTTCCCAAACCAAAGGGTACCTTTTTCATCCTCTGAAAATCCCGAAGCTTTTCCTTTCTTCATATTATCCTTGATCTCCTGGACATACTTGTCCTCCTTTTGAGCTGCTCTGATTTGATCTTCTAAGGTTGGTTGAACTTCCAAAGTGGCTAGAAATCCTTCCTCCACTACTTCTAGGTTGAGCCGTTGGAACTCTTCTTGAAGGGCAGGCATACTGTCCTTAATCCACAGCTTGGCACAATAACTCTTTCTGCTCAAGGCATCTGCTACCACATTAGCCTTTCCTGGGTGATAATGTATTCCAATATCATAATCCTTTATTAACTCAAGCCATCTCCTTTGCCTCATGTTGAGATCGGGTTGAGTGAATATATATTTCAAACTCTTGTGATCCGTGTAAATTTCACAACGGTTACCAATCAAGTAATGCCTCCATATTTTCAGTGCATGCACTACGGCAGCGAGCTCTAAATCATGCGTTGGGTAATTTCCTTCATGGGGTCGCAGCTGCCTTGAGGCATATGCTACTACCTTTCTTTCTTGCATCAGTACACAACCTAGTCCCTGCCTTGACGCATCACAGAAGACTTCGAAATCCTTCCTAATGTCCGGAAGCGTCAATACTGGTGCAGAAGTTAACCTCTTCTTCAACTCTTGGAAACTACCCTCACATGGTTTACTCCATTCAAACTTCTTTTCCTTCTTCAGCAACTGGGTGAGAGGTCTTGCGAGCTTGGAGAATCCTTCAATAAATCGACGATAGTAACCAGCCAATCCAAGAAAACTCCTGATCTCGGATACTGACTTTGGTTGTGTCCAATTGAGCACATCATTAACTTTTTCCGGGTCTACGGATACTCCTCCTGCCGAAATCACATGGCCCAAGAAAGCTACTTTCTTCAACCAAAACTCACACTTACTGAACTTGGCGTACAACTGATTTTCTCGGAGCTTTTCCAAAACTATCCTCAAATGTTCGGCATGTTCTTCCTCATTCTTGGAATATATCAAAATGTCATCGATGAATACAACCACAAACTTATCCAAATATTCCATGAACACCTTATTCATCAGATTCATGAAGTATGCTGGGGCATTGGTTAGACCGAAAGACATCACTGTATACTCATACAATCCATAACGGGTGGCAAATGCGGTCTTGGGTATGTCCTCTGGTCTTAACTTCAATTGGTGATATCCTGATCGAAGGTCAATCTTAGAGAATACACATGATCCTTTCAACTGATCAAACAGATCATCTATTCTGGGTAAAGGGTACTTGTTCTTAATAGTCACATCATTCAATGATCGATAGTCCACACACATGCGAAGACTACCATCTTTCTTCTTTACTAGCAGTACGGGTGCTCCCCAAGGTGACGAGCTTGGCCTTACAAATCCTTTATCCTGCAGTTCTTCAATTTGTTTCTTAACTTCCGCCAAATCATTTGCAGACATCCGATAAGGTCTCTTGGAAATTGGAGCTGTTCCAGGTACTAGGTTGATGACAAACTCTACTTCCCTGTCTGGCGGCATTCCGGGCAAATCTTCAGGGAATACATCTGGGTACTCACTCACTATAGGTACTTTTTCCAGAGTCACTCCCTTTACACTGTTCAAACTACACCTGCTCTGGGTAGGGGAGTTTGACTTATACCTTACTTGAATCCCATCAGAGTTAGTGATTGTAACAGCTCGGTCAGCACAATCTATCTGTCCTTTATACTTGGTTAACCAATCCATTCCAAGTATTACATCTAAACCCTTGGAGTCTATTATAATAAGATTTGCTAAGAACTTAACTCCATTTATATCCACAGTTGCGTCAAGGCAAACTGTGTTAGTCCTCATTTCCTTTCCAGGGGACTGGACTAGCATGGGGTTCTGTAGTTTATTCACATCCCAATTATACCTTTCAACCACATCTTTTGACACAAAAGAGTGCGAAGCTCCAGAATCAAATAATGCTGATGCAATTACTGAGTTGACAAGAAACTTACCCAGAACTACGTCAGGTGCATCTTGGGCTGCTTCCGCGGTCACATGGTTGAGATGCCCTCTGCTCACCACTTGTGGAGTCCTTGGGGTTTGTGGTGCCCCACGGCCTTGACCTGCAGTCGGAGCTCTTGCTGGCGTAGTCCCCAGATTGAAACGAACTGGAGTCATTGCTGGGCGTTTCTGGGGACAGTTGCTGGCATAGTGCCCCATGTTCTTGCAGTTATAGCACTGCACTCCTGCTGCTGAAGTCTTGTTCTGCGGGGGTTGGCCACCATTGTTTGCCCGGGGAGTTTGTGGATTTGGGCGGGGTCCTGAAAAAGGAGTCCTCGGCACGCTTGACTCTGAGAGCTTGTGATAGTGAGGTGCGTTGGGGCGGAATCGAGAGCTGCTTGCTCCTTGCTGGGCTTGAAACTTCCTCTTCCGATTTTCGTACAGCTGGCGATGAGCATCTTCTTGGACAAAGGCCTTGTTCACTAGGTGCTGGAAGGTTGGGAAGTCATTGGATACCAGCTGCACCTTGAGATTGGGGTCAAGTCCCTGCGTGAACCTCCAAATCTTGGTCGCCTCCGAGGTGACCTCTTCAGATGCATACCTGGACAGTTGGGTGAACTTGTTCAGGTACTCGGAAACACTGAGGTTTCCCTGCTGCAGTTGGTAGAATTCTCTCTTCTTCATTTCCATTATCCCAGTAGGAATATGGGCAGTGCGGAAAGCTTCGACAAACTCCTCCCAAGTGATGGCTTGTGCATTTTGATGGGCGGCGCGGTAGTTTTCCCACCAGTTGGCAGCCATTCCCTTGAGCTGGTGAGCAGCATACAACACCTTTTCATTATCGTTGCACTGAGCTAGGACCAATTTTCTTTCCACATCCTTGATCCAATCATCTGCCTCCAAGGGATCCACTGATCCAGCAAAAGTGGGAGGCCTTGTCCTCATGAATTCCCCCAATCTAGACTGGGGTGCCTGGTTGGGTGCCTGCTGGGCTGGCTGCACTTGGTTCTGGGCGAGAGCTTGAAGTAACTGCAGCTGCATAGCCATCATTTGCTCCAAGTTGGGGGCCTGAACGGGAGGTGGTGGAATGTTGTCCTCCGGCTGGTTGTTGGCGTCACGGCTGCTGCCAGGGTTGCTCCTCGTGTTCACCATCTGAAGCGGTTTAGGTTAGCAGAAGGTAAGAGGGAAATAGCAAAGGTAAGAGATTAGGGGAACTAAACCACATCCCAAGCCAACACACAAGAAAGAACTAGCAACCACTTAGGGGAAAACTTTTATTAAAATCAAGATAACTCCAAGGATGGCTGTACCACAAGTGCACATAGGCCTGGTACAGTCCATCTAGCACACCAAAACATAACAATAAGCGTTCTAAGGACGCGGACATTTTATTTGGGTACTACGGACTCAAAAGACTACTAATCCTCTCCAAAGATGCGCTCCTCAGGGTCTTCTTCTGGGTCCTCTTCTGGATCCTCCTCCGGGTCTTCCTGGCGCTCTCTCACGTGGTGACGTGAACAGTCACACTCGGCCGAGACACGGTTACGACTGGAGGCAGTCGACCGAGAACGGGAAGGAGAAGGCTTGCGCTTCTTGAGAGTAATGACAGGTGGCGGACTGGGGCGTCACACCTTCTTGCGTGCTGTCATCCTGATGCGGAGTCCCGAGAGTCGAGCTGGTGCCGGGTTGTTGGGGATGACAGCTGGTACTGGAGAAGACGGCGTGTAGTCAACTACGGGTGAAGACGGCGCGTAGTCGGCTGCGGCCCGGAGACGTCCCAACTCAAACTCAGCTGCCTGGCTCTGGAGAAGCTGTGTGCGAAGTGTGTCCGAATGCTGGTAGCTGGAGGTGAGAAGCATCCGAAGTTGTCCAATCTCCTCCTGAGCTCTAGCATAAGTGACGGCCATTGCCTGGGTGAGCTGCACCTGATGTGACAGTCGAGGATCGTCAGCTGGAATATCAAAGGGATCTGGATACCTCTGTCCTGGGCGAGGGTTGATGAAGAAGCAAAAGGGGGACTGATGTACAGCATCTTTGTGCAGGTGGCACAACTCGTCAATGGCGAGGCGTGCTGCGTCCTGGACAGCGTCGAAACAGCGGGACCGAGGGTGCTTGATGGGGTAGGTGTGGGACTTGAATTCCTCTTCCCGTGCATACAGGAATACCTCCATCGTCCAAGAGTCTCGATCCAGGATCCGCGTCTTCCGACCCCTGAAGATGGGCGGCTGACCGTACTCCAAACACTGCATTAGCTGCCGGAGAAGGCTAGCGAATGCTCCAGCATCCTCTCCATGTGAGTAGTAGTCCCACGGGACAGCGGAGGATGAACCAGCCATCTACAAAGTTGAGAGAAAGAAAAGATTAGTAAAAGTTTTAACAATTGGAGTTGGAGACAAGAACGAGATTCTAGGTAGGAAGAGAGTAGAAGCAAAGAAGCTTACACATTTTTAATATACTCTTTTTATAAATATAAGTCCTTATGGTTTGCCATTCCTAATCTAGGTCACGTCCTACAGTCAAATTGGCTCTGATACCATCTCTGTCGGGCCCCGGATTTCAAAACCCGGACCCTCTGTGTATTTCTGCACTATCCCAGATCAAAGCTAGTGCACACAGTTAAACAGAAATGATTCATGACCAACAACGTATTTATTACAATTATAAAAGAGTACTGACCACAGGGTCACATTATTACATTGGAGGTTTAAGACCTCGCACACAAGAAATAGAGCGGAAGCAAATAAAACTCGAGGACGACCCATCAATTCGCCACAGGCAATTGACTGGGGAAGCGCGACCTAGTCCTCCGGGAAGAATCCATCACAGCCACAAGCGAAGCAGTAGTCGTAGTCACCTTCTTGAGCTTCAACTTCCTCTGAGATGTTATTTTTAAGTGTAGCATGTGAGTACATAAAGTACTCCGCAAGTCTTGGGAAAAATGCATAGATGCAAGGCTTAACAAAGGAAGGCCATATGGTTCTTTTGCACAAAGCAATATTTAAAATCTCCATTACTACTAATTATTTTCGAAGGCATCACTTTAATGAAGTAAATGTTTTAACAGAATTAACTTTCTAGTGAAGGTTCCAACTACCAACACTAGCTAACCAATTACCATTGGTCAAATTTTAAACTTCGGGTTCCATCCACCCTCTCTGGCTCCATCCGCCAGGATTCCCTTCCGAGAGTTCCCTCCACTCCCGGAATACAAAACTTTTGATTTTAAAACAAAACCAGAAATCTACCATGTGAATGCATTCCTTGCCCGCCCTTGACCGTGGGCACGGCTATTCGAATAGTTTTACACTCTGCAGAGGTTGTACAACTTTACCCACAAGAGATAAATTATCTTAATAGTCAACATGCTTCCTTTGGCATGAGACCCAGATAAAATATCACAAAGCCTTTCACCTACTCCAGTATAGCTAGAGACCACCCGCTGAGGTTTCACCGCAGAAGGGTTAAATCCGCCCAATCTGAAGCCCCCTCTTGCGCCATATGAGTACAGTAACCCTGTCCCTCACTATGAGTAACCAGTACGCCCTGGCACTCAATACACCACTGGTGATATCTAAACTACACCTTTATAGGTTAGTTAGCTAGGTCGTACCCATATAGACTTGTGGTTGTACGGTTAATGCTCAGTTTGGACAAACACAAGCGTCGGTCCTTAATTGACTAGGGTGGAACATACACTTAACAAGTTCTCGTGCTTACTGCACCAACCCAAACAGCCATCCACCCTAATCTAAACCAACTTTCACATTTTTATTTTATTTTAAAATCACAGTGACAACTCCAATTGCCACTTCACTTTCAAACACAAGGATTTAATAATAAATCATAATTTCCCATTTTCAAGATTTTCCAAAGTTATTAGATAGCATGACTAAGCATTATCCTACCATACTAACATCAACAAGTAATTATAATACTCTCATTAATGAGACAAAGGAAATTCTATGGTGACAAGGGTACATGACAATCAATTCCAATGGAGGGCATAACAAGGTTGGATTAACTACTACCTTAAGATTGAATTATCATTTTATGTAAATAGCAATGCATAACATTTAAAATACTTTAAAAACATTTCGAAAGCATAGGCTCAAGATGATCAAAGGAGACTTGCCTTCTTGCAGGGTTTCTGGGTCTTCTTGCTGCTGTGAAGAGGGATCGTCGACAACGTTGGAATCTACGCGAGGAAAGACGAAGCAACAAAATAAATAAATACAAACGAAAATTCAAATAAAATCCAAAAATTCAACAGAGGCCATAGTTGGATAGATCTTGATTTTAGATGAAATTAGAAATTTGAATGGCTGGATTTGGAGTTAAAATGAGAAAGTTATGCTCATTTGAAAATCTCAGATTTGAATAAATCGAGAAATTCGGAAATTTCTGACAGGTGGGACCCACTGGAGAATTAAATTTTAATCTTTTATTTTAATTCTGGGAGACTGACAGGTGGGGCCCACTGAACAGTAACCACTGGCGGTCACTGACATGTGGGACCCACTGGACAGTGAGCCCAATGAGTCAACCTCTGACACGTGGGACCCACTGGTCTTCGGGCCCACTTGTCAGAGTCCAGCACAGAGGGGTGGGACCCAGGCGGCAGTGGCAGCGCAGACCGGCGGCCTCTGACGGGTGGGGCCCGCTTGTCAGTCGCGAAAATTAAACGAAAAACTCAACCCAGCGCGCGGAGCCGAGGGCTCGAACGCGCACCGGGGAGTTGAGAGAGAGCGCGGCTAACCAGATGGGCGGGGGAGGCTTTGCCTACCCATATAGGGCAACCATACCTTTTGAGGTACCTGCCGGAGGGGAGGTCGGGGAAGATGGTCGGAGGCGACGGCGCCGGCGACGAGGGAGTGGCGGAGAGGTTCGGGTGGCGCGTAAAATGTAACCCTGGCGCGAAGGGGATCCGGTTGGAGGAGTCGGCGAGGCTCGGGGGTGAACGGAGGCGGCCGGCGACGAGAGGGAGGCGGAGCTGGCTCGGGTCCTCCGGCGCGACGGCGCTCCGGCGGCGGGGAGGGGCTGCTGAGGTGTCGGGGAGGTTCGCCCGGGCGCGAGGAAGCTCGAGGTGGCGACGGCGGGCTCCGGAGACGACCGAGGCGGCGGCGAAGGCTCGCCGTAGACTTACCGGGCGCGCACGGCGAACTTCTGGCACGACGGCGCTCGGGGCTCAAGGGGAGGTGTGGAGGGCTCTGGGAGGTGGTGCGGGAGGAGGCGAAGGTCGAGGGGGGTATTTATAGGGCGGAGGGGGAGCAGGGGCGCGGCAATTGCTCGCCGTTGCTGGCGGCCGGAGAAGGAAGGGCGCGGGGAGGAAAGGAAGGAGGGGGCGCGGAAGGAAGGGAGGCGCGGGGATTTGGGGATTCGGTCGCGGCGGGGCTCGGGGTTTCCAAAACCGGGGAGAGCCAGGGAAGGCAAGGCCGGCTCCGGGTCGGATTTGGTCGGCCGGCGAGAAAGGAAAGAGGGGGAAGGGAGAAGGAAGGTGGCGATTCCGCGGGGGAGACGGATCCGACAGGCGGGGCCGGGGCGGCAGCGAGAGCGGAGGCGTGCGCCGCTGA
Organism: Dendrocalamus latiflorus; assembly: GCA_017311315.1. Lineage (NCBI taxonomy): Eukaryota > Viridiplantae > Streptophyta > Magnoliopsida > Poales > Poaceae > Dendrocalamus > Dendrocalamus latiflorus. The sequence continues at coordinate 32,585,231 of CM029651.1, read as the reverse complement.
CGGGCGGGGCCCGCGGGTCAGCGAGGCGAGAGAGGAAGTGGGAACGGGCGGCTGGATGGTCCGCGCGGGGACTCGGCTCATCTGAGCCGTCCATGCGTCGGGCGAGGAGAAGGGGAAGGCGGGGCCGCCGGCTGACGGGCCGGGCCCGCTGGACCGCGAGGGAAGGGGATGGGTGGCCTGGATCAGGCCGAGCGGCGACGTGGGCGGTCCTGGACCGTCCACGCGTCGGCTGGAGGGAGAGGGGAGATTTTTATTTTCAGGATTTGATTTAGATTTTCAGAAAAGGCTAGAAAATTATTTAGGCCTCAGAAAAATATGAAAATACCTCCAAAAATTCCAGAAAAATTCACAGAAGCTCCTGGACATATTTTGGACTAAATAAAATTATTTCCAACTACTGTTGATATTTAATTTTCATATTTTGAATTACTTTTTAAGCTCTAAAAATAGTTTTTAAATTCCAGAAAATCCAGAAAAGGCAAATAAAAGCCAAGTAAAATCCAATTACCTTAAAATAATTAATTTGACTTTAATTTTTTCAAAAAGCCAAATTTTGGGATGTGACATTGGTCAGGAAATTGGTAAGAGCAACTCCAGCAGTAGCCCTCAAAACAGGGCCCCTACTTTTCATTTGAGGGCTCCCCCTACTTTTGAGGGCCCTGTTTTCTGGGATGCACTCCAGCAGGAGCCCTCAAAACAGGGCCCCTACTTCTCAATTCCCTCTATTCCTCACACACTATATGCATATGTATGAGACAAAAGCACAATACACAATAAAATATTTATGATTTCACAATGAGGGACAATATTTCAATTTATAAATTCAAATACAAATATTCAAATTTAAATTTAAATTTGTTCCGAATTTAAATTGAAAGCACAAAGTTCATCGCATAACATCAAATAAACTGGTTTAATCCATCATAACATGTAAAATGAAGCGCTATGAAGTCGATTGAAGGTTGCGTAGTCAGGCCTCGGTGCAAAAGCATATTCAGATTTACATAGCTAATTCAATGGGTTCCAACGCTCCAAAATCACAAGCTTTTCAAGTATGCGAGTGCAGTCTTATCGTAGCAGAAATCACAGAATCTGCAGGGGCAAAAGACAATGGAACAGGATGAGACAAGCCAACAAAATCAGGAAAGAAAAAATAACAGTACTGGGTTTTAGAGTAAATTGAATAGCACCAGGTGTAAAGTAGTTTTAAACTGAACAGTATCAATTTGATTAGCCAGAATTCCCATTGAAGCATTGGTCCACCTAAAACTTAAACAAAGTTAAACAAGCCTAAAATCAACACTGTACTCCCTGCTACAATGTCAAGCTTAATTTCAATTATACACTCTTTGGGACAAGATAAAAGATTGATCTGTTCTAAACTAAAAGAGCTACTGGCATCTAAGCCCACATTTTCTTTAGATGTATGGAAGCCCACGCTCAATCAGATGTTGGAAAGTAAACCCAATCTATCCATGTATGTGTCAATTTCTAGCTCCAGGTTAGGTTAATGAGCTCTCTTCTTCACAGAATTGAACTCATCAAATGTCAATCACAACATAGTTCATAACATCTCTGCAAATCAAATGACATAATCATCAAACATAAAGTCCGACAAAACAATTAAACAATTAAACGACGAAGACGACGACATCCCCTACACCCTCCCAAGAAAGCAATACTGCAAACATAAAGAAGCATTTGCATATGTCAATACTGACATCAGTGAATTGAGATCACCTGAATCACTGATCTTGACCTCGTTCATCATTCACTGTATACACCATTTACTTCACAATATAATAGCATCCTCTTTCAGATTACCAAATTGATCTATACCGATTAATCTGAGCGTAATCTACTTCACAGTGTTGCACATTTCAACTAATTGGAGTGATCTATGACAAAAATCTGAACATAACCAAATTGATCTATAGTTCAATCCTCCAACAAGAAATTGATTTTAAACAGGGAACATCCAACATACACTTCGGGGCAAGGAATCTCTACCTTGTGGTCCGGCGGCCGCGGGACGACGGCAGGGAGCCAGGTACGGCCGGGTGCCGGCTTCCTTGGGGATGAGGACGGCGGGGCGGCGCTTGGGGACGAGAACGGCGCCTACGAGGATGGCGAGAGGCCGGCTTGACGACGTCGGGGCACCAGAGCTGCAGGAGGCGGCAGAAGGCGGCAGGCGGACGAGGCGGCGCCTACGAGGATGGCGAGAGGCCGGCTTGACGATGTCGGGGCACCAGTGCTGCAGGAGGCGGCAGAAGGCGGCAGGCGGACGAGGCGGACGGCGAGGATCCGAGACAGCGGCGGGTGACGCAGAAGGCGACAGGCCCAGGACAAGATGAACGGCGGGGTTTTCGTGGCGCGGACGGCAAGGACATCCAGATCCAAAGATCTGAAGGCGTGGAGGCGACGATGGGAGCTGGGGAGTTGAGGTCGCGGAGGAGCCGCGCCGACGGGAGGGGAAAGAGGCGGGCGGGGAGGGGCGGACCGGGATCAAGCGCGCAGAAAACAGACTGCAACCGTCATTTGAGGGCTTGGCCTACAGCCCCAGGAATAAGGGCTGAAGGGGGGATTTGAGGGGCTCCTCAAATTTGTGGGCTCTAGTAGGGGTCCTGCTGGACCTCTATTTTTGCCTCAAGCCCTCAAATATAAGGTTTGAGGGCTCAAATAGGGGCCCTACTGGAGTTGCTCTAACTAGGGGCTAGAGATTGCGACTTGTTCTTGGCTACGGCTTTGTTCGGGGAGATAAACGATCCTAACTGAGTGCCAGGAGAGGGCCGATGATGCTCACATCTCTCTCTCTCTCTCTCGCGGAGAGGGAGAGGAGCTGTGTTTTGGATGTTTTATAGGGGTGGGCATTTAAGGATGATTTGGCAATAATAATACCGGGGCTTTTGCTCATTTGCCCTATGCATCAGTATGCACTTTGCTCATTTGCCCCAGTTGTATCATTGACACGTAGATCCTGGACCCACATGTCAGTGAGACATCATAGGAGCAAATGAACAAACGCACTCAAGAGTAGGGCAAATGAGCAATTTTTCCTAATAATACCATGGGGTTTTGTGACGAGATTTGGGCCATCTGTAGCTTCAGCCCCCACTATAAGTCTACACAAGCCACCCACATACAGTCAGCAAATTAATGGTGCTGCCTTCAAGGTCACAATGCAATCCTTTTATCGAATCACCTTGATCTCCACTGGTATACATGTTAGCTACTTCCTCCGTCACGCAATATAAATTCTCATTCTTAGAAGCGTCGTCTCAAGATATAAGTCTGTTGCAAAGACCAAAGGTGTAATTATTACAATATTTTCACCATATATCCCTACTTTAATCCTGAAAAAATGAGCAAGTAGCTGTAATATATATATCATTTAATAGAGATATGCATGGTCTAATGCTAATATTTTTTAAAAAATTTAATATCTCCTTGGTCTGTGCACATGATGACTTTTGAACTTATGTTATGGGATGAAGGGAGTAGGTTACATTGTTTCTACTTTTTACGTGGTTGAAATGTTGAGACGTAATTAACCAAGATGATATAACTTTATTATACTATTTTCCAAACATGATTCTAAGGCGTTTTATTTACCATTAGGAACATTTCTACCTGTTTGCATACATTTAATGTTCAGGTTCTGTTCCAAATAGTTTTTGGCTTCTAGATTTTAGGTTCCAAAAACCGTTGTAAACGTGCTGGTTTCTTAAAGTGGCTCTTTTCTTTTTCCTTTTTTCCTTTGCATTGTCCGTGGAGATATAACTCTTTTTTATTTTTTTCTATATTTTCTTTAATTGAATGTCTTAGCCAAAAATTAACAGCAGTTATAGTGTCATTTTAGCCATAGTCGAATTGAAGGGGCCTTAATACCGTTTGTTTATCCAAGCCATATGAGACTTGAAGTTAATACACTGCTAGTATATATACATATGATCATACTAGTTAGGATCTTTTTTCTAGTAGAATTTTTATCTTTTATATGGTTACCCCGTATTTGACTATGTTTTGGTTACTTTTAACATATATGTCAGAGTACAGTATATATATGTACATCCAAATGTGCCAAGTTGCAATTGCTTTCCTAGCATATCCGATCCTTGTATCTTCTTTACAACCCATTGAAATTTTACTAGACTTGAAATTCCTTATTTTTCTTTCTAAAAAGGTTTGGTTATTTGTGGCTATCCCAACTCGTAGGATCTCATTGGTATAAGTTGCTAATAACTAGTGACGGAGTATTGATCACATATTTTAAAGAGCATTAACACATGGCATCTTATCTAACCGATGATGACTACTTGAAACATGTGAATGCAAATCTTGAAACAAGAGCACCAAATTTAACGGGAGGAGAAAAAAAGAATTGTTCACTACTACAGAAAGCCTATTACTAGACGGCCAATCACAGACGGTTTGATAAAACTGTCTGTGACTGACACTAACACAGACGGTTTTAATTTGGACACCATCTGTGTTGGCGGCGTCGGAGAAAACGAGTATCACAGACGGTTCTTACCGATGAACCGTCTGTAATACTTTAGTATCACAGACGGTCTGTATTAAAAACCGTCTGTGATAATCCCAGGTTATCACAGACGGTTTTTAATAAAAAAACCGTCTGTGATAAGCTGGTTATCACAGACGGTTGTTAATACAAAACCGTCTCTGATAATGGCACTGGGCATTTATTGCGCTGCTCAGACCGCATTTGTCTTCATTTCGATCCAGATCTAGCCGCTGCTGCGCACTCTTTCGCTCAGGAGGCAAGCTAGGCGATTTCAAGCCAGTTAATTTGGTGGGAGGAGACAAATTTTGAGTTTTGAAGATTTATACTTTCCTAGTTGCTCTAGATATGATTAGTAATGAATTTTATTTTTTCTTTGCATGCATTACAATTTAGATCTAAGTAATTGGTGAGTGTTATTAATTGAAGATGGTTTGGAAAATTGTTAGTTATATAATAGCTGTTGTGTTTATAATATGAATTGAGCTAGCAAATTAAGCCTCAATATAATACATGTGGCCGGTATATATGTAGTAATAATTAGTTAATTTAATTTTTAATACTAAGTTGTTATATATGTACGTAACGTATGACCAAAGTTGGATGTATGCCGCGAGCCGTGTGAGTGAATAGTACATTAATGATGTGTCTGCTTTTACAAGAGCTGCCGAGGAGGATATGTTGAATAAGGGGGTGGAATATATGTACTGTCCATGCACTGACTGCGAGAATTTAAAGATGTTTAAGAACTGAGGGCAAATTGAAGCGCACTTGATTTGGAGGGGTTTGAAAAAGGGTTATACGTGTTGGACCAGCCATGGCGAAGTGAATGATCAAATGCCGCCGGATGACATCGCCGATGAAGTGAATGATATGCCGTCGGATGACAACGCCGGTGAAGTGAATGACATGCCGCTGGATGATGTCGATTATGGTTCGGATTCGAATAGGTTGCACGATGATAATCTGGATCAGATGCTTCGCAATGTAGAAGAGAACTATGATGAGAGAGAGAGTATGTTAAATTCTGGGGCTTGATGGAGGATTTGGAGAAACCTTTGTTCACGTGCTGCAAGTACACGAGGTTGTCGGCCGTGCTTGAACTGTTGAAATTGAAGGCAAGCAACGGTTGGTCCGACAAGAGTTTCACGGCACTGCTAGGTCTTTTAGCAGACATGCTTCCGGAGGGAAATGAATTGCCTAAAATCACGTATAAAGCCAAGAAGGTTCTTTGTCCGTTGGGAATGGAAGTAGAAAGAATACATGCATGTCCGAACGACTGTATACTTGCAACAGCCCAGGTTTTTATAAAAAAACAATAGTAAAAATAATTTAAAATAAAAGTAAGTGGTTTGGTTGCCTAAATTTTATTTTTGATTTGCCGTAATTTTTTCTGCTTTTAAAAACGTTGGATTTGAAAAGTAATTTATGTAAAACATAAAAATATTATTAAATAAAATGATATTTTGATTTTATATAAAAATCTTATTTCAAATTAACTATTTGGAAGCATTTGGCGTTTATCTGGATTTCCTGTATTTTTCTGGTTTTTAAAAATCAATTTCAAAGCTAAAAAGTATTTTTGTAAAAATTAAAAGACCAAATTTAAGTTGGAAATATTTTTCCTAAGTCTAAATCATCTCCAGGAATTTCTATGAATTTTTCTAGAATTTTTAGACTTTATTTTCTAAGTGTTTTTGAAATCTCTCTCTCTTCTTGGGCTGACAAGTGTCACGCCTAGATCCAATCCTCCGCATCCGATTAAATATCGGCCCTCCATCTTCACTTAACTCGCTCCATCTTTAGTCGACGACCTGGATTCAATCTACGACGCAAGATTTGATCCCACGACATAATCTTTTTTTTCAGTACAAAAATAATTCAGAAAATCTCTTTTTCCTTTTTCTTTAGTTTTAAACTTCCAGAAGCCCGTTCTCCTTCATTCTAGCTCGGATTGAGCTCGTTCAAATTTCTAAATTCTTTAAAAATTCTAATCTCTTTTAAAATTTTTAAAGTCTATTTCAAAATTTATTTCAATTAAATTATAACTTAGCAGTTAAAAATATTTTAAATGGTTAAAATATACTTCAAATAAATCCTAAATTATTTTATTTGATATTTTCGGGTTCCAAGGATTTTGGTCAAATTTTTTTCAAATTTATTTTATTTTTTCAAAAAAAAATTATTTTTTATTCTTTTGATTTTCTCTCTCCTGCCACTGTTCATCTTCCAAACGGATGTTCTCCGGAGTGAGCGCATGCGCGAGCGCCATGGCTCTTTCTTGCCGTTTCTTGAAACTTTCATAACTTGTGATTTTCTCAACCATTTCTTGCACAACAAAATGCATTTGAATTCTCTTATCAATACCTATCCATTCCTAGCCTTAGCCCCCAATTTCATGCGCTCATTTCGCAGGAATATGCCATGCCACCGAAAGACATTCCCTCGCGGATCTCCCCATCCGGTCCACCTCCGTGCCTATAGAAGGGAGCACCGAGTGCCTCTCCTCATCCTCACCCAGCCCCAGAAATGTCAAAGCCTCTCTCCCTTCCTCCTCGCCGCAATCGGCATTTTTCTCTCGCCAATAAAATGGTGTTCTTCGGCCGTTTGTGCCACCTACAGTGGAGTTCCGCCACATTTGGCCACACCATTGGCTTTGCCTTTGCGCGTTTAACATGGTGCTTCCCTCGTCTTCGCCGGAGCTTCGTTGGAGCATCGCCGGAGCACCGTGGCCAAACCGTGCCGTCGCTTCTCTCCTCGCTGCAGGCCGACCATGCATCTTCCACCACAACCAAGGTGAGCACTGCGTTCCCCATGTTCTCCTCTTCGTTTCGCCACAAACCTCACCCACTAACTCCTCTCCGTTTGCCCGGAACGCCAATGTCAACCCGACGGTCGCTATAGGTCTTCCCTGCCGTGTTCTGCCACCATCCATTGTCCTTGGCCATGCTGTAATTTTTCTTAGACTTGCCTCACCGCGTTCTACGCCGTGCTCCCTTCCGTTTCCCCGAAATGCCTCCACAAATTTTTGCCTCCGACACCTCGCCATGGCCGCCAATAGCATCACATGTCCCCATCTATCCGGTGGTGTTTCCCCAATCCGTTCGCGTCATATCGTGCAAAACTATCCCAGGTAGAGCTACCTTTTAAATGGTTTTAGATTCACTCCACCGAGCACTAAGATAGCAAGTTTTTCTTGTTTACTGTCGTCGTTCGAACGTCGATTGTATCGCCTCCGATTAATTTTCAGCTTAGCCAATAATTTTACTAACCTCACCATACTATGTTCTACCCCATGCACACCTTACATCTCCATGTTCCATACCCGGTACTATTTCTCTCCAACCTGCCGATGTCGCTACCACGCCATCACTGCCGTTTTTCTCTCACCACCGTTGATTGCCGCCGTTCCTCGCCACCGTAACCACGTCACCACCTTCGCCTCATCGACGGGGTTCCATTTTTGCCCATTCGCCAGCCACTTCGCAGCCAACCGGCACCGTGCTATTCAAATGAAAATTCTCGGATTTGGTTGTCATTTCATGTGATGTCCAAAACTTCCAGATATTCGTTCTCCCTCATACGAACTCCGAACCCGTTGATTCTTTCTCCTAAATTCATCTAAAATCATAATCTATCTGTCAATATATAATTTATAATTTTTGGATTTATTTAGATTTTATTTGAATTTATTCGCTTTGGTTCTTCGCGTGTAGACTGCGACGTTTCGGAAGAATTCGACGACAATTCACACTAGGCTGCAGAGCAAGGCAAGTCACACACCTTGATCATGTTGATCCCAGATTTCAAAATAAAATTATGTTGTTTTAAATTATTCTGCATGCATATTTCTATTCAACGTATTTCAATTCAGTTTAAATTTAGTTATTGCCTACTTGTTAATTCCTCCATTGATATTGAATTCCTTGATACCTTGTCACCCTAGAATCAAACTCTAGTTAGTACACTAGTATTGGCTAGAGAGTTTTAATCAAATGCTTAGACCTGCTTAGACATAATCTTATTTTGGGATACTTTTTCACATAAAATGACGAATCTTTTCACATAAAATGATAAGCCTTTCAAAGTTACTCTTGACTTTGGTGAGTCAAGGAGGTTTATGAAATATTTTGAAAACAAAATATAAAAACTGGTTTAGGCTTAGGCTGATGGTTAGGTGGTGGGTGCAGGCATGCCCTGTTGGTCGGAGCCGCAGAGTTGACTGTCGTGCACGGGGGTATGTGGTTGGGCCTAAGTCAACTAAGGACCGGTCTGTGAGCTACTATTGCAAAGCCCTAACATACTACCACAAGGCTGGTATGGGACAACCCTAGCTGAATAATTTGCAAGTCCCAACCTGGGTCATGTCGTAGGATGAAAGTGAGCGTGGCATAGGCCATGAGAAGTCTCACTCGGCTCAAGAGGGGGTCCCGGTCTGGTGGATTCCTTACTGGGGTGAAACCTTAGTGTTGGCTTGGCCAGGTTGAAGGCTTTGCATTGTAAAGGCCTTATCATGATCTCCCCGCCGCACACCTAGGGAAGTGTGTAACTCGCGTGGCAAAAATGGATTATTGTGTCTTGTGGGCAAAGCTGTACAACCTCTGCAGAGTGTATAATCTATCCTGGATAGCCGTGCCCACGGTCATGGGCATGCTGAGTAAGAGTTTTTCATGGGTTAGACTTTGTTTTTCGAAAATGTTTTTGAAAACCTTGTGGATGGATGGAATCCACGAGAGATGAAAACTTTGCGGATGGATGGAATCCGTGAGAGATTGAAACCTGCTGGATGGATGGAATCCATTAGAGTTGCGTAGTGAAAGCGTGTGGATGGATGGAATCCATACGTGATCTTTTTGAAAAGATGGTCCGGGTGGGATGCCCGTAGATAGGTCGGTGTTTGGTCGGAGCCTGCATTGACAGTATTATTTTCAATTATAAGTTATGTTTTTACTTACTATATTAAATTTAGTAATTTCAATATATCTACTGTATTTCGTTAAATGCTGTTTTATACAAACTAACCCTATAAGCCTTCCGTTGAAGCCTTTATTATTATGATGCATTTTCTCCGTGTGACTTGCGGAGTACAAGTTTGTACTCACCTTCCTATCTCCACACAGAGGAAGATGACTTTGACTACGGTGAATACTTGGACAAGTAGGTCACGTTTTACTGTCGTTTGCCTGTGGGCAAGCTCAGTGGGCTTCTTCCGCTTCGGTTTTTCCTTCCGCTGCTTATTTTTTAAAATTTTGGCTTATGTGCCGTTGATGTAAACTCTGGCAATCATGCCCATGTTTAGTTAATAAATCTCATTAAGATTGATATTTATCTTTGTTGTACACTGTGTGCACTAGCTGATCCTGGACTAGTGCGATTTACACAGAGGATCCAGGAGTTGTTGCTCCAGGTTCCGACATTCCTCTACCGTAAAGAGTATGCAAACATGCATGTATGTCCGGTGTGCAACGTATCCCGATACAAACGTAACAATCAATCAAATGATGGCGAGGGAACAGAGGCGAAGAAAGGACCTCCTGCTAAGGTGGCATGGTATTTTCCTATAATTCCCCGTTTGAAAAGGTTTTTTGAAAATCCAAAGGAGGCAAAACTGCTGCGTTGGCACTCGGAGGAGCGCAAGAAGGATGTAATGCTAAGACACCTTGCTGATTCCGCGCAGTAGAGAAACATCGATAGGAGTTTTGCAGACTTTGGTGCAGAACCAAGGTGTTGTAGGGGTGGCCTAACCCCCCGTGACTGGGCCGTGCAACTAGTCCAACATGTAATAGGCCCAATAGTGTAGAGGAATATACCAGTGTAAATATACCAATGTACCCTCATCCCTTGTAAGTACTAAGGGGTAGAATGGGGATTTCCCATTCTACCCCACTCATATATATAAACCCCCAGGAGGGGCAAAGGGGGGATCCTCTCATCCTCACCAACCATTCCACAGTCTGGCTTCCCCTTCCTCTTCTACTAGTCCCCTTCATTCCTGTTTAGCCTGTAGCTACAACAGATGGCGCCGTCCGTGGGGACGACTAGAAATCACGTATGGAAGAGATTTCTCCAGTATTCAACAGAAGCAGTGGCTATGTGGATCTTTTTGCTCCTGAGACAGAAAAGTACTTCGCTCTGTTTCGTACATGCTGTGTTGAGTAGATCTGGTCGAATCACCCAGATGTCGTGTTGAATAGATCTGAGATCTAATCGAATCGTCTATTTCTATGTTATTGTTATCTCCGTGCTAGGGCCGTTCATGCAGGAAAAGGATTCCTGGGATGACTGGGTGGTACGCTCACATCCGCGCAAGGTCCTCAGCAGTGGCCTCGACGCGGCTCCACCCTCCACGCAGTCAGCGTCAGACTTCCCATGCGAAGCGCCGATCTCCGCCCGGCACCTGCGCCTAAGCTCTGGCTCCAGCTACGGCCGCAGTCCCCGACTTCGTTGACTAGGCCTCGGGATGACTTCGCGCCTTCGCCTCACACCGCGTCAACCTCGTCGGCCTACCAGCGAAGCACGCGTAAGCACTCTGTGCGTCCGTGCATGCGGGGTGGTTATGTAGGGAGACAATGTCTTGGTCGACTCCGCATGGCGTGACCCTTCTGGCAGAGATGGTACGCGCGTCTTCAGCTCGTCCATGCTGGGCTCCGCACAAGACGAAGCGGGCTCCGCACAGCCGAGGCCGCGACTCTCCGACGTCGAAGTCTTCCGCAGTCGCAGCCTCGGCGCAGCACAGTGGGACTTCGCGTGCGTCCACGCATGCAAGCAAATAATCATTTACCCGCATCCATCCGCATGCAAATAACCATTCATTTCGACGTGCATGCGTGCATGTTATCCATCCATGCATGGTACGAGATGTTTGCGGCAAGACACGTACACGAAGTATGCATCCAAGTATTTGTTCTGGCAAGCATACATATCCATAGCGGGGATTGGCGCCGGCCCCTGTTTCTCCGCGCTCGCCGAAGGGTGACTCCGGGCTGATGGTCCCCGCCTCAAGTTCATCTTCGCGCTGGCCCTCCGCGCAGCGGTGCCCACGATGCAGCTTCTCTCTCTCCACGGCGTCCTCGTCCGACGCCGCATCACTCGCGGCGGTGTGCTGGTTCTCGTTGCGGCACATCAGCGCGTGGTCAGCGGCGCCTCTGCATTGAGCAACGTGAGTCACTCGACGCCAACTTCCGAGCCGACCGCGTCTACCTCGCCACGGCTCCGCATCTGCGACAACACCGTCGGTTCGGCCGTCGCTTCGCTGGAGTCCGGGTGGGCCTCCCCGGTGACGTCCCGACCTCTGAGCCACGCCGATCTTCGTGTCGTGGTCTCTGCGTCGAGGCTTCCCTGCCTTCGCTCCGTACTACGCGGCCATGCAGCACCAATCGGGAACGTCAAAGAGGTCTCCTCGGTGGCGAAGTCCCGACGCGAGGTCTCAGCGAGGTCTCCTCCGAGCAGGCCACGTCGTCGAGCTCTCCGAAGTCTCTGCCCCTTCGCACAGCGGTGCCCACGATGAGCTTCTCTCTCTCCACGGCGTCCTCGTCCGACGCCGCATCACTCGCGGCGGTGTGCTGGTTCTCGCTGCGGCATATCAGCGCGTGGTCAGCGGCGCCTCCGTATTGAGCAACGTGAGTCACTCAGCGCCAACTTCCGAGCCGACCACGTCTACCTCGCCACAGCTCCGCATCTGCGACAACACCGTCGGTTCGGCCGTCGCTTCGCTGGAGTCCGGGTGGGCCTCCCCGGTGACGTCCCGACCTCCGAGCCACGCCAATCTTCGCGTCGTGGTCTCCGCGTCGAGGCTTCCCTGCCTTCGCTCCGTACTACGTGGCCATGCAGCACCAATCGGGAACATCGGCGAGATCTCCTCGATGGCGAAGTCCCGACGTGAGGTCCCGGCGAGGTCTCCTCCGAGCAGGCCACGCCGTCGAGCTCTCCGAAGTCTCCGCCAAGTCCCGGGAGTCTCCGCCGACATCGCGCGGGCAGCTTCGAAGTCCGCGTCGAGCTCTCTGAGGTCTCCGCCAAGTCCTGGGAGTCTCCGCCGACATCGCGCGAGCAGCTTCGAAGTCCGCGTCGAGCTCTCTGACGTCTCCGCCAAGTCCCGGGAGTCTCCGTGGACATCGCGCGGGTAGTCTGAAGTCCGCATCGAGCTCTCTGAGGTCTACGCCAAGTCCCTAGGGTCTCCGCCGACGTCGTGCGGGTAGCTTTGAAGTCCGCGGCAGTGGTTTCGGGGGCGACGGAGCATGCTACCGCAAGGCCCCCCTCCCTCGGCAAGCACTGGGAATGCGAAGGTCTGGATAAGGACCGCCGTTGCAGGCGAGGTGGAGTGAGCGTACGCGACGCACGTATGATGTCGGCTGGTACGCGCGCCTTCAGCAAGGTCGCCTCGTCTCTGCGCCACGGTCTCTGCAGCAGGTCCACGACCTCCGCAGCGGCGTGGTCGTCTCTGTGCCACGGCCTCCGCAATGGCATAGTTTTCGCAGCGACGAAGTCTCGCTGTTCAACTCCGACGTCGGCTGTATCCATTCGTGAGCCTTATGCATGCGTGAGCTCCAATGTGCATGGATTATCCGTCCATGCACGCACGAACGGCCCCTACGTCCACTACTGCTTGTCTTTGTACAGGAAAGAGAAGTATAGGCCTTCGCGAGCTGGAGCCGGCTCTCCCGCACCGGCATGCCGGGTTTCGCCCTGACTTTTCGACGCCGGCCCTCGCCACTGACTTCACCAAGGCGGACCCGTGCAACCGGAGACGGGCTCCGGCCTCTGCTCACCTCCGCGCCGCTGAAGCCTGGCGCCGGCCTCCGCGCTACCGAGGGTGGGCTCTGACCTTCACTCGCTCCCGCGACAGTGTGAAGACGTACTTCGACGTCAGCAGCCACCACGGGACCCCTCCGTATCGTCGAGTGACACTTCGCCTCGGCTCCAGGGAGTCTTCGCCAGACTCCGCATCGACTGCAGGCATGAGAAAATGCTAAAGTGCAAGCAGTCCCTCACACTGCTTCGCGCGCATGGCTCATGCCCGTACAATGGACATGCGTCTGGGAACTTTACCTCCACACGAGCGGAGGGAAAGCTCGTGAAGTACCAGCTCCTCGGGGCCTTCCCTCAGCTCCGGAGAGCATTCGCCTCACGGCGTCGGCTCCGCACCTCCCGGCGAGGCCCCCGCTAGCTTCGTGCAGCCAGGGTCTCCGCTCCTGTGAAGCATACTCCGCGTCATCACCGTCTAGCCCGGTACGCACAACATGTGATTATGTACGAGACCTTAAATCCCTGCTGCATTTTTTGCGCGCGTGGCCTTAAATAAATGGTTCGTCATTTCAATTACTGTGGCTACAGTTCCACTTTGAGAGCACTTGATTTGGCCCGTACTTGCTTCTCCAGTTTTGGCCTGTCCTGGGCCGTCGTAGCATCTAATGCTTTCCTAGCACTATGTTCTGGAGCATTTTATTGTCGCAAGTCCTCGGCCATTTCTTTGATGCCTCTGTTTTGGTCCTCGTTTTGGATTTAAATCGCACGATCGCCTCGAGCGTCGGCGTACTCCACGGAGTATAAATTAAGTCGTAGCGTCGAGGTCCGCCTCCGCACGCGCCAGTCTACGGACTCTAAATTAAGTCGTAGCGTCGAGGTCCGCCTCCGCACGCGCCAGTCTACGGACTCTAAATTAAGTCGTAGCGTCGAGGTCCGCCTCCGCACGCGCCAGTCTACGGACTCTAAATTAAGTGGTAGCGTCGAGGTCCGCCTCGGCACGCGCCAGTCTACGGACTCTAAATTAAGTCGTAGCGTCGAGGTCCGCCTCCGCACGCGCCAGTCTACGGACTCTAAATAAGACGCAGCGGGGGGACACCCCCGCGCGCACTCTACGGAGTATAAACAAGACGCGCATGCCGCGCACGCATGGACGTTGTCCCCATGCGTACTCTCCAGAGTATAAATAAGACGTGGATGTTGATCCCACGCACTCTCCGGAGTATAAATAAGACGCGGATGTTGCCCCGCGCACTCTACGGAGTATAAACAAGACGCACATGCCGCACACGCATGGACGTTGTCCTTATGCGTACTCTCCAGAGCATAAATAAGACGTGGATGTTGATCCCACGTGCTCTACGGAGTATAAAACTGCATGATGGCCGACACACCAGGGAGTGCGTCGCCTTAGCAACGCACCACCAGGATATCGTGCCTTCGCGCGTGCTGCACCAGGGAGTGCGCACTGTTTTTGAAGGTAGGGGAACGGCGGCTTCGCCTCCCTACCTCGGTGAGCGTAGTGCCCTTGACCTACGCCGCAAGAGCCCGCTCTCCGCGGGCACTGTTTTTGAAGGTAGGGGAACGGCGGCTTCGCCTCCCTACCTCGGCGAGCGTAGTTCCCTCGGCCTACGCCGCAAGAGCCCGCTCTCCGCGGGCACTGTTTTTGAAGGTGGGGGAACGGCGGTATCGCCTCCCTACCTCGGCGAGCGTAGTGCCCTCGGCCTACGCCGCAAGCGCCCGCTCCCCGCGGGCACTGTTTTTGAAGGTAGGGGAACGACGGTATCGCCTCCCTACCTCGGCGAGCGTAGTGCCCTCGGCCTACGCCGCAAGCGCCCGCTCTCAGCGGGCACTGTTTTTGAAGGTAGGGGAATGGCGGCTCCGCCTCCCTGCCTCGATGTGCGTAGTAGGGGAACGGCGGCTCTGCCTCCCTGCCTCGGCGTGCGTAGTGCCCTCGGCCTAAGCCGCAAGCGCCCGCTCTCCGCGGGCACAGTTTTTGACGGTAGGGAAACAGCGGCGTCACCGGCGCTCGACTTCGTCGTCCGCCTCGTAGGCATCGCCTCGGCGGGACGGCACGGCTCCGACGCAGGGCTTCGCTGTCCGCCTCGTAGGCATCGCCTCGGTAGGACGGCACGGCTGCGGCGCAGGACTTCGCCGTCCACCTCGTTGGCATCGCCTCGGCGGGACGGCACGTCGTCAACGCTCGCCTTCGCCGTCCGCCTCGAAGGCATCGCCTCGGCGGGACGGCACATCGTTGGCGCATGACTTCGTCGTCCGCCTCGTAGGCATCGCCTCGGCGGGACGGCACGGCTCCGGCGCAAGACTTCACCATCCGCCTCGTCGGCATCGCCTCGGCGGGACGGCACTGCTCCGGCGCAAGACTTCGCCGACCGCCTCCTAGGCATCGCCTTGGCGGGACGGCATGTTGTCAACGCTGGACTTCGCCGTCCGCCTCGAAGGCATCGCCTCGGCGGGACGGCACGGCTCCGACGCAGGACTTCGCCGTCCGCCTCGTAGGCATCGCCTCGGCGGGACGGCACGTCGTCAACGCTCGCCTTCGCCGTCCGCCTCGAAGGTATCGCCTCGGCGGGACGGCACGTCGTTGGTGCATGACTTCGCCGTCCGCCTCGTAGGCATCGCCTCGGCGGGACGGCACGGCTCCGGTGCAAGACTTCGCCGTCCGCCTCGTAGGCATCGCCTCGGCGGGACGGCACGGCTCCGGCGCAAGACTTCGCCGTCTGCCTCGTAGGTATCGCCTCGGCGGGACGGCACGTCGTCAACGCTCGACTTCGCCGTCTGCCTCGTAGGCATTGCCTCGGCGGGACGGCACGGCTCCGACGCAGGACTTCGCCGTCCGCCTCGTAGGAATCGCCTCGGTTGGACGGCACGGCTCCGGCGCAGGACTTCACCGTCGGCGTCGCTGGCGCTCGACTTCGCCGTCCGCCTCGAAGGCATCGCCTCGGCTGGACGGCACGTCCTCGGCGCATGACTTCGCCGTCCGCCTCGTAGGCATCGCCTCGGCGGGACGGCCCGGCTCCGGCGTAAGACTTCGCCGTCCGCCTCGTAGGCATCGCCTCGGCGGGATGGCACGGCTCCGACGCAGGACTTCGTCGTCGCCTCGTAGGCATCGCCTCGGCGGGACGGCACGGCTCCAGTGCAAGACTTCGCCGTCCGCCTCATAGGCATCGCCTCGGCGGGACGGCACGGCTCCGGCGCAGGACTTCACCATCCGTCTCATAGGCATCACCTCGGCGGGACGGTGTGGGATTCAGCATAGGAGTTCGCTGATTTCTTTGTAGGCATTGCCTCTGGGGTCTGCAAGCTACCAGTTGCATCGGCTCACCACTCGGCACCCTCGCGCTTGCTGTCGGGGAACGGGGGGCTGGGGTGGTTGATCATGTCAGCTCGCCCATCGGGACCTCAGCGCTTGCTGTCGAAGGAGTACTGTTGTAGGGGTGGCCCAAGCCCCCGTGACTGGGCCGTGCAACTAGTCCAACATGTAATAGGCCCAATAGTGTAGAGGAATATACCAGTGTAAATATACCAATATACCCTCATCCCTTGTAAGTACTAAGGGGTAGAATGGGGATTTCCCATTCTACCCCACTCATATATATATAAACCCCCATGAGGGGCAAAGGGGGGATCCTCTCATCCTCACCAACCATTCCACAGTCTGGCTTCCCCTCCTCTTCTACTAGTCCCCTTCATTCCTGTTTAGCCTGTAGCTACAACACAAGGAATATAAGGTTTGGACTGAGTACAGATGGAATGAATCCTTTCAGTAGCATGAGCAGCCGACATAGCACATGGCCCGTGGCTCTCTGCATCTATAGCCTTCCTCCTTGGTTGTGTATGAAGCAGAAGTATATTTTGTTGTCGATACTTATCCAAGGGCCAAAACAACCTGGGAATGATATTGATGTGTTCCTAGAACCGTTGGTGGAAGATCTAAAAGTATCGTGGAACGAAAGGGTAAAGGTATGGGATGCATACAAACGAGAGAACTTCACTCTGCGCTCCTTATTGTTCTGCATCATAAATAATTATTCTGCCCTTGGTAACCTATCGGGCCATAGTAAAAAAGGTGCCAAAGCTTGTACTCACTGTTTAGATGGTACCCAGAGTGTGTGGCTGAAACACTCACGCAAAACCGTCTACATGCATCACCGCCGGTTCCTTCGGAGGGCTCACCCATACCGCAAGATGAAGAAACAATATGACGGAGAGAAGGAAGATGGTTCAGCTCCAAAGCATTTAAGGGGACATGAGGTTTATGATATGGTTAAGGATTTAGATGTTGTCCTCGGAAAGGGACGTAAATTGAGGGCTCATGAGAAGAACACCTGGAAGAAGAGATCAATATTTTGGGACTTACCTTATTGGGAGTACCTAGATGTTCGACACTGCATCGACGTCATGCACGTAGAAAAGAATGTATGCGACAGCTTGATTGGTCTCTTACTGAACATTCGTGATAAAACAAAGGACGGCGTCAACGCACGGCTTAACTTGGCTGATATGGACATCAGGCCTGAGTTAGCACCGACATGCACTGATAATGGACGAACGTACCTTCCCCCTGCGTGTTACACTCTGTCCAAGGCTGAGAAAATAGAACTGTGCCAATGCTTGCATGGTGTTAAAGTTCCGTCTGGTTACTCCGGCAACGTGAAGAAACTTGTTTCGATGCAAGATTTGAAGTTAAATGGCATGAAGTCTCATGATTGTCATGTGCTGATGACACAGATGCTCCCTATTGCAATTAGAAATATTTTGCCGATCAAAGTCCGAGAGACAATCATGAGGCTATGTTATTTCTTTAACACAATTGCTCAGAAGGTCATCGATCCCGAAGGACTAGATGCTCTGCAGGACGAGGTGGTGATGACTCTATGTCACCTTGAAATGTATTTCCCTCCTTCGTTTTTCGATATCATGGTCCATCTCATTGTTCACATTGTGTGGGAGATAAAAATGTGCGGGCCCGTATTCCTACATAGCATGTACCCATTTGAGAGGTTCATGGGAATTCTCAAGTCCTACATACGGAATCGTTCTCGGCCGGAGGGCAGCATCGTCGAAGGTTATGTAAATGAAGAGTTCATTGAGTTTTGTGTCAATTATATGGCTCAGATTCAACCGATAGGGTGCCTCAATCTCGTCATGAGGGGAGGCTGAAGGGTCTCGGAACTATCGGAAGGAAAGCAATCACTCCAGATATGGATACGTATACTCAAGTCCATTTCACGTTGTTGAAACACATGACTGAAGTGACGCCTTATGTCGACCAGCACAAGGATGTGCTTCGGCAACAGAATCCGGAGCGGCCGGATGTTTGGATCATGAGGCAACACAACAGTCGGTTCAACCAATGGTTGAAGGAGCAAATCGCTAGGAGCTCGCCAAGTGAGACGCTGACGTGGTTGGCAAAAGGGCAGACATTTACAGTTGTGACATGGCAAGGATATGACATAAATGGGTACACATACTATACGCAGTCTCAGGATGTATAGAGCACTAACCAAAACAGCGGTGTCCGCATAGATGCGTTCAGTACTGATGGGTCGAAAAACTCGTACTATGGCTTCATAGAAGAGATTTGGGAACTCGACTATGTGGTTTTCAAGATCCCCTTATTTCGCTGCCGTTGGGTGCATCTCCCACAGGTGAAGGTTGACAAGTACGGTGTCACGACCGTGGACCTCCAACGTGTCGGTACAAAGACGAACCATTCGTACTCGCCAACCAAGTTGTTCAAGTTTTCTATGTAACCGACCCGGCAAATAAGAAACGCCATGTAGTTCTTCATGGAAAAAGGAGAATTATCGGAGTAGAGAATGTAGTGGACGAGGAAGAATACAATCAATTTGACAAGTTACCTCATTTTGGAAATGGCATAAGGGTCGACGACGAACAACGTGACGAAACTAGTTACGTACGCATTGATCATGATGAAGGGCTAATTTTTAAAGGAAATAAGCAAGTACAATGAGAATGTGCGACATATATGTGAATGTATATGTGAATTGGCATTTATATATGTATATGTGATGTATATGTGTGATGTACATGTGAATTGGCATTTATGTATAGAACAATGCTGCAGTGTGATGTATTTGTGAATTGGCATTTATGTATACGTGATGTATATGTGTGATATATATGTGAATTGGCATTTATGTATAGAACAATACTGCAGTGTGATGTATTTGTGAATTTGCATTTATGTATATGTGAAAATGTGTGATGTAGTCAATTTTGAGAATGAGAAAATGTGTAAAGAAATATACTGTGTGAAAGCAGCTGGTTGGTGGTTGATCATGATGAATGCAGCTAGTTGGTGTTTGTCTTAATAACTACAGTCGGGTAAAGGCTTATCACAGACGGTTCTAAACTTAGAACCGTCTGTGATATCAATATCATAGACGGTTCTAAACCTAGAACCGTCTGTGATATTGATATCACAGACGGTTCTATGTTTAGAACTGTCTGTAATAAGCCTCCCTATATATACCCTCTGGCTAGGGTTTTCCGTGTGCGCTGCAGTTATTCGATCTAGATCTAAATCCCAAGCCCGTCGTCGCCGCCGCCTCCCCGAGCCCTCATCGCCCGCCTCCCCGAGCCCGTCGTCGCCGCCGCCTCCCCGAGCCCTCATCGGCCGCCTCCCCGAGCCTCTCCCATCCCTCAGGTAATTAAACCCCTTTCTCTTCTAGTAGTAGAGTAATAGTCACCAATTTACTATATATAGCTATTGCCCACTAAAAGGACCAAAACTACATGAACATTAATTTGTACTTTATTTATATCTGTGTGCTAATATATCTTGGAGTTGAATTCATTTTGTTTGGTGTAAATCTTTAGGACAGATGAGAAATTTAGAATGGATTTGGTGTAAATCTTGTATGTGAGTATGTGTTGAAATGAGCAATTCTTGTATGTGAGTATGTGCTTCACATTATTCATCAATGATCACATTGTCGGCCATCCAACTAATATTTTTAATGCAAAATCATGTTTACTCTGATTGATACATACAAGTGCAAGTGTTGAGAGATTCTTTTCTTCCATGAATTATATCAAGAATTATATCGCTTCTAAGTAGCATGTCTTTTGCTTGTTGTGAGTGTTAGTATATAGTATTAGCAACTAAAGTAGGTGCTAAGATAGACACATCACCCCCTCTCTGTCCCCGAGCATATAATCAATTCCTTCTAATGTATAGTATTTAGCAACCACCTAACTCAATTAATTTGTTTCCTCTTACCTCACCTCATCTATCTCATTTCTACCAATCTCTAGACTAGCTTTTCTAGTTCTTTTAAATAGGCAATATCTTCCATAAGATACTATTATCATCTCTTCCTTAACTACTCTTTTACATTAGCTTGGATGTCATCCCCTCTCTGTCCACATCACCCCCTCTCTGTCCACATCACCCCCTCCCTTCTCCCCCTCCCCTCTACTCCTCTTCTCTCTTCCTAACATTGAGCGTCATGTTTCACTTTCTTATCTTATGGTATGGCACTTTCTTATCTTATCCTAATAGACCCACAAATTGAGCAACATGTCATCCGCGCATTCTTCAACACCATCGCCGGAGGCGCCCGCTCCAACATCAAGACGCCAAGGAAGAGGGCTATCGAAGAAGCCTAAGGGCCGATTTACCATCACAGCAGTCGATGGATCTGGGGTCCCTCTCCTTCCTCACAAAGCAGTAAGCGCATTCCGAAGATTGATCAGAATAGTTGCACGAGAACGAATTGAGCTCACATTCAATTCGTGGAAGAACGTGCCTAAGACTCGGAAACGTGAGCTGTGGACCGAAATTTTGGCATCGTTCGAGTTCCCAGAAGAACACCAAGACGCCGTGCAATGACATACCTTGCTAGCGACGTGCAATATCCTGGATGACCGCACTCGAACTTGGATTAGAGCAAGGTCATCTACAACGACATCGGGGGACGTCTCCTTTCGAAACCCTACAGACCAGCAAGTGTCCCAGCGCCTGGTAAGATATCGATCAAACTACGTAGCTTGTAATTACTCCACAACTTTGTACAAATTGAAATGACATGTCGTGCTCTTGTAGGAAGAGCTGAGTTTTGAATCTACCCTGGGATCATTCCAGCGAACAAGGGAGAATGATATGCTCTCCGTGGCCCTGGGAAACAAGGAGCACCCGGGCCGTACGATAGGCCTTGGGCTTTACGTTACTTGGAAACATGGTTCCAAGATGACTCCGAAATGTATCGACGTAGAAAGAGAACCAAAGCCGAGCGTGAGGAGCGGCTACGAGAAGAGATCAAGGCATCTCGTAGAGAGGAGCTAATGGGTTCGCTGGCTGATGTAGTCAGAGATGAGGTGTGGAAGCATACAGAAAATCAGCAGGGCGATGCTCCTGTGCTAGCTAGCCCGCACAACCGTCCGAGTAGTTGCGCGTCCAATCCGATGGAAAGCGAGGCCAGATTTCCTGTGGACAACATCCAGGTAATAATTATTATCTCTTGAATGCTTGCTCCATTGATAGGCCTATTGGAGTAGCTAATTTTGTATCGTTATGTAGGAGCCTATGAAGTGCAGGCTCCAAGTGAGATGTGCCCCCGTTCCCTTGTACGCTTCTTGGGGCCAGGCATATCAGTCTGGCATCGGGGCCATGGTGCACGGTCAACCTTTAGCGCCAGGCTACACAAAAGTTAATGTGGATGGTGTGCATGCCAATTTTGAGGTCATCCCGCTACCGAAGGCCCCCAACGACGAGATTGTGACTCTAGGGCAGGCCATTGGAACATTCATCCAGTGGCCCAAAAGCGACATCTCTCTGGAGGCTTCTTCACCGGTGGCCAGACCAGAAGGGCAGCGCGAACCAGAGCTAAATGCACTGGTGCTATCTCCACAAGGGCAGTGCGAAGCAGAGCTACCTGCACCGGTGCTATCTCCACGGGTGCTATTCTCACCAAAGCAACTTGCACCGGTGCTACCATTACAGTCGACTACCATAAAGTCGACCTACAGTCCAGGCAGTGGCCAGGGCAAATCAAAGACAAAGGATGATGACGATATCCCGTACCTACCATTGGCCCGCAAGTTCGTGCTAGGCGAGCCGATGATATTCCCGGAAGAGCACCTCGTAACCCTAGGACTTGGTTGCCAAACATTACACGCTTGGTATATGGAACAGTCC
This sequence comes from Dendrocalamus latiflorus, assembly GCA_017311315.1. Classification (NCBI taxonomy): domain Eukaryota; kingdom Viridiplantae; phylum Streptophyta; class Magnoliopsida; order Poales; family Poaceae; genus Dendrocalamus; species Dendrocalamus latiflorus. The sequence continues at coordinate 32,562,786 of CM029651.1, read as the reverse complement.
AATAGGCCAGAGGCAAAACAGCGCTCAGGTATCACTGTCAAATTCAAGCGGGAACATTTCCAGCACGAAGTTCAGGAATGTGTCTTCACGGTGACCTTTGACGATATATTTGATCTTTTCACGCTCAACGCTCTCGACGCCTCACTCGTTCGATGCTGGACGCTGTAAGTCTATACAATCATAGTCTCTGTTCACGTAATACCGATATATATCACAATTTGTTGCTTTTCTGTGTATATATATAGATTCATGCTGACCAAAGCTAGATCATCGAAATCACCAATCGGTTTCCTGGACCCACGCTTGGTTGCCATTGATACCATCAACGAGGATGCATCCTTCGTCGAGAACTATATTACAACAACACTGCTGGCTCACCACGATAAGGAATTTGTTCTTATGCCATACAATGAGCACTTCCATTGGATTTTAATTATAATTATACCAAAATGGAACAAGGCTATATACCTTGATTCTCTAAGTAAGAACAAATCCAAGTACACAGCTATCGCCCAAATACTCGATAGGTTAGTACATTGTACATTGTACTCTTTCTTTCCTTCCAAATGACTAATCTAACTTTTTTGAATAACGAAGGTCGTTTGCCACATATGTTCAACAAACACGTGGCTCAACGACAGGGGCCAAGCCCTTGAAACATGCTCGCAATTTTCGGGTATTCACTAGCTACACATTAATTAATCTTATACAACACTTAGCAGTAATGCCTTTTGATTTAACACATTCTATTTTTTGCAGTGCCACCAGCAGTAGCCAGGCAACACGTGTGGATTCTACATGTGCCACCATATGAGACTACTCCTCGATTCCTCGAAGATCGCCAATTCTAAGGTTTGTCAACCTTCCCACATTTATTTCATACTTGTCAGGTTATATATGTACGCGCGTTGATATTCCTATCGACAGGCTGCGCCCATCTCTACATCTGCATTGAAACAGTCGGACTTTGCACAAATTCGTGGAGAGTTCGCTTGGTTTTTGTGGACTAAAGTCATAAGATCAGATGGAGAGTTCCACTGCGCACAATGATTTTTTATTGCTCTTATCATTCCGGAATCGAGGTGTCACGAAAGGAATGGATCCATAATCAACGAACTTGTCGACTGCACAAGCAATACTTGAATGGCAATCATGCACCATCCAAGTATAGCTTGTTCAGCCGGACAAGTTCGTTGATTATGGATCTGTTCCTTTCGCGAGACCTCGATTCCGGAGTGATAGAGAAATAAAAAATGCAATGTTACCATCTAAGTGCAAATGCAATGTAGATCTTTTGTAATTGTGTATATGTTAATGGATATTTTATTTCATTTCAATGAATTGATTTGCGAAATGTATGCTTTATGTTTGTGAAATGAAGTGCGATGTGAATTGGATGTTTTATGTTTGTGAAATGAATTGAGATGTGAATTGTATGTATACATGTACATGTTGATCTGCTTGTTTCAGAGGGCATGGCTATCATTTCCTGAGGCTAGCCAATAAACAGGAATAGATTTAGGGGTAGGAAAGAATATCACAACTAAAAACCGTCTGTGATAGCTGATAATCACAGACGGTTTTTTACTAAAACCCGTCTATGATTATCAGATATCACAGACGGGTTTTCACTAAAAACCGTCTGTGATTATTAGATATCACAGATAGTTTTTAATTAAAAATCGTCTGTGATATCTAATAATTACAGATGGTTCAAAAACCGTCTGTGATAACCTTCGATTATCACTGACCCATAAATTCAGACGGTTCACAATGAAAGGATCGTAACTTTGATGGGATACGAAGAACTCTCAATCTCACAGAGACGCACAAAGAATTTGCCTGGCCGACGTAACGTGTCGTCGTTCCAGCTTTTCTGTATTTCATTAGTTTTCACCAAAACCGCTTTCAGCTATTTCCGTGCTGACCGCAACTCATGCCACTACTCACGCCTCAACTCAACTGCTTTGACAATGCAGCTGCTGAGCAGATATGATCCGGTTTATGCGCTGCACACATTGCACATATCTGGTTACAGGTTATTAACACAACACACACTTCTAATTGTACAAGATCAAGTCCTAACAAACACCCCCCCCTGATCTTGTACTTCACTTCATCATAGCGCGGAGGCCAATCTTGTCTCTCATCTCCAGGAATTTGGGGCGAGCCAGGGACTTCGTCAATATGTATGCTAGCTGTTCTTCAGTCCTGACGTGTTCGACATTGATCTTCTTTTCTTCCAAGCAGTCCCGGATGAAATGGTACCTCGTGTCTATGTGCTTGCTACGGTCATGGTGTACAGGATTCTTACTGAGAGATATCGCCGACTTGTTGTCCACCAAAATCTTCACTGCTTGCGGTTCTTCTGAATTCAGCTCGCCAAGCAAACGACTCAACCATATACCCTGACAAGCAGCTGTGGTTGCAGCCATATACTCCGCCTCACATGAAGATAAGGCTATGACTTTCTGCTTCTGAGAAAACCATGTCACCAAGTTTGATCCCAAGAAGAAAGCTATACCTGTTGTGCTTTTCCTGTCATTGACATCCCCGGCAAAGGCACTGTCACTATACCCAACTAATCTCGGTTTTTCTTCCACCTTTCTCCCATAGTGGCAGCCGAGATTAATTGTACCTCGCACATATTGAAGCACTTGCTTAACTGCTGCCATATGTTGCTCTGAAGGATCCTCCATAAACCTACTCACAATCCCAACAGAATGTGCCAAATCGGGGCGAGTATTCACCAGATATCTCAAGCTCCCAACAATACTGCGATAGAGAGTAGCATTTACCTTGGTTTTGGATCCTTGTTCGGACTTGGTCAGTTTCTGTCGAGGCTCCATGGGTATTTGACAGGGATTGCAATCAGACAATCTGGTGTTCTTCAAGATCTTCAGTGCATACCCAGTTTGACTAAGTGAAATACCATTTGCAGTTTGAGCTACCTCAATGCCCAAATAATAAGACAATTGCCCCAAGTCACTCATCTTGAAAAGATCCTTCATCTCTTCTTTGAACTTGACAATTTCTTCTTTGTCTGCTCCAGTAATCACCAAGTCATCAACATACACCCCTACTAACAACCGAACTGATCCAGTGCACCTCATGTATACAGCATGTTCAAGAGGGCACCTCTGGAAACCAAGGGCAATTAGGCTAGCATCCAATTTTGCGTACCACGCCCTTGGAGCCTGACGCAAGCCATACAAGGCGTTCTTCAGTTTCAGCACCTTGTGTTCATTTCCATGTGCTTCATAACCGGGTGGCTAACAAACATATACATCCTCCTCGAGCTCTCCATTCAGAAAAGCAGATTTTACATCCATATGGTGTAGCTCCCACCCCTCTTGAGCTGCCAAGGCGACAAGCAATCTGACGGTCTCAATGCGGGCAACCGGAGCAAATACTTCATCAAAATCCACCCCCCTTTTCTGCACATATCCCTTGGCAACAAGCCTAGCTTTGTGCTTCACAATTGCTCCGGAGGGATCCTTTTTCAACTTGAAAACCCATTTCAGCCCTATGGGCCGCTGACCTGCAGGTGGATCTGTCATGATCCAAGTGTTATTGTCAAGTATGGAGCTCATCTCTTCATCCATGGCTCGACGCCAGCGTGCCTCCTTCTGTGCATCAATGAAAGAAGTGGGTTCTTCAATACCGAGCATACATACCTCAGAGTCATCGGGTTCATCCACTAATTCACATGGAGGCAGGGTATCCAGTAGATCCTGAATTTTCCTGTATCCTCGTGGCCCAACTGAGTCTTCAGTGCTTGGTGACACACCTGCACCCCTGCCACTACTACCTTCTGCGCTGGGTAGAATGGGTGTTGCCGTGGTACCTTGTCTTGGCTCTCCCAGTGATGCCAGAGGTGAAGATACTGGTGTAGTATCGCCCATAGCATCTCTTACTTCCTCTTGAGCCTCTTCTGACTCGGGTTCTATCTGCCGCTGTACTGCAGGCTCGTGTTCAGTAACTTGGACAACATCTGGATATGCTACAGTAAAGATATCTCCTGAGGCTTCTGAATCTCCCGATTCCACTTTGCTCCAGTCCCACTGACTTCCTTCATCAAAAACCACATCTCTTGACACAATAATCTTCCTGCTTGTTGGGTGATACAATCTATAAGCTTTTGTATTGGGTTCATATCCAAGCATCACTGTCCGCATGCTTCGGTCTGCAAGTTTCGGCAGATTCGGTTTTGTCACTTTTGCATATGCAACACACCCAAAAACCCGAAGGTGGTGAATGCTTGGTTTCTTCCCATACTAAAGTTCATACGGTGTCTTTCCGGGATTGCTTTTCGTGGGTGCACGATTTAGCAAGTACACCGCTGTCGTCACCGCTTCACCCCACAGTGCGCCGGGCATGCTTTTACTCTTGAGCAAGCTGCGCGCCATTCCGACCACTGTTTGATTCCTTCTCTCTACTACTCCGTTCTGCTGCGGCGTGTACGGAGCAGTGAGAAAATGCCTAATGCCTCGTCCTTCATAGTATGCAGCAAACAATTGTGAAGTGAATTCACCCCCTCTGTCAATTCTGAAAGCCTTTACTCCATGTCCCGCTTCCACTTCTGCTCTCTTGACGATTTTTTGGAAAGTATGCAGAGCTTCATCCTTTGTGCGCAGCAGTACTAACCACATGAATCTGCTAAAATCATCTACCACGAGCATGAAGTATCTCTTACCCCCTGGAGTTGCAGGTGACACTGGTCCACAGAGGTCTGCGTGTACAAGCTCCAGCGGTTCAGACGCTCTAAATGTTGCTGCAGCGGGAAACGGCAGCCTGCGATGTTTTCCGACAAGACAAGCATCACAAATCTGCTCTATATGATCAATGTGGGGGAGCCCATGCACCATTTGTTCCCTCTCCAGCTGTCTGAGTGCCTTGAAGTTCAAATGGCTGTAACGTGCGTGCCAGATCCACGCATCATCACTGTAATTTGTCATCAAACAAACTGGGCTTGTCACACTGAGGTCCAGTAGATACAATCGGTTTGATGACCTCCTCACTTTTACTAGCAATTGACGCTGCTTGTCATAGATCCGAAGGAACTCGTCCTGAATGACAACTTTGCATCCTCTTTCAGATAATTGACCCAAACTAATGATGTTGGTTTTCAATGATGGTATGAAGTAAACATTTGACAAAGCTCGGTGTTCTCCATTCTGACACTGAAACAGTACAGTACCTCTGCCCAGAATTGCAACAGTGGAGTTGTCTCCAAACTTTACCTTTCCTTTCACTGATTTGTCAAGTTCAGTGAATTTTGCTTCAATTCCAGTCATATGATTACTTGCTCCCGTATCTAAATACCATTCATCACTGTTGTTTCTTTCAGCCTTGCTAGGATGCACTTTCTCCTCATTCAGAAATACTTTGCCTTCCAATTCTTCAGCGGCTTCAGTTAGCTCACAGATTTGCATCATCATCAGAGCAGGTTCTTCATCATCTTTCTTGTCCTTCTGGGTAAGCATTGCTCTCTCTTTTTTAGGCTTGGTGCAATCCTTCTTGAAGTGACCTTTTCTTCCGCAGTTGTGGCATTTCACTTTCCTGATGTCAAACTTCCACTCCTTCTGCTGATCTCCGGTTCTTCCAAGAGTGCCCGTCTGTGATGACGTTTTTGAACCGTCTGTGATGACCTTTTCTGTAGTAGTGGTTGGTGCTGCATCTTCCCTTCTTTCTCGATGTTTCCATAGCAAAAAGGGATGTGGATATCTTTGATCTCGTTTCTCAGTTTTTACTCTTTTTATTTCTTATATTTAGGTGGTGATGCATAAATCACAACATTGTAGTTACCTACAAGACTACTGTGTTTCACCTTCTTTGGTGAGCTTTGCCGAATCTTGTGAGCCACTCAGTGAAGAGTCAAGATCGGTGAATCGTAATGACATGCTGGCATGCTGCTACCCACCACCTTCTTTACAAACTGTCTGCCAGTTGGAGCTGGCGATGTCTATACATTAGCAAAACCCAATTCATAAACCTAACTTACCATCTCAAGTTCTCAACAAGACACCAATAAGAGCTCTTGATGTCAACGCCAAATTGATTACTATTGATTTCTTGATAACAAACTTTACATATACTACTTAAATTATTGCATGTGTATGTGAAAATGATTCAGGTGGTTTCGTACATCCCAAAGTTGGTCTTGTACCTATTTGTTAGAACTTTCTAATAACTAGATAGAGAGCATATGACACATGACATTTTTTTTGAAAGAAAATTAGCGTATAATCAATTATTACTACTTTAAATATGTGAATGTGAATCTTTTAAATGCCACTACGGAGTTTAGTGAACCACTGGAGAAGAAAAAACTTCTGATACTGCATCTTCGTTTCTCTTTTGGTGTTCCGATGGCAGTAAGGGAAGATCGAGGAGGAGAGATCGTGATTCTATTTTCTCCTTGGATTTTAAGTTTTAACACTTCTAATTGCCATCTATCTTATGAATCGGTAGGTGGTGGTGTACAATTTATGACATAACCACTTGGGTGAGCTCCAGTGATATTTTTTGAGCCATTCGGTGAAATAAGGTCTAACCTTGATGAACTTGAGAGGGTTGTTGCCGCACCATGTCGATTAATTAGCAAAAGTCCATTTATGAAACCCACAAACTATATTGCAACTATACTCACTAATAATGAACCAAGATCTTCATATTGGTGTTAAATTGGCTCATGGTAAGCTTTATTAAATACAGCGGATACACGCACTGTTTTAAGTAATGCTAAGAGCAAGTACAATAGTATAGCCAACTAGTGGCTATAACACTTGTCTATTTCATCTATAGCCTTCAAAAAAATAGTTCATACAATAAAGTAGCTATTACAATAACTATTTGGTCCCACGTGTAAGAGAGTGAAATGCATATTTTTACGTGCTATAGCTAGCTGTAATTTAGTAGCCAGCTTCCTTCTCTCTCTTCCTTTCTCTCTCTGCCACGTAAGATTTGGTTGATATTATATTTGCTATAGCTTACTGACTAAGCTTTATTGTACCTGCTCTTACGTACAGAAATGATATAGGTTATTCTAGACACGAAAGAGCTTCGATATTATTCCAAGTTTAATCTTTAAAATTCATTGAAGATGATTTTTGATATTTTTATGATAATTGGTGAATGTGCTTAACTTCTTGTCATTTGTAATGAATAAATTTAACCCAACTACTTTCAAATGATACAGAAAAATCGAAAGACTTCATCATTTTTCTAATTAATTGGCCTGACGTTGCCCATGGTTAGAAGTACATGGTATTTGTGTAGGGTCTTCAACGTAACAAATCTATGTCTATGCAATTATGCATTGTCCATCTCCTAATCAATCGAAGCCGATGCCAAAAAGTTTAGAACCAAAAAAGGTGTTACCAAACAAACTTCCTTGTTAGATCTGGGTCAATGGGTGTTACTGTAAGCTTATGCTTTTGTATCTAGCTGATCTCTTTGTTTGTGTATGCCATAGGGAAAACTCTAAAGATGTAGAGGAACTTCACATTAGAATGACACATGATTTCCTCAATTCGATTGTTGTTTATTTTATTTATGACACTTGTTTGCTTGATTATTGTTCTTCTTGTAAATTATATTTTAAATCTGTTCGCAGTATTTTGTTTGTATTTTAAAGTTAAGCCTGAAAGTGTGCTATATGATTATATGCTCAGCAATATCTTATATCTTCGATATTCTATATACAACCTAAGTAAATCAAAGGTGATAATTGCACGAGGATAAGCCAGGTTTATTCAAGGCATGTTTCTTTTATATCACAATGGCTGGGATTACACATGCATGACATGTAATATTTAGTCAATCACTAGCATTATGGGAACAATCTACTCCCTAGATAGTATACTAGAATAGAAGTTACAAATCTAACCGAATATATATGATAACGAAATTAAAAAAACCATTGGATTAAAAATGTCTACTCTCTATATCAAAACACGCATTTCTATTTTATTTTTAATTTAAAGTTGCAGTTGTGGTCAAGTTAGCTTGCTTTGTTCTTGCAGGGATTACAGCCCTTACCATCAACCTCACACACCGTGGTTGATATCATGCTCTTTCAAGCCCTCAAAACTCATACCACATCGAAACTTTTGCACGGCTTATGGCCCAATTTCGAGATGTCCTAAATGCTTGTGAGCTGAAAGAAGTCCATTTACAAAACCGCAAATTCACTTGGAGTAATGAAAGAGATAATCCAACTCTTGTCAGACTGGACAGATTCTTTTGCAATAACGCATGGAACACGACCTTCAACAACAATGCCTTGCATGCCTTGGTCACATCTCTCACGGACCATTGCCCCTACTCCTATCATATGCTAGCAGCCCGCGACCACCCAAAAGTTTTTGTTTTGAAAACTTCTGGACCCAGCTTCCATGGTTCCTCAAGGTGGTTCAGCATGCCTAGGGGAACCAACCCTAGGTCTAGACCCAATCCTTAGGCGGACCAACAAATTGGAGAACATGGTGGAAAGGTTAAAAACTTGGAGCAACAGTATATTCCTGTAGATGAAGCTCCAGCTCCAGATGGCCCAAGAGATCATCCTCTGCCTGGACATTGCACAAGACAGTCGTACACTGTCAGCGGGAGAGAGGGAGCTCCGAATGTGTCTAAAGAAAAGGGTAATGGGCTTGGCAGTAGTTGAAAAATCCCATAAGAAGTAGGTGTCATGAATCAACTGGCTCAGAGAGGGTGATGCAAATACAAAATTCTTCCATGTTAAAATAAACTCCTGTAGAAGAAAGAACTTCATCCAGCAACTTACGACGGGTCAAGGTTAGGCTGTCTCACATAACGACAAAACATAGGTGTTGTTCGGCCACTTTCATCGAGGCATTGGACAGAGCTTGCCTACAACCACCTGTTTCGATTGGGACACCCTCCAACTGCTACAAATTGGATCTGCACATATTAGCTGCCCCTTTCACTAAACATGAGGTGCATGCTGCGATCCTGGACACTACAGGACGGTAGGGAATTTGGGGCATTCTAATCAGCCTCGGAATGTAGAAAAATCAGCCTCAGAATATATATTGAGGCTAACACAACTTGCCTCGGATACCCTTGCCTCAAAATAAGCATATTGAGTCAACCACTAGAGTTAGCCTCTAAAAGCTAAATTTGAGGTTGACACGGTGTGCCTCAGAATTTGATTGAGGCAGATTGCCTGCCTCAGCCAGGACGACTAGCCATGAGGCTGCAATGTCTGCCTCAAAAGAATTGAGGCAACTATAAGCTGCCTCAACGTTACAAGCATCAAATTACAATTATTTTCAGCATATACATATATTTTTCTCAATAATTATTATCAAACACATACATCTCATCACTATGCACACAAGATAATTGAAACAGTAACAAATATAGCCTCCAAATCTCTTCATTCAATAGATTAAAACATCACAGCCACACATGCATATTGAGGAGAAAATATATAGCATCTCATTTAGTCTCCACAAGGTCCTCTCCATCAGTTGACAAATGTAGCATTCAACTATGCATACAGTATATAGTAAAATTCTCAATAGTATAGCGAGTCAGTGGACACATGTTTGAGCCATCAACTGTATAGTAGCTATGGGCTAACAAAATATATCATCTATACAAAATTTGAGATAGTAAACTTCTCAAAAGAGTAGACAGTAACTGCTCATGACTGATCAACCATATAGTAGCTACGGGCACATATTTTGTCATCTTTACAGAAGTTGTCGCCAATTTTGCATGGTTGTGCCTAGAGGTGCAAGAGAAACCCGACCACCTAGAATTAAATTTACAAAATTCGATCAGGTCAGTGCTTAATACAAAAATATCAAGAACAAAAAATAATCCAAAACATTTGGATCAAGAAAGTAGCTACAGCTGTTTGTGTGAATCACAGGATGTTTCGTTTTTATTTATCAACAAAAAAGGGAGAGAATTAAGGTCACGCGTTTTCGTGTTGAAACTTGAATTAATCATACCGCCAGTGACATGTACTACTCCATCCCGCAACCACCAACTAATTCCCCAACACGCAATCCGGTCGTGCATCGCATTCAACTGCATGGCTAGTTGCATATACATGCATGGTTATGTATGTACGTGCATGTTTGCAGCAGCAGGACAAATGGACCGTAGCAATAACAAAAATGCAGAGGTATACTATTTTACATATGCATGGCTACAGTATATGCACTAGTAAACAACATAGTTTAGTTCATGTTTCATTTCTATTTATAATTTTATCTATCTATATTTCGCTCAATGGATCACATGATGGTGTAAATAATTTTTATGTCATACCTAAACACTAAATATTTTATATGCAACATAATGACATAAGTACCTATTTTTGTTACTTCACCATTCTGCCTGGGTGGAACTTCTTCAACCTTAATTGTGAGCATTCATTTGACATGTTAGATTTTCTAGGTAAACAAAGTATACACATAAACAAGCTAAGAAAAGGACATACCAAGTGGATTGGCCAAGCAATGGAATGACCAATAGCATCCTTGATGTAATTCAGATTTTTGGACGGTCGAAACAGTTCTGCATCTCCAAATATGGGACTGTCTATGACTACTTTGTAGCACTCGTTTCCAAGAATTGTACCTCCAACCATTTCTGATGGGTCTTGGCTTTCAACAGTTGCTTTAGCAATACGATTATATGGCCGCACAGTTCTTTTAAGAAATACATCATTTCCAACCTGTTTGACCATATGAACACCTCATATTAGACTGGAAAATATAATAGATGATGTTGTTTTACATAACAGATCCAACTGAATTAACAAAATTTTCCCAAACCTGAATGGTTTTTGTTGCTGCCTTTTCAACCCTTGAGTGGTCACTTTTTCCCTTGTTGGCACCTCCAGTCTCAGTAGGCCTACTGGTATTATAATTAGCTACTTGCTTTTGTACCCCCTGTTGCATATTATAAACGTTACTGACATTTTTTCAACCTTTTTTACTGGTGTAAATCAATTCACATGCATTTAGGTAAGCAGTTCATCCTAAATGACTTAACATATATATACATATACCTCAGCAAAAACTGTAGTAGTTGTAGCTGGAACATTAGAGCGTTTACTTGTGGCCTTATTGCCTGTTCTTGCTTGTGAATGATTGTTTGCAATCCTTGGTGGTTTGATAGTATTGCAGTTGCCAGCATGTTCTTCTAACTCTTGTGCATAATATTTACCACCAACCCTTCTCAACGAATCCTAGAAGATTTAGGCAATGTAAAATTCTGACTTAAAAATATATTGAGCAAAATCAATGCCATTCAACTGACCTTCTCCAGCAGTTTGTTTTGGTTATGTTGCAATGCTCTACCAGTTCTTGGTTGTACCTGTATTTAGGGGGAAAAATTAGAAGCTTATAATAGCTGCTAATAATACTAGTGCAATTGATTTATGCGAAGTAAACTGACTTGTACGTTGTTAGAAGCCGATGTGCATGAATATTCCTGATTTGGTATGTGCAAATTTTGCCTCTGTTCACGAGAAGCAGAGATCATAGCTTGAAATTCTGCCCGTTTCTCTGCAAGTCGTTGCTCCATTCGTTCTTCCATTCTCTGTTCCAACTGTTGCATCTCTTCTCTCAAAGCTCGAGCTTCATCTTCTGCCCTCTGTCTTGCTTCTCTTTCCAATTGCAAGCCCAAGACTTGCAGGAGTGGGACCCATACCTACTCCAATCACTCTGCCTCTATTTTCCTTACCAATCAATTCTGAAAGGAAATCTCCTTCTTGTATAGGTTTGTCCACAAATTTAGCCTCCTTAGTGAGTTTTTCATCAATTTTAGCCTGCAGTAGCCAAGGTAAAATATTGTATTTGAATTTCCAAATAGAGAAACAACTTTGTTGCATATTCAGTTAATTTTTCTTACAAGTGTTTCTTGACGGGCTGGTTGTGGTCTTCCATCTTTACGAGTATATGCAACTTTGAAAACTTCTGCTCGACTAACTTTTCCTCCTTTCTTTTGCTCCTACAGTCATGTGAATGCACAACACATTAATACGATGCAAGAAAACAAATGGGGGATGATTAATATATGCTCTCAGCCTAACCATGTCATGGTGAACGTTTGCTAGACTCCTGGTTCCAATAGTATGAACTGCATCCATTTTTGCACGATTTGCTTTTCCGCGATTACTGCGTGCCTAAAAAGGATGTACATTATTGTATGTCACTACGTCTTGAAAGAAAGAAAAATTAACAAAAAATGTAACATTATTGTATGCACTTACTTGGCCTTCTCAGATCTCCAAAAGGCAATTAGCCACTTCCAATCTGAAAGTGATATTCTTGAATCATGTTTTTTCCATAGCTCTTTATCAGACTTCTGAGGGTCAAAGTACTTTGTTTTTAGCCTATTTTTGAAGTCTTTCCATTTCTTCTGAGCTGATCTCATGACATAATCCTTTAGGCATTCATCTAAAGTCAAAATACCTCTAAAATAGAGAATTTGATAAGTTTCAAACTGAAACTTCTCCTAACAACTAAAGGTTTATAAAGGACTGTAATATTTGAAAAGAGAAGTTTACCGTCACATTATCCCAAACATCATCCTTGTTCTTCACATCGATCCAGTCTTCATGAGTTAGTGATAGAACTTTACCTTTGGCAAGTGTACCAATAACATTTGCTAACTTTGGCGCATGGGGGCCAACTGGTTGAAAATGCTCATTATAGTCAACTTTCAGTTTTACACGTTCCACAATTGGCCAGAAGGCCTCCATCCTTGTAGGACCTCTTCTATCCTTTGACTGACCTCTTCTATCCTCTGGCTCTGTAATTTCCTCAGGATAAACATCTTCATCACCTAGAATAAAATGTTATATCACTTAGCCAAAATGACCATAGAATAAATTCAATAGATGAGACAAACAATTACTTTTGTCAAATGACTGTGCATAATCTTCAATAGATTGGTCCATATCATTTTCCACTTGACTGGTTTATCTCATTCTCTTCATATGATTGGTTTTGCACATTTTCCTCATTCATGTATAGATCCTGGTACTGAGAATCAACAGATTAACTTAGTATATCTGGCACAACATTTCTCATCCTCCTAGATTTCCTCATCATATTTGCTGCTAGATCAACAGATTGATTAGGCATATTTGGTTCAGCATGTCGTGCCCTCTTGGAATTCCTTATCAAATTTGCTTCTGGATCAACAGGTTGGTTTGGCATATTAGGTACTGTATTCTTCATCCTCTTGGAATTTGATGTCAAATTTGCTGCTAGTTGTGGCAGGTTCAGTTTTGAAAGCATTTCATTATTTGTAGTTATCCGCATCCTACGCTGAAGCTCATACTCATTTCTTACTGGACTTCCACCTCTTCTTTTTTCCCTTTCCATTGTTTTCCCTGCATCTCCAAAAATAAGTTATGTAAGATCAAGTATACATATGTATGGTACTAGTTAGGTAAAAAAATTAGCTCTGATACAATGTACTGCAAGGTTCGGATTAAATATATAACACTTGATAAAAAAACAAAACATCAACAAAAGAGCTATATTATGAGAATGCGACCATACCGATCATGACACCCAGCAGCCAAATCAATGGTTATTCCATTTATATCTTTCCTAGTGAGATACTGACTGCTACAATCAGCACCAATATCAATAGTATTGTTGATCACATCAACCTGATCTTTTTCCTGATATACATCCTCCTCATTCTCACAATCAATAATACCCATGTCATAGAAGTCCCTCGGTTTTGATTGGACAACAGCATGCCAATCTTGATCTATAGGATCTCGAACATAGTACAGTTGTGTAGCTTGTGATGCTAGAACAAATGGTTCATCAGTCAAATTATTAGTATTATTAGACAGGTAGCCATGTAAATAACGGGAACAAAAGGTAAGACTTTCATCAAAAATATAATTTTCTGCAATTGAACCTTCCGGATGGCTCTTAGTACGAACATATGATTTCAGCCTCATCAAGTACCTATATATTTTAATTAAGTGTCATAATCAGAGGTCTCTACATATGAATAGGATTTAAAATAATAATAAAGGCATTTACCTTTCTATAGGATACATGTTTCTGAATTGTACTGGGCTAGCAAGCCTTGCTTCATGAGCAAGATGGATTGATAAATGAAGCATTATATCAAAGAATGATGGAGGAAAAATCATCTCTAGTTGGCAAATTGTTTCAGCAATTTCATGCTCTAACTTCTCCATGTCACTAATACGAATTACTAGAGAAAATATTTGTCGAAAGAAGTTACTTAGGCGAATCAATGGTATACAAACATTTTCAGGCAGAATTCTCCTAATAGCCAATGGAAGCAAATACTGTAGAATCACATGGTTGTCATGAGATTTTAGGCCAATCAATCTTTTCTCTTCAACATGAACTTTATTTGATATGTTTGATGCATATCCATCTGGAAATTTAACATCTTTTAGAACTTGACAAAATAATTTCTTCTCTTGAGCACTCAATGAAAAGGTTGCTGGAGGCAAGTAAATTTTAGTTCCTTGTGAAATTGGGTGCAGATCATGTTTTATCCCTAAGCTTTGAAGGTCCAATCTTGAGTTGAGGTTATCCTTAGATCTGCGGTCAACATTCAACAAAGTGTTAACTATGCTATCAGCAATGTTCTTTTCAATGTGCATTACATCCAGATTGTGCCGAATTAACAGATGTTCCCAATATGGTAGCCTAAAAAAATAGCTTCTCTTCTTCCAAATAACCACATTATCAGTGTCCTTCATATCATCATCTCTACGTTTACGCTTCCTCTTCTCGGCTTTCCCAAAAACAACATCCATGTCCTTTGTCTCTTCTAGAATATCATGTCCAAATGGTTGAATAGGTGCCTCTCTAAGCTCTATGGTTCCATCAAATGATTTTTTATCAAAACGGAAATTGTGGTTTTCTGGGAGAAACCTACGATGTCCCATGTAACAAGTTTTCCTGCCCTTTTTCAAATATAGAGAACAAGTATTCAAGTGACAGTGATGACAAGCAAATTTTTCCGATGTAGGATGGCCAGACACATATCCAAGCCCTGGGTAATCTGTAATAGTGTAAAGAATAGCAGCTCGTAACTGAAACCACTCATTACTAGAGGCATCATATGTCTTTACACCCTCATTAAAAATCTCAACAAGCTCATCCACCAATGGTTCAAAATACACGACAATATCATTTCCTGGTTGTGTTGGCCCCGGAATAAGCAAAGATAATATAAGATTGTGTTGTTTCATACACAACCATGGTTGCAGATTATAAGGAATTAAAACTACAGGCCATGTGCTGTGACTAACACTCATATTTCTAAATGGATTGAAGCCATCTGTAGCTAACCCAAGTCTAATATTGCGACTATCAGCACCAAATATCGGGAATTTATTATCTAAATTCTTCCAAGCAGGAGAATCTGCAGGATGTCGCATGTTAGAAGCTGTCTTTTCTGACATAAAAAATCTTTGCAGCCTTTTTTTCAATGGAAAGTAACGAAGAACTTTTTGAGGAACCTTATGCACTCGTTTCCCATCAATCCCCACTTTTTCTATCTTCCATCTAGACGTGTTACATTTTGGACAACTCTTGGCATTCTCATACTCTTTCCAAAATAGTATGCAATCATTCAAACATGCATCAATGTTAATGTATCCCAAACCTAGTGATTTGACAAGTTTGCTAGCAGCATGAAAGTTTTCTGGCAATTGCACATCCATAGGGAAAGCCTCCTTAAGAAGCACAAGGAGCTGATCAAAACTACTATTGCTCCACCCACCCAAAAATTTTAGATGTAGAAGTTTTATGATAAACTGAAGTTTTGACATTTTACATCCTGAATATAAATTTTGGCTAGCATCAGCAGCTAACTTATAGAATTTTTCTGCATCTTCACTGTGCACATCTGCCATGTCTCCATCATCTTCTAAACAATTAAAATAATTAAATCCAAGTCCATCTCTTAACATTGCATCAATATCATCAGATTGTTCTTGACCTATCTGTGGCTCCATGCAAACATTAGTTCTAACTGAAGATGAGCCCTCCCCATGAAAGAACCATTCACTATAGCCTCGCATAAATCCATCACATATTAGGTGTTCACGAATTAATTCAGCATGTAGCCAATGGCAGTTCATGCATTTCTTGCAAGGACAAAGAATCATGTTGTCTTTTGCTGAATGAGTGAAAGCAAACTGCAAGAATTGTTCCAAGCCTTCTTCATATTCATCTGTCCACCTATTAATGTTGCCATGTTACTTAAATTACATAATATATAATAATATTATGTGACCTCTCATGCAACATACTTAATTACCGACAACCCCACATTTACCTAGGTTTTTCCAGCCAGCTTTTGTCCATGTTAGTAATGGGAGGTACTAGCAATCTGTCCAAAAAGTGCATTCAATATATACCAGATGATAAGCTTTTAACAATATATACAAGCATGGAAATAGAAGTGATGTTAAGAAATTACCTTTCTAAGAACAACAAGCAAGTAAGTTTGCAGTAGCGTGCAGCCAGCAAACAAGTACCCAATTTAACACCACAATAGCTATGACAGATCGTCGACTCTCTTGGCGCAGTAGAAATCTGAGTAACTGAATTATGAAAAAATTAATATGCCACACACATGCTATCAAAAACACCACGAATGTCACAAATATTTATTAATTACAACCACATGCAAGTATACCTAAAATCAGATAAGTTACTTGAACTCAGGATCCACAAAAAAGACAATCAACCTAAAGAATTACAATTGAAAGAATGTCTACCATATTTGTTTTCATATTTTTTTTGGATACGGATACGAATACGGATAACTCAAATACGAATACAAATATGAATAATATCGAATACAGATACGGATCGAATACGAATCGAAACGAATACGGTTACGAATATTTATCGGAACATGAAAACCCCTTAAACTATACATCCAAAAGTAACGAAAATACAAGTGGCACATTTTGTTAATCATGCATGCACAAATAAGATTGCACATTTTTGTTTAATCAGCAGTAAGATTGCAGTAAGGGCACATTGTGTTCATCAATCAGCAGTAAGGGCACATTTTGTTCATCGATCAGCAGTACGGGCACATTTTGTTCATCAATCAGCAGTAAGGGCACATTTTGTTCATCAATCAGCAGTAAGATTGCAACAATGCAATAGTAATAGTTTCATCAATCAGCAGTAAGATACTAAGATTAATAGTTTCATCTGAGACGCTAATCACTAATCCATCACCTAAATAGGACACTAATCGGCCAGATATCAGCAGCGATGCAATCAAGCCAATGCGACCACACGACTGATAGATAGCCCAAGTGACTAGAGCTTACCTTACCCAGAGTCTACAGCCACCTTTTGTGTGTGTGTGTGTGTGTGTTACTTCAGGGCTTCGGGGCGGGTGGAGGCGGGCGGAACCGGCGGTGGCGGGCGGAGTAGGCGGAGCAGCGGAGGCGGGTGGAGCAGGCGAAGGCAGAGGCAGACGGCCGGCGGAGGCGGGCGGATCGGGCAGAGCAGGCGGAGTAGCGGAGGCGGGCGGATCCGGCGGAGGCGGGCATAGCAGGCGGAGCCGCGGAGGCGGGCGGAGCAGCGGAGGCGGAGGCGGGCGGATCCGGCGGAGCAGGCGGAGCCGTGGAGGCGGGCGGAGCAGGCAGAGGCGGGCGGAGCAGCGGAGGCGAAGGTGGGTGGATCCGGCGGAGGCGGGCGGAGCAGGCGGAGGCGGCAGATCTGGCGGAGGCGGGCGGAGCTGACCAGCAAACGCGCAGTGGAGAACTGGAAAGTGGAGATGGGGTCTGCGCCTCTGCGCCGGCCGGTGCCCGGGCAAAACCTAAAACCTAAACCAGCGCCCGACACGCGGTTGGATCATGGGCATGAGTTGGACGGCGGGATGCGCATGAGTTGGGATGGGCCTGGGCTGCTAGCAGGGAGAATAGAAAGGAGAGAGAGGAGGGAATTTTTCATTGCTCCCGCCAATGCCAATTTCACTAGGCAGCCTCCAATTCCCAATATGGCAGCCAATTTCACTAGGGAGAATAGAATGGACCATTTGAGGCTTGCAACCACTAGGCAGCCTCCAATTCCTTGTTGAGGCTGACTGTTAGCCTCAGATTAATGAGGCTTATATGGTTTGCCTCAATTTTATAATTTGAGGCAACTATCTTCAGTCATGCCTCAAAAGCTTGCCTCAAATTCCCCACCGTCCTGTAGTGGGAACTGCTGGCAAACAAAGGATCAGAGCCTAATGGTTACAATGGAACCTTCTACCGCAGATGCTGGGAAATCATAAAAGAGGACTTCATGGCTGCCCTACAAGCCTTCTTCAACCTGAGAACAAACAATTTTCCATGCGCAAACACTGGAAACATAGTTTTGGTGGAAAGAAGGATGGAGCCAAATTTGTGGAGGACTTCAGACCTATCAAGATTATACACATCGTCTCCAAAATTATTGCCAAGATCATGGCATTGCGACTGGCACTCTATGAATGAGCTTGTGCTTGAAGGATGCCTTGTCACTAGATTCATGTTCCATGTGCTTTTCATTAGCTCTTTAAGCTTTCCATGGGTTGAAAAATAAAAAGCCTCACAATTCTAAAAATGTGTGAACATAACATATTGGAAGTTATTAGAAAGCCAAGAGATATTGATTTTTTGAAATCAGAAATAACCTGACACTCCTATATATGTATTAGAGAGTTATCAAAGTTGCGCTAGTGTTCAACATGTACTGAATATCAACTCATGACTCATGAGTAAGCCACCAAGTGGAGGTATTGGCACAACCGTGTAACAAAAGTCTAGATAGCAATTTACCGTGCGAAACTGACAATACTAGCAAGTTGTAGCTTCCAGCTATCGCAACTATCTGGGGAACATACCAAAACAAATTCAAGGAAAAATTAATGGAACCAAGTTCTATCGCAGGATGGTACATTTAGTGATTCACAGGGGGAAAAACGTTTTCATACTAGGATCCATAAAATGATACACGCAGTGATAAACTCACAGAAGCAATAATATATATATATATATATATATATATATATATATATATATATATATATATATATATATATATATATATATATATATATATATATATATATATATATATATATATATATATATATATGGCATGCATTACTCTTTTGTAATATGGTTCAACAGATAGTTTTTTCCCCTCAAAAACAAAGATAGTCATTATTTTTCTTTGCATTTTTACAAAGTTTTCCAGTACTGAATTAAACCGTCTCAGTATTACTAGCTACAAGTTAGTTCAGGTGGACAACAAGATTAAACTAAATTGAGAATTACCATACATTGAACCACCAGACTGATTGCGCGATTATACTCGTAAAATGGGCCATATAAACGGATCTCTCATCATCTATTGCATTCTATATCCACCTGAAATTTTCTCAACACACACCACAAAAAATGAGATACATAATTAACACAAGTGATAATATCCTTTGCTAGCATTAGTATTTCCTACGGTGGTCTCAATTATTTTACTTTAACCTTTTACAGCCCCGTTTGGAACACAAGATTCCCGCAGGAATTTCGTAGGAAGCATCACATCTATTGAGAATGGATATGTAAACTTCCCTATGAATTTTCTGTGTTCCAAACGGTCCCACTACTACAGAAAAGGTCATCACAGACGGTTCAAAAACGTCACGTCTGTGTTGCAAATATCACAGACGGTTTTTAGTTAAAAACCATGTGTGATATATAGTTATCACAGACGGTTCTTAACTAAAAACCGTCTGAATTTATGGGTCAGTGATAATACGAGGTCATCACAGACGGTTTTCGAACCGTCTGTGTTGCAAATATCACAGACGGTTTTTAGTTAAGAACCGTCTGTGATAACTATATATCACAGACAGTTCTTAACTAAAAACCGTCTGTGATATTTATAAATCACAGACGGTTTTTAGTTAAAAACCGTCTGTGATATTCCCTAAACCTATTTCTGTTTATTGGCTAGCTTCAGGAATTGCTAGCCATGCCCTCTGAAACAAGCAGATCAACATGTACATGTATACATCCAATTCACATCTCAATTCATTTCACAAACATAAAACATCCATTTTTATTAAGATTGGAGCCTACCATTACAATATCCCAAACAACGAACAGGTTACACAACAAGAACAGAGAAAAAGAGCAAATATCTATGCCTTCTCGCCCCTGATGCAATGCGTGAGCTGGATGTCTTTGACGCCCACCATCGTCGGCGTTGATTGAGCGTCTGTACGGTTGGCACGAGTTAGTTGCTTCTGCGGTGTCTTGCCTCTCGTAGACTTGTATGTCGTCTGCAAGGAGGAGGAGGACAGCAAGGAGGAGAAGAACACACAGCAAGAAGAACATACAGCAAGGAGGAGAACATACAGCAAGGAGGAGGACGACAAGGAGGAGGAGGAGAACATACAGCAAGGAGGAGGATGACAAGGAGGAGGAGGAGAATAGCAAGGAGGCTGGGTTTTGGTTATATTTATAGGGGAGGGAGAGGCAGGAGTTCGAAATTTTTTGGCGCGGGGATCCGTGGGGTGAGGCTTGGATTTCTATTGGCTAGGATTGGGTTGAGCAGGATCGACTAGCCCAGCTGTCAGATTATCATAGACGGTTCTACATATAGAACCGTCTGTGA
Source organism: Dendrocalamus latiflorus (assembly GCA_017311315.1). Lineage (NCBI taxonomy): Eukaryota > Viridiplantae > Streptophyta > Magnoliopsida > Poales > Poaceae > Dendrocalamus > Dendrocalamus latiflorus. The sequence continues at coordinate 32,542,105 of CM029651.1, read as the reverse complement.
TGAGTGAATATCACAGACGGTTCTACATATAGGACCGTCTGTGAATTAGAGCACACAATTTTATATACCAATGCAATATAAACAACTAGTCTGAAAATATAAAATAGCAAAGTTCTATATGACTTATATATACTCATTTGAAAGGTTTCAACAAGATGTACAACTTTTCAGTTGAAGCAAAATCCAAATTCCAAAAGGAAGACCAAGAAAAAGGGCAAAAAACAGAAACCAAAAACTTGCGATGCAGATTTAGGTCCAGAGATGGCCGATTTTCGGGGTCTTGGAGGTCGACTGGTGTAAGCAGGTTATTTTTTTTGGATCGGGCTCGTCGTTAGCTTTCCAACAAGTACAAGAACGTCGAAAACGGACACCGTATGCAAAAGTTATGCCTGTTTTACTGAAGGTGTGTCAAAATTGAACCATATTCGGACTCAAGCAGGAAAATATGAAATTTTGAGAGATTGCAAGGCGGGAAACATATCACAGACGGTTTTTATTATAAAACCATCTGTGATATTCCAGATTATCACAGACGGTTTTATAATAAAAACCGTCTGTGATATTCTAGTATCACAGACGGTTCAGCGGTAAGAACCGTCTGTGATACTCTTTTTTCCCGCCACAAACACCACAGACGGCCTCCAAATTAAAACCGTTTGTGGTAGTGTATATCACAGATGGTTTCACAAAACTGTCTGTGATTTGGCGTCTAATATTAGGCTTTCTGTAGTAGTGTCCGTTACAAAGTTTTTCCAGTATCGAATACAGCCATATCAGTGCTACTGTACCGCTAGTTCAGGTGGACACGAGAATCGCATACAAAACTGAGAATTACCACGTATTCAACTCCCCAATGGATTATACTAGAAAAATTGTTCACAGAACTCGTCTCCTCATCTATCCCATGCTATATCCGCTAGAAAATTTCTCCACGCACGCTCGTTCGCTCTAAAAAAAACACAAACCACGTGCACAAGATGCTACTAGAACACTTGATGTACATCAAGAATACATCGTGATTGGTCTCGAAGAACATACACTAGCATGTTGAGGGATTTCATGTGCATAGGAGCAATTTACCAAGAAGGGAGGGGGCAGGGCGAGAAAGCAAACAAGAATCAAGAAAACCGAACGGTTCCGAGTTTTTTGCTATTTTAGTACCTCAAAAGCGGGCTTCTCTAAAATAGTACCCATACCGTGGGCTTCTCTAAAACGGTACTGTTACTAATCAATCTACTCCATAATAGTACTCCACTTTATTTTCTTTTTCTTTTCTGATTTTTACTCCCTAAACTACCTAAACTACCCCTCCTCCTAATTTGATTTCTCTAATCAAATCGTTTCATTTCCAGCACTTGAATTCTGTTTCCAGCCCGCACCGACGGCCGCCCAACCAGGCCCCTGCCGCAGCGCTGCTGCCCCTGCGCGCGAAGGTACCTCGATTCGTCCAGGGGAGTCCAGCCGTCCAGGTGCGCGTCATTGCCGAGGAGAGAGGTCTGAGAGGACAAACAAGAGGAAGAAAACCTTTTGCCTATTTATTTTGCCATGATAGCTCGTCAACACTTTCAATTTCTAGACAAAAAATGGTTGGTTCTTGATATTATACTGATACGTGGTACAATATTTCAGCAATGCAATTTGATGCAGTTATTTTTCTTTTTGGAGGAACTGCTCTTTTCTGAAGCTCTTGAAAATGGTTCTAGCATCTGTATTGTACGTAAATAAATCGATACAGTTGTTCGTTGCTACTATTTCAGTAGTCTCGGTATAAATAGGCAAAAGGTTTTCTTCCTCCTTGTTTGTCCTCTCAGACCTCTCTCCTCGGCAATGACGCGCACCTGGACGGCTGGACTCCCCTGGACGAATCGAGGTACCTTCGCGCGCAGGGGCAGCAGCGCTGCGGCAGGGGCCTGGTTGGGCGGCCGTCGGTGCGGGCTGGAAACAGAATTCAAGTGCTGGAAATGAAACGATTTGATTAGAAGGAAATCAAATTAGGAGGAGGGGTAGTTTAGGGAGTTTAGGGAGTAAAAATCAGAAAAGAAAAAGAAAATAAAGTGGAGTACTATTATGGAGTAGATTGATTAGTAACAGTACCGTTTTAGAGAAGCCCACGGTATGGGTACTATTTTAGAGAAGCCCGCTTTCGAGGGTACTAAAATAGCAAAAAACTCAACGGTTCCTGCCATGAAAAGGGTGGAACTTTGATTCATTGATTGGCGAAAGGGAATGGATGAAACAGATGATCGATCTCCCCTTGTCTGTGCAGATCTCTCGTCCTCGCCGATGTTGCCTCCCTCGTCGCCTCTCGTCAGCACCGCTCCGATTCCGGAAGCCAGAGGAGTGAGATTGAGAATGCAGAGCGCGTGGATCTCGTTATGATTTCGGCTTTGTTCTGGCCTCGTGTGTTCTAATGGTCAAGAAAGCCTCGTTAGACCGGTGAGTTAATGGGGTGCTGGACACTCTTATACCAGTTATTAAAATGTTAAAGCCTTTATAAGAGTCTCGCCATAGCATGGCCAAGCGGTATAGCACTGTACCTCTCTCTAGCTTACAAACAAAATTCAATTCTCACTCAATCATAGGTTGCATGGATTTTGTACTGATTTTAAAATAACTACAGCAACTAATTGTTCCCACCCCAAAAAAAATATATAATGAGCCTTCGTTGGGTGCAACTTCCCCAACTAAAGTTGGCAAATGGCAACATAGCTCATAATTTTGTAAAAGGCAAAACAAAAATATAAGAGACACTGTGAGATATTGAGTTATGAAGACAGTAGTAACTCACTCGTGCAGTAGATAGATTTCCCACGCAAAAACAGAGATACCACTGCACTGAATAGCTTTCTAGTCCACGATTTGCCACTGAATAACTCCTTGTTCCTCTTATGTCATAGGTTTGCGAAACTGATGCCCTCCAATCTACAATTTTCCACTGAATAGCTCGTTATTCTCAAATGCCATTGGTTTGCGAAACTGATGCCCTTGCCATCGCTGTCTGCCACCCTTCAGTAGTTCAGTTCCCAGGCCTTAAGTCCAAACTCCATGTCAGTTTTGTTATTATATTGCTACGACGTATGCATCGACCTTCTTCTGCAAGTTTTTCCTGCCTTCGCTCGCTGTTCTCTCTCTCTCTCTCGCAAACTCAGCAGATACAAATAAAAGCTTAGTGTAGGACCAGTTTAGCAACAGAATGGGATGAACGATTCCTTTAAATTTTCTCTCAAATATTTATCAATTCTTCACTCCAATAGCTATGAAAAGTTATGAAGATCAAGAACCTAAAATTCCAAAAATACTTTGTGCTACAGTAAGTTTAGCATGTAAACAGTGAAAACAGTATTATTTCAAATCCAAAAATACATGTTTGTACACTTGCTTTGTCTTTTGTGTATTTGCTTTGATGAATGAACATCTCTTCTTTCAGTTCCTTGACTTGAAGACCAAGGAAGTAGGTCAGCTCGCCAATCATACTCATCTCGAATTCCATGCTCATAGAATCTGAAAATCTGGACACCAAAACATAAGAAGAACCACTAATATAATATCATCTACATAAATATGAATAAGTAAAAAGTCACTGTCATGCCTAATAGTAAACAAGGTTTTATATACTATTCCCATTTTAAAATTATTTTTAAGTAAGAAACTTTTAAGCCTATCATACTAAGCTTTAGGGGCTTGCTTCAATCCATACAAAGCTTTGGAGAGTTTACACATATGGTTGGGAAATTGGGATTTTCAAAATTAGAAGGTTGCTTCATATAGACCTCATCTTCTATGAAACCATTCAGAAAATCACTCTTGACATCTATTTGAAAAAGCTTAAAGCCTTTAGACATTGTGAATGCTAGCAATATATGATGGCTTCTAATCTAGCTACAGGAGTAAAGGTCTCTTCAAATTCTAAGCTCTCTACTAGGGGGAAAACCTCGAGCTACAAGCTTAGTCTTGTTGCAAACTACCAACACATCCTCATTTTTGCTTATTTTTGAAAACCCATTTTATTCCAATTACATTATAATTAGGTGGAAGTTCAACTAAGGTCTAGACTTGGTTTCTTTCAAAATTCTTAAGCTCTTCATGTATGGTATTGACCCAAGAGGAACCAAATAAAATATTGGTGACATCTCAGGTTTAAAAGACGCAACAAAAGAAGAATGTGTATGAGAATCTAGAGAGATAAACCTAGAGTGAGTAACTCATTCATAGAGGTCCCCAATCATCTGATCCTGAGGGTGTCATTGCTGAATATGAAGAGGAGGTCATAGTGCAGATGTGGCCTCTACTTCATGGGATGTGGAGATAAGAGCAGAGCCACTCGAAGCACCGGTCAAGATGACTAACTCAGGAGTGACTAGAGGAGGGATTGGGTCCTTGTCCTTTGTCATTGTTGTCGTCGACGAAAATACTCTCCTAATCACTATGTACATGTGTACATGCACTGTCGAGTCTAGTATCAGGACTAGGCTCATCAAAAGTGACTTCACAAGTCCGAACAATTTTATTAGTATCCAAATTAAATACATGATAGCCACGAGAATGAGCAAGATATCAAAGGAAAATGCCATCATAACATCCAGATTCAAATTTATCTAAGTTGGCATGTTTAAGAATGAAGCACATGCAACGAAAAATCTTCAAATGAGAGGTGCTAAACCTGTGACCAAATCTAAGCTCAAAAAAGTCTTGTCTATGAATGATCTCAAGAACACCCTATAGGACACATAGCAAACAGTAGAGCTCATCCCAAAACTTCCTAAGGGTGCTATGCTCATCTAGCACGGTCCTAGGCATCTCTACAATGGTTCTATTTTATTCCTCTATAACCCCATTCTATTGTGGGACTCAAGGTGAGGAGAACTAGTGCTCTAATCTTCTCACAGTACAAAAAGTGGTAAAAGATGAGTTCTTAAATTCTATGCCATTGCCACTCCTAATGGCTCTGAAGGCTCATAGGAGGTCAACTGCTAGTCTAAGGTCCAACTCTCTAAATTAGCCAAAGGCCTCATCCTTAGAAACAAAAAAATACATCCAAGAATACCTACAGTTATCATCTATAATGACAAGCATGTACCACTTTCCTCTTGTAAACTGGACTCTAGAAGGGTTAATTGTTTCTAAGTGCAAGAGCTGTCTAGGACCATCAATTATCACTAAGGTAAGAGGTGGATGAGAAGCAGAAACAATCTGACCATATCTACAGGGTGTGAGGACTAGGTATCCAGCACTCTTAAGCCTAGGTAATTCTCTAATAAGATTCTTACTACTAACTCTAGTTAAGTGGTCGAAGCCTATGCGTACAAGTCTACGATGCCACAATATTAAATCCTGATAGTTAGAAGCCACAAGATAACTAGGACCAGAGATAGAAGAGATATTGAAATCAGCATATCCTCTCAAACCTAGAGATTCCAAAGACATACTCACCTAAGTAGTCTTGAATCTCACTTCTAGATCCTCATCAAGAAGCTTAGAAATAAATAGCATATTATACCTTAGTTTACTTACCAAAGCGATGTTCTTGAGTATGAAGTTATTGTTGACGAGCATTATGCCCTTTGCTCTCACGGTCTCAGTAGAAGCATCCCCAACGTGATCAACTCATTGCTACATGCATGTGTGAAGGAGGAGAACCATCGAGAATCTCCGATCATGTGTTGAGAACACCCAGAGTCAGCAAGCCACACATCCTCCTTCCTTGCACGTCGGACCTACAGGGCATAAGTAGGAAAGATATGTTTCTCAGTACTAGGGTTAGTGATAAGAGACTTGGAATCCAGTAGTGAGCCACATGATGTCTAAGAACAGCAGTGAAGTAAAAATAAACGGTTAGATAGATAATCATGCAAATGCACATGAGAACCACGTAGACCTCTACGAATTGACCTATCAAAAGGCTGGCACTCCTCATGTCTAGATGCTACCTGTGGTTTGCCCTCATGATATCCTAACCCAAAGTGTTGTCTAGAGCCACCAAAGGAGTCAAAGAAGTCATCTACAAATCTAGACCTATGTCTAGTTAGAAAGACATGCGACCTGGTTCTAGAGACACTCATGGATAAAGGTACTCCTCTAATGGACCTCAAAGCACACATGCTCTTTTTTCGCTTAACCTTAGCTCTATGGAAGCAAAACTCAACTATGTGGCCACCCTCTTGCCAATGGGGGCAATGGTACTTGAACTTTGAGGGGTCTAATCTGTTGAAGTAGAAGCACCTATCTTACTAGAAGGGGTTTGGGCAAAATCTATAGATCTAAAGACAATCTTAGTTGGCTCAGGGGGGGTTTATCTCAAACTTGCCACTCTCAACAATCTTCACAATCTTAGGTGGGTAGTTCTTGGAATGCTTTAGGGAATCAAATCCTAAGCCTCTCTTCTTCACACTCAACTTAGATCGGTTAAGGATCATGTTGATATTCTTCTTCCCACTAGAAATGTCTCAAGAGTCTTTTTGCGGTAGTCATTTTCTTGGACTAGGTTCTCACATGTGGCATGCTCATTTATTTTGGTTGCCCTAGTATATCTCTCTTTATAGACAGCTGCCTCAAGTTTCAAAGTCTCACAAGACACATAAGGGGTACTTCTAACCCTAGCCAAGTTTCCTTATATTTGACTCTAAAAGCCTTGTTCATCTCATCTAAATTAGTCCTAGTTTTAACATAAAATACACAAGAAATAGAATCAATTACTTACTTAGATGAAGTCAAGGACATGGATTTTTCAATTTTACATTTCTCCTCAAGTGTCTTATTAAGAGCATTAATCTCAATTGTAAGCTCAGGACAATTTTCACAAGATTCAGTCCTAAAATGAAGAAGCATTTTAGTCATTTTTTTCATTGTAATTTTGCTATCTTCACAATAAGAGCAAGTATGATTGGGATTAAATTTCAGCAATTTCTTTAGCACTATTCAACTTCAATTCAAGTAAACCACAATTGTGCAAGATAAAGAAATAGCATCTAAAGAAATCACATCTAAAACAATAGCATACAAGCAATCATGATCACTACTAGATTTAAGAGAATTTAATTTATCTAAAGCCTCTTTAAGCTGACTAGCAACAGAGAAATGAGCAATTTTCATATTAGCCATTTCATCATGAAAGGACAAGAAAGATTCACAATTATCATCAGAATTCATGGATTTGAACCTTACTACTTCTAGGTTCAAGTCATCAATCATATTGTCCTAATTCTTAATCATTCTAGCATGTTTCTTTAGTTTTTGTTCAACAACAACCAGAGCATGTTTAATCTCTTTGGAGGGGCATATCTCGTCGGGATCATTGTATGGCTCATCATCAGAGGAGTCGATGTCAGTGCTACCCTTGGCCATGAAGCACATAATGATGAAGTCCTAGGCCTTCCTCTTGTCATGTGAGTTGTCCTCATTGTTCTCCTTCCCTAAGTCCACATCGCTCATGCCGACGTTCTCAAGAGCGGTAAGGACCTAATTGATCAACTTGCGGTAGTTGGACTGGCCTTCGCATCATGAGCTTGAGGATGCCTCCAAAGGTTCTTCTCCTTCTTGCCCTTCAGCTTGGGGCACTAGGCTCGAATGTGATTTGGCTTACCCAACTCAAAGCAAGTGACAGGTCCACCTCTCCTCTTGTTCCTCACTTTGTTGTAGGCTCCAGTGAATTTTATAGATAGGAAAGCTAAGTCATCCTCATGTAGCCTCTCTAGCTGCTTATTGCTCAAAGAGTGCAAGGCAGATAAAGAAAAATCTAGAAGAGCCAAGATCCAAAAAACCTAAAGAGCTACTATGAGAAGGCTTAACCACAAGTGTCATTGTTGTGGTTACAGACCAAACAGAGAGATGGTAGTATGGTAGTGGAGATGTTAGGTGAGCAATGCTTAGGGGCTTCCCCATGGCCTGGATTGCTTATATATATTCACATGGGGAGTATTTTACAGTTATGTCCTTACACCCAAGTATCCCTCTCAATGGCATTTATGCCATTATACATGTCCCATTTTAGGCTTTACAACCTTCTAACAGGCTGGCTGGCTTAGGTGGGGGCTACCCCTACAACAGTCATCGACTCAATCTTAGGAAGATACGAGATGAAGTCAATCTTATGCGTCTTCAACCTCGAGTGGAGCATATCTATGGTAAGCTCATTAATGACAATGTTGTCATTGATGGAAGTGATCTTCATTCCCCCCAACTCTCACATCAAGTGCACCCAACAACTGGTGTGCATTCTTAGATTCAGAAAACACAAGGCCAATAGCACAAAAATCATGAATGATCTTGAAAAACCTTCCCCATAACTCATCCAAAGATTCACTAGGCCTATGGTCAATCTTTAAGTAATCTTTCTTTAGTTAGTTTTGTCTCACTTTCTTGATCACAGTAGGGCCCTCATTGTAATCAGCGAGGATCTTCTAGATCTCATGAGTAGACTTCAAGTGAGCAACATGCTCAAACTTAGATTGACTAATCTCTTGCATCAAAAACATTGTGAGCCTTGTTGTTTACCTCTACATTAGTGTACAAAAAGGACAAAGCAAGTGCACAAAAAACTGTCTATGATAGTTTAATATGACAGACGGTTTGTAGTTGAAACCATCAATGTTATTTCACATATCATAGATGGTTTATACTAAAAACTTTTTGTGATAGTCAACTATCAACTGTGTAGTGAGCGTCACAGATAGTTTGAAAGCCGTCTGTGATGACATCCTGTTATTACTGACCCACAAACTCAGACGGCTCACAAAATCATCTGTGATGACATTTTTGAACCGTCTGTGATGATTTTTTCTACAGTAATGCTTACATTCTGGTTCCACCGGATCACGCCTCACTTGGATGGACTAAGCTACATAATGCAACCCATCGCTCAAACTTCCATTCAACATTTCTTGTCTTGCTTGTTCCATGCTTGAGCTCAGCCATCTCACATGGCATCCTTTATCGTTTTGGACCTTGGCTCTTCCATGAGTGTAGCTCTGATCCTCGCTATTGACTATAGTTGACTCCAAGCGACCCTACACATTCAATGACCAAACAATCATTTTCGGGCAAAAGTTATTTACAACATGACCCACGTTAGTTGTAATATGCATCATGCAACACATATGTATTTCCCTTGGTCAAATCAAATCATCACATGACTCAAATTTCTCAAAACCATCCATTTATGCAAGCTGTCCAGAAAAATGTATAAATTTGCAAATTCCAACTTTTCACTCCTCCAAAATAATAATGGTTCATCACAACAAAACCCTGGACCTTCTCACGTGGTCCTTCACTTAGTATGCCTATTTGCATATGAGGAGAGATGATTAGGATTGTCCAAGCTCATCAATGCAAATAGAAATGGAAAATGGAATAAGCACATACTTTGCTTGTTGAGCTATTCGCTTATTATCTTTTTTAAGTCATTCTTGTGGTGTTCTTTCTTTTTAGTTTGGGGAGATTTACCTGGTCCTCTAGAGGCACCCTTGCTTAATTTGGCTGCTTTTGATGATGTACTATCAACAGAAAATAGATTACAAATTAGCGCCACACACATCCATTAATGACAACAATGTACCAAATGTAACACCCAGCCCAACCTCTGAGCCCAGAATGCCATCACTACTCATTATCTCTCTAAACTCACCACCACCACTACAAGATTTTGGTTGCACCTCCTCTAGTTATATCTTAATGAAATGGTAAACAACATACACTTAACAATAAGCATTAACCTAAGGGTAAACAAAGGTATAAATTCACCAACTATCGAAAGAAAACACAGGAGCCACACACGGCTAAATATTTCCTTTAAGACCTATTTTTAACACTAACTACCTAAGCATACCATTGAGGTCTGAATATGTCAATTAAAGGTAGTTAATACCGGTATAGAGAAATATTCACCCATCGATGAACCACTCTCGCCCCGTCCACTTTCATACGGGGTCTCAAACTCTACTTTCGTGGAGTGCCTACCGAAGTAGGTATTTATCTTCCTACTCCCGTGAGATGCCTACCTAAGGTAGGTCCCGTATATGAGTGCAATGCATGATGCAACATTCTTCCAATGTTGACATTCAACCATAAGCATCGCTCATCATGGTATGATCAACATGTAATCATGGATATCATCAACATATAATCATGGATATCATCTCATAAAACACTGTAAAAATAAGGCATGGAAAAACAAGTATCACGCATTCATCAAAATTCACTATTCTACTATTCACTTCACTACTACAAAAAGGGTCATCATAGATGGTTCGGAATTGTCATCACAGACAGTTTTCTGAACTGCATGTATTTATGTGTTAGTGATAATCGGAGGTTATCATGGACAGTTTGTGAGACGTCTGTGATAAAGACAACACAGACGATTTGTAACTAGAATCGTCTATGAAGAACACTATCATAAACAGCTCGAACCAAAAACCGTCTGTGATACTCACACATCACAGACGGTTGTAGTTACCAACCGTCTGTGATTAGCGAGTATCACAGACGGTTGTATGTAGAACCGTCTATGATAGTCCTTCATAGATGGTTTATAGCACAAACCGTCTATGATAGTTTATTCTATACCTAAAATTTTGTCTGTTTTTTGGCTAGCCTCAAAAAATAATGTTACCTATGCCCTTTGAAAACAAGCAAATACAGTGGCAAACACAATAGCACATTTCATTTCCGTTAAGATTAGAATCCACCACTATATCATAAGAAGATAACTAACCAAACTCTTTAACACGGCAAGAATATATAAGAAGTAGAGATCCTAGCAGACAGTAGAAGTTGGATGCATCGGATAGCTGCTGGATATCACCGGCAATGGAGAGGCGGTGGTAACGCCACCTTTGTGGCATGACGGTGAGACTACACAAGACACTCTTACGATACATACAACAAGAGTATGTTGTGCAGTCGACCATGGTGTCACAATGGAGGTGCTAGCTCACGGTAGTAGTTAGCGTCGTCAAGGAACAAGCTGGATAGATCGGATGGTAGTAGCACCACCTTTGTGGCACAACGGTGAGACTGCATAAGACACTCTTACGACACTTACGACAAGAGTGTGCTATGCAGTTGACCGTGGTGTCATAACGCAGGTGCTAGCTCACGGTGGTAGTCGGCATCGTCAAGGGGAGGATGTAGGAAGCTAGCTAGTGGATAAGCTCACGCGTGACTACCAGTGGAAAGGTAGATGGGAAGTAATTAATAAGGGCTGAGCAGTGGGAGGAACTGGTGCCTGCCATTCGATGTGGAGAGAATGGACGGGTGAGATCGAAATCCGGGGGATACGTCACAGATTGGTGACGTGTCATTATCAGAGATGGTTTGTTATACAAATTGTCTGTGATAATGCACATATCAAAGATAATTCGTATAACAAACCGTCTCTGATAAGTCAAATATCAGAGAGGTTTGTTATACGAACCGTCTATGATATTAATATCAGAGATGGTTGGGTATACGAATCATCTGTGATAATGCTTAAATATGCACACCCTAATCCAGATCTTTTAAACTGTCCTCTCCCTCATCTTCTTCTCCAAATTTCTCAATAATAGCATTTAATATTCTTTTGATTTCCTTCCTCTCATCTATCCATCGTGAGATGTTCGGCCACAACCTTACACAGGCAGTCAACAATATACATCTGGAGCAGCTTCTCCACTCATGCCCTGCTCTCCTTCCTCGACTCGCTTCCATCCGTCAGCTGGACCACATCATCCACCGTTGACGGAGGTGTCTCGTTGCCACTCAGGAAAGGGAAACCACCCTTAGCCTCGTTCTTCTCTACAATGTGCACAAAGCAGAAGAAGCTCTTGCGGTAATGGAGAGACACATGTATAACATTGCCGATCAAGCAAAAGTGACCGATTCTAAGGAAATTTATGTCTTGGAGTCAATTTTTGTATCCGAGTCTAATTTGTAAAGTTGTGTATAAATAGTGGAGAAAACCAAGGAAAAGGTGCAATGATTTGAGCATCACCAAAGATTTTGTCTTTGTTCATAGCTTTCAAAAATCGACCGTGGTGTGAAGAAGATGATCGGACCAATCCGATCAATGAAGACATCAGGACCATCCAATCATCAATGAAAACATTTGGACCATCCTATCAGTGTTGGAACATTCAGACCAGTCCAAACGGCACGCGTATGATCGGAGCAGTCCAAAAAGAAACCTAATTTATGACTGTTGATTTACGATCGGAGCAAAGCAATCTTTTCCAACATCAAAGTCCAACATTGAGTGGTCGTAGACTTCTTCAACATGGTCGTCACATCAATCAACGTGGTCGTAGCCATTATGTGGTCATAGCCATTGCGTGGTCATAGCCAACCTGTGGTAGTAAACAACATCTGGTATCAGATTAGGTGCCAATCAACTTGCAGAAGGAGCAACACATGGTAGGGAGTGAATCTTCATCAACAATGAAGGAAGGACCAAATTCCCTTCCATAACCAGTTCTCAACTTAGAGAACTACCCAGCGTGGTCTATGAAGATGCGAGTGAACATGCGTGCCCAAGGGGTCTGGGACGCGGTGGCTGATCCAGTCGACGCTAGTGGAAATGTCGATCCAAAAGGAAAGGCTAAGGAAGTCAACATGAAGATCGATCAAACTGCTTTGGCACTCATCTACGCTGCCATACCCGACTCAATGCTTAGTCAAATTGTTAGAAAAGATACAGCACAAGAACCTTGGATTGCTCTTCAGACAATGCACGAAGGAGTGGATCGAGTAAAGAAGGTTGGGTTACAAACCATTCGAGGAGAATATGAGGCACTGCACATGGGTGAAACTCAATCAGTAGATGAGTTTGTAGGAAAGTTGATTGTTGTGTTTAATGAAATTCAATATCTTGGAGGTACTCTATAGTAAACTAAAGTTGTTGAGAAATATTTGTGTGTCCTACCCAGAGGTTTGTACCGATGGTCACAACTCTTCTATATACAATTGATCTCCAACACATGAGAATAGAAGAAGTAACATGATCTCTCAAGGCTCATGAGGGATTGCTTAAAGGGTGTATGGCTAGGACTGATCAAGCATTGCTAGTGAAAAGTGAAGAGAAGGGTGAAAATAAAACTTGGCGGGATTCAAATCCAAGCCAAGGAGGAGGTTGGGGATCTGGCGATTGGCATGGACGTGGTCATGGTCAAGGTGGTCGTGGCTTTGGTCGAGGAGGCCGTGGTTTTACTACTGGTCATGGAGAGAAAGCAATGCAAGGTGAGTCCTCTTACAACTAAGGCAAGCCAAGAGTCAAATGTTTTACCTGTGGCAAAGAAGGTCATTATGCTGTAGTCTGCAGAAGTCATATTAAGTGCTATGAGTGCCAAAAGTTTGGGCACTATACTATTGACTGCCGTTACAAGAAGGAGGCAAATTTAATTCAAGCCAAAACAAAGCAGGAGCCAGCGCTTCAGTTGTCCATCTATGAGGAGAAGAATACACAAATTATGATGTTAACTGAAGAACATGCCCAGCCACAACTACTAAAAGTTGAAGAAGAGATGATAGAGTCCAATCTTTGGTATCTTGACAATGGTGCTTCAAATCACATGACTAGATAGAGGGGAAAATTCAATGAATTGAATGAAGGCTTTCGAAGCAAAGTGAAATTTGGAGATGGATCAATCATTCATATAGAGGGAAAAGGCACTATTTTGCTTCAAAGCAAGAATGGAGAGCAGAAAGCATTGACGGATGTCTATTATATACCTCGATTGTGTAATAACATCATTAGTTTGGGTCAATTGACTGAGGAAGGATGTGATGTATCACTAAAAGGACCGTACTTGTTACTACATGATCTTGAGGGACAGCTGCTAATGAAGGTGATGAGAACTCAAAATCGGCTATGTAAGATTGAGTTAAAAGTAGTCAAGCATGTCTGTTTTGGCGCTCCAATGGATGTATGGCCTGGTTATGGCATGATCAACTTGGTCATGTAAATTTTCAATCTTTGAAGCAAATGACTGAGAAAGGGATGGTTCATGGTCTACCGCCTATCAGTCATCCATCTCATGGTCTGCCGCCTATCAGTCATCCATCTCAAATATGTAAAGGTTGCATTACTGCCAAACAAACAAGACTCTCATTCCCTCAGCAAGCACAATATAGAGCTACACAACCCCTGGAATTGCTTCACATTGATCTCTGTGGTCACATTACCCTAGAGTCGAATGAAGGTAATAAATACTTTCTACTTCTTGTTGATGATTGTTCTAGTGTAATGTGGGTATACATGCTGAAAAGAAAATCAGAAGCCAAGGACATGTTTTAAAAATTTGTGACTCTAGTAAAAAATGAGACTGATCACAAACTCAAGGTAGTAAGATTTGATCGGGGGTGAATTCTTGGTGCAAGAATTTGAACCAATCTGTGAGATGAAAGAAATTAGAAGATATTTCATAGCTCCTTACAGTCTGCAGCAAAACGGAGTAGTCGAGTGGAGAAATCGGATAGTTATGAATATGGCAAGAAGTTTACTTAAAAGCAGACTGCTACTAGGAAGATTTTGGACTGAGGTTGTAAGACATGCTATGTATATTCTCAATCGAGTACCCACAAAAGCCCTAGAAAGGAAGACTCCATATGAAGTATTAAGTGGAAGAAAACCATGTTTAGAACATTTGAGGGTGTTTGGTTGCTTGGCATATGCAATGGTGCTCACTCATCTGAAGAAATTAGATGACAAATCAAAGAAATTGATCTATTTGGGAGTTGAGCCAGGAACCAAAGTTAGTCGGTTATACAATGCACATGAAGACAAAATTGTTGTGAGTCATGATGTGATCTATTGCAAAGATAAAGCATGGGAGTGGGAAGCAAATTCATCAGAAGAAATCAGTTTGCAAAAGTGGATTTCTTTCTTAGTCAAAGGACAAAACAATGATGAAATAGGTCAATTTCATCTTCAAGAATCGGTTACGCCCATATCAACTGCATCTGCCAGTCCACAAGTGGCTGCATAGGATGTTCCAGCTACTCCTCAAATTGATCAAGAAGGGGTAGAGACCCCACCAAGCAAAACACATGTTTATCAAAGTCTTGCTGAAATTTATGAGTAGACCAAACCCATTGAGATGTTTGAAGAATTGTAGACGACCACTGCTAATGAACCAATGGGATTTCAGTAGGCTTTAAAGGAAAATCATTGGAAGACTACTATACGGATAGAACTTGACTCCATAGAAAAGAACAAAACGTGGATCTGACAGACTTACCTCATAATCATAAAGCCGTAGGGCTAAAGTGGATATTCAAAGTGAAAAGAGATGTAGATGGCAACGTTGTTCATCACAAGGCAAGACTTACAGCAAAAGGCTATGTTCAAAAAAAGAGCATAGACTATGAAGAGGTATTTGCACCGGTTACAAGATTAGAGACAGTGAGATTGATATTTTCTCTCGCTGCCCAATATGGATGGGAAGTACACCACACGGATGTTAAATCTGCATTCCTAAATGGTGATCTTACTGAGGAGGTATATGTATAACAACCAGAGGGTTTTCAGGGTTTTCAAGTGAAGAGACAAGAAGGCAAGGTTTATCGACTCTTAAAAACCTTGTATGGTTCAAAGCAGGGCCTAGAGCTTGGAACAAGAAACTGGATAATTCATTTATTAACCTTGGTTTTGAAAGATGCAAGCAAGATCTAGCTTTATATACAAGAAAGATTGAAGAAGACATGCTAACACTTAGCATATATGTTGATGATCTTATTATCACAGGAATTGAAGGATTGAAGAGTTTAAGAAAGAGATGATGTAGCAGTTTGAGATGAGCAATCTCGGACTTTTGATTTACTACCTTAGTCTAGAGGTAAAACTAAGTAAGCATTATATTACCATCAAACAGTCAAATTATGCAAAGAAGATTCTTGAGGAGGCAAGTATGACAGGATGCAACCCTTGTTAGTACCCCCATGGAATCAAAGTTGAAACTCGACAAAGATGAGATAGGAGAGCTAGCCGATGCTATTGAATTTCAAAGTATAATAGGTTGCCTATAGTATTTGATACATGGGGGATTGGATCATATACCCTCCCCTTAGTTGGGAAATTCAGGATTTACCCTCCCACCTCAATGACATGTGGGGTCATCATAAGTCACTGACACGTGGGGCCAGGAGGGTTAATCCTGAATTTACATCTAAGAGGAGGGTATATGATCAATAAAACCTTGATACATACTCGACTAGATATTGCGTACTCAGTTGGAGTACTTAGCAGATTTATGGAAAGACCAAAGTATAACACAAGCAAGCATTAAAACATGTTCTGAGGTATCTAGCAGGAACTGTGGATTATGGGTTGATATATGTCATGCATGACAACACACCAATACTTGAAGGATTTTGTGACAGTAATTTGGCCGGAGATCCAGTTGATCATAGAAGCACAACTAGGATGGTGTTCTATCTACATGGAAACGTGATTACATGGTGCTCACAGCAGCAAAAAAAGTGTAACATTATCATCATGCGAAGCGGAGTTCATGGCAGCAACTTTAGCTGCATGTCAAGGTATTTGGTTGATAAGATTGCTTAATGAATTAACTAAATAGACCATCAAGCCTTTCACATTATTTGTGGACAATAAGTCAGCATTAGCGCTTACGAAAAATCTAGTGTTCTATGGAAGAAACAAACACATTGATACTCGGTATCATTTTATTCAGGAATGCGTTGAAGAAGGGCTGGTGGCTATGTCGATGTTTCAATAGAAGAACAGAAGGCTGATGCACTTACAAAGGCATTGGGACAAATCAACTTTGGTCGTATGATTAATCTACTCGGTGTCAAAAAAGTTAGTTAAAGTCGGCAAGGATTAGGAGGTGTTTGTTAGAAATAATCTCGCCGAATCCGTTACAGAGTCTATGTTGAGTTGAGTCTGAGTCAATTGAGAAATAGAAATTTATGTCTCAGAGTCAATTTTTGTATCTAAGTCTAATTTGTAAAGCTGTGTATAAATAGTGGAGAAAACCAAGGAAAAGGTGCAGCGATTAGAGCACCACCAAAGATTTCATGTTATTGTATTGTCTCTGTTCATAACTTTTGAAAATCAACTGTGGCGTGAAGAATAAGACGATCGGACCAATCCAATCAGTGAATACGTCAGCACCATCCGATCATCATCGAAAATGTTTGGACCATTCGATCAGCATCAGAATGTTCAGACCAGTCCGAATGGCATCGCGTGCGATTGGAGCAATCCGAAGAGAATCCTGATTTACGACCATTGATTTATGATCAGAGCGAAGTGATATTTCCTAACATCGAAGTCCAACATTGAGTGGTCGTAGACTTCTTCAACATGGTCATAACATCAATCAATATGGTCATAGCCAACGCGTACAGCTGCTCTCTCTTCATAACGGTGTATCCCTGTTGATAAACCTGGTGGGTGCTTTCAAATTTTTGCATTTCTTTCCTGTTCCACACACAAAGAAGATGCAGGGTCGCTTTGAAGTGCCTCATGAATTTGGCCGCCCGTTGGCCAGCAAGAACGAAGGGACGTTACAGGCAAAACAATTGCAGGAGCAAAGAACTTTAGGTCAGAAGCCCCACCACTTATAGAGGATCTACTTATGTTAAATCTTCTTCCTTCTCAGTAAACAACATATACCGACTTTTCCATCGCATGTCTACCTACAAACTGAATATCATTTTACACCATAGCAATACCATTGTGACCTTTATTTTCACCAATCCTAATACTGACATATTCAGCTTTTAGAATAGCAGGACTGTGATAATAAACTACAGCAGAGAAAAGATTGTCCAATGTATCTTTGCAACTATTAAAGGTCGAGGTACCTGACTGGTTAGGTATGTCAAGTTGTCAACTCGTATTGGAGATGAAGGCGGAGAGATCCCTGCAACTTTCAGGTCGCTGGTGTCGTCTGAATCTCTAAACTCAGTAATCTATTCAACCATGGAGGATTCAGCTTGCTACGTTAATTTCTTTCAGCATGTGTAACACAGGCATGACATGTAGGATAGCAAGGTGAACGAAATCTTGATCATGAACTTGATCTGTCAACATGAAATAAGTATGCAGGTGAAGTAAAGCAAAGATTCTTTTTGTTAAAGAAACGTACCAGCAAACGTGGAGCATACCTTCTTCCCTCGAATATTCTTCACATGACAGACTTCTTGTGAGATCATGTGGAGGTCACTCCATGGTTGTGATGAGTAATTGATCTTTGGATTAGATTTTGAGTAGAGGTTGAGTTTGGTTTTTGAGGTTTGGCTCTGTCTGTGAGGCTTTATGACCTTGTGCTCTACGACCTCTGCTGTATGCTCTACGACTTCTGCTCGTTCGACTTGGTGGTCGACAGTGGTGTTCGGTAGTGGTGGTCGGCAGAGCCCTTGCGACTATGTGGTTGTAGGTGATATTTCGTCTGGGTAGTCAGCTGAAGCCTTTCAACTTGGCGGTTGGCAGAGGTGGTCGGCAGTTAGTCTTACGATCATGTGGTCGTAGTTGGTGTTACGACTTGATGGTCGTAGGCAGTTTTACGATTTGAAGTCGACAGGCACTACGACGTCTAGCTTTACGACTTAATGGTCGTGGTCTGGCTTTACGACTTGGTAGTCGCGGAAGCTTTTATGACTTGCTAGTTGGCAGTCGGTGTTACGACTTGGGTGTCAACTAGGGTCTTACGACTTGGTTGTCGGCAGAGGCCCATACGACTAGGTGGCTTTCACGACTTGGTGGTCGGTAGAGGGTTTTACGACTTTGTGGTCGACAAGTGCTCCTACGATTTGGTAGTCGTAGCCTGCAATCGATGGTCGTAGCTCTGCCTGGTTTGTAATCGATAGTCGTAAGTTGTAGCGACCAGCTGCTGTGAGTGGTAGTCCTTGTGCACAGTGGTCGTAGCGCTCTACCTATGTAAGTGATAGTCGTAGACTGGCGATCGATGGTCGTAGCCTAGGTGCTCGATAGTCGTAGCCTTTGCTCTGTGGAAGTCGTAGGTCATAGCGACATTTTTGGGTAAGTCGTAGCTGAGGTGAGCGATAGTCATAGCACTCTGATCGATAGTCGTAGCTTGTGTCTCGATAGTCGTAGCAAGCTGTTTGATGGTCGTAGTGGTCTTGTGTGTGGTCGTAGGCTGCTGGAAGGTTCTTGTGGGCTCGAGTACTTCTCTATCTTGTGCAACAGAGTGGTCGTAGGTTGTTTAGACCAGTTGATTGGCTGTGGTTATTCACTGTAATATTGTTTGAGTGTGCTAATGGATGGTCTGGTGTATTGTGTGGTGCTATGTGATGGTTTGCTTGTTTGTGTTGGTTGCAGGACTTCCGAGCTAGGTCATGGTGAGGCGTAGGAGGACCGGGACTAGGCACAGGGAAGTGTTGAGGTTCAGAACGGTCAGGGAGACACTGAAGATGATCGAGACTGCTGAGGTGGTTGCAAGTTGGAACGACGAGGAACCGGAGCAAGAGCTACCGAGTTGGACATGATGGGCAACGGCGAGGTGGACTGGGACTAGGCTCAGGGAGGAGTCGAGGTCCAGACGGTCAAGATGCCGGGTGCCATCATGCGCAAGGTTGGACGGCGAGAAAACAGGAAGCTTCCAGGAAGGTGGTAGAGGGGCATTTTGGTAAAATGCTCAAGACCTAAAAAGGAGGATGTTCTGTTAAAGCGTTCTTGTCTTGTTGTCTTAACGGGTGCATGTGTAAAACCCGGTGTTAGTTGGGATTAACGAGTCATCCCCTGTTAAGACTAACGATTGGATCCAATTAGGTCTAAGGTCCGTTTGTGAGTCTATAAAATGGAGAGGGGAGGTAAGAGTTAGGGTTGAGATGGTGCCTCTCCCTCCCATGAGAGTTAGATCTGAGAGTGGGTGTGGCTCTAGGGTTAGAGCTTGGTCCTCCTGAGAGGATTGGCTGTTTAAGAGTGGGTGTTGGCTCTAGGGTTAGAGCTTAGTCCTCCCGAGTGGAGTGTCTGCGAAAGCATTCAACTGAGTAATACATCTCTCTTCATCTATGTGTTTTGTGTATTGCTCAGCTTGATTTGGTTTTTGTTCTGTTCTTCCTTTTCTTGGGGTCTTCATTCTGTTCTTTTCCTTTCATGTTCTTGGTGTTGTTTTGAATCGCAATGACATATGAGATTATACTCCAAGCCATCTTGGCTACCTTTGAACCACGAGCAATTCTGGTTGTCTTCTTATTCTCACAAATTCGGTTTCGGGCATTCTCAGTGAAATCTTGTGAAGCTCTCATCCTGGTTAATAAGTTTTCAATTAAAGATAAGAGTAACCTCTAGAGACCCTAACCATGTTGTGTACAAAGTTTCTTGGCCAGTTGAACTCTTATTCAAAAGTTATTTGGATTCTAGATCTGGCAGTCGTACGTTTACTGGCTTCCTCTGTTCTTCCGAGAAGCCTTCGACCACGTACGATTTATCGACCACGGTCAAGTTTCGACCGTAGCACTTTCCCTCTTGACCGTGTACACTCTTTCATCGCACTGGTTTCCGATTGCTCGATGGTTGTAGATCTCATGGATGTGTGCCCCCACTACCTTATGAGTTGTTTACGATGCAGTCGCTTACGAGTGCTCAATAGTCTTCGACCACGTTGATCGTATGACCATTCCATTGGCTTACGATCACGTCGATTCCGACTGCACCATCTTTCGATCACGATGGCTTTGGTTTTGATAGTTACTGACTACAATGACTTCTGTCCGGTAGTCGATTTCTGTCCAAACTGTACTTCGATCGAGTAGTCGAATTTACGACCACTGTGCAAGCTATCGACCACGTTGTCGGACTTACGACCATGGTGTAAGCTTCGATCACGTTGTCGTTCTTGATTTGATTTCTCCAATGCTACTGCTTGCTGTGACATGTGGGATTGGACACAAAGCCATCTTGACTGTTTTCTTCCCACGAGCAAAGAATTGTGCATCATTCTTGTCTAGTGGTCGTGCGCCTCCTTTAGTACTTGTAATCATTTACGACCACACTTTCTTTCTATCGCTCAATGGTTCTAAGTCATATGATCACTCGACTTCTCTGCATCCTCTTGTCATTTATGACCGCACCTGGTTACGACCACGTTAGTTTTGACCACGGTAGTTACGACCATGTTGGTTACGACCACGTTGGTTACGACCACATTAGTTTCGACCACGGTGGTTTCGACCACGCTGGTTACGACCATGTTGGTTTCGACCATGTTGGTTACGACCACGTTGGTTTTGACCACGTCATCTGTTTTGACTACGTTGTCTGTTTCGACCACGTTGTCTATTTTAATCACGTTATCTATTTCGACTACGTTGCCTGTTTCGACCATGTTGCGTTTCTGCTGAGTGGTCATAATTGACCACGGTGCATTCCCACCGAGTGGTCATAATTCGACCACACTGTCCTCTAATCAGGTCGAAAGGTGGTTTGTGTTCCTCTGTTTTCCAGTAGACCTTATATCCTAATCTTCATAGCTTAGTAGTTATTGGAGGAGTATGTGAATATTTGGAGGAAAAATCTAAAGGCACCATTCATCCCCCTCTATTGCCTGTCCGGTCCTACACTTCTCCTTTGTTGCCTATTATAATACATGATGTTAGAGCATTTTAACCTGCAATGCCAAAATACTCATCCGACAACACAACAAAACACCAGCATTAGCAGGAGTTCAGCCATCAATTGGTATCAGAGCACTGTTCAGGATTCTGGTGGCCATGTCAGCTCCGGTGGGAGGCAGGTCGATCACACCTCCGCGGTTAGATCGCCTTCGGTCGCCATCACGTGGTCCTCGCTGTCCGCGACAACAGAATAGTCGAGAGCGCGAGGTCGTCATCGAACGCGTGGTCAAGGAAGCGTCGGCGTCGGTGCAGTATCCGATGCTGACCAAGACCAACTACCCAGAGTGGGCGATGCTCATGCGCATCAACCTGCAGGCGCAAGGCTTGTGGGGAGCCATCGAACCCGGCGGCGCAGAGTACAGCATGGATCGTTTGGCGTTAGCAACGATTGCTCGAGCTGTCCCGCCGGAGATGCTGGCCTCGATCGGCAATAAGGACTCCGCGCAGGAGGCGTGGGATGCTATCAAGATCATGCAGATGGGCATCGAGCGCGTGCACGAGGCGAACACGCAGAAACTCCGACGTAACTTCAACAATATTGCATTCAAGGAAGGGGAGGCCATCGATGACTTCTCGATGCGCATCACGAGCCTCGTCAGCAATCTGTGGCTTCTCGGCAACTACATCACCGACGGCGAGGTCGTGCGCAAGATGCTAGAGGTGGTCCCTGATAAGTTTATGCAGGTCGCAATCTCCATCGAGACGCTGCTCAACATCAACGACATGTCTGTCGAGGAAGTCACGGGCCGACTCCGGTCCGTCGAGCAGCGGTACGAGGCACGAGCGGTGGCCGCAGAACTGGGCTCACGCCTACTCCTCTCCTCCAAAGAGGAGGAGATGATCCGCCGTATGCGCCGGCGGGAGAGCGAGGCTGCACGAGGCGATGGAAACTTCACGGGTGGCAGTTCAAACGCCCCGCGCCGTGACATGTTGCAGTTCAACTGCGGCCGAAACGCACCGTGCGAAGACGGAGGCGGGCAAGCCCCCAACAAGGACCGCTGCAAGTACTGCAAGAAGAAGGGTCATTGGGCCCATGAATGCAGAAAGAAAAAAAGAGACGAGGTGCAGGCGCAGGCGCACCAAGTCTAGGAAGGTGGTGACGAAGACAAACTGGCCCTGCTTATGGCCCAGGTGGCGGCATTGGCTCCCAGGTCGGTGTCTTCCCGGGTTCATGTTGACCCGGAACGCGTGGGCGCTCGCATTCATCTAAACGAGGAGCGCGCCATGGTGTAGCTTGTGACACCGACACCGGCGAGCAGAAGCGCAGCGTATGGTACCTCGACACGGGGGCATCGAACCACATGACGGGCGTCGTTGCTGCCTTCTCCAAGCTGGACCGAAATGTCTCCGGAATGGTCAAATTCGGCGATGGCTCGGTCATGGACATCGTCGGGCGCGGCTCGATCGTGTTTGCAGCACGTGATGGGCAACACCGCGTTCTCTCCGACATGTACTACATTCCCAGGCTGCGCAGCAACATTGTGAGCTTGAGTCAACTCGACGAGTTCGGCTGCGAGGTCCTGATCAAGCACAGTGTGCTGCGGGTGCGCGATCCACGGCACGAGTTACTCGCCAAGGTACGCAGATCGGCTAATCATCTGTACAAGATCACACTCACCGTTGCACATCCGGTTTCTCTCCTCGCACATTCGGATGACAAGGCCTGGCGCTGGCATGAGTGTTTCGGCCACCTCAGCTTTGACACGCTGAGAAAGATGGCGCGCGACAACATGGCACGTAGACTTCCCCGACTAGATCACGTCGACCAGCTTTGCGACGCGTGCCTCATCGGCAAGTAGCGGCACACGCCGTTCCCTGTCGAGGTCAACTATCGTGCCAAGGGACGTCTGGACCTCGTACATGAGATCTATGCGGGCCCGTCACGCTAGCGACGCATGGCGGCAAGCGCTACTTCCTCCTCCTCGTTGACAATGCTAGCTGCTATATGTGGCTAGTGCTGTTGTCAAGCAAGGACGAGGCGGCCAACGCGATCAAGAAGTTCCAAGCCGGCGTCGAGGTCGAGACCGGGCGGAAGCTGCACGCGCTACGTACTGATCGCGGTGGCGAGTTCACGTCCGTGACCTTCGGTGAGCACTGTGCGGAGAAAGGCATGCACCGGCAACTCACGGCGCCGTACTCCCCGCAACAGAACGGCGTCGTGGAGCGCTGGAACCAGACTGTGATGGCTATGGCGCGATGCCTGCTCAAGGCAAAGAAGCTGCCCAGTACGTTCTGGGGGGAGGTGGTGACCACGGCTGTGTTTATTTTGAACAGGTCTCTGATGAAAAGCATCACTGGCATGACTCCCTACGAGGCTTGGCACGGCAAGAAGCTGGCGGTGAACTTCTTGCGCACGTTTGGGTGCATTGCGCATGTGAAGGTCACGCGTCCCCATCTCGCCAAGCTCGACGATCGCAGTGTGAAGATGGTGTTTCTGGGCTACGAGTCGGGCTTAAAGGGGTACCGTGTGTACGACCCGGTGAGCAGTCGTCTGCATGTCACCTGCGATGCAGTGTTCGACGAGGGCAGCGGGTGGAATTGGGAGGAGGGTGGCGGCAACGCAGTCCTTGAGACCTTCACCGTGGAATACACGGTCAGTGCTCTCACAGGCGACAATGAGCCAGCTTCTCCTGTATCCCCGCCGGCCTCACCAAAACAAGAACAAGGGGAGCAGACGCCATGCACTCCCTCGGACACCAGGAGCAGCGCAGGCGGCGCACGCGTCACGTACGCCACGCCACCGTCGAACATCCCATCCAGCAATGAGCTGGACGACGAGGGAGCACCCCGACGGTTCCGCACCGTCGAGGACTGCATCAACAACTCTGAGCAAGTCGAGCTGGATCCGGAGGAGCTGCTCTTGGCGGCATCTGAGGAGCCCACGTCGTTCGCCGAGGCCAACACTGATCCGGCTTGGCGCGGGGCGATGGAGGAGGAAATGGCCACGATCGTGGACAATGGCACCTGGGAGGCAGTTGATCTCCCGGCAGGACAACAACCCATTGGTCTAAAATGGGTTTACAAGCTCAAGAAGGATGCATAGGGCTCGGTGGTCAGGCACAAAGCACGACTTGTCACGAAGGGCTACGTGCAGCGTGCTAGTGTGGACTATGACGAGGTACTCACGCTGGTGGCACGGCTCGATTCCGTGCGGGCTCTGGTGGCCATTGTTGCGCATGAAGGGTGGACAGTCCATCACCTCGATGTCAAGTCCGCATTCCTCAACGGGGACCTCACGGAGGAAGTTTACGTCGCTCAGCCGCCAGGATTTGTGATCGCCGGGCAAGAGCGGCGAGTTCTCAAGCTACGCAAGGCATTGTATGGCCTACGTCAGGCTCCGCGAGCATGGAACGTCAAGCTCGACCATACATTTGTAGCACTAGGATTCACTCGGTGTGCAGAGGAGCATGGTGTGTACACTTGCGGCACAAGGAACGGGCGTCTACTATTGGGCATGTAAGCCGACGACTTGATTCTCACCGGTGGTGACCAGGGTGAGATCGATCAATTCAAGAAGGAGATGAAGCGCTCATTCAAGATGAGCGACCTCGGGCATTTGAGCTACTACCTCGAGATTGAGGTCAAGCAGCTACCCGGGAAGATCACATTATGCCAAGCGGCGTACGCGACAAAGCTGCTAGACAAAGCGGGCATGGCTGGCTGCAATGCTGTTCAAGTCCCCATGGAATCACGCTTGAAGCTGAGTAAGAAGAGCTCCAACCCTCCTGTTGATTCTACATTTTACCGCAGTATCGTTGGGGGCCTTCGTTACTTAGTCCATACCCGGCCGGACATTAGCTTCGCCGTCGGGTACGTCAGTCGGTTCATGGAGAAACCGACAACAAAGCACCTGAGCGACGTCAAGCATCTACTGCGCTATGTTGCGGATACAATTCACTTCGGCCTCAGCTACTCCAGCAGATCCGGCGACATCAAGCTCCAGGGGTTCAGCGACGCGGACATGGCAGGAGATTTAGACAATCGCAAGAGCACTTCCGGCGTGCTATTCTGCATCGGCCAGGCACCCGTGACATGGCAATCCCAGAAGCAATCAGTGGTCGCGCTATACAGTTGCGAGGCTGAGTACATCGCGGCATCATCGGCGGCATGCCAAGGGCTTTGGCTTGGTCGCCTGCTCGGCAGATTCTATGGGCGAGCTCTGGGCATCGTCACCATCCACGTCGACAACCAGTCAGCGATACAACTCTGCAAGAATCTGGTCTTCCATGGCCGGAGCAAGCACATCGAGACGCGCTTTCACTTCATCCGAGAGTGCGTCAAGGGTGGCCAAGTTGCCATCTAGAAGATCCACACTGACGATCAGCTGGCAGATATATTGACAAAATCACTTGGCAGGGTGAGATTTCTGCACCTGCGCTCGAAGCTCGGCGTCGTCGACATCAACATCAACTAGATTAGGAGGAGTAATGTTAGCTAATCTAGTTATTTTGCATGTCAGTTAGCTATTTTAATCTACATGTCAGTTAGCTTTTTTAGTATGCATGTCAGTTAGCGTTTTTCAGGGAGTTAATTGCTCAGCTCTTTTGTTGGAGCTCGCCGTCCACAATGCGTCATGAATTCCTGTAACTGATAAGTGGCCAGTAATTGTTAAGAATGCAGCCAGAAACTGATAAGCATGCATGGTGCTAATAAAAAAGGAAGAAGTAAAGCTAGAAAAGTTGCAATTTCTGCAACGCCAAAATAGTTTGTGTTCCTGTGCTCTTGTGTATGTGCTTTTACTCATCCGACAACACAACAAAACACCGGCATTAGCAGGAGTTCAGCCATCAGCAGTCAATACAACTGTCACTTTGTTATTTTTGTCAATACAACTGTCACTTTGTTATTTTTGTCTTCCTACTTAGAAAGCTGATAGATAATGTTACCTATAAGGATCACAATAAAATGCCCTTCCGACAGAATGTGCTGCCTCCCGATCGCTTTCCCTCACAATTTGAGAAGCTTTCCTTCTCTCTATGGCTCAGCTTTTTCTGCATAATTTATTGTATTGATTATTACAAGAGGCAAATGAACAGACGCTATATTTGAAGCTATTGAAGTACTAACGATGGAAGGATAGCCTTTAATTATTTCTTTCTTTCGTTTATCACTTCTGTCCATGCAAACAAGCCAGTTATATCTTTTTACGCAAGTACGCCAAATTCCATGGCTACGCTTTCCATTTGTTCATCACTGTTATCATCACTACTGAAGAAGTCCGTACTCCTCATCCTCGTCATAGCTGTTTAGATCTTCAGATTTTTCATTTCCATCCCCCTTTATACGAGTATAAAACCTGCGAATATGCACCACTGCTAGCTGGAGCCTGAGGATGGCGGGCTACCAGAAACAACAATGAACAATAACAAAGAGGAAAAACAGAACCAATGAAATAAAACGGTAGGCCTAATAAAAAGCAGTACAACTAAATCGAAGTACCTTTTCATAGCAGCAATGAAAATGGTAAAAACAAACACTAGCTTTCGTCAGTTAGATTCCTTTACAATGTTATGTACCTCAATGGATACATCTGATTTACTTCTGAAACTTTCAGCACGCTGGGAAAATAGAAATGTTCTATCAACTGATAAGCTTATTCGTCCTTTCTTCTGGTTAGTCCAACTAACAATAGCCTACTTTTGAGCTTATCTTACAAGCCGGTTTACTGGGCTTTCCTGTCAGTGCGCCGGTTGTGCTGTTCCTTCAGCCCCTCTCATACAAAATCCCCCACATGACACTTTTGACTGGTATGTGCCATAAGCTAGATTATTTGATAGGCCCTATGACATGCGTCATTTTTTTGCTTATATTTTCTGTCAATTTGCCCTATTATTTTTCGTATTTTCGACCATTTATCATCATTACATGTTTATATATAATTAATTGTTCAATTTGGATTATTTTATATTTTTGTAATTTTTCATAGATCGGCACAATCGAGGCACATAAACGACAAATATAGCATTCTAGGACTGCTCCGTACAGATGTACGTGTCACCGCAGACACATAGGTTCAAACCACGATGAAATCGGACTTCCGGATGGCCCAAACAAAAGAAAGCAGTAATGGAGAAGGATCTCAATGTAAATTCTAGAATCTTGGAGGGCTAAACTGAAAAATGCCAAATTCTCTAATGGCCCTCAAATCCCTAGCCGCAACACATCTCCAATAAGCCTGGCCCTACATTTCTTCTTTCTTCAACTTGCTTCTCCTCCCCTCTCCTCCATCCCACCTCTCCAGCCGCCAGCAAGGCCAGGCCAACTCGCCGGCGAGCCACCTCTCCTCTGTTCGGTTGCCACCTCCTGCCTCCTCCTCTGTGCTGCTGGTGGTCACCACAGCGCGCCCCAAATCCCATGTGCAACCACCTCATCTCCTCCAGCTCGCTGACGCCCTACTGCCGCCACAAGCACCACAGCCGGCCACCTTCTCTGCTCTCCACCTCTGCCGAGCCACCTCCTCATCCCCCCAACCTTCTCACCTCCGGCCGCAGCGCGCCAGAGCCACCTCACCACACCTCCTTCCAGCGTGCCACCACACCTCCTGCTCTACCCGCCATCTATGCTGCCCTCCACCAAGAGCCGCCTCCAAATACCCTACTTTCTCGGCCGTCATCTCCCTTTCCCCCACCATCGAGCACCGCCCCCTACTCTTCCCTCGGCGCCACCCATCCACGCCGCTCTCCTCTGCCGACAGCCACCATTACTACTCCACCACCTGCTACATCTTCTTCCTCGGTTGACTCTTCTCATCTCTCTTTACTTTTCGCTGTTCTAAATGTTGTAATTAAATGTGGATTAATTTGTGCACTATGCATGTGGATGTGATTGTTAATTGTTGATGCTAAATTGTTATCTGCCAATATGTTAATCTATATTGTTTAAATTTAATAGTATCTGGGATCTGTTCTTACTGTGGTAATCTACTATCCCATTATTTTGTTAGTTGTCTCTCTGAAAGTTTTATGCAGTAACCTCTATTTAGCAGTAGTAGTAGTTATTTGTGTTAGGAAACCTGGGGATGGGCTTGAAGCCTTGGCCCATAGTGGGCATCTCACCACTAGGCTACAAATAGGTAGGGGTGAAAATGGATCGGATCCGGATGAAAACGAATATGGATTGTTTCGGATCGGATTTTCTTCAAATAATTCTCGGATCGGAAACAAACATAGAATTTTGTTTTATCAAAAACGAATACGAATATAGTAGACCTGATATCCAGTGAATACAAATACGAATATAGATTATTCGGATAATACAGATCCGAATATCCGAGATTTCAGCCCAACATTGCCCAGCCCAAGCCAGCCTCTCTCATCTCCCCTGCCACCAGCCGCCCACTAGCAAATATTTATGTTTATTAAAAATAAATTTAGTATTATCGATAGATTAAAATTTTTACCGATTAAATTGATGTACTGCCGTTTAAATCATTCTAATGCAAATTTAAATTATTAATTAATTTATTAGTCACATGTAAATGGTAGAAATCCATTAATAATTATTTAGGACTTTAGAAAAATTAACTGCCATTTGAAGATTTAAAATATGTACAATGGTATGACTATTGTGGATAAAAATACTTATGCTTGTTTAGATTTCATTAATGTTTTGACAAGATATACTATTTATGTGTTTTCATTGATTTTGAATGTATAGTTTAATGGGTTTTCATGTTCCGATAAATATTCGTGACCGTATTCATTTCAATTCATATTCGCTCCGTATATATATTCGATATTATTCGTATTTGTATTCGTATCTAAGGTATTCGTATTCGTATCTGTATCCGAGAAAAATATGAAAATAAATATGGTAGAGGTATTATCTGTCCGTATTCGATCCGTTTGCATCCCTATAAATAGGAGTGCTATTGACTGAGATGAACATATTTTGCATTTCTAATTGCTATGTTTAGAGTGGATGGATGTAATCAATTTTCCTTCATTAAATGACTTCTAACTTGTTTTGTTGTTCAGCATGACAACCCCCAGTGTCAGGTTTGCCCCTCACAAAAAATATGCCTATCAATGAATGTTTATAAGTTTCATATTGTAATCAGATCTTTGTATTCTATTAGGTTTGAAATAATTCTCATCATTACTATGTTTTGCAGTTCATCCAGAATTTTGGAGTCCAATGTGGTCTGTACAGTTTAGAGTGTTAAATTACTGGTATTCAAATCGATGTCTCATTTGAAATATTATTATGTTAATTTCTATGTGAGCATTCATGAATCATGCTTTTGTGGTTCGTTGGAAGACAACAGAGCTTTTTACTTAACAACGAGATGGGGGGACTTGCAACAACATCAAAGTGTAATTTCACTGTTACAATGATACAAGCTGTCTTCATTGTCAAGTTGTGACTGTATTTTGCCATATGAAGCTTTTGGGCATTTTTTCCTTCACTGCTCTAACATATGTCTTTATGTTGTAGCATTCTCACGGCCTCCTGACATTTATGGTGAGTTGTCACTTTTGCATCAGCTATGAGTTAGGAAAAGAATGTTTAGTTCCAATCTTAATTTCTGACCGACATATGATTAGTTGATGAACTTAATTCAAGCATAAATTTGTAGCCTCCATACTTAACAAGTACTACACTACTACAGCAAGCGGTACTTTTGAGTGCTTAGATAACCAATTTTTTGGCATTTTACTTGCAAGAGTGCAGTTCTGTGATTCAACTTACCTCCTCAATTTTCAAGTTCTACTGATAATCTCATTTATTTTCATGTCAACCACCTAAATCTACTGCTTAAATGGCAAAAGAGCTTTGCTTGATATAGCTTCCTGTTATGACCCCTTACGATTATCCAGTTGTTCCAACCTATAATATAATTTTTTCCATCTCCCTACCTTCTGAAGTATAACCTGTAAACAAAATGCAAATACAGTATTTCTTGATATTCCCATGGTTCTGATGTGAACAATTCTTGTGCTTGCAGATGGATGATGCTCTGACAACTGGAAGCATCAGGAATACAGATGGAGAAAAGTGGCATTTAGCAAAGGCTTCCCTTGCCTACAATTGTGAGAGGTAAATGCATTTATCTGCAAGATAATTTAATCTAGTCGTGCTCTTTACATAAAACTGAGAAAAATGTTAGCAGTATGCCCTTTTAAAAACAGAATGAGCATAAGCTTTTGCGTACATTGTTCAATAAATATGCTTACATGAAGGAACAAAAATAACTTCAGTCAGCATGCTGTTATAGTCAGTGTTTGTGATATGTATTAAAGTACTTGAAACAAACTATGCTTTTATTTGTACCAAGCCATGGAATTACCTTTGTCCCCCACCCATGGCATGCACCCACACAATCTGCAATGCTAATCCTCCACACCATGGTCAACAAAGATTTCGTACCTTTCTTTTATTTTTACTCATGCCATGCCTGTAGAGCCTCCAAGAGATTCAAGTGGCAGTGATAACACTAATGGTATGTGTTGAATAAAATTTTGCACCTAAAAAACACTAGCAGGACATCATACTAACAAAAACACTTTTTCTATTGTGGCTTGTGAGTGTAGAGCCAACTCACAATTGGCCTCTAATCGATGAGAGCTACATGACTTGGTGCTATTTTGAAAATAAGGTAATACTCAGTCTCAGTGATTAGATAGAATTGATGAGCACATTTCATTTGCTCTAACCAGACCTTTGCTGTTCCATCTCCAGTTGGGACTACAATTTCCAAGTCCTATGGTTACCTAGCTCAATGGGATGTGCTAGCCATTTAGGTACTAATGTATGTTTGAACTGAAAGCTTCCTCTTATCTTCCTTTACCATACTAAAATAGTTTACATTGTTGGTTCTATTTTCAATATTTTCTAAGTGGACTGCCATTACATACCTTCTCATATCTTTGCCTTCTGCTTTCACCAAACAATTTCTTTGAAGTTGTTCATTCTATCAATTTTTTCCAATAGCTTTAACATGGCAAGTACATTCATAAATCATGTTATCATTTGAGAGTTTATTCATATTTACTTATACCGAATGGGATCCAGGATCCTTCTGTCAAATTGCTTATTTCATTCATCTAATGTTCTCATATTCAGAGGTGCTTCTGGATTTCTTTGAGCAGGATTTACCTGGTGTTATCGCAGATGAAGAATTGACTAGACATATGCATCTTAAAGAGCTAGATGAGAGGCCATATATGTTTCTGGCTGTATCTGCCTATGACGGGTGAGAACAGCAACACTACTGGTTCCTGAACTTGTTCACCTCAACACATGATAGTTGAAAACTTGAAAAAAATTCTCTGATTTAGCCGCATATTTTTGCGCATTTGACCTGTTGTCAACTAACTACTCTGAGGTCTATGCTCTCACTCAAGCTTGCACTATAGTCCAACACACTGAGAAGTCTTTGGCCCAACCGTTGGTCACTGGGTGCATAGTATTTTACGTCTGTTCTTTTGTTTTAATGTCATACTGTTGTTTTTCTAGCAGGAGGGGGATTAAATCTGGCATAGACTGGCTGGTGGAACACATGGAAAGAAGTAAACGTACAGAGGCACTAAGGGTGCGTGCTGGCATAGCTGGGCAGATTTAGAATGTTGACCTGCAGTTGCCATCAATGATTTTGTGAAAGAGCAAAGCATTTGATGCAGGGGGCTTCTATTAATTCTGCATGCATATGCATCTCGGCTACTTTCTGCGATTACAAGGTTCATCCTTCCACTTTTCGCTATTACAAGGGTTATCCTTCCAGACTGCCCGGGAATGTTTCACAAATTGTTTGGGTTGTTCAGCCGTTATGCTGTGGTGATGGTGAGATGATTCATTTGGTTTTTGTGCATGGCATTCTTCTGTATCTAAATATCCCATTAGGTGTCGTGTTTATATGATTGCTTTTGATATATGGAAAGTGTCAGTATAGAGGGGTCAAAGAGCGATGTACTTGTGTCATGTTCTTTCTGAATGGGAAAAGAAAAGAAAAAAGGAATCCATTGTAATTGGGGTTCCATTGCATGAGTTGCGGACTTGAATTTCTTATAAAAGCTTAGGAGTTATAAACTTAGAATCACAACTGAATTCATGGTTGGCTTCGATTTTGGTTGATGAACTATGGAAGTGGGAATTAGCAATTCCAATGTGCTGTAAAATATCCTATTTGTTCACGACCCTCGGATTTGAGGGTCGATCAACTGAACAGTGACCTGCAGGGGTTAAATAAATATTGAAAAGAAAGTCATCCACACTCACAATCCTCACCAATTGTAAGTGTACCGTAAGACTCACAATCCTCTCCAATTGTCGGTGTACCATAAGACTGCCATCTCTGATTTCCTATAGAAAACCGTGCTTCAAGTAGCCACGGAGATTAAAGAATACGCACAGTTCGTCAAAGATGAATTATGTGGTATTTTATGCTTGATGTTAATAAACTTATGATCGTGCTCATACGAAACGGTGACATTTGGTTGGTTGCTGTCGGATCTGGGTTATTCACTGCTCTCATTTTCAGCAGAGTCGCGCTTTTACTCCAAAACATCATTCCTGGCAGCATTTTGGCCGGTTTTTATTTGAATTTTTCCTATGAGATTTTTGTGCCCAAACAGGTCTCCAAAGGCAAAATATTTAACTCGATGGGTTATCGCATTGTCAACACACAGAATTAAAGAGATCACTACAACTTCTGCACGACAGAACATGAATCATCGAATCTAATGGCTCCGAGCAGCACAGAAAAGCTGGAGGCCACAGTCAGACTACTAACACAATCAGTGTGAGAAGCTAGCCAGTGACCCATTATCAACAGCTGAGATGGTTCCCTGCAATTTTCAAGCTTAAATATACCCATTGACATTAACAACTATAATCACCAGAGGAGCCTTGAAATTGCTGGCATAACAACTACAGTTAGCATTTCTTGGCAAAGTAATGGCAGAGCTTTACATGCAGTTCATATTTCTCTTTCAGGCTAGGGGATAAACAGCTTCACAAATTGATAATAAACAAAATTTGTTTGCAGGTTACTCACATCCCCTCTAAAGCTAAAGTCTCTTCAGTTCCGGCATGAAGTAGTTGGAACCAAGGTTCCAAAACCCGGAGCCGGAAGAAATCCCGGCTGGCGGCCGGTAATGGTACCAACCGATTACTGGAAAAACCAGCAAAAAACCGGTCACAATTTAAAAATCAAAATTTGAATTTCGAGATGTTTTGAAACCGGTAACCGAAAAACCGGTCAAACTTCAAAAATAAAAAATTGATACCGGACGGTTTTCGGTTACCGGTCTCCACCGGTAAAAACGGTAACAGGCGGTTATCGGCCGGTAACCGCTGGGATTTTGAATCTGGTTGGAACAACCGGCTTCTGATTGCAAAAGACAACTTTTTTTAATTTGAAAGAAATAACATAAGACTTAGTCCAATTTGAAAATGATTCATTTGAGCAATATGTAAATACTACATGCAATTTGAGGGTCTCCTTCAATCACAAAAGGGGAACTATGGATACAAAATGCACACGTAACTAAAATAACCTG
The DNA here is from genome assembly GCA_017311315.1 of Dendrocalamus latiflorus. Lineage (NCBI taxonomy): Eukaryota > Viridiplantae > Streptophyta > Magnoliopsida > Poales > Poaceae > Dendrocalamus > Dendrocalamus latiflorus. Next base: position 32,508,029 of record CM029651.1, on the reverse strand, counting down.
GCTGCATTTGGTGCATAGGAAAGAACAGCTGCCAACAAGAATTCATGTAGGGTATCTTCAATATTGACCTTTTCGAACAGAAGATATATGTTATAAAAAACTCACTAAACGCACTTCTTCATTGTAACTTTATGCAGCACACACACTCAGGGCAATCTACACTACATGACAGGCAGCAGATATCGTATCAACCTAACAAGGATTCCATTTTCCTGAGCTTTCCTGTTAGTGATAAATAGTGACATCATAATGAATTATGGGAATCCAGACTGATAGGTTGCCAAATCAAACCTGTGCATGACAGAAAACATCAAGCACGTGCTATTCCAAATAACCATGTCAATGATTTCTAATCCGTGTTATCCCCAAGATTCTCTGCAACAAAGAGTTCTGAAGGAATGTTTCAAAAATTAGACAAACTAGGAAACAATATAAGCATTTCCAAATATCACGCAGATTGTCACAAAATTAACCCTGTTGTTAACATGGAATTCATTAAAGAAATGATGGTAACGTTTAGGGCAGTTGGTTTGCACATTATCTAGGCCATAAAGGGTAGCTACCTTTTTGCTTCAGTACAAAATTTCATTTATTAAATATTTTTAATTGCAACTTAATTTTTGTTCCCAGGCATAAATTTCACCTATGAATCCGTGCTTTTGCTTGTGTGTGTGTGTGTGTACATTAATATGACATATCAAAAGGCAATTTAAGAAAATCATATTTGATCGCTGAATCCAGAATGATGATTAAGAGGAAGGTAGAGCTGCATGATGAAGGCACTTGTGTGAATGATAAAGAGAATAAATGACTGTCCACAGACCAACTTGCACTTCTGGTGTATAACAGGAAGGTTCATAGGCATTGGAATAAAACTGAAGTAACCCAAATCAGACACCTAAACGATTGTGAAACAACAGCTATTGCAAGCAGACCATTTTGAGGACAGCAAATTACCAGGAGATGCAGACCATTATGAGGTCAACAATGCACCAGGAGATGGTTACCAAGCAAATGCTCCAAATAAAATGGAATTTTAGCAACTCGGGACATCTTGTTAGTTTAATAGATTTCAGCCGACAACAATAACCATGATTTCTGCCAATATGCTTCTTTAAAATAAGATATGACCATGATTACATGAGTGGATCCTAATAACAACAATATGATCATGATGAACAGAAATCAATACCATATTGAATAGAGGTCATCAGCTTATGCACAAAATCCTAAGCAAGAAGACAAAAAAGCATTACAGTATCGACTTCATAGTAGAATGATGTGCTTAGTAATGCAAAGTCAAATCATTATCATATGACTAACATATGCCTTCCTAACAGAAAAGGTTTTATGCAATCAGAAAGAAGAGCCAGCTTCACTGACTTTCTCTCGGCGACTTCTCTCACCATTGTCCCTTGAAGAAGCTGAAGTGGCATGATAAGCATAATTAATCAAACCATTCTCAATCTATGAAGCATTATTTCCGTCGCAAGAAAACTCTACAAATTTGTTTGCCAAAGACAAGTCCGTATCCCCAGCTAATTTGGAGATAGCACAAAGTTGCACAGAGTACTTTTATGGCAGATCATGCCTGAATGGTATGACTCCGTCGCTAGCTAACTAGCTAAGTAACAACAAGCACTAGGTAGACTACTACTACAACATGAGATAATAGCACAAGAACAACAACAACAAGAATGGTAAGGATCAGTCCTTGAAACATCTGTTTCGACCCGGCTAACCATACAATACTTCTCCAGCACCACAAAACACAATAAGCCACGGCAATAGTTACAGCATCCGCCCAAGATTGTCCACCCTCAAGAAAGGCAAGTTGTGCAAATTCCCTAATATATCCTCTGTTGGATCGACATCCAAATGGAAGCTGCCCATGTCCTCAACCCCACCAGTGACATTAGCCCTGCTGGTACCATCTGTAGCCTGTGCCTCCTCATTTATGTTAATCTCTCTCACCTCCTCTGCACGTCCACTTCCTCCCTCCTCACCCCCAACCCATCCATCCTGTCCAAGAATCGATGGCTCAATGCCGCTCTCCACGCCACCACCGAAAGAACGCTTCTTGAGCCCTGCCCCAACCTTCTTACGAGCAGTTGTCTTCTTGATCCTACCTCTGGATGACCCACCACGAGCACTCCCATTCTGCGGCTGCCGGACACTGCTGCCTCCACCACGGTTCCCATAGTTCCTAATAGTGGCACCCCCGCCACTTGGCGCATTGTTCCAAGGGAACACCTTGTAAAACGGCTTCCAGTTGCTACCTAGGTCGGCCGCGTTGGGAAAGCCGAGGGGGAAGAATCCCCAGGCGCAGTGGTACATCTCGGTGCCCGGCACGACGGTCGGCGGGGTAGGGATCTCAGCAGCCACGAACCCACGGCGGCAAGACTCGTTGGGGCACTTGAGCGCGCGGCCAACCAGCTCGCGCGGGTACTGGTGGACGTAGCAGCAGAACGGGCACACCGTCCAGAACTCCGAGAGCTCGGCAGCAGGCTGGGAGGGAGCACCAGGGGGAGGAGTGGTGGTGGTAGTGGAGGAAGGCGGTGGGCGACGGGAGGGATCGGAGAGGAGGGCAAAGGCGTCGTGGACGAGGCGGAGCGCGACGTCCGCGCCGGGGTGGGGGTTGCGGGCGCTGAGGAGGAGCGCGAGGCGGCGGAAGGCGCGGGAGACAGCGGCGTGGTCGGCGGGGTTTGCGTTGGGGGGCATCTGGAGGACGGCGTGCGGGTCGGGGTGGCCGGAGGGGAGCAGCGTCTGGGAGGCGAGGAGGACGTCGGCGATGGCGAGGAGCTCGTCGGCGCCGGGGAGGAGCGGGTCCGCCTCCACCGCGCGCTCGGCGAAGCGCTTGCAGCCGACGAGGTCGCGCGCGCTGAGGAGCTTCCCGGCGATCTCGATCCAGCGCTCCGCCTCCACCCTCCCGCCGGCACCGCCGCCAGCGCCGCTCCCGCCGACGCCGACAGAGAAGTCCATGGTTTTGGGGAAATGTGGTTTTGTTTCGGTTTGGCCCTTTTTGGGGAGAGTCTTATGGTGGGACTTGCGAGAAATTTTGTTATATCACAGTGGCACAAATCACTTTATGTCACCAATCAATACAGCGTGACATATGGCATATAGTACTATAGCAGCTAATAAAAAATTATTTTTTTACTGTTTTATACTGTAGCAACCGATAAAAAAGTTTTTTCCTCGTCCCATCTACAATACAAAACAGTAAAAAAATTATTAGTTGTTACAGTAACACATGCCACCTGTTAGCGCTGCATTGATTGGTGACACAAACTAATTTGTGCCACTGTGATATAACAAAATTTCTCGGACTTAGGAGGGGCTGAGTGGTTTTGTGGGGATTAATTGATACTGATAAATCCTATTAATTAATTACCTCTTTTTTAAGGGGCGCATTTATTTGTTTCTTAGTACGTAAGATGGCAGAGGTAGACCGCACATCATTCATGAAGGGCACACTGTAGTGTCCACCTATCCTTCCAAACACGATCTGGACTCTATCTTGTCTGTCTTGGAGATCATCGGGATCTCTCTCCACTATCTATATCTAAAGGTGAAAACAGATTAGATAGATTCTTATTAATTTGGACAAAAACAAATACGAATTGTTTCCGATCGGAATTTCTTCGGATAATTCTTAGATCGAAAACGCGTATGGATTTTTTGTCGGAAATAAATGCGAATACAGTAAACCTGGTATTCGTCGAATATGAATATGGATTATTTGGATAATACGAAGCTGTATATCTAGGATTTCAGCCCAGCCAAACACCTTGCCCAAACCAGGCCAAGGCCCATTTGTCCATCACCACAACTCCACAAGCCTCCATTAGCGTTCCTGGCTTCCTAATCCTACTGACTGATCGCCTACCTACCACAACCGCCACAGGTCGTAGGCTCCCCCTCACGGCCTCTCGCCCGCCTCCGCCGACTGCCCTATGGGCTACAGCATCTCGCGGTATTGCTTACCTCTGAGTAGGGCTGTAAACGAGCCAAGCTCGAGCGAGCTTGACCTAGCAAGCTCGAGCTCGGTAGAAACACGAGCCGAGCTCGAGCGAGCCTAAGATCAACATCGAACTTTAAGCTGGGCTCGAGCTCGGCTCGAGTTTCTACCGAGCTCCCTCGAGCTCGGCTCGTGTAGGCTCGGTGCGTACCTGCGTGGCCAGATCCCGGTCGAGGAGGGGCGACGCCGGCGGGGGAGGAGGGGCGCCGGGGGGAGGAGAGGCGTCAGCGGCGGGGGAGAGGAGGGGCGGCGGCGGGCCGGGTCGAGGAGGGCGGCGGCGGGGGAGAGGAAGGGCGCCGGGGGGACGAGGGGCAGCGGCGGGGGGCGAGGAGGGGCGCCGGCGGGGGGAGGAGGGGCGGCGGAGAGGAAGGGGACGGGGGGCGGGAGAAGGGGTCGGCGGCGGGGGGGGGGGGGCGAGGAAGGGCGGCGGCTGGGGAGAGGAGGAGGGCGACGAGGGGGACGGGAGTGGGGGGCGGCTGGTGGCGGGGGCGACGAGGAGGGGTGGGGGACGGCGAGGAGGGACGGGCCGCGGGGGCGGCGAGGAGGGGTGGGGGCGGCGAGGGGCGGGGGCCGGGGGGCAGGAGCCAGGAGGGGCGGCGGCGGGGGCCGGGGGGCAGGCGGACGCGCCGAGGCGGGTGGGGATTGGGGAAGTCGGGGAGAGGAGGGAGGGCCGGAGGGGAATGGGATGTGGGGCAGTGGGGTGCCCGGGTGGGGACGTGGGGTGGGATTTTGAGAGTGAGAGGCGGGAGCCGGGAGGGAGGGGTGTGGGGAATTGGAGAGAGGTGAAAAAAATCTTAAGCTCGCGAGCTATTTGAGTTCGGCTCGTTAAAGCTCGCGAGCTTAAGATGAAACTCGAATTCGGCTCGTTTGGAGCTCGAGCCAAGCTCGAATCGAGTCTAGAGCGAGCCAAGATTGAGCAGCTCGCGAGCCTCGAGCTTTTTTTACAGCCCTACCTCCGAGGGCTCCTCTGCGGCTTCTTATGTGAAGTTGATGTCTTGGAGCCTTGGATCTGGTTCTTGTTGCACATTTGCGCACTGGGGATTTGGTTTTTAGCTGTCTGTTGAAGGTGAAATCTTTGAGCCTATGCTATCAATGCTTCTGGTGATTTGCTCAAGTACAAGGACTGTGAGCATGTGAGCTAGAGTGGATGTCCGGTTTAGTCTGATCGAATCAATCCCCTAAAATTAGGATTGAATCAGAGTTTGTCTAAGTTATTTCCTTTAGCAGTGTTAATCTTTCAGCTCATACCCTCACGTAGCCAAAAAGAATTGTTACTATCCGTTTGGCTGGGTAGTACTGTACTACTATGTGATGACCCTTTTGCTTAATACAATGATTTTAATCCATTATTATTTTGATAAGGAAACTAGAAAAGTATAAATAGGAATTACTGGCTTGAGGTTCCATTGTTGTCACCCCTGCACACAAATCCTACTGCTTATAGGCACATCGCAGATTTATGCCTCTCTGAGGCTGGGGCACACACTATTCTACACGAAAATGCATTTAAACTCATGTCTATTACATTGGAATTGTAACGTCCGGAAATTTTGAATTATAGGAAATGTGTAGCGCTTGAATTATGTTGAAATGTATCTTCTCGATATTTGAAATTTAATGGATTTCCTTTGGATTTTGGTTGAGGTTCCAACAATTGGAGAAAAATATGAAAAATAAAACTAATAGAAAGTCATGAAGGAAGTGTGAAGATAATAGAAATTTATAATTTGAAATCAAATCTGAAAAGATTATCCATCAATTAGGATAGGAGAATAGAAAAGGGGAAGAGTATAATTTGAATCAAAATTTGAAATTTCACCTTGAGCCTAGTAATAATAATAATAGTAAAACTAATACTAAAAATAAAAGGGATGAATAAATTTGTGTATATAAACATATACCATAATAATAAATAAATAAATACAATCATAATGCTAGTAATAAAGAAATGAAATAGATATAAGTACATAAGTAAATAAATAAATATATGTGAATATATAAGTAAATATATATGTATATGTATATATATACATATATAATAAGATAATATATATATATATATATATATAATACTCGGCCTAGCCCGAGCCGGCCCAGGCCAGCCTAGTTCTTCCTCCTCCCCCTCCGTCGCTTCGGTAAGGCCGAAGCCATGCCTCGCCATCGCTGCCAAAGCACGCCTCCCCGCCGCGCCTCGCGAGCTCTGCCGGTCACCGCCTGCTATCGCGCCCATACTGCTGATGACAGCCACAGTACCCGTTGCCGCGTCATGCACAGTGCCGCCATCACGTCGTCCCGACCACCGTGCCGGTCACGCCGCCCCCTGTCACGCACAGTGCTCCCGCTCCGTCACATCCGCCTCGACTCGCGCGTTGTCACTGTGCAATCAAGCCCATGCCCTGAGCGCCGTCTCGTCCCGAATTCTGTAGAAACGCCGCTGCCATGCTATTCGCGATGACCGTCCAACTGCTCCCATGTCGCCTGCCACTTTTCCATGGCTATAAAAGCCCGCTCTCACGTCTGACAGCTTTGCCACACTTCGCTCCCTCTCCCACTCAAAGCAATCGGCCTCCCGTGCACCATAGCTCGCTGGCGACGTTTCTTCCCCTAATTTGGCCGGTGAGCAATCTGCTGATTGGAGCTGCCGTGGTCCGATTTCTCCCCACCGAAGCATCCTCGGAGCATCACGACACCGTTCCCCTCCTCGGCCGGACCTCCCACTGCCTGAGCTGAGCCTGTACCGTGCGCCTCCTCCACCCATCGCCGTCGCACGCCGCCAACTCACCATAGCCACTCCTGAGCTGTGCCGACCCCGAGGTAGGCTCCAAAGCTCGCCTAGATGCTCACCTCTCGCTTGATTGAGCTTCGATGCCGTGCACCACCGTAGTCATTCTTCCCTTGTTTCGCCACCGCCCACGGTCATCGCCAGCCAACGCCCTGGCTGAATTGGCAGGTGAGACTTCGCCTACGGGTAGGCGCGGGCGTGAGCAACCCATTTTGGGATGCTCAGCTCCGGCCGCCATCTCCTCCATCGGCGGCGAGCTCACCGAGCGTCGGCACGAGGAAGAAGACACTATAGCTACACAGTTAATTACAGTTAAGACAATTAGTTAATGTTAATGATGAGTAATTAATACTAATGATGAGTAGTTCAAACAATTGCTCACTGAAATGTGGGCCATGCCCTTTAATTAAACAGTAACCAGTCCCACCTGTCATAGGTACATAGAAGGAAAATAAAAATAAAAGAAAAAGAAAAATTCTGCTGTGGACCCCACCTGTCAGATTTTATTTATTTATTTTCGGATTTATTTAGACTGAGGAATGTAGATACTTCACCATATTTTGCAAAACACATTTGCAAACTTTAGTATCATGCATACAAGTATCAAACATCAATCTCAACAAATTGCAAAATACATTTGGACACTTTTAGAATCATGACACAAGGATTAAATATGAGTTTCAACCATTTGCAAATCATATTTGCAAATATAAACATCATATCATAAGGAATGGAAACATGGACTTCAAACACTTGCAAAACACATTTGCAATGCATAGTCCCATGTTACAAGGATTCATCACATGAGCTTCAACTATTTATAAAACACATTTGCAAATACAAGCCTTATGCCAAGATGAGCTATAAGATGTGAGGTTGAGCTACCAACACATGACGAGACTCAAGGTACTAAACATGACCCCTCTTAATAGTACGGTAACCTATACTAGCAATCCGGTCTTCCAACTAAACTCCAAGACCGGTAAAAGACTAAGAACACATCCTTAGCCCTAACTAGTTATACATTTATCTTGAGCATCCTCTTGAAGTTTGATGACGTATATCATTACTTCAAGTCCGGGTTATCGTCTTGACATGCATCAACACATGATGCATCCACTTCTTGAACTCCATCAACACATGATGGGTTTTCACTTGACTTGATGATCATCTTCTTTTGGACATGCATCAACTCATGATGCATTTTTTCTTAATAGCCTTCAACACATGAAACCATCTTCCGTTTAGACTTGATGATCTTCAACACATGAACTCATCCCAATCATCCTCATTTGTGGCACACTGGCACCTAACCTATTCATCTAACTCATGAAAAATGTTAGTCCACAAATCAATTAGCATCAATTGCCAAACTTCACCATTAACACATAATGGAGGGACTAGATGTAATAATCTTCTTTTTTTTGGTAATTCATGATAATCTCAACAAAATATGAGATAAAGATAATATTTGAGTGTACAACATGTACACAACACTTGTATATTCTAAGATAAGTTTTTTTAAGCAAAGATTACTTTTCCGGTTGTCATTAATTATTCAACCATTAACACATAATGAAGAAGTTAAATGACAACCAGATTGCAAATGAGTATATATACAAACTACACAAGCTATATATACTCAAAGAATGTATTTCAAAATAAAGATCCTAACTATATATATTAAAGAAAATATGGATCAATACTTATGAAACATCAAAATATAGAGTGAATTCCTCCTAAATGTGTGCATACAAGTATGTATAATGAAGACATATGCACATATTCATTTTGGACTATTTGTGGAGTTCAATTTATATTTTGGATCCAAGGAATGCACTAATATATGAGAATGTGATTTCGAATGCATAACTCTTATGGTTTTCACCTTTTCATCCAAATGAGACTAATAAATAATATACTCAAACAAGCATGTTGTTTGTCATTTAGTCATCTATTTGGAAGTGAGGAATGCACTACGATTATAAGAAAGATATCGAATGTATATCTCAATGATTTCACCTTTTCATCCATGTGAAATTAAGTAATATCATAATCAATAAACAATGTTAGTCTCACAAATGCATTTGTCGTTATAACCAAAATCTTGTAATAGTATTTGTTATTATCACCAAAACCAACTTAAATGGAGCTTAATCTTTCAAAGGTACTGGAAGCTATATTATGAATTTAGAAATTTGATTCAATCGATTCGAAGTTTGAACGATGAAGAATTGGTTATCAGAAATTTTGCCAGAGGAGAAGAGGCTAAAAAACAAAGTTTACAATTGGGACAAGGCTGCAAGTGAGATAGAGAGGGAAAATAGGAAATAGAATAGGCAACCATAGCAGGGTGCGGCAGCTTTGGTGGGCAACATCGCAGGTGAGGGACGGCACTGCGAGGTGGCGACCGGCAAAATGGGTCAACGTGGTCCCTGGGGAAGTGGTGGGAGGTAGTGGCGCAGACAGCGGCACACAACGGCGACTACGGTTGGGATGGTGGCCAGCGCGGGTGGGTGCAGGTGGTGATGTTTCAGCGATGGCCAGCAAGGGTTTGTGCAAGCACAGGCATAGCACGGGTTCAGGGAATATTCCCGTGTAGTCGGCTTGGGCAGAGGATGGTAGGAGAGGTGGGGCGACGGTGGCTAACGAAGAAATGGGGCATGGCGCAGTGGTGACTCTCCATGATTACACCTTGCCCCAATTGAGGTATGGCGCAGGTAGAGGAGGTGGTGGAGATGGTGCGGGTGCGAGCAATCAAAGTTTGGCTCACTGGAGATGATGAATCGATGGCAAGAGGCGAATTCAGTCGGTTTTGAGAAAAATTTGATTTTTATTGATTGGCCACATAAAAATCAAATTAACTAGGAGGATGGGTTTCTTGGATGCTAAAACATGAGGTGAAGCCAACGGTTTCAACAAAAACTCACTAGAGAGGGAGGTTGCAGTGGAAGTGCACGGTGACAGGCATGGGTGAGGCGCGAGCAACAACTTCGACAGAGCAGTGTGTTGGGTTGATCTCGGCTAACAACCTCCGAGATCTCAGGGAGGTCACGTCCTCCACCTCGCGCCCTGATCGGGGGCACAACCAATTGTGACTTGGTTTTGGTCCCAGTCACCTAGCGCCAAATAAAAGAGGGTTTTCGGCAGGGCCATGTATGGCAGTTGAGTTAGACCACGAAAAACTCTAACAGACCCAATCCATCACGGGCGCTACGGTGAACGAAGACCAGACCTTCTCCGTTCGTGTGCACGACGATTAGCGCAACTCCGGCGACCTCCTTCACGCAGTCGGCCACCATCATCTCTGCTTCACCATCCCAACCCATGGCGTTTTCCAGTTCGGGTATGTAAGATTATGCTTCCGCTCTAAGTACTTTAATTAGGTGTTCATGATTTAGATCTAGGGTTAAGAATAATGCTTATGTTTAGACTTAGATTAAGCTCACATTTGGTATCAGAGCAATCCTAGATTTGTCATGAACACAATTAGAACCTCCCGAACTTGGATTAAAGGCTCGGTTTCAAAGTTTTAATGTCTCGGCAAAGAATTTAGAAGGAGGTGATTTGATTTTATTTTGCAAATCCTGATGAAGGGTCCCAAGATCCCGAACCAAAATCCCCCAAATTGAAACCTTAGATCTGCGGAAATTCAATAAAAAAAAGAGGGGATCGGGACTTACCGTGAGCGCATCGCGCCGCTCGGGCCGTCGCCGCGTCGCTCGGGTCGCCGCCGGTGCCGTTCTCCGGGCGCAGCCGCCGCACCGCGTCGCTCGGGCCGCCGCCGTGCCGTTTTCGGGCGCCGCCGTGCCGTTTTCAGGCGCCGCCGCTCCGCGCCGCTTTGCGTCGCCGGCGCTATGCCGCTCCCGCCGCATGCACCGCCGTCGCTTGTGCCGCCGCGTGCGTCGCCTCGCCTCCACACGTAGCCGCCCCGAGCGCATGCGCTGCCGCCACCGTCGCCTGTCCACCTCTTGCAGGTGGAGAGGAGCCAAATGCCCCTAGGGTTAGGGCTCCAATTTTTTTTGTCCTGGCCGGATCTCCATCACAGCCATTTTTTTCTTTTTCCCCATCCGACGGTTAATATTAATCGGCTAGACAATTTTTGTGGGCCGGTCTAGGCTGCGCGCGTTATGGGCCGCTCCCGCGTGCGCATTTTTGGGCCCCGCCCGCGGGTGAATTCTATGGGCTGGGCTGCCGTGCGCGTTTTCCGGCCGGGAGCATGGAGTGAGCTGCGCGCTCGTGCGCGAGAATTTGGGCTGTGGGTGCGTGCGAAATTTGTTGGGCTGGCTGCGCGCGCGTGAATGGTAGGCCGCGCCGAGGCATTTTTGGGCCGTGCAGCTTTTCACCCGTGTGCAGAGTTTTGGGCCCTGTATATTGGGCTGACCGGATTCTTTTGGGCTGTTTCCCTTCGGGGCCGGCTGCAAATAGGATATTTCCCTTTTGTTTTTCAGTGCATTTTCTTATGTCTTATATCTCTTTTATGCACTACTTTTAATTACTTTCAGTAGCCCAAATTTCATGTATCTTTACCATATTATTATGTATAATCTCTGATTAAAATTGAACCAATGGGATATTTTAATTTTGAGATTTTATGATTAATTTTGGCATTATGTATACATATAGTTATATTATGACCAACGTTATTTATAATCATATGTCACGATATTATTATGTTTTGTCTCTAATTAAAATTGAACCAACGAGATATTTTAATTGGAGATTTTTTATGTTTTTGGCATTTTGTATGCATATGATTACATTCCGATCAACGTTGTTTGTAATCATGTGTCGCCATATAAAATTATTAAGTTCTTTTTCATTTTCTACCCAACGGTGATATGAATTAGAACTGTAGTTTGCATGTTATTAATCAGACCAACGTAGGGTTAATTACATGCAATATATATTTATGATATTTCTAATTTTTGCCCTGTATTTTGAAATTTAGCACTTAATGCATCAAACGTTGCCGCCACAATTGATAACATTGAGCAGCTCATGGGGAGCAATTTTCCCATGTGAAAAGAACGAATTCATGTTGTCCCTTGTGTTTTGGACCTTGACTATGCCTGAAGGATAGCCGTTCCCATTCCTCCCACCGAAGGTGAGGAGAATTTTGATGAGAAAAAGAAAATTTACGAGGCTAATGTTGAAAAATGGGAGCGGTCTAACCGCTTATCACTAATGATTATGAAGACCTCTATTTCAGTCGGGATTAGGGGAGCAATCCCCGATTCCGAAAATACTAAGGAGTACTTGGCTTCAATCGAGGGGAAATTTTATAGACTCCACTAAAGTTTATGCCAGTACTTTGATTCAGAGGCTCTTAACCACTAAGTATGATGGGTCCAGCAGCATAAGAAAGCATATCATGATGATGACTGATATAGCAATACTAAAAAAAAGGGAGCATGAGCGATTTGATCGCCATGTGTGTCCAGAAGAAAGAGAGAATAAGAACATAAAAGAAGAATTTTGCTCTTCATGTTGGTGTCTCTAACAAAAGGAAGTTCCAAGGGGACTTCAAATCTAAGAAAAAGCTGCAATTCTCCCCTAATTCAGACAAGTCGGGGCCTAAAGTGCAATATGCACCTAAGCCTCATGTTGCTCCCACCGGAGCATCTAAAGGGGGGAATGTCTTTTCTGCAAGCAGCCAGGGCATTTCCAAAAAGATTATGTGCAATGCTAAGCGTAAAAATAATGATGAGACTTCTTCGAAACTGTGGCACTATCGTTTAGGCCACATTTCGAGGGGGAGAATGGAGCGTCTCATTAAAGAAGAAATTCTCCACCCATTAGTTTTCTCTGCCTCAGACCATTGCATTGATTGCATTAAAAAAATATATGTTAAGCAAATAAAGAAGGGAGCCACTCGTAGCACAGGACTTTTAGAATTAATTCATACTGATATTTGTGGTCCTTTTCCTGTGACATCAGTGGATGGTTTTTGATACATTCATCATATTCACTGATGATTTCTCCCGTTATGGTTATATCTTTCCCATTAAAGATCGATCTGAATCACTTGACAAATTTAAGGCTGAAGTTGAAAATCAGCACAACCTAAGAATTAAAGTGGTAAGATCAGATCGTGGGGGAGAATATTATGGAAGACATGCCTCTTATGGGCAAATTTCTGGCCCTTTCGCTAAGTTCCTTCAGGAAAATGGCATCGTTGCCCAGTATTCTATGCCGGGCGAACCTCAGCAGAATGGTGTAGCTGAAAGACGCAACCGTACACTTACGGATATGGTACGGAGCATGCTTAGCCATTCTAGTTTACCAATTGGCTTGTGGATGAAAGCACTAAAGACAACCGCACATATTCTTAATCGGGTTCCTAGTAAATCAGTACCTAAAACACCTTATGAATTATGGACTGGGAGGAAACCGAGTATGAAATATTTACGAGTGTGGGGTTGTCGTGCTGAAGCTAAGTTATTTAATCCACACATTGGGAAATTAAATCCTAAGACAGTAAGTTGCCATTTTATTGGGTCTGACAGATCGAAAGGGTATCATTTTTTATTGTCTTGATAGGATAACTAAGTTTGTAGAAACAAAGCACGTTGTGTTCTTAGAAAATAATGAGGACCTGGAGCCCAGGAAAATAGATCTTAAGGAGAAGGGGATTTATGTTCCATCACCGCTCATCCCAGAGACCTTTATTCATGTGCCTCAGGCGGTTGCACCTCCAGTAGAGAATACTGTTGTTGCACCCACTGTTGAGGTCTCTGAAATTCCTGATGTTAGACCTAATGAAGAGCCTCGGCAGTCTCCTGAAATAACTATTGAACCTCTTAGAAGATCACAGTGGGAGAGAAGATCTGCCATTCCAAATGTTATGTTGTCTATATGAATGAGGATGTTAATGATATAGGGAAGGTAGATGATCCCACCTCTTATAAAGAGGCCATAATGAGTGAACATTCTTCTAAATGGCTTGAAGCCATGGAGGATGAACTAAAGTCTATGGGCACTAATGATGTATGGGATTTAGTAGAGATTCCCGACGGAGTCAAAATAGTAGGCTGTAAATGGGTCTACAAAACCAAGCATGATTCTAAGGGAAATATCGAAAGGTTCAAAGTAAGGCTCGTAGCAAAAGGCTTCTCACAAAGAGAGGGGATTGACTATAATGACACCTTTTCTCCTGTCTCAACTAAAGACTCATTCAGAATTGTTATGGCACTTATAGCTCATTATGATTTAGAGTTGCATCAGATGGATGTTAAGATGACATTTCTTAATGGCGACTTGCAAAAGAATGTTTACATGGCTCAACCAAAAGGTTTTGTCGTGGAAGGCAAGGAGCATATGGGATGCCGACTTAAGAAGTCCATTTATGGCTTAAAACAAACATCAAGGCAGTGGTACCTCAAATTCGATAAGATCATAAGGAGTTTTGGTTTTAAGGAAAATGAAATTGATAACTGCATATATGTTAAGTTCAAGGGGAGTAAATTCACCATCTTAGTACTTTATGTGGATGATATCTTATTGGGCAGCAGTGATAAGGACATGCTGTTTGAGACCAAGAGATTTCTTTCATCTAATTTTGATATGAAGGATCTCGGTGATGCCTCTTATGTTCTTGGCATTGAAATTCATCGAGATAGGTCTAAAGGAATATTAGGTTTATCTCAGAAGGCATACATTGACAGAGTACTGAAGAGATACAATATGCATAAGTGCTCTGGCTCGCCTGCTCCTATTGTTAAGGGCGATAAGTTTGGTACATTTCAATGTTCGAGGAACCAATATGAAACTGATCAGATGAAGTCGGTTCCTTATGCTTTAGCTGTCGGAAGCATCATTTATGCTCAAGTATGTACACGCCCTGATTTAGCTTTTGTAACCGGGATGCTTGGCAGATATCAGTCAAATCCAGGACCGGACCACTGGAAAGTCGTTAAGAAAGCTTTGCGCTATATGCAAGCTTCTAAGCATTTCATGCTCACATATAAGTTTTCTGATAACCTTGAAGTTATTGGTTATTCAGATTCAGATTTTGCGAGATGTGTTGATACTAAGAAATACACATCAGGTTATATCTTCATACTCGCTGGAGGAGTTATCTCGTGGAAAAGCTCCAAACAAACCCTTACGGCATCTTGAACGATGCAAGCTGAGTTTGTGGCATGTTATGAGGCTACCGGGCAGGCTGTATGGCTTAAGAACTTTATCCCGGGACTTAGAGTGGTAGACAGCATATCTAAACCTCTCACTTTATACTGCGATAATGAACCCGCAGTCTTTTATGCAAATAACAACAAGTCAAGTGGTGCTGCCAAACACATTGATATTAAGTATCATGTTGTTAAAGATAGAATCCAGAATCAAACCATAAGTATCAAGCATATTAGTACTAAGTTAATGCTTGCGGATCCGCTTACCAAAGGCTTACCACCCAATATTTTTCGTGATCATGTTGCCGGCATGGGTTTATTGGAAAGCCTCTGATTCTGGATAAAAAGGACCTTAAAGAAAAACAACTCCCATTAAGTATAATGAATATCCTTTCGAGATAACATAGTACACTATAGGTACTGGGGTTGTATGACACTTTATTGGCTATGCAACACATTGCCTTGGTATGCTGTTTTATCGAGAATGGACTTATGATGTTAGCCTTACGATCAAAGGGGAGAATGTTGGGTTGATCTCGGCTAACAACCTCCGAGATCTCAGGGAGGTCACGTCCTCCACCTCGCGCCCTGATCGGGGGCACAACCAACTGTGACTTGGTCTTGGTCCCGGTCACCTAGCGCCAAATAAAAGAGGGTTTTCGGCAAGGCCATGTATGGCAGTTGAGTTAGACCACGAAAAACTCTAACAGACCCGATCCATCATGGGCGCTACGGTGAACGAAGACCAGACCTTCTCTGTTCGTGTGCACGGCGACTAGCGCAACTCCGGCGACCTCCTTCACGCAGTCAGCCACCATCATCTCTGCTTCACCATCCCAACCCATGGCGTTTTCTAATTCGGGTATGTAAGATTATGCTTCCGCTCTAAGTACTTTAATTAGGTGTTCATGATTCAGATCTAGGGTTAAGAATAATGCTTATGTTTAGACTTAGATTAAGCTCACACAACGCACAAAGGTAGGGAAAAAGCTTGGGGATTGCATGGTGACTGATGTGAACTTTGGCCTCCAATTTATAGGTTGAAGAAGGGAATGAAGAAGCTTGGCCACGACGGGATTGATGATGATTATTTTGGGTTAGAGGCTTCAATGCACGTGAATAAGGGTGAAAATGGCCGATTGATGGCGCTATGAATGTGGTGGCTTGATGGCGGCGATAGTTTTCAGGGGAAGGGCGGCTTGGCCGAACGGCACAGGCGGCTACCACAGTGGTGTGCAACTTAGTCTAGAGGTAGCGCACGGCACAGAGCGAACAGAGTAGAGGAGACAACAAAAAGAAAGAATAAGAAAGGAGAGAGTGGCCGGTTGGGCCAAAGAAAATTGGCTCGACCCAAAAAAAATAAGTTTTGGCCACTAATTTAGTACAAAAAGATGTTTTTTTTTTGGATTGTGGCTCATAACTTTTGGTTAAGATATAATAAAGAGTGATTGCTGAAAGAAGTATAAGACATGAATCATCTTATATGCTACAGCTATCAGGAAGGCTGATATGGTGCTAAACTAGTTGCCGATTTGTCTACCGCTATTATGCTTGCCATTTTAACAGCTGTTGTGCTGCATATTATATTATGCATTTTTTTGTCTTTTTGCTTGTCACTGGGTAAGGGGATCGATTGGCTGGTACTTATTGAATGCAGTGATCAGTAGTGCATGACTGCATAGTTTAAGATTGTCCATGATTCTCATATATGCATGTCCTGAACATTATGTGAGCAATTTATGCCTATTTTTAATTCTTAGGATAGCTTGGATGAATAGCCCTCTTTCGTGAGTAAGGATGCTATTTATTAAGCTTGTGCTTAACTAAAGGTTGTATATGTGCAATCTGGATTCTGGAATGACCTAAATTATCCATTAGGTTACACTGGTTATTTGCATGAAATGTCTTTGGTCTGTCTTTTGTGTATAATCCACTTGTAAAAGCATGCAATTGGTAAGTTCCTTTGAGCTTACAGCTGTATGATTTTTAAAAAAGTTTTTCACTCCCATGTATTCAAATTCATGAGTTGTTATTTGAAGTTCCAATCGCATTATTATGCTTTAGGGGTTATCATGCTTTAATTCTCCAGAAAATAACAACGGCTGTTTTTCGTATGTTTCTGCTTTGAATAGGACCAAGGCATCTCAGTTCTCACTGATGCAATTAAAGCTTGCACAGCAGAGATTGAAAAACACAGGGGAAAGTTGATAGTGAAAGAACCACCCTTAGCTGTAAGTTTTCTGCATTGGCTGATATGTATTTTCACATTTAATTGCATGTTTTAAAAATTAATGCTGTACGTACTGTTTATTTTCAAAACTAATAGTTTGACCCAGCTCAGGAAGCTTTGTGTTATTTGTATTTCATAAACAGGTGAGTGAGAGGGAAGATAAGCTATTCAGTGAGCACATAGATACACTGATAGAGCAACACGTGGAGGTTGATGGTGACGATGACAGTGAGGAGGAAGATACAGGAATGGGTGATTGAGGCTCTATTAATTGATTTGGATGAGATTTGTTGTATAGCACCAGCCAAGATCTTAAATCATCCTATTTGAAAGCTGTTCCTTGTTAGGTTTTGGTGGCTGTGCCCCTTTTGAATTGAATTCACTGAGTGTTATCTGTGGTGTTCACGTTTTGGGGTTCAGCCAGTGCTGGGGAAGCATTTACTTTGATTCAAGTATTTTTCTTGCGAGTGAAACATAGTTCTGTTGCTATACAAGTATTTTTGGTTCACCATTTGTACTGCACTTCAACTGTTCATAACTATACATGCAAAATTTTATCATATAATACCGCGTCGTCTGATTGCTTGCTCTTCCGTTACAGCGCTGCAATTGTTGTTCTGGGTCAGCCTGCCGATCTGGATTTGGCCTGCCTTTCCGTTTTTGTCGTTTCTGTCCAGGTCCATGTAATATCTTTTCGTTTTCTTTTTCTTGCTATTTCGAGCCAAGCATATATGGATTCCAAGGAGCATGCCGAGCCGAACCAACTGCTGGTGGAACTGCACTCGGTGACACTGGTGAGCAGAGCAGGCGACGCGACACAAGAATTATGAGGTGAGACCTGCAACATGCTGATACAAGGAGGTGTTAGAGCAGATGATACGAGGATATCAAGTTTCAGATTTACTTTCGTGAGCTCTTGATCGAAGCAAGCATCTGGCATTCGTAGATAAAACCAAAATACAAAAAGTCAACTACTATTGATGCTTAGCTATACATTTTTTTGGTGCAGTCAGCAAAGAATTTCCAATTTGAAACAAACCAAACACAAGTCAAAGCACTTTCTTCGGTATAGTAAAAAGATACATTTTTTTCCTTTTTGATATTCGAAAAGAAACATTGTTAGACACAACTATGCCATTATTAATATCTACTTGTCTTCCTGCAACTATCGTACTCTTTTCCAATAACAGTTAATTGCGTGAAGTTTTCTTCTCATCAGAACTTTAATGATTTTTGCTTATGGAGCTGGTGACTGAGTTATGCTGCTGATCATGCTGAGTGCGATGCATGGCTGGTCAACAGGCACCTGCGCAGATTGTGGCCACAAGGTGATTTTAGTTTTAGCACCCAATTATATATCTTGACATTAAAAAATATGATACCTCAAAATGAACTTGTTGTATAAAGGTTAAAAGGTATTGCTTACAAAATGTCCATCTCCAAGAATCCAGTAGAAGTGCAGGTTATTGTAAGACCTGACAAAGCCCTTGGTGACTTTGGTAGAGCCACAGTATAGTGTCTGCCTTGGCAAGCTCAAGAAGTTCTTCAGCCCACTCCTGAAAATTTTCAAGTGACTAAACAAAAATATTTTGCAAATCCTACCACGCGAGAGACTAGCATTCTTGAGCTTCTGCACCCAAGCATGCGCTCCAGCTGTCGAGACAATTACATCAAGCTTCAGAAAAGAAAATGTACTGAACTCAGAAGAATATAGCATGTTGGGCAATTATTGAAATGTTTTAACCTTGATATTGAAATTCCGGTTGCTGTTTCTTTACATATTTGCATGTACAGACTTCCCAAGAATGTTGTACTTTGCAACTTGCAATCTATGTATGGCCATAACTAACAAGGCTGAAGGAGCCAGCATTTTTCTGGAAAGAAAGAAGTCTTTTTCTGGAGGCTGTTACCACGTTCAAAAACAAAAGATGTTGTTGCAGGTTGCAACATCCAAAATTACAAAATTAGCTGAAATTCTGGAAGGGATACAGTCTTTTCCATTGGACCCTGTCATAGTGGCCTGCTTTTAGCAAAATTCCCCCTCTTTTTTTCCTCCCTCAATTACTTTCTCGTATGACAAGATAAAAGACTATGCCCTTGTGATTGCTCACATCTTGCCAGATCAAAATTATGATCTTGTTTCAGTTTTTTTTTCTTTTGAAAATAGTTCGGCTGCAAAATGCCAAATTACGGTAATTATTTTTGAACGTAGATACTTCATTCATTCATTCAACATGGAGGATCCATTAGAACCACGCTTTTCCAAACACACCACTGCTATTTGTCATGAATCCCATTGATGTTCAGTTATGCAATTACACCCTTATTTGTGTGCTACGTTTAAGAATACTAAACTGTGCTTGTATTGCTTGTGCTAACTTTACGTCCCTCTCATGGTTCTGCAGATCACAGAGGAGAATTAACTTGCTGGAGATTGTGTTATGCTGCCGATCATGCTCAATGCAATGCAAGGCTGATCAACTGGCACCTGCAAAAGCAAAACAATTGACAATCCTAAGATAATTCAGTTTTGGCATGCCAATTTTTCACCTTCACACGAGTAATAACAACAATCAGTACAACTTACGAAGTGTCCAGCTCCAAGGATCCAGTAGAAGTGCAGGTTCTTGTATGATCTGACAAAGGCCTTAGTGGCTTTGGTAGGGCCACAATACAGAGGCTGCCTTGGCAAGCTCAAGAAACTCTTCAGTCCATCCCAACTGAAACATGTGATGAAAGTGAGGAATTCGGAGACACTTTCTCAAACATTGCATAAGGGAGAAAAAAAAAGAAAAGCTCTTACTTGAGCTTCTGCACCCATGCTTCTGCGCCGATCGTCGAGCAGATCACATCGAGCTGATTCAGATGAAGGAAATTATACTGAACTTAGTACTCCAAGGTACCGAATATTTAGTTACCAAGCATTGGGGAATGGGGACTAGAAAGAGACTGCAGGGTTGGAAGATCTGCTCATCACCTGTCCATTGTACACTGTGACATCCACACCGTGTGCCAGCAGCTCATCGACCTGTAACAGAAGCACACTTACTTAAAACACAGCAGCATCACATTCACAAATGGCCAAAACGCTCAAATGATCAGTGCATCAGATTCCAGAAACCGCTCGTGCATGCTTGCCTCGTCGATCCTTGGCTTCATGAAATCACCGACGAGCGCGCGGTAGACCGCGTAGTTGATCCCTTGCCACCTGCGGTTGGAAGAAATATTATTCCTCGCTCGTCCCAAGAAAGAAGGATTTTCGCAGAGAAATGCGAAAAGTGATATTGCTGCTGTTGCATTTTCTGAATCCGATGATTGCAGCTGTGATGGTCTCGAAAAAAAAAAGGATTGCATCTATGAAATGGCTGGCTAGCTAGCTCACTGGTGGTCCTTGGGGATGATCTTGAGCTTCTCCTTGACGGCGCCGTTCAGGACGCTCTCGACGGTGTTGTTGGAGCCCGACGTCGACGCCTTGCTGACCAAGTACTCCGAGTACCTTGTCACCTGCAGATTGCTCGCCGACGAGTTCGCCGGTGAGGGGGCCACCGGGTCCATCGCACGGTCTAGCAAGAAGTTGTACAGGTCCTGCACGCGCGCGATCGAGGATTAACGTTAACCCGCGTTGCTGCTGAATTCAGAGCATAAGTGGTGCCGCGTATTTGATGACTTGAAGGCGTATTTGCTTACCGCATGGTTGCTGTTGTTGCCGATGGAATTGTACATGTCGTTCCACGCCTTCTGGGCGCTGGCAAAATGCCCAGCCGCGATCAGCGCCTTCACCGTCTCCGCCCTCCTGACATTCCGCAGCAACAAAATAAAAATGGGAGTGACTAATAGACTATACATCACTCTCGACTAAAAAAAAAGGATTTCAGTTGAATTTTGTGACCATTACATGGAAAACCAAGGACCTAGTATTCCTACCACCTCTCACCTTCCCAGCCGCTCCCCCCCTCTCACCCACGTGGCTCCTGCCTCCTCTGCCATACCTCCACCACCACCTTGCTGCACTGCTGCCTCCACCGTCCATTCCTCCCTCTACAGTCCGGTGCAGGTAAACCCCACCCTAACTAGTGAACGCTGACCTTAAAATGCTGGCTAGAGCATTAAGATGAAGGTGGTGCTCAAATATTTTCCACAAGTAATACGGACTATTCCCAATATTCTCCTCCTCACGCATTACTTATGCACTTCTAAGACTCAAGGAGATGTTGGGAGGCTGGGCTCTGATACCGCTGTTAGATCACAACCTGGCACCATTGCTTGTGCACTTTTAAGACCTAAAGAGATGTTGAGAGCCTGGGCTATAATAGCATTATTAGATCCGGATTCTAGCACTGCTCACAAGCAACCCTCTCAAGCAATAATCTTATAAGTGGTATTGAACCTTCTCTCCTAAAAGACTAGTTAAATAGGTGGAGATTTCTTTATACTTATAAGTTATGTCTTTTACTTTCCGATAAGTAATGTGGGACTTTTCCTTCAGTTTTTTTTAGTGTTGTACAGGAAAACCGTAAAAAAATATACGTAGGGGAAGTGTTTGTTTTCTAATTTCTCCAAGCGAAAAGACAACTCGGTGAGATATTATTTAAGCCGCGCCGGCAGGGTTACTTGTTAGCGTCGTCGGCGCCGTTGCTGTCCAACCTCGATATGTCCCGGAGAAGCGGCCCGTACGAAAGCTGCAACCAAAAACAAACAAAATAAATAAACACTGGTCATTTCGACAAACATTAGAGAAAGTAAGGGTCACGGTGCAAGTGTCGATCGTTCGCTTACCGTGAAATCCTCCGGCGAGATCCAGCTGTCTCCGAGCGCGACACCTGCGCATGAAGAACAAGAACAACTCAGCACTGACATCGACCAGCAATTAATTGTTTCTATCACTACTATAAAAAATATCATCACAAACGATTCAAAAACGTCACCACAGACAGTTTTGTGAACCGTCTGAATTTATAGGTCAGTGATAATACGAGGTCATCACAGACGGTTTTCAAACCATCTGTGGTGCAAATATCACAGATGGTTTTTAGTTATAAACCGTCTGTGATATATAGTTATCATAGACAGTTCTTAACTAAAAACCGTCTGTAATATTCCCTTCTATTCCTAAACCTATTTCTGTTTATTGGCTAGCCTCAGGAAATGCTAACCATGCCTTCTGAAACAAGCAGATCAACATGTACATGTATACATCCAATTCACATCTCAATTCATTTCACAAACATAAAACATCCATATTTATTAAGATTAGAGCCTACCATTACAATATACCAAAACAACGAGCAGGTTACACAACAAGAACAGAGAAAAAACAAATATCCTCTATGCCTTCTCGCCCCTGATGCAACGCATGAGCTGGATGTCTTTGACGTCCACCATCGTCGGCGTTGATTGAGCGTCTGCACGGTTGGCACAAGGTAGTTGCTTATGCGGTGTCTTGCCTCCCATAGACTTGTGCGTCGTCTGCAAGGAGGAGGACAGCAAGGAGGAGGAGAACAGCAAGGAGGAGGACAGTAAGGAGGAGGAGAACAACAAGGAGGAGGAGAACAACAAGGAGGATAATAAGGAAGAGGAGACAAGCAAGGAAACTGAGTTTTGGTTATATTTATAGGGGAGGGAGAGGCGGGAGTTCGAAATTTTTGGCGCGGGAATGGAGAGGCGGAGCTACGATCCGTGGGGTGAGGATTGGTGGATTTTTATTGGCTCTGATTGGGTTCTATATATAGAACCGTCTGTGAATTAGAGCACAAATTTTATATACCGATGCAATATAAACAACTAGTCTGAAAAGATAAAATAGCAAAGTTTTATATAGCTTATATATACTCATTTGAAAGGTTTCGATGAGATCTACAACTTTTCAGTTGAAGCAAAATCCAAATTCCAAAAGGAAGATCAAGAAAAAGGGCAAAAACAGAAACCAAAAACTTGCGACGCAGGTTTAGGTCCAAAGATGGCCGATTTTGGGAGACTTGGAGAGTGACTAGCGCAAGCAGGTCGCTTTTTTTGGATCGGGCTCGTCGTTAGCTTTCCAACGAGTACAAGAACATCGAAAACGGACACCGTATACAAAAGTTATGCCCGTTTTACTGAAGATGTTCAAAACTGAATCATACTCGGACTTAAGCAGGAAACTATGAAAATTTGAGGGATTGCAAGGCAGGAAACGTATCATAGACGGTTTTTATTATAAAACCATCTGTGATATTCAAGTATCACAGACGGTTTTATTATAAAACCGTCTGTGATAATCTGGAATATTACAGACGGTTTTTATTATAAAATCGTCTGTGATATTCCAGTATCACAGACGGTTCAGCGATAAGAATCGTCTGTGATACTCCTTTTTCCTGTCACAAATACCACATACGACCTCCAAATTAAAATCGTCTGTAATAGTACATCACAGACGGTTTCACAAAACCGTCTGTGATTTGACGTCTAGTATTAGGTTTTCTGTAGAAGTGTATCCTTGACCGAACATTAACTGTGGCTACCTCCGAGCGTGAGGTTGAGCTCGCCGGTGCTGATGGCCGTGACGACGGACACGCCGAGCGTGGCTGCGTACTTGCCGCCGTAGGACTCGGCGACGAGGAACAGCGGGCTGCTCTGCAGGGTAGGCACCTCGCGGACGAGCGCCTTGAGGACCGTGGTCATGTCCACCGCCGCCTGCCAGTCGGTCGTCACCAGCAGGCTGTCGTCCTCCACGTAGCTGTACCCCACGCCCACGGGGTTGTCCTGCATGCCGCCATGAGCATGCAAACAAAATTAAGTCGCACACAGTAGGTACGTACGTACTACGTTCAGTATCAATCAGAAGAGCAAGAATCAGGAACAGCTAGCTCTGCGTTTAGTTAGCTACCACGAAGATGAGGTCGGCCTTCTGGAGCCACGTCGAGTTGCGCGGGTTCATGTCGGCGTCCAGCGGCCCGATCTCCACGAAGTTGCCGGTGCCGACCCCCGACGAGCCCTGCCATAAGAAACAGACACACAGCGCGCGAGCTAGCTAGCCCAGTGCAGCTCCGAATGTTTGAAGCTGGCATAGAGATGATCGATCGAGGAGGCGTACCGGGCCGCCCTGCAGCCAGAGGACGGTCGGCCACGGCTTCTCCGGCGAGCTGCTCGCCCTCTGGGGGCTCTTGTAGTACCACCAGAACAGGTGCGCCCCTGCAAATTGAGCGCGCATCATCATCGGCAACACGCGACAACAGCAAAATTAAGTTGCCCTAGCTAAGAAATCAGATGGACACCACCGCAACAACAAGACAAGAGTGAAGTTTATAATGATGGGATGCATAAGCAAACTGGTGAGCATCATGGACGTATGTTACTTGGCCGGACTTCGACGTATCCCCACCGCTCCATTCCATCGTCGGTTCCGGCGGTGATCGCCGAGACCACGATGGTGCGGGTGCACAGCAGAGACACACAAAAGAAGAAGAAGGGCGGGGCAACACACGTGGGCTTGCCCATTGCGCGCTTTTCTCTGCAGCCTTGTGGCTTCTTTGCACTGTACGTTTGGGCAAGCTACGGCGGTCTGGTTGGTTGGTATTAAATAGGGGGCGACCTACGTCAAAATGCCCGGGTTTTTCCTTATGTAATTGCATTGTTACAACCTGATGGCCGGCCTTGCTCCCTTCTAACCTGTGTTTCAACAATTCCAAGAAGAAAAGGTCTCCAGTTTCTGGTGTTTTGCTTCAAGCATGGTGCGTATGGATTTCACCCCCCGCAACTTGTCGCGTTATCATGGGAGCAGTTAAAAGAAACACACACAGACACAGATCATGAAAGAGAGATCATCCGGTGGGAATATTCTCGAGAAGCAAAACATTTTGGCATATTAATTCTTTCACATATCTATACCTATACTAATTCGGCACTTTGAGAAAGCTTCTATGCTAACCAAAAAAAATCTAATATGTATGACGGACCTAAGTTATAATAGCTCAAATTAAAATAAAATACCATGTCAAGTACAATCAACATTAACTGAAATTCAGAATAAAAAATAAAGGAAAATTACCAATTTTATTTCCATACAACTTTCAAAGTAACATATATAAATAACTAAAAGTAGGAATAACAAATAAATTAAATTTATAAAATTAAAAGAAAGAGTCCATATCAAGTAAAATAAAAAATAACTGAAATTTGAAATAAAAAAGCAATTTCTTTCCATTCGACTTCCAAAGAAACATCTATAGATAAATAAATTTCAGAATAATAAATAAACAAAAATTTTAAAATTAAATGAAAGAGTGCATATCAAATACATAAAAAATTAACTAAACATTGGAATAAAGAAAAGGAAAATTAGAAACTTAATTTCCACACGACTTCTAAAGTAACAACCATAAATAACTAAAATTTGAGAAATTAATAAAATGAGAATAAAAAAATTAAAATAGAGAGTCCATGTCAAGTACAATCAAAATGAATAAATTCTAAAGTAAAGTCCAAACAAAATTTATAAGAATAATTAAATGAAAACAAATTGAATTTAGATATGAATTTTAGACTAAAACTAAAAACAAATCCATGCCAAGTACGATCAAAACATGCAAATTTGGAATAAAAGTTAAACAATGATTAAAGATTTTATTTTATGCATAATATGATCTTACCTATACTATTTTCCACATTAATAAAAAATAAGGAAAGAATATAGCGTCCATCGAACAAACTCAAGTTATAGCAGCTTAGATTAAAATAAAAAGTCCTTGTCAAGTATAATCAAAATTAATGGAAATTCAAATAAAAATAGCAATCTCAAAGTAAAATCCATAAATTCTGAAATAAGGAATAAAACTTAGCACGTGATTTATATACAAATTCCAACCTAAAGATGAAGACAAAACACCACGTCAAGCACACATCTAAAAATATCCAAATTCAAACTTAATATAAAAGAATAATAAGATATTTGATATGTATATGAATTCCCAAGTAAAATGAAAAATGTCAAATTTTCCATTCAGAACTTTTTGAAAATTAGAAATTTATTTTTTAGATTAATAATTCAATGAATATGAAAATTAATATAAAATAAAATGATATTACAATTTGATTAATATAAATATATGTGAGGAATCAAATTTTAGATTAAATTAAAATTATAAATTTGATTTTAGAAAAGTCATATAGCAAACTAAATGAAAATTATGAATTTGATTTGTATACATATAAATTAGGGTATGCAATTTGAAAAAATGTAAAATTTGTAAAGGAAAAAATGGTTTCTTGGGTATTAATTGGTTTGAGGCTTCTCTACATCATATTTTGTTTGTGCTCTTTTAATACTTTATATATATCCATCATGGTGTCTGGGCATCAAGCCTCCCTGTCTTTGGATTGCTTTTAGATGTGTGCAAGTGTAATGATATATAATATATCAGGCAAACTCGTTAACATTCATTAATTCAAAAAGGCATCAATTTGGAAAGGAAGTTATTAATTTAACATACCGAATCAATCATGGATGGAAAGTCTTAATCATAGATGAAAAACCTCAATCATGAAACCTGGGCACCATGGTGCCCCTGTTATTTATACTATATATATGTACATATATAGAAGATATCTGGTGAACAAGCCCTTATTTGTGCACATATGGACATACCCAATCTCGACCGTTCGATCCAAAATCCACGGAAGAGATGCTAGCAGGCGCTCCCCTTTCCCACTTATGCAAATTTGCATTTTGGCCCCTAGTGTCCATCCTCTGCTCCTTAGTCCTCCCCATCCCAATATAGCACCCCCCTTTCGCCGCCGCCTCCTCTGCTCTTCCCCATCTAGCGCCTTCCCTTCCCCTCCGGCAGCTCACCTCCCCCTCCACCAACCTTGCGCCCCGGCATCTCCCCCCCGGCTCCCTCCATGGTGTCGCCCCCTCCGGTCTTCCTTGGCGCCACCCCCTAGCCTCCCCTAGTGCCGCCCCCTCTAGCCTCCCTCGACGCCGCCCCACCTCGGCCTCTTGTGGTGCCTTCCCCGGATCCCTCCCCAACTTCCCCTAGCGCCTCCCCCTCCTCCATCCGCGCCTCCCCCCTCCCCTCTGGTACCTGGTGCCTCCGCTCCCCCTCCCCAACCACACACTGCTTCGACAACGGAGGCTTTGACCACGACGGCTTTGACCATGCACTGCTTCGACCACAACAGCTTCAACCATGATACTTTGAGCACGGCGGCTGCGACCATGACACTTGGACCATTGTAGTTTCAACCACAGCTTCAACCAAACGCCGTGATCAAAGACATGGTCAAAATGCCATGGTCAAAGTGCCATGGTCAAAGTGCCCGTGGTCAGGGAGGGGGAGGGGAGGCACTAGCCACCGGAGGGGAGGGGGAGGGGGAGAAGCTAGAGGGGAGGGGGAGGGAGAGGTGTTGGAGGAGGAGGGAGGCTACTAGAGGGTAGGGAGAGGGTGATGCGCGAGAGGGGAGGGGGAGGTGTTGGATGGGGAAGAAACCAGGATAGGGAGGGATTTCAGGATGAGGTGGGCCAAAATGCAAACATGCGTAAGCGGAGAAGGGGGGCGCCTGCTAGAATCTCGTTCGTGGATTTTGGATCGAATGGCTGAGATCGCGTATGTGCATATGTCCACAAAATAGCCCATATTCACTAGATATACTGCCATATATATATATATATATATATATATATATATATATATATATATATATATGTGTGTGTGTGTGTGTGTGTGTGTGTGTGTGTGTGTGTGTGTGTGTGTGTGTGTGTGTGTGTGTGTGTGTGTACACACACATATATATACAAATATGTGTATGTACATACATACATACATACATACATACATACATACATACATACATACATACATACATACATACATACATACATACATACATATGTGTGTGTGTGAATGTCAAATACTTTTCGTTTTTGTAATGTCAATTGATACTACATGCATCGCATAATTTTGTCGTTAGTTTGATGGAAAAGGAAAACATCTAGCCATACATATGGTAATTAGAAATTACCATATCAGCTATTTGATGCCACATTAAGCCACCAACTTTTTTATTTCTTAATTAGTGATGCAATCAAAGTAGCTTTCTTAGTGATGATTTGGTTTCTTCCCCGTTGCATCAACACAAATTTTATATTATGTGCAATTTTTTATAATCTAAAATTTTTATTCAATTATTTTATCTTTTAAAATAGAGACTAAATGTTTTATTTAAGAAGCTAGCCTGTGCGAATCCATGGGTTGATGATTAGTATATATAGTTAGTTACCTTATTTTGAGCAAACTATAATGTTACATTGTTACTCTATGTGGGGATCTCAGGCGTCGAATACCCGAAATCCTCGTTTGTGTTCTGTATTAGTTCCATGATCAGTGGCTAGTGTACATATTCACAATATTGAGTCACATCCATACACATTGCATACAATTAATTTACAATAAAGGGGCAATATATAAGTGATGCATAGTAAAGTTTACAACATATGACTAACCAACCAAATAAATAGTAGTATCGAGAGTAAAGTGCAGCAAAATTCAAGTAAATAAACAAAAAGGTTCAGCGGTGTGCCACTAGAGCCCACAGGCAACTGACTAGAGTTAAGCCCTAGAAAGACCCATCATCGAATTCCGCGGCGCTGGGGGAAAATACGCAATGTCGGGCACATATACCTCATCATTATTTGATCAACTATAATTTAAGCAATGTTGACTATATTGTGTACTTAGCAAGACTTATAGTGTATCACAACATATATATAAATGTAAGGCTAACAATAAATAAGGCTCTATGTTACAAGTTATTTTCAGCATGAAGCAATATTTGTTTGCAATATCGATAATTGTAATTTGCAATAGAATTATAAAGAGCATTTGACATGTAATAAAATAATATTTATATTACTTTAATAATACTAAATCACATCCATTCACATCCCGCCTTGTCTATGATCATCGAACAATTCCAGCCTATGGGCATAGCACACACGACAAATACATGCCATCCCAACTTTTCCAACGAAATAGTTTTGTAAAAATGAAAGCTATACCCATTGTGGCTGCATACAAGCATGCTCATAACCATGAGCACACCTATTTAAATAGTTTTAATACTCTTGAGAGGTTGTACAACTTTACCTATATGAGATGATCAAATACGTACACTCTTGGCAACTACATGCCTCCTTGGGTGTGTGATGAAAGTGATTCTCATATAGCCTTTACATCATCTAGTCCTAACCTTGCACTAGTCCATAGAATGTCGAACCTCACTTGGGTCCATCCCCCAAGTGAGAATTCGAACCCTCATTTAGATCCGTCCCACCAAGTAGGCATTCCCTGTTGTATTGGCAAGCTCTGGTCCCAATGTCTCGGTGAAGGAAGCCCCTACGAGAAAACCTTCCTAAAATGCCCTCACTACTTCTGCCTACCAAAACGCAAGGCTAGTCCTAAATAACTTAGTTAGCTAAAACAGAGCCCATATAACAATGTGATTGTACAGTTAAACTTATATGTGCAGCAATAACGTTCAGTCTTTAATTGACCCGAGCGAGAATCTCCCCTATCTACAAGCAAGAACCTTCTTACATTTGATAGCTCATAATATAACTTGCCCAAATCTAGGTTTTTTTATTTTATTTTATACCAAACTAATAGAGGTTCCTTCTCTGATCCAACATTTTAAAATCACCTATATCCATGAGCAAATTTTTTCGAATATCCAAACTTAGTGAAAGCTAGTATGTGGCTAAGCATCTAGACCACATATCAATGTAATATACCCAAAATTTGGACATTAGCTACTGTATAACTATGTCCTAAAGGCTACAATAGTAAGACTGGCAACTTTTCAAGGAAGTTCAATGCATACAAGTGAATATAACTACCATTACCTACAGGATAGCAATTTTAATGAAATATACACGCATGCATAATAGATTTTGCAAATAATATACAATAATTAAAATAATGATATTAATATGGTTAAAGGAGGTGCTTACCTTGCTCTTGTTACTTAGAGAATGGTTCAGAAGCGTTGTCGAAGTTGTCCGGTGCGACGGTATCTAATTGATAAAATCCAAATATATACAAACATGAGCCAAATGGATTTTAATAGAGATAAAATTTGAATATTTATACATACTTGTACATAACATGATTTTAGAAAAAAATTAGAGATAGAAATCACTAAATTTGGTGTTCGTGTGCAAAAGTTATGGCCATTTGAATTTTGTTTGGTTTGAAAATTACTGAGAAAATGAAAAATGGTATTGTGCTTGAATTTTTATTTTAATTTGTATTTCTCTTTCTAAAGGAAATCCCAAATTTATTGTGTCATTAGACTAACATGTGGGTCCATTCATCAGAATTTTATTAGTTTCCAAATTGACTGACATGTGGGGTCCATTTGTCAGTGGAATGTATTTAAACCCAGATTTTAATTCACGTTTTATTATTATACTGAGGGGTCCCATATGTCAGTGCCATATTTTAATTCTCAGTTTAATTAAAATTCTTTGATTGATTTTATCTAGGCCCACTTTTCATAGACTCATTAGGTTCAAATATGTAATTAGTGCTAATCTTTTCTCTTACATGTGGGTCCTACATGTCATACTATCATGTTTTTAAATATCGTACGCATTTGGGTCCTACTCAAATATGTTAAGCCTAGTTTTAATTAGAGTTTCAATTAACAAATTGGCTTAGGCCAACATGTCATACATACATTAGATTTAAACATGTCATTAGTGCTAAGTTAATCATTCCTGACTGGTGGGGTCCACTTGTCAGCGAGAGGAGAATAGGGCCGAGCAGAGCAAGACTTCGATGAGCTCACCGGTAGCGAGGGGAGCTGCAGCTTGGCCTTAACATGGATGAAATGGAATGACAGTGTCACCGTGCATCTCTACGCAACAACGACAGAATGGTGGACAGAGATGGCTATGCAACGGCGAGAGGCGGCGGCGGTTCTCCAATGAACTACAACATGGCTTAGGTAGGCATGTATTCATGCTAAAACTAATCAATTCGGCTCAAGGTGATGTCGTAAGGCATTTGGGGCTTGGCTCGGGGACCAAGGGTCATCGGAGCGGTGATGGCGAGGTCTCCCATGGCAGTGGTACGGTTGGCACATGAGCTTTAGGGAGTTCCTAGAGTGCTCACTGAGGGCTTGGTGGTCAGAGGTGGTTTGTTAGTGTTGAGCTGGGATTGTGGTGAGAGGTTCCACATCAACGAATTGTGTGTGATGTGAGCTGTAGTTTTGCTTTTGGCATGATGTTACAGTTATATCAAAGATCCTTGTTTGTGGAGTTTAATACTTCTCTTCTTAGCCTCTTCGGCTAAGTGAGTATTTTAGTTTAGGATTGCCATTGGAGTATCCCCCTTAGATGAGCTTACCACTTATCTTTGCTATTCCCTCTTTTCTTTGTAGATCTATGGTATCAACCATCCACTAAGTTAACACCATTTTAAACTATTGAAAGATGGTTGATGCATGGAATTCAGTTGGTCACAGTCAGTTGGCTTCAGATCCCAATAGGCATAGAGTCAATGCACAACTGGGAAACAATGCTCCAATTCCACCACCTCCAGCTCAAGCACCGAACCTAGAATAGATGATGGCATTTTAGCTGCAACTTCTTTAAGCTCTTGCTCAGAATCAAGTCAACCAAGTTCCAGAAACACATGTCCATGCACCATAGTCCAAGCTTAGGGACTTGATGAGAACTAGACCACCTTCCTCTGTCGGCTTAGTGGTTCCGTTGGAAAATAATGATTGGATCAAGGACATTGAGAAGAAATTGATCTTGGCCTAGTGCCATGACCATGAGAAAGAATTGTACACTACTCATCAACTAAAAGGAACTACTGCTAGTTGGTGGGAGAATTATTGTATTGCTCACCAGGATGTGCAGGCCATCACTTGGGTTGAATTTGTTGAAGTCTTTCGCGCTGCACACATTACAATGGAAATGGAGATGAAGAAGAGAGAATTCCATAAGTTACAACAAGGCAATCTCAGTGTGTCAGAGTATCTGATTAGATCCACTCAACTGTACATGTATGCACCTGAAGATGTTGCAATTGATGGAGCAAACATTTGGCACTTCGGGGAAAGACTTCACCCCAACATCAAAGAACAAATGGTGTCGAATGATTCCCAACCTTCCTGCAAACAGTGAACAAGGCCCTAGTTCAAGAAGATGCTTAAAGTCAGCTGTATGAATCCCAAAAATGGAAGATGATTTAACAAGAAGCTCAATTACACTAGTCATAGAGAGCCAGATTCAACATGTACCAGCCAGCTCATGTACCTCAGTAGGAAGATTTCAGGACTCCAGCTCCAGTGCCTCATTAGGATTTTTAGGACCACATCCTATCAATGCCAATAATGAGCCACAGAAGAGTGTTAACCCTGCAGCTTCGCTTGCTTGTTTCAAGTGCAAGGAGCCAGGCCATTTCACTCGCAAATGTCCACAAAAGGGTCAAGCACTCATGCCAACCCCATTCAATCTTGAAAGTACCCCTACCAAGACCTTTTCACCAGGAGCAAGTTGTGGAGCACCGTTAGCTCAAGGAAGCTAGATATAAACCACAAAGTGTTGCAAGAGGAAGCCTGAAGAACATCATCTCCAACGTTGCCCCGGGTAACCTATTCTTGTAGTGAGCCTTAATCTCGAGATTCAATTTAAGGGAAAGAGGTTTGTAACATCCTGATTTTTAGTGCTTTTTGAAGTTTTAAAATAAAAATAACCATTTGGATTTTTTGAATTAATTAAACCTTAATACGAATGTTCTAAAAATAAAAAGATTTAAATGAATAAAATAAATATCAATTAAATGAAAACCTATTTTATTTAGATTACTTGTGTTGCATGAAATTTTTTTGTATTTTCTTAGACTTTTTTGGGAGTTTATTTGCTATTTATTGGAGCTTAATTTAATTATCCCAATTTCTAGAATTATGAAATTCCTTGAAATTCCAAATATCCGAATCACCAAAAAAATGTATATTCTATTTTTTTGGGTCCAACCTATTTTTCTTGGCCCATCTTTTCTTTTCTTTTCCTTCATTTTCTTTTTTCCTTTTTCCTTCCTTTCTCTCTCTCTTTCTCTCTCCTCTTGGCTACTATTCATATGGTACTGTTCATCATCCCCTACCTCAGTCGAACTAGACCAAATGAAGTAGCAGAACAGAGGCATTGCCCCTCCAAGCCAACTCTCCATCCAAGCATAATCTCGACGTCTTGCTAACACGAAAGTTGTTTCAAATCATGCAAGGAATCTATTCCTTCAAGCCCCTTTATGATTTGTTCATCCATTTGTCTTTTATATCATCTGTTCCCAACCAACTCAAAACCGAGCCCCACAAATTTGAGTCCATTTCGAACCCTTTTGAGCCCTTATATATATGACCCCGTGACCTCCCTCAACCCTTTGCAATCTTTGTCAAGCCTCCTCAAACCTGAAAACACCGACATCACCGAGAGCCCGTCATTCCTAAAATTGTTCATTGCTCCAACTCGTGTTCTCTAGTGAGTCCCCAGCTTAGTTGACCACTCCCCTAGCTTCACCATGCCATGTTCTAGCCCGTGCTCATGCTCTCCACCATCAGCAACCATTGGTGCACTGCCGCCCCTACAGCTCACCCATGGCCGCCACCCCCTCGCGTTGCCGCCGCCGTCGTGCTGCGTCTCTAGTTGGGCCGCCACCTTTCATGTGTCCCTCAGGTCCCTAGCAACCCATTTTGCCCATCGTGCATGCCTATCATCATTCTCCTCGTCGGTAAGCTGCCATGGCCAGAGCACCTGCGTGCATGCGTGCTCTTTGTTCAATAGAGATATCTCTTTGTTAGTCCTCCTTTCGATTGCTTTGAGACAATGACAAGTGGGCCCCACTTGCCATGCTCACTTAATTCCAAAAAAAATCCAGCAAAAAGAAGATGCCAAGGAATATTCCATCATTTCATAATTTTAGGATTTTCCTCTCCGATCAATCTTCCGAGGGCCCGTTCTCCTCCTGAATTCTAATTGACTCGATTCCTCTTCTTAAATTCATCAAAATTTAGCTCTATCATTTAGTTCTAGTTTTATTTTTGGATTTTATTTAAATTTATTTGTGTTTCATTCGCTTTTTCTCTCATTAGATAATGTTTTTGAAGGAGTAGAAGTAAGAACTGAAGACCATGAAGTAGTAACTGAGCAAAGCTAAGGCAAGTCACGACCTTTGATCTTGTTGAACCTATTTTTTTAAAACTATTTATTATTACATGGTTTTAAATTATTATGCATTGCTTCTTTATTATAAACCTTTGTACCTGGTAGTTATCAACCAAATTGATTAGTTCTTCATTTGATAAATTGAATGCCATAATTCCATTATCACCATAGGATGAGAAATTAATAACTAATATAATACTAGTATACACTTGGGTTATACGTCTAGTATGCTTAGCTATGCTTATTATTACGTTGGGCTCATCATCACATGTTGATCATTTAATTAATTTTTACTTAATGAGATATTGAATCATGGTTATAGCCATAGTTGTAAAATTTGTGTGCCATGACCTAGGTAGCACCATTGGTGTGGGTTAAACAAAATAGTGTTCACTTAGATGAGTAATCATGCAGTAAAGGGGGTGTTATAGCACATTGGGATGTGTATGTCTCACCTGGGTAATGATTAAGGACTAAAGTTTATGTGCCATTGATTTAAGCCTAACCGTGCAATCACATATCCAGTATGGGATGGACCTCATAGATTAATTTGTGATGTTTCAACTTTGTTCGCACAACTTGTCATGATCTATCTGTCACTCACCAAAGGAAGCGTGTTAATCTAGTGGCAATATGAGATAAACATGTATTGTCGGTAAAATTATGCAATCTCTGTAGAGTGTAAAACTATTTAAATAGTCATGTCCTTGGTTATGGAATGTCCATGCTGTCGAGGTGCTCTGGCACTGACAAGGCCAGATTCAGCTACCTACGGATCCGACTGCTTTTGACCCCACCACCTTTGGATTTGATTGTCCCTGAGGTCACAAGCATCACACTTCTTCCTCAACTTCTACGTGCACTGAGGGTGTGCTTCTTCCTCAAAGGTGTACACATCCATGTCGCTGTCCATTCCACTGGCGACATCAAGGTACACCTTTAGAACCAATTGCGATGGAGGGCGTCGTGATGATTGGCGATGAAGGGTAGGGCAGTGACTGTCGACCATTGATGGAGGGGCAGCAGCTGGCTGGGAACTTGGGGAGGTGGCGACACGGTTGAAATCGCAGTGAGATGGCATCAACGCACTGTGGATCCGACCATCCTTGACATTGCAGCCATAGGAATTGGCTGGCATTGACCCCACCACCGCTGGATTGTGCCGACATCAACCTCACCCATCTTCTTTCTTGTCCACATCGCCAAGGTGCTCCAGGCTGATACACCTCGCCATGGGTCATCGTCCTTCGACTTGGCAAGGAGTACAGATGTACTCCTCCACTGCCATGTCTCATGATCCTCGCCGCCTCCATGTAATGCTCCACCGCCATGTACTCCTTCTCCGCCGTCGTCACCGCCATGTACTCCTCTACCACCGATGCTATCCACCCTTTCGCCACCATCTTCCTCCTCCCTAGCATCACTCTATTTTCTTCCACCTCGTTGTCGTCCAACTCAGCAGCGTGCAAATGTACTCCTCCCCTATCATGGTCCTCACCGCTGCCACCATGTCAAGGTGCATCGCCCCCACATAGTCTACACCATCAGCGACATCCACATGTGCTGCCCACACACTACTGTCCTTAGCATTGAGGTGCACCACCCCATTATTGCACTCCATGTCGATGTGTATCATGCCATATCAACTGCTCAGCTTCTTCCTCATTAGCATCAACGAGGTTCTCCAAGTCGATACACATCCAAATCCACCACACGTCGAGGTGCACAATCTAATCGTCCCTTGTATTTGTACTTCTTCCTCAACTCTGGTGCACATCTTTGTACCTCCTCCGACCTAGAAATATGCTTCTTCCTTGTCTTTAGTGCACAGTGAACCTCCACCAGTGATGTACGTGTACAATAGGAGTTTTGTGGTATAATTTTTCTTTTAGTGTGCATCTCTCTCTTTGTGTTGTTATTGATGTGCATCGACAGCTGTGTCATCGCTGAGGTCCACTATTGGCCGGTGCATTTACTCTATCGATGTGCCTAAGATGCTCCACCCTTCTTCCCCACCTATACATTGTCATCGCTCTTCTTCTTCCTAGTCGAGGTGCTCCGACGTGCACCTGCTCCGTCTTGCGTTGGTTGCATTTCACCACCACCATGGTCCTCATCGCAGACGCCACATACTCCTCCAAGATGCTCCACCACCTATAGGTACTCCTCCGAGGTGCTCCACCACTGCCATGTACTCCCCACCACTGTCATGTACTCCTCTAAGGTGCTTCGCCTACCGACGTCGCCAGCCTTCTGCTTCGTCGATGCACCTCTGTGCCAACGTATACCTATGCCGCCTCCGTCCCCGGTGCTCTGCTTCTCTACTGGGTGCACTGTACACCACCATCTCACCAGTTCACCACCTCCATTCACCACTGTATATATGGTTTGTGCATACTCTCTGTGCTCATGATTTGTACATATGGTTTGGTACTTTGGTGTAACTGTGTACCATAAAGCAAAAAAGAAAAAACAATAGACATGCTTGAGAGCTATAGGTGTTGTGTGTTATACGATACATTTTACTGTGTTTCTTTAAAAATCAAAAAGTTGTACACCACTTGTGTTGTATGTCTAAAAGTACTAATTTCATATAATACATGATTAGTTGCATAAATACTTGACTGTTGCAAGATTCAAATTGATGTACTTTGACTGGCTCATTCAAAATTTGAAATAAAAAGAGAGAGATTAGGAGATGGTGATGTGACAATTAAATGGTTTTGATGGGACATTATTGGTTTCTCATTCCAACCTAATTCTTTTTGGCACAAATCTTTAGGTAGTAATGGAGGGGAGAGATTGTGGGTGCAGGTGAACACGGTGTAGATTGGCATTTTCGTTAGATACATCCTTATGTAAACTACAACTAGCAAGAAATCCTACCCAATTGCATGGGCATATGCTATAGTGCATGTCTTTTACATCTAAAATAGTAGAGTATGTGTTCGTTATGGTATTCAGATATTTATATTTCTATCTTATGTTTCGTTAGTATGCGCATTTATAATTTTGGGCCCAACAACTAAGCAGTATATATCTTTCTCATTTACTTTTGATTAATGTGGGATTGTCTGGCCTCTCGAATGTAATGATTCTTCTTTAGCACAATTTTAATAATACAATACTTCGGTAGGAGAATTTCGTATGCCTCTCTATGGGCATTCACACACACACAAAATCTCCTTCGCCCATGTCGATGTGCATGGCTACATAACTTCGATCCATGGATATCCCACCAATCAAAATGTCCATATATAGGACATGGCATTTCGCTCAAAGCGTCAAAGCCAAGGTTAGAAAGAACTTTGGGGCAAGTGAAGATATAGTGTCGTTCTCATAGGGGCTTAGATGGGAGAGAATGAACAAAAGAATGTGGCGACAACATACTGGTGCGAGATGAAATAACAGATGCCAAAAAATTGCCGGGCTGGAGTGGGAGGTGGGATTACGGATGAGAAATTTTGGATAGAATATACTTCTTAGGCACTTTTTGAGATATTTGGGACTGAGATATACTTCTGGAAATTTATGGGAAAATTCTTGGGCACTTTTGGAGAGACTTTGGACAGAGATATACTTCTAGAAATTTATGTTGTGACAACAAAAATAAAATAGTTTTGAATTTGGCGATTGGTAAGTTGGTGTGCTTTGGGAATATTAGTGGTGGTCCTTCCCAAGTCGATTAAGGGCGAACTAAAGTGTCGTTAACCCGAGCACATTTCATGCATTCAAAAGCCCGTGTGGGAGGGTCGACCCGGCTAACCAATTTGCTAAGTTTCAACATGAAACCGGCAACACGGTAATTAGTAGGTAGGAAGAGGTGTGATACTCCAATGTATGCATGGGGTGTGACACTCGAACTTTTCACGTAGAAATGTGTGGGCAATTGGCCCCACAACGATGGGATCCTCATGGGTGAGAATATCCTACGAAGTTAAAGAGTCCAACCTGCAGGGAAAATGTTGGGCGAGGCCTTTGAATAGTCTTGTTGTAGCAACTTCGTCGCACTCTTATCAAGTTAGGTGTATATTGTGTGCTTATACGTAACGCAATGCATTCTCTGTAGAGTGAGATCTCAATCTGTTTGAATAGCCGTAACCCGGCTATGAGCATTGCAAGGAGAGGCCACACCGGTAAGATTTTGGTTTTAGAAAACGCTTTGGACATGAACTTTAGGCAAATGATGAACATTTAGGAAAATCTAGTGTATAATATTACTAGTGTGGGTATGGAAACCTACACGAACGATAGAGCGAGAGATCCACTATTGTCCAAGTTTCATGGTGTTTGAGTTCAGGCAGCCCATCTTCTGAGACAGCAGGCCAGGTATTTGAGAGTCGACTAGCTGCTAGGCTCCCACCCCTTCCTCTCCCCTCCGCCTTGCCGCCGCTGGAGCACGCCGCCGGTGCGGGTGCTAGGAAGGCGGCGGCGGGGCTCTTTCTCCTGGATCTCCAGATCTGGGCGTTGGTTTCGAGGCGGCAGGGTCCCTGTGGAGGTCGCCGGCGGAGGCTGGGCGGCGTGAGCGGCGGCCGGGGCCGGAGCTCGCCTCCGGGCGTGCGGGGGCGTGGTGGTGGTGTTGGCGCTCGTGTGGAGTTGTGTCGAGGAGGTGCGGCGGCGCTTTGCAGCCCGGTCTGGATCTCGTCTGCATCAAGGTTGCCGGCCACCGGCGTGCGCTTCCGGCGAGCTAGTGCCCGGATCTGGTTGAGCTCAGATCCGGCGGTGGTGCGGTGGCCTGGCTCGGCGCCGGGATGCCGGAGTTGCCGGAGGTGGAGGCGGAGCGGCGGGCGCTGGAGGCGCATTGCGTGGGCAGGCGCATCGCGCGCTGCGCAGTCGCGGACGACCTCAAGGTCGTCGTACCCGGGGCCGGCGTCACCCGCGTGGCCTTCGAGCGCGCCATGGTCGGCAGGACCATCGTCGCCGCGCACCGGAGGAGCAAGAACCTCTGGCTCCGCATCGTTGCCCCGCCCTTCCCCGTCCTTCCAGTTCGGGATGGCAGATGAGTGGCCTTCCAAGTTTTCCGAGAATCACTACTCCGAAGCATCCAAGAGGTTGTGAAATATGCTGTTGATTATGATGCTAATTGTGGCCGCTTTCCAGAGGAATGGTTATTTCATC
Organism: Dendrocalamus latiflorus; assembly: GCA_017311315.1. Lineage (NCBI taxonomy): Eukaryota > Viridiplantae > Streptophyta > Magnoliopsida > Poales > Poaceae > Dendrocalamus > Dendrocalamus latiflorus. The sequence continues at coordinate 32,468,543 of CM029651.1, read as the reverse complement.
GTCGCTGGGGCAAGAGTGATTTGGAGTTGGGCCATTTTGCTTAGCTTGTCGCTGGAAAGGGGGCTACTTTCGTGTTGTTGTTCCTGAGGTTTCTCGGTGTGGAATACCCCTAGGCGTGATCAGTTCTTGAGAGTGCCAGTTCTTGATTCAGGCAATGGCATCGTAGACCGGAGGAGGCGGCAGTGATGGTGATACTGGTTCGGTGCAGCGTGGGCAGATGCAGAGCTTGGCAAGGCAAGGGTCCCTGTATAAACAGGCAGCCTCAGCAAGTGGGTGTTTTGAGGTCAGGGCGAAAGCTTGGACGACGACGTTTGCGGACGCCGCTTCCTCCTTGGAGGCGTCCTCTTTGTACCTCTTCCCCGGCTCCTCCCGCTCGGTGGTTGATTGCAGGTGAAAACCTTTCCCATGGTGGACTGGCGGCGGCAGCGTCTTGGGCGTTGTTACCTTCTTGAAGGCGTCGTTAGGCAATTTCAGCTCCGTTGGTTGGTGCTTGCCATTTGGCTATGTCGTTGCTCGTGCTTTGTATGCATCTGTACAGTTCGCCAGCAGCTCTTGGCACCGTGTCTTATCTCAGCTCCTGACCCGCTATATGGCGTTAGAAGGTCTGAGGAAGGTTAGTGGTGGTGGCCGAAGAGAGAGCTATTTGGATGAAGAAGTTGAAGTGCTTGCCGAAGGCCCTCCCTGTTGAGCGTGATGTGATGCATCGAGTGTTCTTGTCTTCACTTGAGGAATACAGTCATTTGGTTGAAAGCAAGGACGGAGAAGAAGTTCTGAAGCTTAGTCTTTCTAGCTTTTTCATAGTCCTTAAGCTCTCTTTCTTGCTGTTGTGTACTCCTCAGTGTTGAGGCTTTGGGCCTAAGAGCTCGTGTAACTTTTGGCTGTGTATATCCCTTGTGGATATAGAGGCCGGATTTTATATCCATTATCTAAAAAATGGAAACCTACACTAGCCATGATATATTTATGATTATGTTACTTATTTTAAATTTTTGATGTATGTACAATTCGCTTTTCAATAATGGTTGCAAATTATAGCCATCCTCTGAATAGCCCTGCATGTATATTCTTTATCATCAATTTCATTGCCTTTCAAGTAGCCAACCTTTAAGTAATTTTCAAGAATGCTACATTATCCATGTACTAGCTGCTTGAAGCCTCCTTTTTGTTTATCTTTTTGCAGATTACACGGGAGAGTTATCTAACTGGCTGGAGACTGGGTCATGCTACCGATCATGCTCAGCGCAATACAAGGGTTGTCAGCAGGCACCTGCAAAGCATAGATAACACAAGAAAGCAATTCAGCTTTGACATCAAATTTAATAACCTCACATGGGAAAAAGATCTACGTTTTCAAAAAAAAAAACATGGGAAACAGATCGTAGGAGATGTTACTACTACTGGACTTGTTCCTAGTTGTGACATCTGTATGTTGAGACTTACGAAGTGTCCAGCTTCAAGGATCCAGTAGAAGTGCAGGTTCTTGTATGATCTGACGAAGGCGTTGGTAACTTTGGAAGATGGACAGTGCAGAGGCTGCCTTGGCAGGCTCAAGAAGTTCTTCACACCATCCCATCTAAAATGTATGGTCAGGTACTCAGGTGAGAATTTTTGAGGTACATACCTGAATTGTGCAAGAAATGGCAGAAAGGGGACAGAAAAAAAATTCCTCACTTGAGCTTCTGCACCCATGCTTCTGTGCCGATCGTCGAGCAGATCACATCGAGCTTCAGAAAAATTTTACTGAATTCAGTACTAGAAGATACAGTCTCAAGTAAATCATGTGTATTCGAAGTTTCCAACCATGAATATTATAGGAAAGGATCATCCAGGTTACATCGCAAATCGCAGTAAAAAAAGATCGTTGCGGAGTTAGGAGTAGTAATTGCTGGGCACAGTAAAAAAGGCGGAGTACTACTCACCTGCCCATTGTACACTGTAACATTCACACCATAAGATAGCAGCTCATCAACCTGGAGCAGAACACACCGTGTTACTTAATCAATTTCATCGCATTATAAGAAATTAAAGATCCATCCATTCATCAAGGGCCGTGCTAGCTTGCCTCGTCGATTCTTGGCTTCATGAATTCGTTGGCCAGCGCGTTGAAGACCGCGATCGACGCCTGCTGCCACCTGCAGTTGGATTTAGAACATCACAAGCAGGAAGATCTCGACATGAAGGAGAAAGATCGACGTGCGAACGCGATGAATGGCGATTGCGATGCGAAAGAGACGCTCACATGAGGTCCTTAGGGATGATCTTGAGCTTTTCCTTGATGACCCCGTTCATGATGCCGCCGATGGTGTTGGAGCCAGACGCGGCCTCGTCGCTGCCGAGGTACGTCGAGTACTTCATCACCTGGGCGTTGCTCGGCGGCGAGGACGAGCTCGCCGGTAAGGCCGTCAACACCGCGTCCATGCCGGAGTCAAGCAAGAAATTGTACATATCCTGCACAGAAAACAAATCTAGTGTCATCACGAAGGTTCTTCAAGCTGTGATGACTACTGATAGTTTAAGTGTGAAACATTCTTTTTTTAATCAATTAACGTGCTGAGGTAAAAGAAAAAGGGTATTGATAAACATCATCCGGATGTTTTCTTTCTAACTATCATCTAGATTTGTAACCGTTGGATTAGAGATCCAAGGGCCACAAATTCTCCCCACCCCTCCAAAAAAAATTCTCTCCCCTCCAAAAAACTAATCCAACGGTCTGAAATTTGGACAAAGAAAAAATGAATCATGTATACCAAGTTAATTATATTGTACCGCAACACGCGGCACTTTTCTGGTGATGCAAAGAAAATCAGAAGCCAAGTGTTGGAGTCAACAACAGAGTTTCGATTAGGCCAAATTCGGTTCTTTCGGTGGGTCCCGAAATAAATTTGTCCCGTTTACATTTCGGTGGGTTTATTTGAAAGTTGTGCAAAAATTCAATTTTCAGTCAAATTTTGTCCAAAAATTCAGTATAACCATTTCGTCCCGAGATTTAACCGAGAGTACCGAATTTCGTTGGGTACAGAGAAAAAATAAAACGAAATTCGAAACCCTGGTCAACAACAGTCAACACTTACTACGCTGGCGCCCTTGGAGTCGATCAAATCCAGTAGGTCCGTCCATGTCTTCTGCGCGGCGGCGAGCTGCCCCGCCGCGATCTGCCCCTTCACGGTCTCCGCCTTCCTGATACCAGAATTCGCGCGCGCGTGATCGGAGAATTCTTTTGTTTTAAGGAAGAATAAAGAAATAGGCATAGTACGTAGCCTGCATGGCGTCACAGTACTTGTTTGCGTCGTCGCCGGCGTTGTCGTCCAGCCTCGACACGCTCAGGAGCAGCGGCGCGTAAGAAAGCTGCATCGATCCAAAGCATGCAGTACTCATTTTAAGCGTTGAATTGTGTACTGAAAGATCCAAGAAGTGATTGATCACTACTGCAAGGCCATTTGCTCACCGCGAAATCCTCCGGCGAGATCCAGCTATCACCGAGCGCGACACCTGCCGGGAAAGAAAGGAGAATTAGCTAGTATAACAACGCATAGAATTGCATGCTGCTTCTTATTTGTTGTTTGATTGAGCGGAAATCAATCTTTACCCCCGAGCGTGAGCTTGAGGTCGCCGGCGCGGATGGCCTTGACGACGGAGACGCCGAGCGTGGCGGCGAACTTGCCGCCGTAGGACTCACCGACGAGGAAGAGGGGGCTGCCCTGCAGAGTGGGCACCTCCTTGGCGAGCGCCTTGAGGAGCGTGGTGGCGTCCGTGGCCGCCTGCAAGTCGGTCGTCGCCAGCACGCTCGGGTCCTCCGCGTAGCTGAACCCGACGCCGACCGGGTTGTCCTGCCATTAAATAATGCGAAGACGGCTCGATCGGTACACGTCAAAATAGCGAGATGCGGAAGAAGAGGAGGGTGTGGTTGTCGAATCCTCTGCGTGTTACGGACCACGAAGATGAGGTCGGCCTTCTGCAGCCACGTCGAGTTGCGCGGCTTCAGGTTGACGTCCAGCGGCCCGACCTCCAGGAAGTTGCCGACCCCGACGCCCGAACCTCCCTGATCGAGAAGAAGAACAAGAAGAAGACGATGACGACGACACGATGATTAGCTGATGTGGATGAAGAAGAAGACGACGACGATGACATTACCGGGCCGCCCTGCAGCCAGAGGACGGTCGGCCACGGCTTCGTCGGCGTCGACGCCCTCTGCGGGCTCTTGTAGTACCACCAGAACAGGTGAGCCTCTGCAGTCAAAAAATGAGCTTAAAAATTCTTCTGCGAACGATAAATAGCCAGCACAATAGTTGGCAGGCGACGAGACGACAGACGGACAGAGAGCGTCACTATACTTGGCCGGACTTCGACGTATCCCCACAGCTCAGTGCCGTCGGGGGTGCCGGTGGTGACCGGCGCGGCGGAACTGGCGCGGAGAAGAGAGAGGCAGAGGAGGGAGAGCAGAGCAAGATAGGATCTGTCCATTTCGATTAGGCAAGCGAGGAAGGAGGCAGTGGATTGCTAGTGCGAGTAGCGCTGTGGTCACTAGGAGCTTAAATAGATGTGCGCCTCGCCAACCTCTCCGTTGCCCTACGGATATGCTGAGGTATAAACTTTCAAACGTGGGAGCAAATAATCTTGAGTGGATTAATCTTGCAATGTTCAGTTACATAGCTATTGCAAGGAAGCATTGTTTAGGTACATTGCTACTGCAAGGAGGCTTTAATTGTTTAGGTACATTGCTATTGCAAGCAGGCATTGTTACGGAATCAACTCCTCTGACGTAACTTCCCTCTGACGTGGGTCACTGCGCGTGGGCCTCCTCGCCGCGTGGTCCCACGCTTCAGTGACGGGAAGTTACGTCAGAGGATCTCATTTGCATTGTTACATAGCTATTGCAAGGAGGCTTTAATGGTTTGGTGGCAATAGCTATTGCAATGAGGCATTAGTTGTTTAGGTACATGGCTATTGCAGGGAGGCATTGTTTAGTTACATTATATTGCAGGCAGGCATTGTTTAGTTACAAAGCTATTGCAAGCAGGCTTTCTTAGCTATCGGAAGGAAGCATTGTTTAGTTGCGTAGCTATTGCAAGAAGGCATTAATTGTTTAGTTATATAGCTATTGCAAGAAGGCATTTGTTTAGTTACAAGATTATTACGAGCAAGCATTGTTTAGTTACATAGCTGGTAGGAGGCATTGTTTAGTTATGTAGTTATTACATGCGTAGCTATTGCAAGGAAGCATTGTGTGCTCATTTGGGCTTAAATTACGGCTTTTGGTTTTTTTAACTGTAGTTGTTGGAAACTTTTTAGCGTAATTAAATTTTAAAAAATAAAAAATAAAAAACAAGTTATCCTACCATGGATAATGCAAAGAAATGCGAAAAGAAAGAAAAGACAAAAAGCAAAAAAAAAGCTAAAAAGTCAGAAAAAGATAAAATTAAAAAACTAGAAACTAGAGGCCAAAAAGTGAAGCCCAAATGAGTGGAATTACATGGTTGTTTCAAGGCGATAGTAATTGTTTAGTTAAATAGTTATTGTAAGGAGATGTTGTTCTAGTATCTGCAGCATACCGTCAGATACATCTATGGAGTATCTTCAGCGTATGAGTCAAAACAATAATATAAAATGGTCGAGCGTAAGGTAAACTCCAACGTGACGTAAAGTTCATTGACCTTTCCCTTGTCAATTATCTTCTGAAGTGGTCAAAAATTACTACCTCTTTTGAGAAAGTTGACTGTCGGACCCCTTCAACTCGACCCAGCCGGTTTTTGATCGTGGTCGAAGCCACCATCAACAATTGTCGAGTAAATCGAGTGTTGGTCATGGGTGGTAGTTCTTCAAATATCTTGTTTGTAGGTGCTCTGGACGAGATGCAAATTCGTCGGACTAGAATAAAATAGTACAATATTCATTTCGTGGGATCGTACTAGGATCTTTGGCCAAGCCCTTGGCTAAGTTTTTTTTGCCTATTACGTTCGGTCTAACGACCAGTCTAATATGTAAGCAAAGTCTTACATGGGCCTATGGAGCACTTCCCTCATGTCCAAAAACTTTCATATGCCCTCCTCATGTCTTCGAGGAGCCTACAACATTGTTTTTAGGTGCACGAAATTGTTGTGCCACCTGAGTTTCCCTTAGGAGAGGTCCTCCAGTATAGGGAAACAGTGGGACACATGGCCCAAATGGATGGTTGAACTTGGGGTGTTTGACCTTCATTTCGTGTCCCGAACAGCCATTAAGTCCCAGATCTTGGCAGACTTTGTCACCAAATGGATAAATCCTAAACCTATTCAGAATCCCAAACAGTATGCTACCCACGATCAGTGGACGATGTACTTCAACGGGTCACTTACACTAAGTGACTCGGGGGTTGGGGGTGGTCCTAGAATCTCCCATGGGAGAGACCTTAAAGTATGTCATCCAATTGCTCTTTCCAGCCTCTAACAATGTGGCTGAGTATGAAGGTTTGTTGGTTGGCATACGAGCCGCTAAAGCGCTTGAGATTCACCAACTACTCATGAGGGGAGACTATCAACTAGTTGTGAATCAGGTCAGAAAAGAGTATCGATGCTCGAGTATGACCATATCTCAGTACTTGTTAGAAGTCTGAAAGCTAGAAAAACACCTTTTTGGTTTTGAGTTACAGTATGTCTCTCGAAAGGATAACTTTCCCGCAGACCAGTTGGCTCGGATTACTGGGAGTCTTCTTGGAGCAACTCCAGAAGACATCTCTGGTCGAAGTACCAGAAACAATTCCTAATGAGACATCCTCTTTAGAGTACGAAGAGACATGGACGGTTCCCATCTACGACTACCTTCAAAAAGGTTCAATCCCTGAGGAAAATCTAGAAGCAGATCATCTTGCTCGCAAGACTAGGATGTATAACTTGGTCAACAGAGTACTCAAGAAGTTCTCATGCGATGTATATCGTAGAAAGAAGGATTAAAATTCCTTAACGATATACATGGGGGTATCTGTGGAGCGCATGCTTCCTATAGAATGCTAGTCGGTAAGGCCTTCAACAAGGTTTCTACTGGCCAATGGCCCTCAATGATGCCAAAGATCTGGTTAAGAAATATGTACAATGCCATTTTCATAGTTGACAAATACGCCAACCAACTCAGGCTCTTCAAACAATTCCTCTATCTTGGCCTTTTGCAACCTAGGTTCTTGATATCTTGGGGACATTCCCAAGAGCATTGGGGGGCATCAAGTTCCTCTTTGTAGCTATTGATACATTTACGAAGTGGATCCAAGCCGAACCAATAACTGGGATAACAACGGAAGCCGCAAAAAGGTTCATGATGAGAAGCGTAATTACTCAATTTGGAGTCCCAAGTTGGATAATTATAGACCATTGTAGAGACCCGAATATACAAATCCGGACTCTCCTGTGTATTCTGCACTAGTCCAGGATCACGCTAGTGCACACAGCATGTACAAAGATAAATATCATCCACATCACGATATTCTAAGAAAAATCCAAATTATAATGATAATTATCAGAGTGCGACCTTATGACCAAGCTTACAATTATTAGCCTGAAGGGCTTGACAAAAACTAACAGCGAAAAATCCAAAAGAAAGCGCAGCAGCCAATCGACACGCCCACAGGCTATCGAGTGGAGAACGAAGCCTAATCCGCGAAGACGTCGAAGTACTCTCCTTCTGAAACCTTCTGCTGGTGATTCTCCTCCTCCTCAACTGAGCAACAGGGGCATAAAGCCATGAGTACATAGAGTACTCAGCAAATCGTTTGTAACAAAAATGCAATATAGTATGCAAGGCTTACCAATGGATGGCTGAAAGGTTAATTTTTGCAGAAAGCAACACTTTAAAGTAAATACAATAAGTAGATTGAAAAGCAAGCTTTGTAAAGGATAGTAAATAAGTAACCAAAGGAATTGAGACCAACCACAAGTGAACTGACCATTCACCCAAGGAATCCACCATGAACCAAGATCCATGAAATGAACACCTGTGAACTAACCATTCACTTCCCAACTTAACCCAACCAGGTTTTTATGAAAACTCTACCCCTCGTGTGAAATCACCGAGCATTGTCCATGACCGAGAACGCGGCTATTCGAATAGTTTTACACTCTGCAGAGGTTGTACGGCTTTACCCACATGACACAATCATCCCTTATTGCCAAGCTATTACACACTTCCTTAGGTGTGCGGCGAGGAGATCATGACAAGGCCTTTGCAATGTTCAATCTCAACCCAGTTCCGTCTCGCTAAGGTTTCGCCTCTCACCCCCTCTTGCGCCGATGTGGGTTCATGGCCACGCCAAACCACACTCATCACAATGACGGAACCGAAATTGAAACATCCCAAATTAATTAGTCAGGTCCATCCCATACTGGACATGTGGTAGTACGGTATGGCTCAGATCAATGGCGCACAAAGTTAAGTCCTTAAATTTACTCAGGCGAAACATCTACATCCCATGTGCCTCTCGCACCCCCTTTACTGCACGATCAATCGCCCAAGTGAAATCCAATTTGTATAACCAACACCAATGACACCCCAATGTCATGGCACACACATTTTATCAATGTGGTTACCACCACGATTCAATATCTCATTAAGTCAAGATTAACATGTGATGATAAACCCAATGTTACTATAAGCGTGGCTAAGCAATTTAAACGTACACCCCATGTGACATCTAATATTGCATCACTAAATAATTTCCCATCCTATGGTGACAATAGAATCATGGCTAATAAATTATCAAGGGGGAATAACCAATTAGGTCATTAACTACCAATACAAGGGTTTTATAATAAAGTAGCAATGCATGATAATTTAAAGCAACATAATACATAATAGATTTGAAAACTGGGTTCAACATGATCAAAGGACACGACTTGCCTTGGCCTTGCTCAGCTGAGGGCTCTTGATCTTCAAATCCAACTTCCGCTCCCTCGAACACGTGATCTAACGAGAGAGAAAGCGAATCGAAAAGACAAAATAAAATCAAATAAAATTCAAATGAACTCCAAAAACTTTCAAACCTGAACCAAAAGGTAGAACTCAATTTTAGATGAATTTAGGAAAAAGAATCGGGTCAATCGGAGCTAGGACGAGGGAGAACAGGCTCTTGGAAAATTGGATCTAAAGAAAAATCGGGGAAATTAAGAAATTGCACTGTGCTGTGGACCGGGCGCACGAGGAGCTGAGTCTACGGTGGAACCGGCGCATGGAACAGTGTGGAGGCGGGGCTGCTTGCGCAAGCGGCTAGGGCTGATGCGGCAGCTGACGGGGCTGACACGTGTGCGGTTAGGGCTGACGTGGCAGGCTGACGAGGCATGGTGACGTGGCTAGAGGCACACGGGTCTACGAGGTTCTGGCTGACATGCGGGGCCCACATGGCGGCGGCGGGGTGCATGGTGGACGGCGTCCACAGGGAGGCGAAGCGACGGCCTGGCGTCAGCGCTGACGCACGCGGGCGATGCGGGGTGAGGCGGCGCGGGCGACGCGGGGCGAGGCGGCGGTGTGGCGCGTGGTTTGGTCCGACGGGGTGACCGGCGGCGGAGCTCACCGTTGATGGCAACGGCGGCGTCGGAAGATGGCGGCGGCGACGGGAGGTGTCCCCGGCGGCGGAAGGCGAAGCGACGGCAGACGACGACGAACGGGCTGGCTTCCTTTGGCGACGACGCACGGCGGACCACGACGGCGAGGGCGGCGGCGCACGGCGGCGAAGGCGGCGGCTTGGGACGAGGAGAGCCTCGGGGGTCGTCCCCCTTTTATACCCGGGTTCCGAGAGTCCAAGGCGGTCACGGAGGGGAGTCCTGGACGGAGACGGCGAGGCGGTGGCGGCGGATATGGAAGGCGGCGGCGCTTTCCCGATCGGAGACGGGGACGGAGAGTCCGGGTTGGGGACGGTTCCGACAAGCGGGTCCCACCTGTCGGTGGCGCGGAGGGGGAGCGGTCGGGATGCGGGGGCGCGGGCGCGGGGAGCGGGCGGATGACGACCACGTGGCGGCCATCGCGCGGGGCAGTGCGGGTGCGGGGAGCGGGTGGATGAGCGACGCGTGGCGCGGGCGAGGCAGGCCGGGCCGAAGGCGGGAGGGAAAAAGAGTGGGCCGGCTTGGTGGGCTTTGGGCCACCGGCCTTTTAGGATTTTCTTTTTCTTTTTCCAGAAATTCAAACAAATACTTTTGAGCTCTAGAAAATAGCAAATAAATCCAGAAAAATCACATAAAATGCCAGAAAAGCCCTTGAGGCTCAGGGAACTCAAATAAAATACTTTTGGCACATGTTAATGTTTAACTTAATCATATTAAATCCTTTTTAATTAATTAAAATTCCAATTAAGCTTTAGTTAATTCTAGAAAAATCCAAATGGTGAATTTTATTTTAAAAGCTTCAAAAAGGCTCTGAAAATCAGGATGTTACACCATGGTAAGCAATTTTTAAGCGTGAAATCCCAAGAATTTTGCAACAAATGAAGTACCAAATTAAGCTTTACTTCGGTCGCCCATCCTCAGAGTAGTGGGGCAGTCGAGCGTGCGAGTGGCCAAATAATGGAAGGAATTAAAACCCGAGTCTTCGACTAGCTTGTAAAGCGTTGGGGCCTTGGGCTTAAAAATTACCTTCAGTATTATGGACAATTCGCATGACTCCTAGTGGGGCCACAGGAGAAACTCCTTTTCCTAGTTTTTGAGGCCGAGGCTATGCTTCCTCCAGAACTAAAGATCCAGTCGACAAGGGTCGAGAACTTTGACAACTCCAACCAAGAGAATCTTCGAACGGAAGATATCAACCTGCTCAAAGAGAAGAGGAATCAAGCCTTAATCTGATCAACAGTCTATCAACAAGCTATGCGTAAGTACTATGATCATAAGGTCCAGCCTCACAGTCTTGCTGTAGGTGATTTGGTATTGAGAAAAATCCAATCATAGTCTAATTGGAATAAACTTCCCAAAAGTGGGAAGGTCCTTACATTGTAGTCAAAGTCACACGTCCTAGCTCTGTATGACTTGCTATAGAAGATTGCCAGATTCTCTCAAACTCTTGGAATATCAACCAATTACACAAATTCTATGAGTAAACATCTCTTACTTTTCCAATAAAGCTTTTAGTTTATGCAAATCTTTATCATCGTATGTTCAATAGAGTTTCTTGTTTGTTTGCTCGACCACTTCTAGCACATCCAATTTGTTTAACTGGTCAGAGAAGAGAACACCACTAGCCGAATATCTCCTCTCTGCATGTGGTCCTACCTACTAGAAGGAGCTTCCTAGTACCGATTGATTCCTAACTCTTGCTATTAGCACACAACAATTGAGTTGTCTACGAAAACATTGAATGAATGTTCAAGAAGGAATTCCGAGTATTTATCTTCTTATCATTTGTCTTCAATTTCATTCACCTGGTCGAAGGGAAGTAACGACTCCTAGTCAAAGTCTTTCCTCTCTGTATGTGGTCTTGCCTACTAGAAGGAACTTCTTAGCGCCGACTCGTTTTTCTTCTTTGTTGCTACTACATGTAATCGAATTCGATAATGATGGTCGGATGAATCACTCTGCTCTCTGTATACTTCACTCTATACTATTTGCTTAGTTTATTCATATAAACTAAGTAAATAGTTGGGGCTAGGATAGAGTTATTCACATAACTTTATTTCTTAGCTGTAAATCTGTAGGACCGGACAAGCAACAGAAGGGGTGAATGGTGCCTTTAATTTCTCTCCAAGTATTCACTTAACCCTTTTCTTCGATAGCTATTGAGCTATGAAGACTAGAGTTGAAAGCTCACTCGAAATACTAGAACATCAGAGGAAACACAGCAGAGAACTGACCATGGTCGGAGACCAGCAAAGTGGTCAAAATACAACAACATGATCAAAAGCAGACAATTTGGTCGTAAACTCAACAACATGGTCGAGAACAGTCAACGTGGTCGTAAACTCGACAACGTGGTCGGAAATCGGCTACCAAACAGAAGTTACTGTAGTCGATAACCACCGAGACTAGAAAGAACAAGATCAAAAATGGTTGCGGTTGTAGTCGTAGACAACGTGATCGAATGCCAACACGTGGTCGAACAATCAACGTTGTCGTAACTAGTCGGTGCCATGGTCGTAACTAATGTGGTTGTAAGCCAGTGAGTGGTTGACTAATGTGGTCAGAACCACTCTACAACCAAAAAGATCAGCGTAGTTGAGATCAGTGCGATGTAGTTTGGAACTTGACCATGGTTGAAACCAACATAGTCGTAAATCCAATCAACATTCCAGACTAAGCTGCACTGACTAAGCCTGCCTCAATTCAGATTCAACCAAAAAAAGCAAAGGATCGATAGATTTGAACGTGGTCGAAAACTGAACATGGTCGCAACTCTCTTAGTAGAACAGAGGGAGGTCAGAGAGGCGGACGACATCAAGACCAAGATTCCAAATTACTTTTGATTTAAAGATCAACTAGTCATGATACTTTGAACAAAGCAAGAATAAGATCTTAGGAGCCTGCACTGAACTTTAATTGAAAACTTAGCAAGCAAATAGAGATCTTTCTGTGAATTCACCAAAAATGCTTAAAACAGAGACTGAAAGGACAGAAAAACACAGAGACCTTGCTCATGGGAATAGAATAGCCAAGATTACTTTAAGCACGATTCCCGACATGTACCAAGTTAGATCAAAAGCAAGAATGTTTTCTTGGAACAAGAAAGATAGAATACAATCAAAGAATAAAGAGAAACCAAGAAAACAGAGGAACAAAACCAAACCAACTCAAAGCCATCCATATAATAATACTCAAGTAGTAGATCAATAAACGATGTATTGTTCTGAGGAATAGGTCTACAGCCACTCCATCCTGGATGACCGAGAGCACAGGTGCTCCACACAAAAACCTAACCCTAGAAAGAACTCACGCAAGAGAGACCAGAGAGAGAGCCAAAAACCACACAGGGATGTGTAGCCCCTCATCTCCTTTATAGGCTCTCCAGTCCAGGGATTACCCGTTAACTTAACCCTTACCTACCACTGGGATTTTTTACACATGCTTCTCAAAGCTTACAACAACCCGTTAGCTCATATAGGACAAAAACCCTTAAACAAAACCGCTTCCTTTTCTGGTCTTGAGCATTTTATCAAAATGCCCCTCTACCACCTTCCTGGAAGCATCCTGTTTTCTTGCCGTCCAATCCTTGCAATCACCTTGCAAGCCTCAGTCATGGCATCTCCCTAACCGTTCTGGACCTCAACACCTCCCTGTGCCTAGTCTCAGTTCTTCCACGCCTCACCATGACCTAGCTCTAAAGTCCTGCAACCATCACCAACAAGCAAAGCATCACATAGCATCGCACAATACACAAGAATTATAAATTTGCACAATCAAAAAGTATTTCAGTGAACCAACTCAGCAAACCCACTAGTCTAAATAGACTTATGACCACTCTGATGAACAGGATAGAAGTACTCGTAGCCCAAGAAGTCCTACTAGTAGTATACGACCACTCAACAAGTCATTACGACCATCATACAGGTCGCTACGACAATGAAACATCTTCTACGACCATGCAGCAGTCACTACGACCATCGCTCACAACGGCTACAACTTTATCAACCTGGTCGCTAAGACTTACAGCCAAGCTCAGAAGAAGCTACGACTAGTAGAAGCTACAACTATCGATCACAACCGGATAGACCTATGACTATTGACCACAGATAGACCTACGATTATCTACCACAGCCAGACAGACCTACGATTATCGACCACAACTAGATAGACCTATGACTATCGACCATAGTCAGATAGACCTATGACTATCGACCACAACCAGACAGACCTACGACTATCGACCATGTGACATCCCAAAAAATTTCTAGATTTTAAAGTTAATTTAAAAAAATATTTTAAAGGAAATCAAAATTTAAAATTTAATATAGAAAATTTACTTGGAAATATTTTTCCTAAGTCCAACATATTCCCAAGAGTTTGTGTGAATTTTTCTGGAATTTTTGGACTTTATTTGGTATTTTTCTGAGCTTTAATTATTTTCTTAGGTTTTTTGGAATTCCAAAATCCTTAAATCAAATCTTAAAACCCTCACCCCTCTCTCCGGCTGACATGTGGATGTTCAGGATGCGCCCATGTCACCTCTGGCCTCATCCAATCGCCTCGGCTCATCCCGCCTTCCCTCTCTCACGGTGCGACGCGTGTTTGGCCTGGATTGTGCCATGTCGCCACTGGCCCCATCCCTTCCATCCTCTGCCCCTTTTCTTTCTTGGCCTTCTGATCCTTATCCGTCGCCCGTGCTTCTCCCCTCTCTTCTCTCTGCTAGTGGGACCCGTCTGTCAGACCCATCATCCCCGAGAGTCTCCTTCCTTTCTTCTTCTTCCCTTTTCCTTTTCCCGGCTGACGACCGAGTCCCTGCTGCCACCGCTTTCCTTCTTCATCCCTACCTAGTTTTGGAAACCACACGACGCCGGGACCGAATCCCCTTGATCTCGCACTCCTCCTCTCCTTTCTCGCCCTTATTTCCTTCTTCCCCCTTGCTTTCCTTCTTCTGGCCACCATTAATGGTGACCAATTCCCGCAGCCCTACTCCCCCACCACACCTATAAATAGCCCCCTCGTCCTCGCCTCTCCTCACACCAGCCCTCATCGCCTCCAAACCACACTGAGGAGCAACCCAAGGCCCCAGCCCCGAGCTTTTCCCTTGCCGAGCTTCTGAGGAACTCCGGCGAGCAAACCCGGCCATTTTGACCACCCCCGAGGAGCACCACCACCTCCGTTAGCTTCCCCGAGCCTCGGCGAAGCTCGTCGACCCCTCTGCCGCCCGTGTTCACCGCCAAAGCACCGTCGCACCGAAGACCTGAGACCTCATCATCGCCAACCTCGCTGCCGACCATTCTCTGGCCACCCTCGGTATTGCCCACATGCACCATTATGTTCCCCGTGTCTTTCTCTCACTCGCGCACCCTTCACCGGCCGCCGCCGCTCGCTGGAGCGCCAGCGACCATTGGTCCCCAAGCTCAGCCACCGCCGGTGAGCCATGTCAGCACGCCAGGGCGACATGGCTGCCATATGGTGCCCAGGTGGCATGCTACCTCAGCCGGTCGGCGCCACGCTGGTGTCCTGCCACTCGGTCAGCAGCCACATTAGCCGCCTGCCCACGAGGCACACACGTGGATGGCACCTCAGCAATCCTGGCATAGTCACCCACCACTTGGAAGCCACATCAACACCTTTGCCACCTCAGCCCTTCCTCTGGTCCATGGACCTAGTCCATGTAGACCAGGGGCCACCTGTTAGTCATACAACCACAGGGCTGACGTCATAAATCTGAATTTTCAATAGAAAAGTAATTCAGCCAAAAAAGGAAATTCAGTGCTGATGTCATAAATCAATTTTTCTTTAGAAAAATAATTCCAAAAATTAGCCTTTTTTCTCTGATTTTAAATTTCCAGGAACTCGTTCTTCCTCATCCTAACTCCGATTTAGACCATTCAAATTTCTAAATTCATCAAAAAATTTCCTCTACCCATTTTTGTTCTAAAATTAAATATTTGGAATTAATTTTAATTTATTTGGATTTTATTTAAGTTTGGTGGGTTATTTTCACGTGTAGGCTGCGACGAATCCGGAGAATTCTATGACGACGAATCACACCCACTTGAGGGGCAAGGCAAGTCACACACCTTTGATCATGTTGATCCCAGTTTATGAAATAAAATTATGTTATTTTAAATTATTCTGCATGCATATTTTTATTCACTGTATTTCAATTCAGTTTTAAATTTAGTTAATGCGTGTTTTTATTACCTTCTTTGAGATTGCAAATCCTTATACCTTGTCACCCTAGAATCAAACTCAAGTTAGTACACTAGTATTGGCCAGAGAGTTTTGTATCAAATGCTTAGACCTGCTTAGACATAATCTTGGTTTTGGTATACCTTTTCACATAAAATGATAAGCTTTTCAAATGTATTCTTGAGTTCGGTGAGTCAAGAAGGATCATGAAATATTTTAAAATAAAATATAAAATCTAATTTGGACTTAGGCTAATGGTTAGGTGGTGGGTGCAGGCATGCACTGTTATTCGGAGACACAGTATTGATTATCGGGCATAGGGGGTATGTGGTTGAGCCCTATCGTACTGCCACAAGGCTGGTGTGGGACAGTCCTGGCTGAATAATTTGTGGGTCCAACCTAAGTCATGTCGTAGGTTGAAAGTGAGTATGGCGTAGGCCATGAGAAGTCTCGCTCGGCTCAAGACGAGGTCCCAGTCTGGTGGATTCCTTACTAGGGTGAAACCTTAGTGTTGGCTTGGCCAGGTTGAAGGCTTTGCATTGTAAAGGACTTGTCATGATCTCTCCACCGCACACCTAAGGAAGTGTGTTAATCGCATGGCAATATGAGATGATCATGTCTTGTGGGTAAAGCTGTACAATCTCTGTAGAGTGTATAATCTATCCTGGATAGCCGTGCCCACGGTCATGGGCATGCTGAGTAAAGTTTTTCATGCATTAGATTTTGTTTTTCAAAATGATTTGTGCAAACAGTATGGATGGAGTCTATATGATGTCTTTTGGAAAAGATGGCCCAGGTGGGATGCCCGTGGTTAGGTTAGTGTTTGGTCAGAGCCTGCACTAACAATAATAATTTCAATTATAGTTACTATTTTTACTTACTGTATTAAATTTAGCATTTTTAATCTACTTACTGTACTTCCAATATTATTGCTTTTCGGTCAACTAACCCTATATGCCTTCCTTTTGATGCCTTAAACATTATGCTGCATTTTTTCGTGTGACTTGCAGAGTACAAGTTTGTACTCACCCTTGCTATCTCATCACAGAGGAGGACTACGTCGACTACGGTGAGGACCAGGACGAGTAGGCCACGTCTTGCAGTTATTTGCCTGTGGGCAGGCTTGGGCTTCGCTTTTATCAGCTTGCTTCCGCAATTTCTTTTGCAGTTGTTATTATTTGTCAATGTGCGGTGATGTAAACGTTGGCCATAAGGCCGTACTATAAAAATTTAATAAATGCCATTATGCTTGATATTTATCATTTACAAACTATTCTGAAGAGGGACAGTAAAGTTGTATCTCCTCTGTGACCTTTCAGCTGAAAGGTTCTACTTCCTTGATCAGACGCACTGCCTCTGATTCATAGTAGCCGAAGTCAAGATCAATCTGGCACTTGCCTTGAGTTTTACCAACCTTGTCGTAGAGGATTGTCTTCACCGGTAGCTTTATCCTTTCATCCTTTTCTTTTATGATACGAGTTAGTTCTGCAATCACTTTGGCCTTTTATTCAACCATGGTTTGAAGCTTGCTCGTTTTAGTTTTTTACCAAAAAATTCAGTCCTATGACTACTCTATGGTCATAAGATCTTCTACGACCACATAGTCGTAAGTCTTTCTACGACTACTCTATGGTCATAAGATCTTATATGATCACATAGTCGTAAGTCTTTCTATGACTACTCTATGGTCGTAATCTCTTCTACAACCATATAGTCATAAGTCCTTCTACGACTACTCTATGTCTTAAGTTTTTCTATAACCATGTAGTCATAAGTCCTACTACGGCTACTTAATAGTTGTAAGCTCTTCTATGATGGGTATCTTAGGAATCGATTAGGTGGAGTTGTTGCAATTCCTATGTTCTTGATGTCTGTCTGTCTTTACAACTCAAGCAAAATTACCGAATTGACTAAGCCTATTCCTGGTCAATAACGGTTGGAAAGGGTCTGCTTTCAGCCACATTTTTATCTACAACCTCGCCTGCTTGAATAAACTACTTTCACTTGAAGTTGGGGGCTAGATGCCGATGATAGAATAATCTTTAAATTATTATGTCATAATATACCCCTTATCGATAAGGAAAAAGTTCTATAGAATAGTCATAAGCTCTTCTACGACCGCATGATCAGAAGCTCTTTTACAACCACACTTTGGGAGTAAGCTTTTCTACGACCACATGGTCATAAGCTCTGCTATAACCGCATGGTCATAAGTCTTACTATGAGCACACGGTCGTAAATTCTTCTACGACTGCATAGTCATATGCTCTGCTACAACCTCATGGTCGTAAGTCTTACTACGACCACACGGTTGTAAGTTCTTCTACGATTGCATAGTCGTAAGCTCTGCTATGACCTCATGGTCATAAATCTTACTATGACCGCATGTTCGTAAGCTCTTCTACGACCACATTATCATAAGCTCTCCTATGACCACATGGTCGTAAGTCTTACTACGACCGTATGGTCATAAGCTGTCATGCGACTTCCTTATGGTCATGGACCTTTGTAACATCCTGAAATTTCAAGAGTTCAAAAATGTGGAGGTTTTAAAATTTTTCTTGCATTTGCTAGCACTTAAGTTTCTTTTGAGTATCTATTGAAATCTTTTTGGGTTTTGTGCTATACAAATTAATAATCAAGAGTACTCCCAAATGCAAATAATAATGTTGTAAATTATAAAAATAGAAAATGCCATTGCAGATTATGAATTCAAAGTACTAACATCTTGAATTCAAATTCAGGTCAACAAAATCTAGGGTTGAATTTTCAAAATTTATGTATATACAAAGCTTAAGTAAAAATTCGCGACTTCATAGCTGATGCCAAAAATTTAAGCCAGCAAGCCCTAATGCAAATTACAAGCTTAACCTTGAAATTTCAAATCTACCGTCAGCGTTTTGCTCTCTGGTTGAAATTTCACATTTATCCTTAGCATTTTGCTCTCTGCTTCATTTTCCTACAAGTTGCCCCCACCACCTCTCTCTTTTTCCCTCCCTCCCTCTCTCTTTTTCCCTCCCTCCCTCTCTCCTTCTTTTTTTTTCCCTGCCGCCGGCCCCCTGCCTGCTCTTTCTTTTCTTCTTCCTCTTTCTCCCCCCGAGCGCCTGCGCTTACTTTCTTTTCCCATTCTCCTTCCTTCTTTCTGTGGACACGAGCTCTCCGTGTCGCCCTCTCCCCTTTTCTCCCCATGCGCCGAATCCTTCTCAAGATTTGCTGCCACTGCTCGGTCACAGGCGCCCTGCCATGCCATCATGTGCGGCAGCCACAGCGCCGAGCCCCGCGCCTCCGCACGTCGAGCCCCACGCCTATCTCCTGCTCCGCCGCACCGAGCCCCGTGCTCCAAGTCCTTGCCCACCGGTTCTCCACCCCGCCGCCCAGTCCGCCACCTCCGCCCGGTCCACCGCACCTCCCTCTACGGCCATAAGTGGCCTTGGCTCTCCCTCAGTCCCGGCACAACCCATTGCTGCCCCCCTTGCTCTATCTTCCTCCCCATCCCAGGTCGAGCGCTCCCACGCCCGTGAGTCGCCGCTGCTGCCTCCATGCCGCCCCGGCTGCTCGGACAAAGCCTCGCCATTCCGACTGTGTCACAGTGGGCCATTGCTCCCCAGCTACCTCTCCTCCAAGCTAATTGGACTCCCAGGCGTCGAAGCTCGCGCACGGCCCATTCTCCCCAAAACCGGTCGACCGCCGCCGTCTTCGCCGCCGCCGCCTCCTCGGACGGCCCCGGGCCGATTCAGCGCGGTGGGAGCAGCTCCTCGGCGCCCCGGGGCCTCCCCCACCGCTGGCCTGCGCTCTCCTCCACTACCGCGACCCCGCCACGGCGACCCGGTCACATCGCCACATGCTCACGTCGCCGGCCCGACCTGGCGTCCCTCCGACGACATCAACCCTCCCGGTGAGCTACCTGTGCCTCAACCATGCCTACGCACACCTCCCTTCTTTCCTCCTCTCCTCCGGCCGTCGGCGCCTCTTTTCTCCTTCACCGCCGGCCGCCTAGAGTCGCCGCCCACCCGTCTTGACGCCACTCTGGCCGGTGCACCACCACCCCTAAGTTCAATGCTTCTCCCAAAGCCCGTTTTGCCCGTTGCCGTTAAGCCTCCGGCTCGGCCTCGCCATCGCCGCCAGCGCCAGGCGCCTGCACCGTCGCCCTTGTTTTGTTTCGCAGTGCCCCCCTGTGACTTGGCCGAGTGCCCCTTTTTCCCTCCCTGTTAGATGGTAATGAGAATGGATACATCAACTAGCGATTAAAGGAATTATTGCAAGCTAAAAATGGAAAGTTTTTGTGTTGGGCTGGCATCCCACAAAAGAGGATTGATAAATTAAAGATTTCAAAAAGAAGGAAATCATAAGCCCTTCCATATTTAGCTAAGATTATAGATGACTAATGTAAGTTTAAAATCATAACTATTATTGTTAGGCATTGGAACTTAAGTAAAAGAAGCGTGACAAATTAGTTTATTCTCTAAATTAAAATATGCCTTATGTATACATTGTATGAACTTAGGTAATTAAAAGTTATGAAAGTCCTCTCAAAATAGCAACTAATACAAATAATTGGCATAAACTCAAATAAAATGTAATGGCATCTAATCTAGTTATGAGTATATCTGTATGTGATAAGTAATGGGAATAACTTTGGGAAAATCAAATAAGGTTTTAATAAAATAAGAATATTGGAAAAGTCAATTTTGAATAAGTTGTATGACCATAAGGTTTGGTAAACAATTCAGGATGCTAAAATGTATTATCAATATTTATTTTGAAATATTTTTAACAGTTAAATCGTACACGGTTTGTGCACTAATAAGAGTATGTATTGACATTGGGCCTTAATGCACAAATAAAGAATTAATACAAAATAGTCTAGGTAAAAGTAAACATGCAAATAAGCTTTAGATTTCGAGTACTGGAATTATATGTACTTAGAGATTAGTTATTAAACAATTGTTTGTCGACACAGAGTTGTATAAACTAAAGATAAGCAAGGCTACTCAAAATAAGTAATAACCAGAGAAGGCAAGCAAATGGATCACTGCATTGCCAGGAATTAAATCAAAGTATTTATTTTAAATCAATAATCTTTTCGTGAGAGATAAGCTAGAAAGACATAGAGCTTACATAAGAAGCTAACCAACAGGTGGGTTAAAATCTTGTATGTTGTCCAACAGCCCTATAAAAGTCTAATCCCTATCATTAGCAGGTCACCCACGATTAAGATCTTGATGGTGGTTTCAATTGAAAATGAAAGATGAAATGTAAAGTGAGGTCCACAAGGGTAGGTCCTGATGAAAGTTAAAATTGTAAAAGATAATAAAAGCATGTACATAAAGCATCAATGGCCCTCAACTCTCAAAGCATCATAAACTAAACATCCTACCAAAGTATAGCGCCATAGGTCTATTAAAAAGGACCCATGGGTCGCCAATTGTTAAAAATATTAAAAGAGATTGCTAATAAAAAGATCAAGCCATCGTATTCTATTACCGACCCCACCTCAAATCACTCAATCACTCCTTAACTCATAATAGAACTAAATTAAGTTTATTCGGATCTTTTGAGTTATTTGCTTTTATTGGATTCAGTCGTTTATCGCGTAATTAGAGGTTGGAGTCCTGAAGATTTCACGGAGCAAGCGAGATCAAGCTCGAAGTGAAGATAGATACCCCAAAAGCTCAAGAAAAAGCAATGTGTGAGCTCAAGATCGCGGTAAACCGTGCCAGGCGAGTCAATACTTTGATCATGTTGAACCTACATTTTCTGCAAATTACTTTTGTTTAAATTATCAAAATTGCATGCTGTTATTTTATATGCAAATACATGTTTAATTTTAGAATTCTAGTTAAAATGCCTATTCTCTAACTTGATTAATATTACCCCTCGTTTGGAATATTGGAATCTGTGAACCTTGTCGCCCTAGCAAAATTATAATAGTAACCCTTCGAAAATAAGTCCCTAAATATATGCCATTCTTAGTATTGTTTAGATACTCATGGGCGCGAGAGCGCCCAAGCATCACTTTTAATCCTGAGAAAAACTGGTTGTGCAGTCATGGTGGTAATGACTGGTGTATGTTGGATATGGTTATTTTATATTCCCAAAAACCTCGAATTGCTTATTTGTCTGGGCGGATGGTTCGGGGGTATGGTGCAGGTGTGCACGAGAGTGTGGTTTGTGGTAGAACCGCCCAGATACCCTAAGGACTGAATCTTATCATGACCTCCTGTGTAAAACAAGTACAACCACAGGTCTGTAAAGTACAACTTGGCCTAGTAGATTTACCGGACCCTGAAAGTCATCATCATCGGTGGAGGAGGTGAGGTAGTGCAAGTGGCGGTCTTGGTGACGGCTTGAATGGGGCACCCGCGGAGGGTGAAGTTCTTCTGCGGCGGGCTAGTAGTGTGGGTAGCCAGCTACTAGACGCATAGGAGTGGAACCCCCGCACAACTTATGAGACCTGCCGCAAGCGGGACAAGCTTATAGGGGTGAGATGATGGAAGGGGCGAGGTACTTTGAACGGTTACTGTGATGGTTTGCTCAACCGCATGACTAAGGAATCATGTGGGGCAACGAGTGAATTATCTCTTGTGGGTAAAGTGTGCAAACTCTGCAGAGTCAAAACTATTCGAATAGCCATGCCCACGGTCAAGGGCGGACATGGGAACTTAACCAGATATAGTTCTGTTTCAAAAACTTTGTGGGTGGGAATGAAAAAGTGGAGGGCAGTGGAAAGCCCTGATTTGAGTTGTCCTGGGTGTCATCCCAGTGGTAAGTTAAGCGGCTATAACGCTGAAAAATGTTATACGGTGTGATGCCATATGTATTGCAAAATTATGGTGTTATTAGGCATATGGTGTGATGCCATATGTATGGAAAATCATGTTAATATTCCTTGAACATTATGTTTTGTGCCAAAGCTGCTAGGTCTCAGGAAATTTTATGTATTGTATTTCAAATAGTGGTATTTCTATTCTTACAAAATAAAATATGGGTGGAATAAACAGGGTCATGAGTAAAGGAGATGGAAGTTTGTGGTAAAAACATAAAGATATTGGTGGACTCAGGTCGATTATAAAAAGGAAATGATAGTGTGGGATCTGGGAGAAGTAATTTGGTGGAGTCTAAATGAGTATATAGGTTAGATAGATGATTTAAATGATTTTTGGAGTATTAGGGATGCAAAGGTAATTGCGGGATTACAACACTGATAACTAATATAAATTCTTGGAAGATGATGGCAGTAATGGGATTAACAGGATTGGATCAAATACTAGATGGAAGAATTGAATTTCTAGGAATATTGGAGGAATGATAACAACTATTGGATTATAATCTTGATCAATGATATTCTTGGTGGATGTATCCTAGTGAGTCGTAGACTTAATCATTGATATTCTTGGTGGATGTATACTAGTGAGTCGTAGATTTGATCATTAATTTTCTTGGGGGATGTATACTAGTGAATTAGTTAGAAATAGATAGTAGAAAATAAGATTAGTTATTGGGAGAACAAATTATGGTTTTGGATCAATAACAAAAGGATTGAATTATTAGGAAGTCCCGATACGAAGGATTTCGGTGGATTTAGAAGCAATTATGTTGAATAGTCATTAGAATTTAGAAATGAAGAGTTGATGACTAGCAACCACAAGATTGGATTTTAGAATACAAAAGATATTGGTGGATCTAAATAAAGGATGACCCTCACTGCTTGGAGTCTTAGGCAGCAATGAGTGCATGATTGGTGGATTAAATAAATGATGATATTCGCTGTTTAGAGTTTTAGACAACAACCAATACAGAAAGAATATGATCGGTGGATTGAATAGAGGATGACACATGTTGTTTGGAGTTTAGAGAGCACTCAATAAAGGAAGTGTAATTTCGGTGGATTAAGTCAATTATGGCAATCGCTGTTGGGAGTCTTAGACAGCAGTTAATAAAGAGCGTGTGTCTTTGGTGGATTAAGTCAATGATGTCATTTGCGGTGTGGAGTCTTTAGGTCACAAAAACAACAATATGACATAATAATAGAAATGCTACTAGACGCGTTTCATGGCAAATAAAACAACCCGAGCCTCTCCTTTGTTAAGCCATGCATACTATTTATTTGCATTCTGTGTATTGGCTCACGGAGCACGGGGTTGGAGTGCTCACACTCGCTTTTGCGACAAAATTCAGAATCAGGAATCAAATCACCTCGCCTCAGCAACAAGATTGGACAAGTTGGCTGAGAAGATGAAGATGTCAAGGGCTAGGTCGCGAACCTCCAGTTGGCTGCCTGTGGGCATGTCCTGAGGGTCCCACCGGTGTGCTTCATTCCGCTGCTGCCATTTATTGATTTCGGCCTAATCGGCCCAAGAGTAAGTTTACTATTATATTTACGCTTCCGCATGATATGTACTTTGATAACCAGAACTGTAATTTGTGAGCACTATCTACTGATCTAGGGAATAGTGCGGTGGA
Organism: Dendrocalamus latiflorus; assembly: GCA_017311315.1. NCBI lineage: Eukaryota > Viridiplantae > Streptophyta > Magnoliopsida > Poales > Poaceae > Dendrocalamus > Dendrocalamus latiflorus. The sequence continues at coordinate 32,444,328 of CM029651.1, read as the reverse complement.
ATCACAGAGGAATCCGGATTGTAATATCTGGGCTCCTACAACCTTCCTGCGACTAACCTATGTATGACCAACTTGTCTACGATGACCAACTACATCATTGATTCATCTAACAAGGTGGTTAGAAAGTGCATTTATCCAATAACCACACACAATCTCTCTCGGGCAACAACCGCCACACGGTGAATGGCCACCACATCTCTTTGACAGTAACTTCTGTCAGGCGGTTAACATCTGAAGCATTAAGGTATCTTCTGGTGCAAGACAACTGCTGTCACTTCACTAGCTATATAAAGGTTAACATCAAAGAGAGAAGGGGGAAGGTGGATCCACACAAGATACAATGTATACTCTTTTTCGCATTACACATTTGTAATTATTTCTTCTGCTTAGTAATCACACAGGATGTAGGGCTATTATTCTATGAAGAGAAGGCCTAACACTGGATAAAAATTCCCATGTCTCTACTTTGCAAGACCATAGCATAGTCTTCTAAGAGAATCCCCAAATTCAAACAAATCATACGTAAGATCGGTATCAAAACATCAACACACTGCACGAAAGGTCGATGAAATAAGTAGGGTGCTTAAGGGAGAGATAAGGCATATTGCAGTGGAGCTAGGGAGGAGAGAGGCTCACCAGAGTTGCTAGGACACCGTGGCGTGCTCACCAGCATCACGTACGACTTCAGTTTTCTCGACGTTCTAGAGAGTAGAGTGCTCAAGGATCATGCACAAGAGACTGAGATGGCGAGCTGAAGAGCAAAGGTGTAGATAGGGGTTTTACAGGCATGGGAAAGCTGAGGTAGAGCACAAGCTCTCGTGAGCACAGTCGAAGACTCATCGTGGAACATGAGGCATGGACGGGGACAAAGGAGAAGGTATACGTCACGTTCGAGGCGATGGGTAGGCGGAGTTGGCAGCAGCAGTGAAGAGACTATGGGCGTGGCATCTAAAACCGAGGGCAACTCGTGCCACGACCACGGTGGAGCTGATGCATGCGTGTGAGGTGCAAGATGAACTCTGTGAGTGAGCCCAATGCATCATCAAGCGAAGAGAGAGACTGCTTGACAGAATTAGCCTTGACATGCAAAGGGTTTAGGACTTGTGTTTTCAAGTACTCATGGTAGAATTTGTTAGCTAGTCAGAGCTCCTCGAGTGATTCAAACTGATCAAACCTCTTGAGTGAGTGCAGACTGGTCAAAGCTCTCGAGCAACTGCAGAGCAGTCAGAGATTACAAAGAGTGTGGCCACGTCGTCGTGGCACAGCGGTAGGATAGGCAGTGCGGCTTGGCACATAGAGCAAGGAGAGGCACCGGGCTAAGCCACATCAGCACTATGTAGGTGGAGATGTGACGAGACAGGAGCATAGGGCATGGGCTGTCAGTCGAGAGGAGAAACGATGGCGTGGTATTCAAAACGATGATCATGGTGTCAAAACCAGTGGCCTATGCTCATGCAGGCTGGAGGTGGAAGAAGGGTACTACAAGTGGGCCACACTCGACAGTGAAAGAGAGAAAAAGGGTGAGGAGAGCTGAAAGGTTTGAGTAAAATCTAGACACATCAGATGAGCTCGAAAGATGATGAGAATCTTTGCGAATGCTCCTTGTTGGAATTAATCTAGACTTGGTTAGCAATCATCGAGTGCAGAGTCCGAGTCAGTTAATCCAATTGTGGAATCGAACTAGGAGTTTGAGTTGATTTCAGTTTTGGAGTCTAGTTTTAGTAAAAAATCGAGTCCAAGTCCAATTTGTAATTGGCGATGTTTTCTATCTTTAAGTTGTAAACATGAGTATAAATTGAGAGAAGTTTACCCTAGAAAATGTGCGGTGATTGAAGTACCACCAAAAGATCTTGTTTATTCTATTGCTATGTTATTATCAGGTTGTCCTCATCGTACTCGAAGAATAGAGGAGTCTCAAGAACTTAGAAGGCTTCGAGTTTGACTAATGAAGCCGGGTGGACGGTCAAAGTTTGACTTTGAGCGAGAAGTCGAAGAGTATCAGATGGTGTTCAAGTGGCAGAGTAGAATCGGATGGTGTTCGAGTAGCAATGAAGATCGGATGGTGTTCGAGTAATAGCGGAGTATTAAACGACGTTCGAGCAGCTTTAAAGCATCGGACAGCGTTTGAGTGGTGCTGAACCATCGGATGGTATCCGAGAGGTATTGTGAAGGATTAGAGTGAGGAGCAGTTGGAGGTTCTGAGTGCAAGAGTGATTGGAGATCCTGGGGCACGTAGCGGTTGAAGGCTACAGTGGCCAAAACTAACTCCTGATATAGTGCAATTGGTCATCTAAATTTGTTTTCAGAGTTTTATCTTCTCTTGATCTTTTCTAGAGAAAATGTTAGAAGACTTCTTGTCAAATTTAAATATACTTATTTGGTTTAGATAATTTTAGAACTTGTTCTGATATTTATTTTTTTGTGCCAAAATTATACTTGTGGCTTTTTAGGATGGTTTCCACCATGAATTTTCTCATGCCAACTTTTAATCATCTTTTTAGTTTTTATAACTTGGTCTTTATTTTTGGTTTGCAATACGTGCACTTTTGATTTTTTTGAAATTCAAACTTTTCAAAAAAAACTCTAATAAAGAGTCAAGGAAACAAAAAGCATTCAAAAAGTTTAAAATTTTTCGCATTTTTGCATGCCCTAGAATTTGGGATGTTACACCAACGGCGATGTAGACTAGCTTCCACAGTAATGGGGGTGGCCTACGACTAGCTGAGCACTTCCTCTTGTCTTTCCTCCAAATGTGATAGCTCCCAGAAAATTATGCACAAATTTCTTCTTTTATGCACTCCTCATGCTCGGCCTTTAATATCTTCCGACTCCTATATGAGTCGAAGTCATCTGGGAATTTCTACCTCTAGGGAACGTAAACCCCAAGGCCCCACGTATGACCCAAGTGCTCCTTACTTCCTAGAGCCATGGATAATATGTCCCTCTCCCTGATGGCCTGAAAGTTGCCTTGGAAGGATTCCGCAGTCAATGTTTTCTACAGGAGGCCAACATGTTATTTCAGTTCCTATGAAGTTATTGATATATTGCCAGCTATTTAGTTTGATATCTTACCAAGTGTTATGACACTTCCTGGTCTGCCGGATTCTTGAAGGGTATGGTGCCCGCCCGAAGATGTGATAGATGCCCTCGCTCTTAACCTGATTTGGGTGCGCTCATCTGTGATCCCAGCAAATGGCGGGGAGGCCTCTGACATGATTGCCTCCTCGTCCTTCTTCCTCCATTGTGGGATTTTACCTGTATACCTAGTGATGTTGAGTCTATAGAGGTGAGTGTTCTGGGCTTAGATTGCCTTGTGCGTCACGCTTTCTTCCTAGATTCAGCGGTCATCTTTATGCCAACAAAGGCATCCCATATATTTAGACGGAGGAAAGGATATTTTGTGAACACCGTCCCATCCTCGTTCACATACTTCATGACTAGTGTGCTCTTGAAGTTCTTCCATGCCTTGCCCATCATTAGGAATGCCTATCATCGCATGAGGCCCTGGACTTCTTCTCTGATCTCGAAGGATCTTGAGACTTCCTCCCAGAGCTACTCTTTCTCATCACTTGTTAGAGACTTCTAGCTCAGTGTAGTGATGGGGACCCGCTGCCTTGCAACTATCCCGTAGGTGGTTTGGAATGCGCCCACTACCTTTTTGGGATGTAGAGGGACCCCAACTGGACCGACCTCCATGATGGTCATTCGGTTCTCAGGCATTTTTGATATGTCTCGGCCCTCTCACTTAGTTGCTTCTTTGGTCTGGTCATCATATGCGTTCAGTGAAACTCAGCCCAAAGATCGTGTGGACGCTATTTCGCTTAGTTGCTATCTATGAATCATTCAAATTACATTTTAGTATGGGGGTATATAAAACACAAACTGAATGTCATAGATGAAATTTTATTTCTCTCAGGTGTCGGTTGCACTTTATTATCATAATAAGGCCACCTCAACACGATTGATCTGAAGACTATTTCTGACAAATATAAAATTATCTTTTACTGAAGTACTAACTAGAAGATACTCTACAGTAATGTACAAGATAACATCACATGAAGTAACTAGTTAACAATGCATCTACACTAAATATCTACAGTGCATCTACAAAATAATAGAACATGAAGCAAACAGTAGATAAACTGCATTGAAAATCAATAAGACTAATCACACATTTCTAATTATCACAATTAATCTTTATGAATTACCAGTGCAACAACGAGAATTGTTGTCCCAGTAATCAAATCAACATAACTCACAACATAAGACTCAAACATCATAAATGGCATATATGAACTAGCACTACATATATGAACAATATATACTGTTGAATCATATATGAACTAGCATTGCATATAGACTAAACCATAATCCATGAGAGACAGCAAGCACCAGTGTGATACATTGAGTACCATGGTTATACCGCAAGCAACAGGGTAAAACCGTCAGTGGCAGAGGCCGGACGCAGCACACTAACCCAGAGACATTGGGGAAAGCTGGAGGGAGGTGGCGAACTAACTCAAAGATGGCAGAGAGAGTGCAGCAGAGGAAGTTGAGCAGGCTCGGATTTGGTGGCGAAGGAAGCTAAGAAGGTACATGTGTGTTGAGGAAAACCTAAGTGTGCACAGGAGTAGTGAGTTAGATTTTTGTCCTAACCTTAAGTGTCTATATATATAGAAGCATATTATCACAGACGGCTCCCAAATCGTTTGTGATAATTCACAACACAGATGGTTTTTAAAAAATAACTACCTGTGATATCCAACATATCACAAATGGCTAATACAAAAACTATCTATGATGGTCTACATATCACAGACGGTTTTATGTTAGAAACCGTCTGTGATAGTTCTTTATATAGCTAAATTTTTTTTTCTATTTTTCAACTAGCCTTCGGAAATGCAAGCTATGCCCTCTGAAAGTAAGCAAGTAGATTATAGATAAATGATAGATAAGTGAATTATAACTCAAAGAGAATACGACTCAAAATTCAACTTGGCTATTTCCTTTTAAAAATAGTCCTTCACGATGATTGACACGCATATAGCTAGATTCCTCATTGGGTTCTTCCTCGAAACTAATGCCATATCTAAATGAAGGCAATTGATTAAATTGATTGTATTCTTTCTCATCCATGACATTCTCAACTCCAATAATCATTCTTTGTCTATAAAGAACTATATGGTGGTTCTTATTTGCCGGGTTTGTTATATAAAAAACTTGAACAACTTGCTTAGTGAGTATGAATGGTTCATCTTTGTATCCAACACATTCGAGGTCCACAGTAGTGATGTCATACTTTTCAACCTTCACACCCTATGGAAGTTAAACCCAATGACACTGAAATAGAGGAGTCTTAAGAAGTACGTAGTCGAGCTCCCAAATCATGAACCAATAGTAGGAGATCAACCCACATTTCATTATGTTTGGCCTAGCTGTATTGAACTACTCATGAATCATATATATGCAGACACTGTTGTTCTGGACTATGTTCTTTCTATTCTGAGATGTCGTATAAAATGTATACCCATTTATGTCATATTCTTGCCATGTCACAATTGTAAATTTCGACTATTTTGCCAACCATTGCAACATATCATCACTTGATGATCTCCTAGTGAATCACACCTTTAATCATTCGTTAAACTAATAGTTATGCTCTCTCATAATCCAAACCTCCAACTAGCATGGATTCTCTTGATGTACCATGTCTTTGTGCTCGTCAATATATGGGGACACTTCAGTCATATGTTGCAAAACCGTGAAATGGACTTAAGCATACATATCCAGATCAGGAGTGATTACTTTTCTTTCGATGGTCCCGATACCCTCTAGCATCCCCTCATGATGAGATAGAGACACACCTATTGGTTCTACCTGAGCCATGTAATCGACGTAAAACTCAATGACCTCTTCGGTTGCATAACCTTCAATGATGCTGCCCTTCAGCCGAGATCGATTCTGTATATAGGACTTGAGAATTTCCATTTACCTCTCGAACGGGTACATATAATGTAGGAACATAGGGCCGTATATCTTTATTTCTTTTACAAGGTGAACAATGAGATGGACCATGATATCAAAAAATCATGAAGGGAAATACATCTTAAGATGACATAGAGTCATCACCACCTCAACCTGTAGAGCATCTAGTCCATCGGGATCGATGACCTTTTGAGCAATTGAGTTAAACAAATAACACAGCCTCATGATTGTCACTCGGACCTTGTTCGGCAAAATACTTCTAATTGCAATGGGAAACATTTGTACTATTAGTGCATGATAATCATGAGACTTCATAGTAATTAATTTTAAATCTTCTATAGAAACAAGTTTCTTCATGCTGGTGTAGTTACCAGATGGAACTTTCACACCATGCAAGCTCTAGCATAGTTCATTTCTCTCGGTCTTGGACAAAGTGTAGCAAGTAGAGGGAAGGTACATTTGGCCTTTATTGGTCTACTTCGGTGCAAACTCGGTCCTTGCATTCATATCAACCAAGTCACGCCGTGTGTTGACACTACACTTTATTTTATCACAAATGTTTAGTAAGAGACCAATCAAACTATCACACATATTCTTCTCCACGTGCATAACATCGATGCAGTGGCAAACTTCTAAGTGCTCCTAATAAGGTAAGTTCCAAAAAATTGATCTCTTCCTCTGGATGTTCTTCTGACAGGTCCTCAATTTACGTCCATTTCTAAGCACAACATCAATATCTTTAATCATATTATAGAGCTCTTTCCCTCTAAAAGACCTTGGAGCTGAATTGTCCTTCTTATTTTTGTTGAATTGTTGTTTCATCTTACGGTATGGGTGATACTTGGGAAGGAATCTATAGTGATGCATGTATATAGTTTTGTGTGAGTTGTTCAGCCACACACTCGTGGTATCATGTAAGCAATGAAGATAGGCTTGGCTCCTGTTGTGCTCAAGCCCGACATGTTACTAAGAGCAGAAAAATTATTGATAATGCAAAACAACATGGCGCACAAAGTGAGGTTCTCTTGTTTGTTCATATCCCGTACATGCACCCCTTCCTACCATAGTGTTATAAGATATCCCAACAATAGTGCTAGATACACATCAATATCATTTCTAGGTTGCTTTGGACCTTAGATAAGTAGTGACATCAAAATATACTTTCGCTTCATACACACCCAAGGAGAAAGGTTGTAGTACATAGATTCACAGGCTATGTGCTATTTTAGTTGCTCATGTTACTGAAAGGATTCATTTCATTTGTATTCAATCCAAACTTTATATTCCTTAGTTCTGCACTAAATTATATAAACATCCTACCGAAGTTCCTCCACTAGGTAGAATCAGTAAGGTGTCTTAGCTTTTCATCTTTCTTACGCTCCTCTAAGTGCCAACGCAGCAATGTTGCCACCTTTTGATTCACAAATAAACACTTCAAACGGGGAATTATAGCTAGATACCACAACACCTTAGTAAGAGGTTCTTGCTTCACCTCGATACCCTCACCGTTAACGGAGTGATTATTATGCTTGTATCAGGATGCTTTACACACCAGACGTACATGCATGTTTGTATACTTATTATTTAAACGTAGTGATTATTTATGGTATATAATACAGTCTTTCGGATTTGCATGTATTATTTCTATTTTCATTCCCAAGGGATAGAAAACCTTCTTGGCTTGGTACGTGGTTTTGGGCAACATGATTCCCTCTGGAAGCATATGTGTTAAGAGACCTAACAACGCCATCAAACTCTTGTCGGACTAACCACTACTTACCTTCAACTTCCGCATTTCAAGTAAGGATGATAACCATGTGTATTTTGGCTTGCATCCCAGGAACAATGGTTTCTCAGAGTCCTCTATCAAGCCCTTAAAATTACCAAACTCTCTCTCACTATAGTTCCTTTCTGCATAGTTCAATATCTAATCCAGATTATCATCGTTCAACCTATTCTCATTGAAAGAACAATCGACATCCGGTATACCGTTGTCTCTCTCGACGATGTTACTACCTTCTAGTATAATCTGCTTTTCACCATGACTGCTCCAACATGTATACCCCTTTTTGAAACCCCTTTGAATTAAGTGTGCTTCTATCTGCGTTGAATTAGTAAACATCTTAAAATTCTCGCAATCAGTGTATGGATAGTGCATAAATTTCATCCCCCTTTTCAACATATCCTACTCGGCAGCTTTTCAAAAAGAAGACACACCATCAATGTACTCTTCACTCATACAGTTCTCAACGTAAATCCAGTTTCATTCCATCCACGCTATGCATATAACAAATTAATGTTAAAATTAGATTAATGTCCTCTTAGGTAGCCATTACATGTACATACACTTTTACACATAATTGTTATTCACCATAATCTGTCCATCTAAAGTAACTAGCTATGATTCATAAACCAATTCAATAAGAATTAAAATAGATAGGAGTGAGAGTGAGACTCACTCTTAAATTAGAGCAAAAACTACTAAATTAGATCTCTCTTTTCTTGCAACTAAAAAGTACACAGATCTAGCTAGAGTATAACACATTTTATTATATATAGTACTAATTACCAATCTTAGATCACCAAGAACTAATAGGTATACAAGTACCCTTCCAAATCTCCAATCTCCTTTCACCAAATCGTCACAAAGCCGTTGCCTAATAGGTAGAATATTTGTCGGGACGAGGTATATGATAACATAGTGAATATCACAGAAGCTTCCATTCACAACCTGTTTGTGATAAGTAGGTCATCACATATGTTTTTTACAAAAAAACCGTCTCTAATGTATCACTAACAGCTTTTCACAAAACCCTCTGTGATAAATCCATGCATCACAGAAGGTTTTTATTATGAACTATCTGTGATGTATCACATATGGTTTTTTACACAAACTATCTATGATAAGTAGGTCATCACTGTGGTTCTTATCATCGGTTGCAACATAGACGGCCACGTTAGTAAAACCTTTTGAGATAACTATGCTGCAGCTTAATGATAACAGATTCTGTTACACCGTTTGTGATGAGATGTCCAGTATAACCTTTTCTATAGTAGTGTTAGGAGGTGACCGGTGGCTGTAGTGGATTCGATGCCGGTAGCCACTGGAGACGAGATGGGGAAGGAGTGTAGCGGCGCTGATGGGAGGTTGAGATGCAGTAGAGAGACGAGGAGGCAAAGGAGGCGGTGGCAGCAGGGGAGGGGATGTGGGGCTCGTCAGTGCGGGGGGCGAGGTGACTAGGCGGTGGCATGCTGTGGAAGCAGGGATGACGGAGGAAGTAGGCGGCACTAGGGTTGTTAGCTTGGGGTTGGGTAGACGTTATATACGGTAGAGAGGGGATAGATCTGAAACGTTGAATGGAGATATAAAAAATTCAAATAGTTTGCACCAAATAAATCATATGAATGACCGGTAGACACTCCCAATTTTGAATGACTTGTGTGGGCTGGGTCTGTTGAGTCACTGGGTCGATCTACTCCCCTATGGACCTCTAGTTTTTTTGAGGGGAGAAGGCATAATACCACTTATAATGCTGTTATTTTAGGGCATGCATGCGATAGCCCGTGGGCTTAGTTGTGTTCAGCACGTTGGACCTATGGCCTAGGGAGTAAATTCGGTTAGACCTAGATATATAGGATCCGATCTAACAATTGGAATTAGCGCATAAGCAACCAACATCTCATTGACCTTCATGGTTGTCGGGGCAGTAGTGCACACCCGATGTGTGTGGGAGAGAATGTTGGGAATAGTTTCACATCGGTTGTGAGAAAAAAAACATAATATATAAGTGTGAGGAAGATCTCACTTATTAGTTTTGCCTTTTATGGACAGAAGGTTCAATATCACTTATAAGTAAAGCCCATGAACTTAGTTGCGTTCAACCTATTTACACCTGTGATTTGAAAAGTAAATCCGTTTGGATCTAAGTATACGGCCAGGGTATGCTCTAGCAGCTTCTACCTCGACAACGGGCCGCACATCTTCGCTCAAAAGTGAGTCTCGGTCAATGATCATGCACGTACGTACGATTAGTATAATCAATTGGCCTTGAAGAACACGGGCCGGGTGATCTCATCGAATAGGTAATATGATTGTTGCAGGAGGAGCAAGCTCGCGGCAGTGATGGCAACGCTGCGGTGGCCGAGGTACAGCGGCAAGTACCTGCACGGGAAGATCAGGAGCATGCTGGGCGAGACGAGGGTGCGCGACACGCTCACCAACGTCGTCATCCCCACCTTGGACGTCAGGCTGCTCCAGCCCATAATCTTCTCCACATACGACGTACGTTCCCATTCGAGAATCCGATCGATCTCCGGACTTGGCTGGAACCACCGTCTGATCAATTCAATACTTGACGTATATATGTTATGTGTGTAGTGACATGTCTGAAATTGTGCATGCATGCCTTGCCTTTCATTTTGATTCGGTCTTGTCTCCGCCGCTACTCTCTGTATTAAACTTGATTCTAATTTGTAGTCGCTAGCTTACGGTAGGTGAACTTTGGTTATCTGTTTTTACAAACAGAGGCCTGAGATGTATCAATTTATCCACTTAATCCAAAAATATTGCATTTTTAATATGATTCTTCAGTATTCGAATCTATCAGTAGCGGGTCTTACGAATGTGCATGGGTTACCCCAAAAGTTTTGTAAGACTAAGCGAGTGCCATGCATTACAATGGATCTTAAATAATTGAAACCGTAAATTGTAAGTGCTCTCTCTCTTTCTAAAAAAAAAAGAGATTCCCCACATTCATGAGTTGATTGCCCATGAGACTCAGAATTTTCACTAAATCAACATACTAATGCAACTGTAAGAAATCTGTTGTCCGTAATAATTAACCACAGATTTGGAAATTGCAAAAAAAAAAATCCCATCCTGTAAGAAAACCAAATCATGCTACAAGTCATGCATACACATTTGTGGAGATGGTCCATCATCGTTCGCATAAAATCCTTCGAGGCACATGCATATGCATACATAGATCCATCCATATAAGATCCTCAAAGGGTAGATCGTGAAGCTATCATCACCACCAAATTGAATTTTAAAAGAAGTAAAGAAATACCTAGTACAAACACCAAGTAGTACAAAAGCTATACAATAATATACACTCCTTGCTCTCTTGGCAGCCCCTAGCTTACCAACCCAACAGCCACGGGCCCAACAGCCAACAGGCCCAGCTGCTCACCAAGCGTCCCCTCCCTGATCAATCCTCTCTGGTGCCCTTTGCTTAGCCACATGGGGCAAATCACCGATCCTAAAGATGTCTCAAGCGTAGATTTGGTCTAACTTTCTTTCTGCAACTTAATATATTTATTGCTGATATATGAAAAGATGCAAGGTTTGTTTATTTACTGTTTAAATTGGTGTTGATCCTTTCTATCGCTACTGCAAGTGTTGAGAGGGTATTTTCGGTAATAAACCATGTGAAAAACAAGTTAAAAAATAGTATAGATAATTAATACTTGAATGAATGCTTGATTAGGTTTATCGAGAGCGGGTTTTTTCTCTACAAGTCACAAGTCAGTGACCTCATATAACCGATTGTTGCCACCATCTTAAAAGAAAATCCAGCTGGGCTTAGACAAAAACCTTCCTGTGTACCTTGGTGGCCTGTTTAGCCCAGCACGCCGAGCCCCATAATATAAACGAGGCCGCTAGCATGGAGCGAGCCCATGATACTGACCGAGTATATTCAGGCGGTGTTGGGCCCCCCTGTCGTGTATTCGTTTGACATGACTCCTTTTGATTTTGACCGTAACAGTCCGACCGCTTGTCTCCCGCGCGACGCACCCAGTCACCCAGACCAGACCCGACCAGACGTCTAGACCACCGATGGCCGCGGCGGCGGTGGCGAAGGAGAGAGCGGGGAGGAGAAGATAAACATTTTACATGTTTTGAACTTTTAATCCAGCCTTGGCACAATGAAGCTGATAGGTTGGAGGTCTTAGAAGAGAAGCACACGAGGGGATCGAGATGCTGCAAGGCGTATCCGTGCTTTGTGGAAATCTAATTCTGTAGGAAGTGGTAAGCCTTAATCTGGAGAGCCTTTTGCTTATATTTAACAGGTTGGTTTAATACCTGTATTCCCTTGATATGTTTTCTGTTGAAACAGACCTCAGTTGTTCTAGTAGCACTTCAAGGCTCAACTGATATCATCACAAATTTTAGGTTCATAAGCAGCAGCACATAACATAGCATCTTAACTTTCCAATTGAGTTAGGGCCGGTTTGTGGTTGCCGCGGTGTGCTATGGAATCTAGTTAGTTATAGGACTCTTTACTAATTGTAGTAAGATTTTCTATTACGGCTAAGAAAAGATGCTTTCAACTAATTGCGATATCCAATAGTAGAATACAATCAGTTCTTTTGGAAAGCCACCGCTGTGCCAAATGGAGCCTTACTAGATTCGTTTAATACATGGTAGAGCATCTTGTTTTGGAACTAAATATGTCTCTGTTTGAGTTTCTGAACCTTCTATTCTAAATAATGGCATATAATGAAATATCATTATCATTACTATTATAAAAGAACGAGTTGGTGATCGTATGTCCCTTCTCCAACCGTTTCTTCCTTCAACTTCTCATCACTCTTCACTTTCCAATTAATCAGAGCAGCTCTCTTCTATAGCATGATTCTCTATACATCTAATGAATTTCGTTACAACGCGCAAGCAGATCACTAGTATTTTAAACTTGTGGGAATAAGAAAAGTTTTGTATCAGAATTTAGTGGTATGAAGTATCATGCAAACTCACCTTTTGTTCCAAATTCATCTACTGGTTTTTTAGGCTACAGAGGTCCCTTGTACAAGGTGTTCTCTAAGGGAATCAGTTCAAAATTTTGTGAGGATGCTAAATCATCAAAGTAGGAGCAAAAGGAAGTATATATTGTTGGATATTGATCTAAGGCCAAAACGGTCAGAAAAAGAAGGAAGTGGGGAAATCCACGTTTTCACTGATTTTCAGCGCCCTGATCGCGGGTGCCTTACCAAATTATGGTTACGGTCCCCCGTTGCAACAGTGCAATATAAAGCAAGGGTTACGGCCTCTCCCGAGGAACAACGTTCGCGTGAGAGTTAGAAACCCCGGACAAACCCTAACGCGACCCGATCTATTACGCGCTGTCAAGCAACGGGAAGGCCGCCGACCGCCACTGCAGGACGACGCCGGCGACCCCGAACCGCGAGCTCTCGGATCTGCACCGACTCGTCCCCACGCCTGCATCACGCAGGCACGAGGTCTTCGCTCATGGCATTCATAGGCGATTGTAAGTCCCCTCTAAATCCAGCCTAGGTGTTCATGATTTAGATCTAGGGTTAAGGCTAATACTCATGTTTAAGGCTTACGTTAACCTAACAATGGTATCAGAGCAATCCCTATGATCCTCATGAACCCTAGTTAACACCTCACGAACACTGGATCTTGAATCTAGAGTTTAATGGCTCGGTAGAGAAATTTAGGAGGGGAGTTATGAATTTCCTTATGCAAAACCTGATGAAATCCCCAAAATTTCAAGCCCCCCCCGAAACCCTAAATCCCCAAATCGAAAAAAATAAGGAAGGGGGAGGGCTTACGGAAGCCGCAGCCGGTGCCGCTCTTCGGGGACGGCCGCCGCTGGAGTCGCCGCAGCCGCGCGGGTGCCGCTGCTCCGCCTCCGGCTGGGCGCGTCGCTGCTCCGCGCGAGAGCGCGCGCCGCCTCCGCTCCTCTTGGGGCCGCCGCGACGCCGCCGCCCCGCTTGAGCCCGCCGTGCCGCGCTCTGCTCGGGGCCACCGACGCCATGGCACCCCGCTCCGCCTCCGCTCCACGCGGGCGCCGCCCCCTTACGCGCCGCCACCGCTAACGCCTCTCCCTGCGCCGCCGCCCGCTCCGTGTATTTCGGGAGGAGTAGGGCCGAATGGCATTAGGGTTAGGGTTTTGGGGATTAATTCCCGCCGCGCGCACGTCTCGGCCGTCCGATCAGATCGGACGACCATCGTTCTGATGGGCCGGTGGAGGCCGCGGGCGTGAGCTGGGCCGTGCGTGCGCCTTTTGGGCTGCGCGTGATTTTTGGGCCCCGAGCATCTTATGGGCTAAATGCTATAAGCACAGGCCGGAAAAAAGGGGGAGGGGAAGCTGTTGGGTTTTTGGCCCATCAGTGCATAATCTTATGTATTTTAGCATGTTATATATATACATGAAATTGATTTATGGTATATCCTTCAGGCTGTTGGGTTTTATTTTTCAGTGTATATTTCATGTATATCTCATGTATAATTGATGATTGATGTATTATTTGATGTCTCTCATGAAATTATTAACGGATAATGTTGCTAAGCTGCTGAAAATTATTATGCCCTTTTCCGCTGCGTAATGTTCTGCCCCTAATTGAATGGAACCAACGGGAAATTCAATTGGAGGGCTGTATTTAGTTTTACATGCTATTATTCTTTGACCAACGTTAATTGTAATTGCATGTAATCAATTATATTTATTTTTCGCCATGCTATTACTCTTTGACCAACGTTAATTGTAATTGCATGCGATAAATTATGTTAAATTTTTCGCTTCTGCCCAACGGTGATGCGAAAATTTTTTATGAGCATGTTATTAATCATACCAACGTAAGATGAATTTTCGTGCAAATTAATTATGCGCTTTCCTAATGTAAATTTTAAATTTTTTCAGCTGCTTCTGTTTCCGCTCATGTTAATGCAATTGAGCCACTTAATGGTAGTAACTTCCAGAAATGGAAGTTTACATTTATGACGACTTTTCAGCTCTTGGATCTGGACTACACGTTCAGATTTGATGAGCCTGTCGCTCCTACTGAAGGGGAGGACAATTATGATGACAAAATGAAGGAATATAAAACTAATGCTGAGAAGTGGGAGCGGTCTAACCGTGTTTCACTTGCTGTGATGAAAAACTCCATCAGTGAGGCAATAAGGGGAGCAATCCCTGAAAAGGAAAGGGTAAAGGACTATTTGTCCTCCATCGAGGATCATTTTAAGGGGTCCTCTAAAGTTTATACTACCACACTGATGCACAGGCTCATGAACACTAAGTACAATGGTACTGGGAATGTTCGTGAGCACATTATGACCATAATCAATATTGCTGCCAGACTTAAGACAATGGACATGGCTATTTCTGATTGTTTTGTTGTCCATTACATTATGATGTCTCTTCCCAAGCAATTTGAACCTTTCAAGGTGAACTACAACACCATTAAGGACAAGTGGACCATGAGCGAGTTGATCGCTAATGTTTCACAGGAGGAAGAGAGGCTCAAGGCTGAGGGGGCTACTGATTTTGTGAATCAAGTCGGCTCCTCAAATAAGGCTGGTCCCTCTAGAAATAGAGGTGGCTACAAAGGAAAGGGAAAGAAAGAGCAAACCTACTCCCCTTATCAGAAGCCACAGAAGCCACAGCACCCACAGCATCCTAAGGCGCCTAAAAACGCTTCAGGACCTGGGAGCTCAAATGAACAGAAGAAAAGTGGTGAATGTTACTTTTGTCAGTCGAAGGACCATTTCAAAAATGATTGTCCTGGATGGCTGAAATGGCTCGCCAAGAAAGGTACTTATGAAATTACTTTTGTTGATGAAGCATTTTATGCTGATTTTCCTATAAATTCTTGGTGGATTGATTCTGGTGCCACTGTGCACGTTACGAATTCCTTGCAGGGATTCCATATGTTGAGAAGTCTCAAAGGGGAAAGAAGCCTAAGAGTGGCTAATGGGATGGAAACCGAAATTCAAGCTATTGGATCAGTTTCTTTAGTTTTGAATAATAGTTTTGTAATGAAACTTAATGATGTTCTTTATGTTCCCTCGATGAGAAGAAACTTAATTTCCATTTCATTATTAGATAATGATGGATATTCTTGTAATTTTGGACACGAAAAGTGTCTGATTTATTTTAATAATGATAATGTTGGTTGTGCCATCCGACACGACAAGCTTTATATGTTATCCCTGCAAGATTCTCCTATATCCATGAATGTATGTGATGTGAATAAAAAGCGCAAGCGAATTGATGAGACTTCGTCGAAATTGTGGCACTGTCGTTTGGGTCACATTTCAAGGGGGAGAATTGAACGTCTCATTAAAGATGAAATTCTCCACCCTTTAGATTTTAATGATTCGGATGATCATTGCCTTGATTGTATCAAAGGCAAGTATGTAAAGCAAATAAAGAAAGGTGCTACTCGAAGCACAGGGATTTTGGAATTAATTCATACTGACATATGTGGTCCTTTCCCTCTGACATCAGTGGATGGTTATGATTCTTTTATTACGTTCACTAATGATTACTCACGTTATGGCTATATCTATCCCATTAAAGAGAGATCGGAGGCACTTGATAAATTTAAGATATTTAAGGCTGAAGTTGAAAATCAGCACAATCTAAAGATTAAAGTAGTGCGCTCGGATCGTGGGGGAGAGTATTATGGGCGACACGCAACTTATGGGCAGATTCCTGGTCCTTTAACCAGGTTTCTACAAGAAAATGGTATAGTCGCCCAGTACTCAATGCCTGGTGATCCCTAGCAAAATGGAGTAGCGGAAAGAAGAAACCGCACACTTATGGATATGGTTCGAAGTATGTTGAGCTACTCCACTTTGCCTGTAAATTTATGGATGGAAGCATTAAAGACCGCTGCACACATACTCAATCGGGTTCCCAGTAAATCAGTGCCTAAAACACCTTATGAATTATGGACTGGGAGAAAACCTAGTTTGAACTACCTCCATGTGTGGGGATGTGCGGCTGAAGCTAAATTTTTTAACCCACAAATTGGGAAATTAGACCCCAAGACTGTGAGTTGCCATTTTATTGGCTACCCTGATAGGTCTAAAGGGTATCGATTCTATTGTCCAGATCGTACCACAAAATTTGTAGAGACAAGGCACACTGTGTTCTTGGAAAATGATGGCATCAGTGGGGACTTGGAGCCCAGGAAAATTGATCTTGAGGAAAAACGGATTTATGTTGCTTCACCGCTAATCCGATAGACTGATTTTCCTGTGCTCCAACTGGTTGTGCCCACAGTTGATCCTGTAGTTGCAACTCCTGTTGCATCTCCAGTTAATTCTGTGGCCACTCCTTCTGTTGAGGGCTCTGAAAGTACAAGTGTGGCACCTAATGATGAGCCTTCACAGCCCCCTGTGACAATTAATGAACAGCCTAATGAACCTGCTAATGAACCTCTCAGGAGATCAGAACGAGTGAGGAGATCTGCTATCCCAAGTGATTATGAGGTTTACTTGAATGAGGATGATCTTGGGAAGGCAGATGATCCTAGCTCTTATAAGGAAGCAATGAAGAATAAGGATTCATCTAAATGGCTAGATGCCATGAAAGATAAGATTGAGTCTATGGGCACTAATGGCGTATGGGACTTAGTGGAAATTCCTAATGGAGCCAAAACAGTAGGCTGCAAATGGGTCTACAAAACAAAACGTGACTCCAAAGGGAACATCGAAAGGTTTAAGGCGAGACTTGTAGCAAAAGGGTTTACACAAAGAGAAGGCATTGACTATAATGAAATCGTTTCTCCTGTCTCAACCAAAGATTCATTTAGAATCATAATGGCGCTCACAGCACATTTTGATTTAGAGTTGCACCAAATGGACGTTAAGACTGCATTCCTGAATGGAGACTTGTATGAGGACGTTTACATGACACAACCGGAAGGTTTTGTTGTGGAAGGCGAGGAACATTTGGGATGCAAGTTAAGGAAATCCATATATGGCCTGAAGCAAGCTTCTAGGCAATGGTACCTTAAGTTTGATGAAGTCATAAGGAAATTTGGATTTAAGGAGAATGATGTTGATAATTGTACTTATGTTAAGTTCAGGGGGAGTAATTACACCTTCTTAATTCTTTATGTGGACGATATATTATTGGCCAGCAGCAGTGTGGACATGCTACGGGAAACTAAAAGATTTCTCTCGTCCAATTTTGATATGAAGGATCTCGGTGAAGCATCTTATGTTCTTGGTATTGAAATTCACCGAGATAGATCCAAAGGAACATTAGGTTTATCACAAAAGGCATACATTGACAGAGTACTAAAGAGATACAATATGCATAAATGCTTTGCCTCGCTTGCTCCTATTGTTAAGGGTGATAAGTTTGGGAAATTTCAATGCCTAAAGAATGACTATGAATCTGATCAGATGAAGGCTATACCTTACGCTTCTGCTGTCGGAAGTATTATGTATGCTCAAGTATGTACGCGCCCTGATTTAGCTTTTGTTACTAGGATGCTTGGCAGATATCAGTCAAATCCAGGACCGGATCACTGGAAAGCCGTTAAGAAAGTCCTGCGCTATATGCAAGGCACTAAATGTCACATGCTCACATATAGAAAATGCGATAACCTTGAGGTTGTCGGTTATTCTGATGCTGATTTTGCGGGGTGTAAAGACACTAAGAAGTCCACATCAGGTTATATTTTCACCCTCGCAGGAGCAGCAATATCATGGAAAAGTGTAAAGCAAACACTTACTGCATCGTTGACAATGCAGGCTGAATTTGTGGCATGTTATGAGGCTACCGGGTAGGTTGTATGGCTTAAAAACTTTATCCCGGCATTGAGAGTGGTAGACAGCTTTTCTAGACCACTCGTTTTGTACTGCGATAATCAACCCGCAGTTTTCTATTCGAGTAACAACAAGTCAAGTGCAGCTGCCAAGCACATTGACATAAAGTATCATGTTGTGAAAGATAGAGTCCAGGATCAAACAATTAAGGTTGAGCATATTGGAACTAAATTTATGCTTGCGGATCCGCTCACAAAAGGCTTACCACCCAATATTTTTCGTGATCATGTTGCCGGCATGGGTTTATTGGAGAGCCTGTGATCCTGGAATAAGAGGACCATATAAAGTAACCAACTCCCATGAAGTATTATGTTATCCGATTGATATAGAATGGAGCACTATAAGTACTGTTGTCCAGCGGTATTTAATTGACTGTTGTGACGCATTATTTTGGTGTGAAGTTTTATTGAGAGAGGGCTTATGACGTTTAGCCTTACGATCAAGGGGGAGAATGTTGGATATTGATCTAAGGCCAAAACGGCCAGAAAAGGAAGGACGTGGGGAAATCCACGTTTTCACTGATTTTCAGCGCCCTGATCGGGTGATAGTTAGAAACCCCGGACAAACCCTAACGCGACCCGATCTATTACGCGCTGTCAAGCAACGGGAAGGCCGCCGACCGCCACTGCAGGACGACGCCGGCGACCCCGAACCGCGAGCTCTCGGATCTGCACCGACTCGTCCCCACGCCTGCATCACGCAGGCACGAGGTCTTCGCTCATGGCATTCATAGGCGACTGTAAGTCCCCTCTAAATCCAGCCTAGGTGTTCATGATTTAGATCTAGGGTTAAGGCTAATGCTCATGTTTAAGGCTTACGTTAACCTAACATATATAAGTCAACGTTTTTGCACAGGGTATTAAAATGGTTAATGTAAAGGAAAAACCAGTAAAGAATATCCCCCTTTCTCTGTGATTTTTATGTGACAAGCTAGACAATTATTGTGCTAGTTCACCTTAATCCACTTGGGCCTTGTTGCTTGCGCGTTACTGTGTTGTGGTTTTTAGCACCTATTTTCTTCACAAATAGTCTAAGAAGGAAGCGAATCAACTATTTTCTGCACAAATATGTACTGGCAGTAGCAAAGGTCAACCTAGTAGTGATGCAATGGCATACCATATCACTCTGCAAACAGATGACTGCACCAGCGATGGCAAATTGTTTTCGGATATAAGCTGCGACAACCACTGAATAGTGCTTCATGTAGCGGGAAAGGGAGGAATAGAGAAGGACTAACTGGTGGGCAGAATCGCAGCCTTGATCACCAGCCATGTTCAATCAGAAGGGAACTTTCTTCTTCATCTTCTTGTATGCAAGGCTATCATAGAAATTTAAATCAGATGCAACTGCCTTTGTCTAGCAGTAGCCAGATAACAGCTGTTACTGGCAAAATACCACTCTTGGCGGCAACCATGCTCAATTTAAAGTACCAAGTGCCAGTTCTTCAGCTCCTTATATGCAGACTACTATCTAGTTCTCGATCCAATGCATCCGCCTTTCTGTCAGACGATCCCAGGGCTACCTCCATTGCACGAGATCAACAGTTTATTGCTGCTTCTTGTCTGTAGATCACTAGTGGCTTGTCTGAACTCTGAACACATTTATTTCCACCAATCAACAGTGCATTGGGATACCAGAATCCTAATGCAGCACCTGAATCTGGAGTAGCGTTTCCAGCGTTCAACATGCCAGGGGGGCATCATCCTCAGCCAGAAGCAGTGCATTTGATGCCGTATTTTGGGTTCTTGGGGGAGTGGCCCTCACCTTAGCCCCCACCTTGGCCCCATCGGCCCACCAGAGCAAAGCCCCGTTATGCATGTAGTAGAAGGCAGACCAACTAAAGCTATGCTGAGGAAAGGATATATATACATGGTTATTAAGGTGGTGCAGCGAGACGCAACGACTCACCACCTTTACACAACAATATCATTTATGGCGCACGGCATGGAGACGCCACACACACAACAATATTGGACTTACAGAGGTCCCAAACAGAAGAAATACAAATAGAGAAGGACTTTATTGTAATTTCAAAATATTGAGAGGGCTAAATCGTAAAATGCCGAATCCCCTCATAACCCTGGCTGCTGCTGCAATTTTCTTCACCTTTGGCCATTGCTTCACCCCCATTGCTTCTCTCCCCCTCTCCTTCCCCCCTCTCCTCGACCTCCGGTGCCGGCAAGGCCGAACCAGCTTGCCAGCGGTCACTCCTCTTCTCGCTGCCACTCTCCACCGCCCCGAGAGGCAGTCGGCAAATCGAAGGAGGTGGTGGAGAGTTGGCCAGCAAAGTAGGAGATGGTGGTACACTGGAGGAGGCGGTGGCAGACCGATGCAGGAGCCGACAAAGTAGAGGAGGCTCGATCTAGCAGAGGAGACCGGATCCAACGGAGGAGACCACGGATCCAATGGCAGCGATGGAGATCCAGAGGTGGCGATGGTAGATCCGATGTTGGCAGCGACGCCATACGCCGCAGCTCAATGCCATTCGGACGGCATGGTCCTCTAGTCTGCCACACGGGTATACCGATGATATATCGCTGATATACCGACGCCTCAACAACCATGTATATGTAAGCCCTTGCTAGTTAACACTACTACTAAAAGGCTTATACCAAATGTCTCATCATAGACGGTTGACCAAAATCATCAGATTAAATACAATCATAGACAATTTTAGTTTAGAGACCATCTTTATTGCTGCTAGTGCTAAAAACTATCTATAAAAAGGTAATATCACAGACGATTCATGTTGAACACCCTCTGTAAAGTATCACAGATGGTTCTTAACAAAAAAATCATCTATGATATTACAAAATATCATAGACGGTTTTTTCTTAAAACCATTTGTGATAACAAACCATCTATGAATAATTTCATTTATTAATTGAAAACCCAACTCTCACAGATCCGTCTTAAATTCTAGATATTTTCTCACAAGCTGCTGCTTTGAGGAGGAAGGGCTTTGAGGTCATTTGGTGAAAGGAGACCATGGATTTAGGAAGAGTGATTGTAGATCCATTTGTTGTAGATTATTTATGGTTGGTAATTTTTTTAATTGCATTATATTTTAGATCTAGCTTGGTAAAGGGAGAATTGAAGATAGTTTAGATCTAGCTTGATGTTGAGAGAAAATTATTTACATCTAGCATGGTTTAGGGTTTAAGGTTTAGCCAATTCATAGTCTATTTCTACTTAATTGAATTGAATTAATTATTCTTGCTACATATAGCTAGTTTAGATCATATATAGCTAGTGTACTAATTAATTAATTCAATATTTAACACTAAATTGTTATATACGTAGCGTAGTATTGAAGTTGGATGTGCACTGAGAACCGTGTGAGTGAAGAGTACATTAATGGCGTGTCTACTTTTACAGGAGTTGCCGAGAAGGATATGTTGAATAAGGGGTGAAATATATGTACTGTCCATGCATTGAATATGAGAATATGAAAATGTTTAAGAACCGAGCGTAAATCGAAGCGCACTTGATTCGAAGGAGGTTTCAAAAAGGGGTATATACATTAGACCAGTCATGGTGAAGAGTATATTACACAAGGAGGTAATAATAATGAAATCACCGACAAAGTAAACGATATGCCACCAGATTATGTCAATTGTGGTTCTGATTCAGATAGGCTGCATGATGCCAATCTGGATTAGATGCTTTGCGATGTACAAGGGAACTGTGATGGGAGAGAGTATGTTAAATTCCGAAGCTTGATGGAGCACTCGAAGAAACCTTTGTTCATGTGCTGCAAGTCAAAATATACGAGGTTGTTAGTCGTGCATGAACTACTGAAATTGAAAGCAAGCAACGGTTGGTCCAACAAGAGTTTCACGGTGTTGTTAGGTCTCTTAGCGAACACGCTTCTGGAGGGAAATGAGTTGTCCAAAACCACCTAGAAAGCCAAGAAGGTTCTTTGTCCATTGGGAATAGAAGTAGAAAGAATAGATACATGTTCGAACAACTGTATCCTCTACCATAAAAAGTATACAAACATGCATGTATGTCTGGTGTACAACGCATCCCTATACAAGCGTAAGAATCAATAAGATGATGACAAGGGAATAGAGGAGAAGAAAGGACTCCTGCTAAGGTGGCATGGTATCTTTCTGTAATTCGCCATTTGAAGTGGTTTTTTGCAAAACCAAAGGAGGCAAAACTACTTCATTGGCACTCGGAGGAGTGTAAGAAGGATAGAATGCTAGGACACCTTGATGATTTGCCTAGTAGAGAAATATCGATAGGAGATTTGTAGACTTTGGTGCCGAACCGAGGAATATAAGGTTTGGATTGAGTACAGATAGAGTGAATCCTTTCAGTAATATGAGCAGCTGACATAGCACTTGGCCCGTGGCTCTCTGTATCTATAACCTTCCTCTTTGATTGTGTATGAAGCAAAAGTATATTTTACTGTCGATACTTATCCAAGGGCTAAAGCAACCTAGGAATGATATTGATATGTGCCTAGCACTGTTGGTGTAAAATATAAAAATACTGTGGATTGAAGGGGTACATGTATAGGATGCGTACAAATAAGAGAACTTCACTTTACGCTCCTTGTTGTTCTGCACCATAAATGATTATCCCGCCCTTGCTAACCCGTCAGGCTAGAGTGCAAAAAAGACCAAAGCCTATACTCGCTGCTTAGATGATACCAAGAGTGTGTGGCTGAAGCACTTGTGCAAAATCGTGTACATGCATCACCATAGGTTCCTTGGAGGGCTCACCCATATCGCAGGATGAAGAAACAATTCGATGGAGAGAATGAGAACAATTCAGCTCCAAGGCATTTAAGCGGAAAAGAGGTCTATAATATAGTTAAGGATTTAGATGTTGTGTTCAGAAAGAGACATAAATAGAGGACCCATGAGAAGAACATTGTAAGAAGGGATCAATATTTTGGAACTAACCTTATTGCGAGCACTTAGAAGTTCGCCACTGTATCGACGTCATGTACGTAGAGAAGAATGTATGTGACAAATTGATTGGTCTCTTACTGAACATTCAAGACAAAACAAAGGATGGTGTCAATGCATGGCTTGACTTAGTTAATATGGACATCAGACCTAAGTTACCTTCTCCCTGCTTGTTACACTCTGTCCAAGGCTAAGAGAACTGACTGTGCCAGTCCTTGCATAGTGTAAAAGTTCCATCTGGTTACTCCACCAACATGAAGAAACTTGTTGTGATGGAATATTTGATGTTAATTGGCATGAAGTCTTATGATTATCATGTGCTGATGACACAGATACTCCCTATTGTAATTAGAAGTATTTTACCAATCAAGGTCCAAGAGACAATCATGAGGCTGTATTATTTCTTTAACATAATTGCTCAGAAGGTCATCGACCCTGAAGGACTAGATGCTTTGCAGGATGAGGTGGTGATGACTTTATGTCATCTTGAGATATATTTGCCTCCATCATTTTTTGATATCATGGTCCATCTCATTGTTCACATTCAGTGGGAGATAAAAATGTGAGGGCTCATGTTCCTATGTAGCATGTACCCGTTCGAGAATTTCATGGGAATTCTGAAGTCCTATGTATGGAATCAATTTCAGCTAGAGGGCAGCATCATCGAAGGTTATGCAACCGAAAATGTCATTGAGTTCTATGTGACTACATGGCTCAGGTCGAATCGATGGGTGTGCCTCTATCTCACCACGAGGAAAGGTTCGAGGGTATCGGGACCATTGGAAGGAAAGTAATCACTCCAGATATGGATGCGTATACTCAAGTCTATTTCATAGTCTTACAACACATGACTAAAGTGTCTCTGTATATCGATTAGCACAAGGACGTGCTTTAGCAATAGAATCCGGAGCGGCCGGATGTTTGGATCATGAGAAAACATAACAATCGGTTGGACCAATGGTTGAAGGAGCGACTTGTTAGGAGCTCGTCAAGTGATATGTTGACATGGTTGGCAAAAGATCCAACATTTATAGTTGTGATATGGCAAGGATACAATATAAATGGGTACATATTCTATACGTAGGCTCAGGATGTAAAGAGCACTAACTAGAATAGCGGTGTCCGATAGATGCGTTTAGTACCGATGGGTTGAGGAGCTCCTAATATGGGTTCATAAAGGAGATTTAGGAGCTCGACTACGTGCTTTTCAAGATCCCTCTATTTCAGTGTTGTTGGATTCATCTCCCACAAGTGAAGGTTGACAAATACGGTATCACTACTATGGACCTCGAATGTGTTAGACATAAAGACGAACCATTCGTATTCACTAACTAAGTTGTTCAAGTCTTCCATGTAACCAACCAGGCAAATAAGAAGTGCCACATAGTTCTTCATGGAAAAAGGAGGGTTGTCGAAGTTGAGAATGTAGTGGACCAGGAAGAATACAACCAATTTGATGAGTTGCTTCCTTTCGGAAATGGCATAAGGGTCGAGGAAGAACAACATGATGAAACTAGCTACATACGCATCGATCATCATGAAGGGCTAAATTTTAAAGGAAATAAGCAAGTGGAATGATGAATAAAATGTTTATGTGTCATATGTTCTGTATTTGCATTTATGTATATGAGAATGTGTCATATATATGTGAATTTTTATTTATGTATATGAGAATGTGTCATATATATGTGTGTGTGTGTGTGAATTGCATTTCTGTATATGAGAATGTATGATATATATATATATATGTGAATTTGCATTTATGTATATGTGAATGAGTCATATATATGTGAATTTGCATTTATGTATATCACGAGAATGTGTCACATATATGTGAATTTACATTTATGTATAAGAGTGCATTTAGAAGTGATTCACAGACGATTCTATTTTAGAAACATCTGTGATGTGTATTTATCATAGATGGTTCTAAAGTAGAACCGTCTGTGATGTGTATTTATCACATATGGTTCTTAAGTAGAACCATCTGTGATGTGTATTATCATGGATTGTTCCAATTTAGAACCATCTGTGATGTCCAACCTATTTATATTCAGACTCTAGGGTTTGCCCGTGCTCCCATGAACTTAGATGCTTAATATTCCCTACTCTCCCATGAACTCGAGTTGCTACCTCCTCCCCGAGCATGAGTTGCTGCCTCCTTCCTCGAGCTCGCCGCCTCCTGTCTGAGCATGAGCCGCCGCCTCCTCCCCCGAGCATGAGCCGCCGCTTCCTCCCCCGAGCATGAGCCGCTACCTTCTCCACCGAGCACAAGCCGCCGCCGCCTCCTCCCCTGAGCCCGCCGCTTCCTCCCCAGCGCGCCTCCTCCCCGAGCATGCCTCCTCTTTGAGCACGTGCCTCCTCCCTTGAGTGTGTTGCCTCCTCCTCCCCGAGTAGGTCTTCTCCTCCCCGAGAATGCCTCCTCCTTGAGCACACCGTATGTAACATTTTTTTTCCTATTTATGATATGGCAATGAACAATGTATCATCATGGTCACTAAATATCCCTTTTGCTCTATTGTTGTTTCATTAATTCACGTCCTGAGGATGAATACTTAGGCTTAAGTTTCAATTATGTTCTTTTGATATCAATATCCCAAAGATGAATTGCTAATGCTCTTAAGCATCAATTCCCTAAATAAAAGATAAGTTCATCCTCAGGATATAGACATCAAAAGGGCAAAATTGATACTTAAGCCCAGGCATTCATCCTCAGGACATGTAACCATAATGATACATTGTTCATTACAATATCATAGACAAGAAAGAAGAATGTTACATACGACGTGTTTGGGGAGGAGGCAGCGTGCTCAGGGGAGGAGGCACACCAGGGAGGAGGTGGCATTCTCGGAGGAGGAGGTGTGCCAGGGTGGAGGCAGCGTGCTTGGGGAGGAGGCTGCTAGCTCAGGGGAGAAGGCACACCGGGGAGGAGACGGTGTGCTCGGGGAGGAGGAGGTGCAATAAGGAGGAGGCTTGCCTGGGGAGGAGGTGGTGGCTCGTGCTCCGGTAGGAGGCAATGACTCGTGCTCAAGGAGAGTTTGAGATATATTAAGCCTTTGAGTGAGGGCACGGGCAAACCCTAGAGTTATCCAAATATAAATAAGTTGGACACATCATAGACAATTCTAAATTATAACCATCTGTGATAATATACATCATAGATAGTTCTACTTTAGAATCGTCTATGATAAATATACATCACAGATGGTTCTGAAGTAGAGCCATCTGTGATAATACACATCCTAGATGGTCCTAAATTAGAATCGTCTATGGTAATAAACATCACAAATGGTTCTAAATTCATTCTCATATACACAAATACAAATTCACATATATATGACACATTCTCATGTACATAAATGCAAATTCACATATACATGACACATTCAGTAATTACACCGAGACCGTTTACATATATAGAAGACATTAAATACAATTTCATCCAATTTTTTATTTTTGTATTTACATATGGCCAAACAGTGTGGCCAGTCACTTCTTACAAAGATTAAAAAAGTAGAAACCTAGGCTAGTCGCTTCTTACAAAGATCAAAGTTTTTCTAGTGGCGGAGGTAGCATGCTATCTCCATCTTCAAAGCTTCATAGGCATGTAGTCAACATTGAACAGTTTGGGATCATTAGCGAACGAAGCCCAAAATGCGTGCACCCACTACCACACTTATTCTAGTTTCTCCTGAAGGCCTTTTCACTGACGAATCAAGTCGAATTGAGCCCATAGGCTCTATTCCCTTGCTTCAGGGGACTCAGCAAGGTTGACTCAGTCGCTCGCTACTTCGACTAAGCACTCCAAGCAACGACAAGCCTCTTGGAGACATACAACATCATCGTGGAGGACTACGTCGATGGTGAGGTTTAGCTCGCTAGAAGTAGGAGACCAATTAGAAGACGCGGCGGAGGAGGATGTCAAGACGGCAAAAGGTGGCCGTCACCTTCTTTGGCAAATTGTCAGACATAGGAGGGAGGACACTGTTGGCACAGTGTCTTTCCATAGCATCCACCAGCGTATGGCCAACAAGGTGCTCGTACAGGATGGCTAGGTTGGCCATAAAAGCTAGTGACACAGCAGAGGCCACTAGAGCCATTTGTTTGTGCTTAAGAGTAGATAATATGTGTATCCATGATGTGGGGATTCATCTTCGGTGCATGGCATTTGATCATTTTTATAAATTCAGCGCATGAGATGAAGAAATGCATCGGGGAGCTGAAACAATAAGAGATGCATCAGGGAGGCGAAGCAATTAGAGATGCATCGGGGAGACAAAGTGCGTGCCATTCATTTAAAGATATATCGTAGACGGTTCTAATTAAAACTATCTGTGGTAATACCATAGATAGTTCTAATTAAAAATCATATGTGATGTCTGCAATTATCACAGATGGTTCAATAACTGTCTATGAACTATCATAGACAGTTATTAACAAGAAACATCTGTGATAATTGTGTATCACAAACGGTTTTAGACATTGCTAGTAACATGGATGCTTAGCTTGTAAAACCGTCTGTGATAATTATAACATAGACGGTTCCCCATGATCCATCTGTGATGAGGTGTCCAGTATAGTCTCTTTTGTAGTAGTGAAATACCTTTTTCTCATCCCTTTTATAAAATTGATATTCTTTAGTTTCCTTAGAATACCCCAAGATGAAGCATTTATCCTATTTAGGTGTGATCTTGTCAGACATCAAATGCTTTACATATATTTCACATCCTCATATTTTGAGAAAAGACAACCTAGGACGCTTTCTAGTCCATGTCTTATATTGTGTCTTTTCTACGGCTTTTGATGGAACCCTATTTAATGTGAACGCAGCTGCTTCTAGAGCATACCCCCAAAAAGACAATGGTAGAATAGATTGGCTCATCATAGACCAAACCATATCTAACAAGATCCGATTTCATCGTTCAGACACCCAATTCCATTGAGGTGTTCCTGGTAGAGTTAGCTATGGAACAATTCCATATTGCTTTAGATGATCACCAAACTCATGGCTCAAATATTCACCTCCATGATCTGATCGTAGGGCTTTAATTGTCTTATCAAGTTGATTTTGTAGCTTGTTGTGGGGGTGGCCCAACCCCCCGTGACTGGGCCGTGCAACTAGTCCAACATGTAATAGACCCAATAGTGTAGAGGAATATACTAGTGTAAATACACCAATGTGCCCTCATCCTTTGTAAGTACTAAGGGGTAGAATGGAGATTTCCCATTCTACCCCACTCATGTATATAAATCCCTAGGAGGGGCAGGAGGAGGGACATCCTCTCATTCTTACTAACTCTCCCACAGATCTAGCTCTCCTCTTCTCCTTCTACTAGTCCCCTTCTCTACTGTGTGGCTTGTAGCCACAACAGATGGCGCCGTCCGTGGGGACTGGATGAAAGGTCGCTTAAGGAGCTGGAAGCAGTTCTTGGGAGCGTCATCAACAACAGATAAGTAGTTTGCTCGCTAAAAATTTAAATATATTTCGCCATGTTTTGTAGATGGTGTATTGAGCAGATCTACTCGAATCGCTTGTTCGTAGGTGGAATACTGAGTAGATCTACTCGAATCGCCTGTTCGTAGGTGGAATATTGAGTAGATCTAGTTGAATCGCCCAAGTGCAGTAGTGAATAGATCTAATCGAATCACCTATTTCTGTTTTCCTGTTATCTCCGCCCTGCTGGGGGTGGTCATGCAGGAAAACGATGTTTTGGATGGCTTAGTGGCAGGATCCTTTTGGCCAGGGTGGGACGTTATCGAGCCCAGCTGCATTGCGCTTTGCCACGACACCGCCCTTCGACGCCTGTGCCAGGCTCCGCTTCCGCATGTCAGAATCCACACGAACAGCCGTGTCTCCGTGACGAGCTTCCGAGAGTCTCCGCGCAACGTCGAGTATCCGCTTCGTGGTCTCCGCGCCAAGCCTCCGCAAAGCGTCGCCACTCGTATGCATGCGCGTAGCATCTATCCATCCGGGCACTCACAAACACAAAACTTCACGTACACCCATCCATGCATGCATATTCGTTCACGTATTAATCCATGCATGCGGGTTTATCCAAGTATTCATCCATGCATGCGTACTTATTCAAGTTTCCAGCCATGCGGGCACGAGCCTCCGCACTGCAGGTACGTCGACGCCGAGTCTTGCCTCCGGCTGCAGCCTCCGCGTCAGACTTTGCAGGCGAAGCGCTGGCCTTCGCTTGGACTTCGCATGCGCGTCTTGCCTCCGGCTGCAGCCTCCGCGTCAGACTCTGTAGGCGAAGCGCTGGCCTTCGCTCGGATTTCGCATGCGCAGCGCCGAGCTCCGGGTGGTCATCGCATGTCGCATGGGCCTCCATGCCTTCGGGCCGGCGCCCTTACCCGCGGCTCCGAGCGCGCGTCGGCCACAAATTTGCATGCACGCATGCAGCTCAGCAGGGGCACGCTCTATAAGTAGGGGTACTGTTTGCTGGCCATCTATATCCTCTCCTGCGCAGCCCATCCGCGAGGTCCTCCTGCATGAAAAATCCATCCGCGGTGTGTCCGTGCCGGGGGCCAAGGCGTCATTCTTCAGCTGGTTCAACCTCTGCGTCGACTTCGGCCCCATCACCTCCGGCGTGCTCCTCGTCTGGATACAGCAGAACATCAGCCGGGCATGCATAAAATATCTATCCACGAGCTCTATCCGTGCATGCACTCGATTATTCATTCACGTATTCATCATGCGTACATAAAATATACATCCACGAGCTCTATCCATGCAGGCACTCCAGTATTCGTTCATGCACGTGGTGACCTCGTTGCGCTCGTCTACTTCGGCTCCCTCTTCGATGTTAAGCCGTAGAGCGAGTTCGTCACCACGATGGTCGCGCGCGCGCACGGGTGGAGCTGCTGCATCACCTATGACTACGTCACGGCTGACGCGGCGGACCTGCTCGTGGAGACCGAACTCGGCGCGGTGTCCGCTCGGGGGTTCCTCGCTGCGGCCCACCCCGCTGCCGCAGCGGGCATCTCCCCCAGCGACGCTCTTTAGGGCGTCAGACTACTACACAGCGCAGCCAGAGATTAGGGCTGTTGGATCAGAATGCCCAATCTGCAGAGAAAACGTAATGTGGACGCACACAAGAAAAGATACAAAGTATCGGCAAACACACGCGAGAAGGTTTCTTCAGAGACAAACTCTATTTTTCTGAATCTTGGAAGTGCTACAGTTCCATACGGCAAAAACTGGTTAACATTCAACCACAGGCGCTAAACTGACACTTAACTAACTGCCGAAAAACTTGCACATGCAAACACAACGCTGGTCCATGATCCTAATAACCCGGATCACAAACTTACAACTAAAAAATGACAGAAAACGATTACTAAGGCTCCGTTTGGCACGGCTCCACTTCACAAGTGGAGCTGTTTTTTTTGGCTTCAGCTCCACGAACAGCTCCACCGGTGGAGCTGGAGCTGTTTTGGTAGACTGTTTGGCAAAACAGCTCCACCTGTTTTATCATGCATGGTTGAGAGATGTCAATTGTCCAATATACCCCTATCTATTTGGCTTGTAGTAACATCAAGAGCTGTATGTTTCTACATGATTTTTCATCCGAGTAAATTTGAATTCAAAAAAAATTTAAAATTTAAAATAACACAAAGTATTAGCAACCAATATTTAATGGCGGCGGCGCTCCCTTCACGGTCGAAGACGAGAAGACCGAACAGAGGAACGGGAACGGGAGAATAGAAGAGCCGGTGGCAGATCGCGTAAATTCACGAAAGTACAAGGGCAGTGGCATGCGGGCCTGCGGATGGAGCCGGGTGGAGCTACTTTTTTCAGCTCCATCCGTACATATCTTTTGTCTCAGCATGTTTTAAGGGACTCCTTGGGTGGAGCTATTTTGTTTTACCCCGTTTGGCACAAAACGGCTCCAAACAGCTCCAGGAGCCGGTGGTGGAGCTGTGCCAAATGGGGCCTAAATAAATCTGACTGAACTGCAGTCCTGAAAGTCTTCGGCTGACAATACGGTGCAGACTTGAAGCAGCCAAACTGGAGATAAGTTGAAGGCAGCGTCAAACTGAAACCAGTGCAGACTTCAGCGTCAGACTGAGAACTACTCTGATTTAGCAGCAGTTTGCCGAGCCAGGTACTGAAGAAAAACAAACGAAGCTTCAAACTATTTCACGCCTGAAGACTGCACAAATTGCAGACTGCACAGTTTCATTTATTCAGAGCATCTTCCTGCAGAACAAGATTAGAGATAACATTCACCCCCCTAATCTTGTTTCGCTTTTGCTGTATCCACCATTCCTAGCTTCTCTCTCATTTCAAGAAACTTTACTCGGCCAAGTGACTTTGTTAATATGTCGGCCAGCTGTTCTTCCGTTCTCACATGCCCCACCTCAATTTTCTCACTCTCAACACATTCACGAATGAAATGGTACCTTGTATCGATGTGTTTGCTTCTGTCATGATACACTGGATTCTTGCACAACGAAATGGCTGACTTGTTATCAACTAACAACTTGAACCTCGTTTGCTCTTGATTCAACAAATCACTCAACAACCGTGCAATCCATATGCCTTGACAAGCTGATGTTGTCCACTACTACAGAAAAGGTCATCACAGACGGTTCGAAAACGTCATCACAGACGGTTTTGTGAGCCGTCTGTATTTATGGGTCAGTGATAATCGAAGGTCATCACAGACAGTTTTTGAACCGTCTGTGATTATGGGCTATCACAGACGGTTTTTGAGTAAAAACCGTCTGTGATAGCTGATAATCACAGACGATTTTTAGTTAAAAACTGTCTGTGATACTGATTATCACAGATGGTTTTTAGTTAAAAACCGTCTGTGATACTGATTATCACAGACGGTGTTTGAGTACAAACCGTCTGTGATTATCAGCTATCACAAACGGTTTTTACTCAAAAACTGTCTGTGATATTCCCTTCGACCCATACATATATTTCTCTTATTGGCTAGCCTCAGGAATGCTAGCCATGCCCTCTGAAACAAGCAGATAATCATAGACAAAAAACATACAATTCACACATCTCATTTGCTTTCAGATACATTTCACAGACATAAAACCTCCAATTGACATGGCACTTCATTTCACAAACATAAAGCATGCATCCATTTCGCAAATCGATTAATTGAATTGAAATGAAATATCCATTAACAAATGCACAGTTAGAAAAGATCTACACTGCATTTACACTTAGTGATAAGACCAATAAGAAATCATGGTGCGTAGTGGAACCGTCCTCCTGGTTTTATGACTTGAGTCAGCAAAAAGTACGCCAACTCTCCTTGAATCCCTCCAAATTCAGACTGTTTCAATGCAGTTGACGGGATGGACACAGCCTGTCGATAGGAATATCAATGTGCATATATTGTAACGTGATAAGTATGAAGTAATTATGGGAAGAGTGACAAACCTTGCGATTGGTGAGCCTCGAGGAATCGAGGAGTAGTTCCATATGTTGGCAAACGTAGTATCCACATGTGTTGCCCGGCTGCTGCTGGTGGCACTGCAAAAAATGGAATGTGTTAGTTCAAGAGGCATTAGTACCAACTGTTGCATAGGTTTAATTAATGTGAAATAGCGAATACCTTAAAATCTCGAACATGTGTCAGCAGGCCTTTGGCCCCGCGCTTCGAGTCACCTCCCTTTTCAATGTACATCGCGAACGCCCTACGTAATTCGAAAAAGTTAACCTTAATCATTCGGAAGGAAAGAAAGAGTACAATGTAGATATGTATGGGGAATATGTGCTTACCTATCGATTACTTGGCTGACAACTGTGAAGTCCATTTTATTCTTACTTAGGGAATCAAGGTAATATACCTTGTTCCATTTTGGTACAATTACTATTAAAATCCAATGAAAGTTCTGATTGAAGGGCATAAGTACATAGTCCTTATTGCGGCAATCCAGCAGTCCTGATGCAATGTACCTCTCGACGAGGGGTGTCTCATGGTCGATGGTATCCTTGGCGACCAATTGTGGGTCCAAGAAACCAGCTGATGAGTTGGATAATCTAGCTTTAATCAGCATGTGTCTATATATATACACATGAAAGCAAAAAATTAGATATGGCATTTATCGGTATGACATTAACGGAGACTGTGATTGTACACACTTACAGCGTCCAGCATCGAATGATTGAGACGTCAAGAGCGTTGAGCATGAACAGATCGAATAAATCCTCAAAGGCGACCACGAACATACACTCTTGAAGATTGTGGTGTAAATCTTCCTCGGTGAATTTGACAGTGATACTTGAAGTCCGTTCTCCCTCTAGCTTATTGGACTGCTGCATATACCACGTGTGCAATTGCATGCAACTATGTGGTAGCTTTTGGAGGTCTTTTTGCTCGAGCAACGGCTCGCCAAGCACGAATTTGCGGGCCAAAGGGTGGTACAGAATATCATCATTGGTCTTCTTTGCTTTGCCCTTGCTGGCCTTGCTGCCTCGGCTATAGGTCGACTTCACGGAAGTCGACTTTGAAGGTAGCAGCGGTGCAAGTTGCTCTGGCGAGAATAGAGCCCGTGGAGATAGCACCGGTGTAGTATCCGGTGGTGGAACCGACTGGTCTTGTAATGGAGATGGCACCAGTGCAAGTTGCTCTGGTCCTGCCACTGGTGAAGAAGCCTCCAGGGAGATGTCGCTTTTGGGCCACTGGATGAATGTTCCAATGGCCTGTCCTAGAGTCACGATCTCGTCGTTGGGGGGCTTCGGTAGCGGGACCACCTCAAAATTGACATACACACCATCCACATTAACTTTTGCGAAGCCTGGCACTAAAGCTTGACCGTGCACCATGGCCCCGATACCAGACGAATATGCTTGGCCCCAAGCAGCGTACAAGGGAATGGAGCCATATCTCACTTGGAGCCTGCACTTCGTAGGCTCCTACATAACGATACAAAATTAGCTACTCAAATAGGCCTACCAATGGAGCAAGCATTCGAGAGATAATAATTATTACCAGGATGTCGTCCACAGGAAATTTGGCCTGGGATTGCGTCGGATTCGACGCGCAGCTACTCGGACGGTTGGGCGGGCTGGCTAGCACAGGAGCGGCGGCAACGGCCTGCTGACTTTCTGTCTGTTTCCGCACCTCATCTCTGATTACATCAGCTAGCGAATCCAGTATCTCCTCTCTAAGAGATGCCTTGATCTCTTCTCGTAGCTGTGCGTCACGCTCGGCTTTGTTTCTCTTCCTGCGCCGATACATGTCGGAGTCATCTTGGAAACCATGTTTCCAAGGAACGTAAAGCCCAAGGCCTCTCGTACGGCCCGGGTGCTCCTTGTTTCCCAGGGCCACGGAGAGCATATCATTCTCCCTTGTTCCCTGGAATGATCCCAGGGTAGATTGAAAACTCAGGTTTTCCTGCAAGAGCACGACATGTCATTCCAATTCGTACGAAGTTGTGGAGTAATTAGAAGCTACGTAGTTCGATCGATATCTTACCAGGCGCTCGGTCACTTGCTGGTCTGCAGGGTTTCGAAAGGTGACGTCCCCTGATGTCGTTGTAGATGACCTTGCTCTAATCCAATTTCGAGCGCGGTCATCCGGGATATTGGAAAACGGCGGGGCGATGTCCTGTGCAGCTGCCAGCTCATCCTCCTTCCTCCACTGCGGGATTTTACCCGCATACCCAGCTGTGCCAAGTCTGTGAGGGTGTGTATTTTTTGCCTGGAGGGCCTTGTGCGCCACACTTGTACTTTTGAAATCTTCGGTCGTTTTCATCGCCTTGAACTCTTCCCATTGTGGTTCCAGGAATGGGTATTTATGAACAGGCGTTTCGTCCGTCTCCACGTATTTCCTGACAAGCGTGCTCTTGAAGTTCTTCCATGCTTTGCACGCCGCTTTGTAGGTTTGTTGTTGCACAGCGTCCAGGTGTTCTTCTGGGAACTCGAACGATACTAAAATTTCGGTCCACAGCTCACATTTCCGAGTGTCAGGCATGTTCTTCCACGAATTGTATGTGATCTCAATTCATTCTCGTGCAACTACTCCGACCATGGTTCGGAATGCGTTTACTGCTTTTTGAGGAAGGATAGGGACCCCAGATGCATTCACTGCTGTGATGGTCTGTCGGCCCTCAGGCTTCTTTGATAGCCCTCTTCCTTGGCGTCTTGATGTTGGAGCGGACGCCTCCGGCGATGATGTTGAAGAATGCGCGGGTGACATGTTGCTCATTTTGTGGGTCTATTAAGATAAGATGAGAAAGTGATCATATTGAATTGCAAGACAAGAGAGGAGTAGAGGGGAGGGGGAGAAGGGAGGGGGTGATATGGACAAAGAGGGGTTATGTGCCTATACTATATACTATATACTCTTCCTTGATTGGTTAATTTGTGCTCTCAAATTGTAGGGTTGCACATGATAAGATGAGGAAGGAAGAAAAGTGAAACATGATGCTCAATGTTAGGAAGAGAGGAGAGGAGTAGAGGGGAAGGGGGAGAAGGGAGGGGGTGATGTGGACAGAGAGGGGTTATGTGCCTATACTATATACTATATACTAACACAACAAGCAATGTAATATGTACCAATGTAAACTAAGCAACTGCAGTAAACAATGTACCAATGTAGTATGTACCAAATAGCAAATTAAACTAAGCTACTGCAGTAAACAATGTACCAATGTAATATGTACCAAGCATCAAGCATCAACCCTAAACACTAACAGTAAGCATGAAGCATCAACCCTAAATATGTACCAAGCATCAAGCATCAACCCTAAACACTAACAGTAAGCATGAAGCATCAACCCTAAACACTAACAGTAAGCATGAAGCTCGGGGAGGGATTTGATGACCTTAGGGTTTTGGTGACCTTAGGGACGGCGGAGGAGGAGGCGGCGGCGACGCAGGAGGAGGGGGAGGCGACGACGACGGAGGAGGAGGCGGCGGCGACGCAGGAGGAGGAGGCGGCGGCGACGGAGGAGGAGGAGGAGGCGGCGACGACGCAGGAGGAGGCGGCGGCAACGGAGGAGGAGGAGGCGACGGGCTCGGGGAGGCGGCGACGGAGGAGGAGGAGGCTGCGGCGACGTCTTCGTCCGGGGAGGCGGCCGGCGAGGGCTGGGGGAGGCAGCCGGCAAGGGCTCGGGGAGGTGGCGGCGACGACGGGCTCGGGATTTAGATCTAATCGAATAACTGCAGCGCACACGGAAAACCCTAGCGAGAGGGTATATGTAGGGAGATTATCACAGACGGTTCTAAACTTAGAACCGTCTGTGATAGTTTACTATCACAGACGGTTCTAAAATTAGAACCGTCTGTGATACGATATCACAGACGGTTCTAAATTTAGAACCGTCTGTGATAAGCCTTTGCCGGCTGTTGCTATTAAGACAACACCAATAACTACACAGTTGCATTCATATCAACCACCAACCAGCTCAAATACATCACACATATACATAAATGCCAATACATTTTGTCATTCTCAAATACATCACACATATACATTTTCACATATACATCTCAAAATTGACTACATCACACATTTTCACATATACATCTCAAAATTGACTACAATATACATTTTCACATATACATCTCAAAATTGACTACAATATACATTTTCACATATACATCTCAAAATTGACTACATCACACATTTTCACATATACATATCAAAATTGTCACACATTTTCACATATACATTCTTATTGTACTTTAAAAATTAGCTTATTTCCTTTAAAAATTAGCCCTTCATCATGATCAATGCGTACGTAACTAGTTTCGTCACGTTGTTCATTGTCGACCCTTATGCCATTTCCAAAAGGAGGTAACTCGTCAAATTGATTGTATTCCTCCTCGTCCACTACATTCTCCACTCCGACAATTCTCCTTTTTCCATGAAGAACTACATGGCGTTTCTTATTTGCCGGGTCGGTTACATAGAAAACTTGAACAACTTGATTGGCGAGTACGAATGGTTTGTCTTTGTACCCGACACGTTGGAGGTCCACGGTCGTGACACCGTACTTGTCAACCTTCACCTGTGGGAGATGCACCCAACGGCAGCGAAATAAGGGGATCTTGAAAACCACATAGTCGAGCTCCCAAATCTCTTCTATGAAGCCATAGTATGAGTTTCTCGACCCATCGGTACTGAATGCATCTATGCGGACACCGCTGTTCTGGTTAGTGCTCTTGACATCCTGAGACTGCGTATAGAATGTGTACCCATTTATGTCATATCCTTGCCATGTCACAACTGTAAATGTCGGCCCTTTTGCCAACCATGTCAGCGTCTCACTCGGCGAGCTCCTAGCGATTTGCTCCTTCAACCATTGGTTGAACCAACGGTTGTGTTGCCTCATGATCCAAACATCCGGCCGCTCCGGATTCTGTTGCCGAAGCACATCCTTGTGCTGGTCCACATAAAGGGCCACTTCAGTCATGTGTTGCAACACCGTGAAATGGGCTTGAGTATACGTGGCCATATCTGGAGTGATTGCTTTCCTTCCGATAGTTCCGAGACCCTTCAGCCTCCCCTCATGACGAGATTGAGGGACACCTATCGGTTGAATCTGAGCCATATAATCGACACAAAACTCAATGACCTCTTTGCTTGCATAACCTTCGACGATGCTGCCCTCCGGCCGAGAACGATTCCGTACGTAGGACTTGAGAATTCCCATGAACCTCTCAAATGGGTACATGCTACGTAGGAATACGGGCCCGCACATTTTTATCTCCCACACAACGTGAACAATGAGATGGACCATGATATCGAAAAACGAAGGAGGGAAATACATTTCAAGGTGACATAGAGTCATCACCACCTCGTCCTGCAGAGCATCTAGTCCTTCGGGATCGATGACCTTCTGAGCAATTGTGTTAAAGAAATAACATAGCCTCATGATTGTCTCTCGGACTTTGATCGGGAAAATATTTCTAATTGCAATAGGGAGCATCTGTGTCATCAGCACATGACAATCATGAGACTTCATGCCATTTAACTTCAAATCTTGCATCGAAACAAGTTTCTTCACGTTGCCGGAGTAACCAGACGGAACTTTGACACCATGCAAGCAATGGCACAGTTCTGTTTTCTCACCCTTGGACAGAGTGTAACACGCAGGGGGAAGGTACGTTCGTCCATTATCAGTGCGTGTCGGTGCTAACTCAGGCCTGATGTCCATATCAGCCAAGTCAAGCCGTGCGTTGACGCCGTCTTTTGTTTTATCACGGATGTTCAGTAAGAGACCAATCAAGCTGTCGCACACATTCTTTTCTACGTGCATGACGTCGATGCAGTGCCGAACATCTAGGTACTCCCAATAAGGTAAGTCCCAAAATATTGATCTCTTCTTCCAGGTGTTCTTCTCATGAGCCCTCAATTTACGTCCCTTTCCGAGGACAACATCTAAATCCTTAACCATATCATAAACCTCGTGTCCCCTTAAATGCCTTGGAGCTGAACCGTCTTCATTCTCTCCGTCAAATTGTTTCTTCATCTTCCGGTATGGGTGAGCTCTCCGAAGGAACCGACGGTGACGCATGTAGACGGTTTTGCGTGAGTGTCTCAGCCACACACTCTCGGTACCATCTAAACAGTGAGTACAAGCTTTGGCACCTTTTGTACTATGGCCCGATAGGTTACCAAGGGCAGGATAATCATTTATGGTGCAGAACAATAAGGAGCACAGAGTGAAGTTCTCTCGTTTGTATGCATCCCATACCTGTACCCCTTCGTTCCATAGTACTTTTAGATCTTCCACCAACGGTGCTAGGAACACATCGAGATCATTCCCAGGTTGTTTTGGCCTTTGGATAAGTATCGACAGCAAAATGTACTTTCGCTTCATACACAACCAAGGAGGAAGGTTATAGATGCAGAGAGTCACGGGCCATGTGCTATGTCGGCTGCTCATGCTACTGAAAGGATTCATTCCATCTGTACTCAGTCCAAACCTTATATTCCTTGGTCCTGCACCGAACTCTGCAAAACTCCTATCGATGTTTCTCCACTGCGCGGAATCAGCAAGGTGTCTTATCATTCCATCCTTCTTGCGCTCCTCCGAGTGCCAACGCAGCAGTTTTGCCTCCTTTGGATTTGCAAAAAACCTTTTCAAACGGGGAATTATAGGAAAATACCATGTCACCTTAGCAGGAGGTCCTTTCTTCGCCTATGTTCCCTCGCCATCATCTGATTGATTGTTACGTTTGTATCGAGATGCGTTGCACACCGGACATACATGCATGTTTGCATACTCTTTATGGTAGAGGATACAATCGTTCGGGCATGCATGTATTCTTTCTACTTCCAATCCCAACGGACAAAGAACCTTCTTGGCTTTATACGTGGTTTTAGGCAACTCATTTCCCTCCGGAAGCATGTCCGCTAAAAGACATAGTAGCGCCGTGAAACTCTTGTCGGACCAACCATTGCTTGCCTTCAATTTCAACAGTTCAAGCACGACCGACAACCTCGTGTACTTGCAGCCCGTGTACAAAGGTTTCTCTGAGTCCTCCATCAAGCCATGGAATTTAACATACTCTCTCTCATCATAGTTCTCTTCTACATCGCGAAGCATCTGATCCAGATTATCATCGTGCAACCTATCCGAATCCGAGCCACAATCGACATCAGCCGGCGGCATGTCATTCAGTTCACCGGCGATGTCCTCCGGGGGCATATCATTCACTTCACCGGCGATGTCATCCGGCGGCATATGATCATTCACTTCGCCATGACTGGTCCAACACGTATAATCCTTTTTGAAACCCCTCCGAATCAAGTGCGATTCAATTTGCCCTCGGTTCTTAAACATCTTCAAATTCTCGCAGTCAGTGCATGGACAGCACATATATTCCACCCCCTTATTCAACATATCCTCCTCGGCAGCTCTTATAAAAGCAGAAACGCCATTAATGTACTCTTCACTCGCACGGCTCGCGGCATACATCCAGCTTCGGTCCTACGTTACGTACATATATAACAACTTAGTATTAAAATCTAGATTAACTAATTATAACTACATATATACCGGCCACATTTATTATATTGAGACTTAATTTGCTAGCTCAATTCATATTACAAACACAACAACTATTATATAACCAACAATTTTGCAAATTAACCATCTTCAATAACCACTCATGGATTACTTAGACCTAAATTGTAATGCAATTAAAGAAAAAATAAATTTCATTACTAACCATATCTAGAGCAACCAGGAAAGTCTGAATCTTTCAAAGCTCAATCTCTGCCTCTTCCCACCAAATTAACTGGCCTGAAATCACCTAGCTTCCTCCCGAGTGAAAAAGTGTGCAGCAGTGGCTAGATCTGGATCGAAATGAAGACAGATGCGGTCTGAACAGCGCAATAAATGCCTTAGCCATTATCACAGACGGTTTTTAGTTAAAAATCGTCTGTGAATTATCACAGACGGTTTTTAATTAAAAACCGTCTGTGATAACAAGCTTATCACAGACGGTTGTTAATTAAAAACCGTCTGTGATAATTTGGGATTATCACAGACGGTTTTTTATACAGACCGTCTGTGATACAAAAGTATCACAGACGGTTCATTGGTAATAACCGTCTGTGATAATCCATTTCCCGCCACAAAAACCACAGACGGCCTCCAAATTACAACCGTCTGTAATAGTGCTCATCAGAGACGGTTTCACAAAACCGTCTGTGATGAGGCGTCTACTATTAGGCTTTCTGTAGTAGTGGTCGCTGCAATATACTCGACTTCGCATGAAGACAAAGCTACCACCTTTTGCTTTTGTGAGAACCAAGCAATCAAGTTTGTACCATGATAAAACACAGCACCGGTGGTACTTTTTCTATCATCTACATCTCCGGCAAGATCACTGTCACTATACCCAATTAATTCCATATTGCTGCTGCCCTTTCTTCCATAGAAACACCCAAAATCAAGTGTTCCACTTATGTATCTCAGAATTCTCTTCACGGCAGTCATGTGCTCAATTGTTGGACTCTCCATAAACCGACTAACAATTCCAACTTAGTATGCAATATCAGGACGGGTATTAACCAAATACCTCAAGCTTCCAATAATACTTCTATACAATGTTGGATCAACAGGAGGACTATTACTTTCTTTGCTCAACTTGAGTCTCTCTTCCATGGGTGTGGCACAAGGATTACACCCTTCCATCCCTGCTTCTCTCAACACCTTCTTTGCATATGATGATTGACACAATGTGATCCCTTCTCCCGTTTGCTCAACTTGGATACCCAAATAATAACTAAGTAAACCAAGATCACTCATACTAAATAGCTGCTGCATTTGAGTCTTGAACTCGGCAATTTAAACATTACTTGAGCCCGTGATAATCAAATCATCCACATATACTCCAACAATCAAAACTGAAGAGTTTTTTACCTTTTTGTCCACGGCATGCTCCAATGGACTACGCTCGAATCCGAGTGTTGTCAAACTCGAATCCAATTTGATGTTCCAAGCTCTCGGCACTTGACGAAGCCCATATAATGCCTTCTTCAGCTTCAACACCTTATGCTCTTGACCTTGCATCTCAAAACCAGGGGGTTGTGACACATATACTTATTCAGTGAGTTCGCCGTTAAAGAATGCCGTCTTCACGTCCATATGATGGACTTCCCACCCTTGCTGTGCTGCCAAGCTCACAAGCAATCTCACGGTCTCCATTCTTGCAACCAGCGCAAAAACCTCATCAAAGTCCACTCCATGACGCTGAACATACCCCTTCGCAACCAAACGCGCTTTGTGCTTAACAATCGCACCCGAGGGGTCCTTTTGTACTTTAAATACCCACTTCAACCTATG
The DNA here is from genome assembly GCA_017311315.1 of Dendrocalamus latiflorus. NCBI lineage: Eukaryota > Viridiplantae > Streptophyta > Magnoliopsida > Poales > Poaceae > Dendrocalamus > Dendrocalamus latiflorus. Next base: position 32,402,040 of record CM029651.1, on the reverse strand, counting down.
GGCTTTTGATTCCCTGGTTGCTCCACAAGCTTCCAAGTTTTATTATCTTCAATGGACTTTAACTCATCTTCCATAGCTTGCCTCCAACATTTCTCTTTCACTGCCTTCTCAAAGTTAGCAGGCTCTTCTGCTGTCAGCATGCAGAATTCTAATTGCTCCGGTTGTAGCTGAATTGGAGCAGTGGCATTGTATATATCCTGCAGTGATTGATGTCGAATTGGCCCTTCACTTGATGAATGACTTGGTGCTGCTGAACCTGAACCTGATGGTGTGTTTAGAGACAAACAGCCGGCGTGGATGGTGGACTGCTATGCTGCACATGCACATGTTCTTCACTGCTGCCATCTCCACCAAAGTTTCCAGCAGCACCTGCATTCCCAGTACTTGAATCTTCATAAACATCATCTGAAGTTGGCACTAGTTGGTCTGAATTCTGCTCTTGACTTGCTTCACCAAACTGTTCAACATGAATTGTGAAAGAATCACCATGGTTTCCCTGCCTTGTGCCATCATCTGTGTATTGTTCCCAGGGCCATGATGTTTCCGCATCAAATGCCACGTCTCTACTGATGTGCACCTTCCGGTTCTTTGGATCATAGAACCTGTAAGCTTTAGAGCCACCTTCATAGCCTATGAAGACCATCTTTGTGCTTCTATCCTGCAGTTTGCTAAGATGTGGTGCTGCTGTTCTCACATAAGCCACACACCCAAAAGTCCTCAAATGGTGAAGTTGAGGTTTCCTTTTGTACAAGGCTTCATAAGGTGTTCTTCCGACAACTGATTTTGTCAGCGTTCGGTTTAGCAAATACACAGCCGTGGCTGCAGCTTCACCCCAAAATACTCCTGTCATATTCTTGCTCTTCAGAAGACTTCTTGTCATTGCCACAATGGTCTGATTCCTCCGCTCGGCCACTCTGTTTTGCTGCGGTGAATAAGGAGTCGTGAGGTACCTTTTCAAACCGGCCGATTCATCACTGAAATTTTGGAAACTCTTTGAGGTAAACTCTCCTCCTCTATCTGTCCTCAAAGCTTTCACCCTCAATCCGGTTTCCAGCTCCACCTTTGCCTTCACTGACTTGAACGCAGCTAATGCTTCATCTTTGGTTTTGATGAGCACAATCCACATAAATCTGGTGCAATCATCTACTAATAGCAAAAAGTACTTCTTCCCCAATGGTGTGGCTGGAGATATAGGTCCACACAAATCTGCATGAAGTAATTCCAGTGGTATTTGTGCCCGAAATCTTGCTGTTTAAGGAAATGGCAATCTGTGTTGTTTGCCAACCAAACATCCCTCACAAAGTTGCTCTACATGTTCAATCAATGGTAATCCTTCCACCATCTGCAGCCTTGCCATATCCCTCAATGATCTGAAATTTAGATGATGACCATATCTTGCATGCCAAAGCCATTCTTTCTCCTTGAGTACTGACAACAAGCATATCGGTTTTGCTGGCTGAAGCTTCAATAAATACAGCCTGTTGGTGGATCTCTTAACTTTTACCAGTAGCTGTCCCTCTTGGTCATAAATCCTCAGAGTCCCATCTTCAATCACTGTCTTACACCCATTTTCATCAAGTTGGCCAAGACTCAAAATGTTGCTCTTCAACTGTGGGATGTAATAAACATCAGTCAGTGCTTTGTGCTTCTCGGTTTGGCGTTGAAACAAGGCTGTTCCCCACCCACGGATCTCTGCAATGGAGCCATCTCCAAATCGCACTGATCCAGCCATTGTTGTGTCCAAGTCTGTGAACACTTCGCGGTTTCTTGACATGTGGTTGCTTGCACCCGAGTCAAGGTACCAAGTCAAATTCTTAGGGCCTCCTTCATCTCCAAGCTTTGGAAGAACTCTTTCTTCATTCAACAGTACAGTTGCAGCAGGAAGATTTGTAAGATGCATTGGCCCATTGATTTGCATCATCAACAGGGCTGGTTCATCATCATTTTTCTCAACAAAATGTGCTTTCATCTCTTTCTTCTTCGACTTGCATTCAGAAGAATGATGACCATAATTTTGGCAATTGTAACATCTCACCTTGGTCTTATCAAACATGAACTCTTTGTCGGTTTTGTTGTCGGACCTTTGCTCTTTGTCTATTCTGGGTGTGCTGTCCCAGTGGCCGCGTCCTCGCCAACGTCCACGGCCTCGGCCACGTCCGAAACTTCCTCTCCTGAAGCTGCTTCCTGATGACTCACCCCCCTTCTTCTCTTCTTTGGCTTTCCACTGAGCTCTTGTGAGAAGAACGTGTTCATCATCATATTCGGCGCTGCGCAATCTCTCTTCGTGAGCCTTCAACCTCCCAATCAGCTCTTCCACAGTCATGTTCTTCAAATCTGCAAATTGTTCGATTGAACTGACAATTTGCAAGAACCTGTTTGGGAGAGACCGCAACATCCTTTTGACAACATAGGAATCTTCCACCTTGTCACCAAGTTCCCTAATCTTATTGACAATAGTACCAACTTGAAGGCATAATCTTCAACAGTTTCATTGGACTTCATTTTGAGGCCGCCAAATTCCTCCTTCAGTGATTGGACCCGAGCTTCCTGCACATGCTCAGCCCCTAGAAACATGACTTTCAGAGCCTTCCACACTTCCTGCGCACTCTTCTTTTTCGCCACAAGAAAGAGCACATCTTCTGGAATGGCGCTCAGGATTGCAGCCCGAGCAATCTTGTTTTTCTTGGCATCCACCAGCTCTCTCGGGTCTTCGGGATCTACCGCGTCCCAGCGGTCATGTGCTTCCATCACCGCTTGCATTTTGATGGACCACGCCGAGAAGTTGGATCGGTTCAGCACGGGGTATGACAGCCCGCCTGAAATATCTTTCCCGGATCCTGCCATGGTTATCACCGGCACAAACTAGAGCATTCACCGGTTCCTCTCCTTCACTGGTCCAAGCTCTGATACCAAATGTTGGATCAGAATGCGCAATCTGCAGAGAAAACGTAATGTGGACGCACACAGGAAAAGATACAAAGTATCGGCAAACACACGCGAGAAGGTTTCTTCAGAGACAAACTCTGTTTTTCTGAATCTTGGAAGTGCTACAGTTCCATACGGCAAAAACTGATTAACACTCAACCATAGGTGCTAAACTGACACTTAACTAACTGCCGAAAAACTTGCACAAGCAAACACAACGCTGGTCCATGATCCTAATAACCCGGATCACAAACTTACAACTCAAAAATAACAGAAAACGATTACTAAATAAATCTGACCGAACTGCAGTCCTGAAAGTCTTCGGCTGACAATACGGTGCAGACTTGAAGCAGCCAAACTGGAGATAAGTTGAAGGCAGCGTCAAACTGAAACCAGTGCAGACTTCTTCTTATTTCACTGACTGAGAACTACTCTGATTTAGCAGCAATTTGCCGAGCCAGGTGCTGAAGAAAAACAAACGAAGCTTCAGACTATTTCACGCCTGAAGACTGCACAGTTTCATTTATTCAGAGCATCTTCCTGCAGAACAAGATTAGAGATAACAAGGGCGACAGTGGATGCGGCAGCTGCGGAAGTAGCTCTGGTCTCGCCTCCGCGTCGAGCTCCGCGGGCGAAGCGCTACGTCGACGTTGAGTCTCACCTCCGGCTGCGGCTGCCCGCGTCTGGCTCCGCGGGCGAAGCGCTACGCCGACGCCGAGTCTCGCCTCCGGTTGCGGCCTCTGCGTCGAGCCCCGCGAGCGAAGCGCTACGTCAACACCGAGTCTTGCCTCCGTTTGCGCCCTTCGCGTCAGGCTCCACAGGCATGAGGGCCCATCTTACAGGCATCCGTGCATGTATATATGAAATATCCCTCCACGTATATCTACCCATCCGTGCATGGCGCATGCACACGTAAACTTCATGACTATCTATCTATCCGTGCATGGCGCATGCATACGTCGAGCTTCTGCGAGCGTGGTGGTGGAGTGTGTATACTCCGCGAAGCTGGCGGAGATGAAGCTAGCGCGACGAGCTGGCGGAGATGGAGCTAGTGCGACGAGCTGGCGAAGATGATGCCGACGGAGTGCGTGTACTCCGCGAAGCTGGCTGAGATGGAGCTAGCGCGACGAGCTGGCGAAGATGAAGACGACGTAGTGCGTGTACTCCACAAAGCTGGCGCGACGAGCTCTCCGTGGTCCAAGTCTCCCACCTTGAGATGAACGGCGACTACACAGACTCCGTGTCGCCCACCAGCAGCATCATCTCCGCGCCAGTCTTCGCACCCGCGATGCCACGTCAGACATCCTCCATCTCCGCCGAGTCTCCTGGGGTCTCCGACAATGTCTTCGGTGCCTCCGCCGCGATCGGAGTGGTCTTCGCCAAGCCCTCCAAAGCCTTCGTCGAGCTCCCGGAGTCCAAGCGTATGTGTGCGAAGTGTATGCATTCGTCCCGAATGTTGTAAATAATCTTGTTTTAGAGTCATGTGCAAAATTTGGGTGTAATCGAAGTTGAATTGCAGCCGCAATTCAAAGTCGTAGACGAAACAAAGTAGAAGTCGTATTAGAATCGGAGTCGGACTCCGAGGTATAATCGTAGTCGAACCCGTGTTGAAGGAGGACAGCCGGGTATAAAAAGAGGCTCAGAGCCATGTATTCGATGTACCAAGCCATTGAGAAAATACCAAAAAGAGGGAAACACACAAAGCATTGTTTTGTCGTGTGATTGTGCAAGGCGTGGTCGGAAGGACTCACGATCACCGCAAGCGTGATCGGGAGGAGTTACGACCACGGCGAAGTTCCTGCGGGCGTGATCGAGAGGCGCTACGACCACGGCAAAGGAACAGTGATTCTTCGACTACATTGAAGGAGTGCAGAGCGTGGTCGTAAAGGCAGGGAAGGCTACGACCACGGTGAAGGTGATCGTAAGGAAGCGAAGGTGGTCGTAACGAGCTACGACTACACCGAGAAGGCCAGTACGTGATCGGAAGCAACTCCGATCACGTTGAAGGAAGTGAACGTGGTCGTACAGGTGTTCGACCACGGTGAACAGTGATCGCCAGCATCACTGCGTGATCGTAGAAGATTTCGATCACGGTATCTTGAGCGGCTGAGGGAAGGCAGCGGCAGCGATATCGCGGATCGGAGGGGATTGAGGCGTTCGGAATTGGTCGTAAGTACTCTGAACCGATCGTATTTGATTCTCACCGGTCGTAAACGACTCTAACTGGTCGTAAAAGGTCCTGGGAGGTCGTAAGAGCTTACAACATTTGATATCAGAGCCGTGGTTGAAACATGGCTGATACGGCGAAGCAGAGCGTGTCGCTGCAGTACCCGATCCTCAGTTCGGACAACTATCCGGTCTGGGCGATGAAGATGAAGGTCAACATGATCGCGCAAGGCGTCTGGGGTGCGGTCGAACCAAAGGAAAAGGACAAGGTCCTCGATGATCGTCTCGACAAGATGACGATGGCAGCGATCTATCAAGCTGTGCCCGACTCGATGATGCGGCAACTAGTCGGCAAGGAGATGGCGAAGGAAGTCTGGACTACTCTGCGAACCATGCATGAAGGAGTAGATCGAGTGAAGGAAGTTCGACTTCAAACCTTAAGAAGTGAGTTTGAAGCCATGAAGATGGGGAAGAGTCAGACCGTGGAAGAGTTCTCTGGTCGATTCAACGTGGAAGAGTCAGACGGCGGAGTCCTGTGTCGGAGCCGTGCCGTCCCGCCGAGGCGATGCCTACGAGGCGGACGGCGAAGACCAGTGTCGGAGACGGGTCGTCCCGCCGAGGCGAGGCCTCCCAAGCGGACAGCGAAGTGGGGCGGCGAAGATGTGCCATCCCGCCGAGGCGGTGCCTACGAGACGGACAGCGGAGTCCTGCGCTGGAGCCGTGCCGTCCCGCCGAGGCGATGCCTACGTGGCGGACGGCAAAGACCAGCGCCGGAGACGGGCCGTCCCGCCGAGGCAAGGCCTCCCAGGCGGACGGCGAATTGGGGCGGCGAAGACGTGCCGTTCTGCCGAGGTGGTGGCTATGAAGCGGACAGCAAAGTCCTACGCTAGGGTCGGACCATCCCACCAAGGCGACGCCTATGAGGCGGGCGGCGAAGACTAGCGCCGGAGCCAGGCCGTCCCGTCGAGGCGAGGCCACCCAGGCGGACGGTGAAGTCGCGGAGAGCGGACGCAAGATACGTAGGCCGAGGGCACGATGCACAGAGGCAGGGAGGCGGAGCCGCCGTTCCCCTACCTTCGAAAATAGTGCCCGCGGAGAGCGGTCGCTTGTGGCGTAGGCCGAGGGCGCTGCGCGCGCGGAGGCAGGGAGGCGGAGCCGCCGTTCCCATACCTTCAAAAACAGTGCCCGCGGAGATCGGGCGCTTGTGGCGTAGACCGAGGGGGCTACGCGCGCAGAGGCAGGAAGGCGGAGCCGCCGTTCCCCTACCTTCAAAAACAGTGCCCGAGGGCGGGGTAGGCCGAGGGCGCTGCGCACACGAAGGCAGGGAGGCGGAGCCACCGTTCCCCTACCTTCAAAAATTCGTGGTGCACTCCCTGGTGCAACGCGCGCGAGGGCGCGATATCCAAGTGGTGCGTCGCTTAAATCGAGGCACTCCCTAGTGTCTCGGCCATGTCACAATTTTTATACTCCGTAGAGTGAGTGGGAACAACATCCACGTCTTATTTATACTCCAGAGAGTACGCATAGGGATAACATTCATGCGTGCGCAGGATCCGCGTCTTGTTTATACTCAGTAGAGCGCGCAGGGATAACATCCGCGTCTTATGTATACTCCGTAGAGTGCGTGGGATCAACATCCACGTCTTATTTATACTCCAGAGAGTACGCATAGGGACAACATCCATGCGTGCGCGGGATCCGCGTCTTGTTTATACTTAGTAGAGTGCGTAGGGACAACATCCGCGTCTTATTTATACTCCGCAGAGTGCGTGCGGAGGCGGACCTCGACGCTACGTCTTATTTAGAGTCCGTAGACTGCACGCGGAGGCAAGCCTCCGCGCGTTGCGGGCGGTGAGGGTGCGTGCGGAGGCGGACCTCGACACTACGTCTTATTTTTACTCCGTAGAGTGCGCACAGAGGCGTCCCCCCGCTGCGTCTTATTTATACTCCGTAGAGTGCGTGCGGAGGCGGACCTCGACACTACGTCTTATTTAGAGTCCGTAGACTACGCGCGGAGGCAAGCCTCCGCGCGTTGCGGGCGGTGAGGGTGTGTGTGGAGGCGGACCTCGATGCTACGTCTTCTTTATACTCCGTAGAGTGCGCGCGGAGGCGTCCCCCCACGCGTCTTTGTTTATACTCATACCCGTGTTTTTGTTCACAGAGAATGCGCGCGCGAACGCGTGTCTTTGTTTATACTCATACCCGTGTTTTTGTTCACGGAGAGTGCGCGCGCGAATGCGTGTCTTTGTTTATACTCATACCCGTGCTTTTGTTCACGGAGAGTGTGCGCGCGAACACGTGTCTTTGTTTATACTCCGTAGAGTACGCGAGGCGCAATGCCATCGTGCGATTTAAATCAAAAAGAGGACCAAAACGGAGGCACGAAAGAAATTGCCGAAGCCCGCGACAACAAAACGCTCCAGAATGCAGTACTGGAAAAGCATTTGATACTACGGCAGCCCAGAACAAACCAAAACCGGAGAAGCAAACACGGCCAAATCAAATGCTCTCAGAATGGCACTGTATGCGCAATAAATGATATGACGAACAATCATTTCTTTGAGACCATGCACGCAAGAAACACAGGGGCTGCTATTAAAGCCTCACACGTAATCACGTGTAGTACGTGTTGTAAATAATCTTGTTTTAGAGTCATGTGCAAAATTTGGGTGTAATCGAAGTCGAATTGCAGCCGCAATTCAAAGTCGTAGACGAAACAGAGTAGAAGTCGTATTAGAATCGGAGTCGGAATCCGAGGTATAATCGTAGTCGAACCCGTGTTGAAGGAGGACATCCGGGTATAAAAAGAGGCTCAGAGCCATGTATTCGATGTACCAAGCCATTGAGAAAATACCAAAAAGAGGGAAACACACAAAGCATTGTTTTGTCGTGTGATTGTGCAAGGCGTGGTCGAAAGGACTCACGATCACCGCAAGCGTGATCGGGAGTAGTTACGACCACGGCGAAGTTCCTGCGGGCGTGATCGAGAGGCGCTACGATCACGGCAAAGGTAACAGTAATTCTTCGACTACGCAGGAAAGGCTGCGACCACGGTGAAGGTGGTCGTAAGGAGGTGAAGGTGGTCGTAAGGAAGCGAAGGTGGTCGTGACGAGCTACGACTACACCGAGAAGGCCAGTACGTGATCGGAAGCAACTCCGACCACGTTGAAGGAAGTGAACGTGGTCGTACGTGTGTTCGACCACGGTGAACAGTGATCGCCAGCATCACTGCGTGATCGTAGAAGATTTCGATCACGGTATCTTGAGCGGCTGAAGGAAGGCAGCGGCAGCGATATCGCGGAGCGGTCGTAAATTGCTACAGTAAATTTACGACCACGTTGAAAAGGCGATCGGAGGGGATTGAGGCGTTCGGAATTGGTCGTAAGTACTCTGAACCGATCGTATTTGATTCTCACCGGTCGTAAACGACTCTAACCGGTCGTAAAAGGTCCTGGGAGGTCGTAAGACTTCCAACAGTTGGTATCAGAGCCGTGGTTGAAACATGGCTGATACGGCGAAGCAGAGCGTGTCGCTGCAGTACCCAATCCTCAGTTCGGACAACTATCCGGTCTGGGCGATGAAGATGAAGGTCAACATGATCGCGCAAGGCGTCTGGGGTGCGGTCGAACCAAAGGAAAAGGACAAGGTCCTCGATGATCGTCTCGACAAGATGGCGATGGCAGCGATCTATCAAGCTGTGCCCGACTCGATGATGCGGCAACTAGTCGGCAAGGAGACGGCGAAGGAAGTCTGGACTACTCTGCGAACCATGCATGAAGGAGTAGATCGAGTGAAGGAAGTTCGACTTCAAACCTTAAGAAGTGAGTTTGAAGCCATGAAGATGGGGAAGAGTCAGACCGTGGAAGAGTTCTCTGGTCGATTCAACGAAGTCGTGAACGAGATCAAATCTCTCGGCGACGACTTGAAAGATGAGGTGGCGGTGAAGAAGTATTTGAGAGTGCTACCAGAGAAGTTTCTTCCGGTCGTAACCACGCTTATGTACTCTCAAGATCTCTCGAAGATGAAGATTGAGGAGGTAATCGGAGCGCTCAAAGCACACGAGCAGCTCCTAAAGAGTTATCAAGAAGACAACGGTCAGCAAGCGCTGCTCGTAAGAGAAGATGCGAAAGACCGAGGAGACTCGTCATCGAGGGGCGGTCGTGGTCGTGGTCGTGGTCGCGGCACATCGACCGGCCGCGGTGCATCTCATGGACGAGGTCGAGGCTACGACCACAGAGGTCGTGGACGAAGTGGTCGAGGAGGTGGTCGTGGAGGCGGCGACCGTCAGACCGACAAGTCTGATGTCCAGTGCTACACGTGCGAGAAGTTTGGGCACTACGCAGCCGAATGTCGGAGCCACATCCAGTGCCATAACTGCAAGAAATATGGTCACTATGCTGCGAATTGCCAGAGCAAAAAGAAGGGAGAGGAGGTCAATCTGGCTCAAACGACTGAGCACAAAGAACCAACACTGCTGTTGTCGCTCTGCACTGTAGACGAACTGACAATGGTTCTGTTAAACGAGGAGAAGGTATTTCCAAGTCTGATGGAGCAAACGGGAGAGTGGTATCTCGACAACGGAGCCAGTAACCATATGACGGGCATACACTCGATGTTTCACGACTTAAACGAGAGTGTGCTCGGAAAAGTACAATTCGGAGATGGCTCGACCGTTCAGATAAAAGGGAGAGGGACGATCCTGATGCAGTGCAAGGATGGTAGCCAGAGAAGATTGTCGGATGTATATTACATACCGAATCTACGAAGCAACATCATAAGCCTTGGACAATTGACTGAAGAAGATTGTCGAATTGAGCTCAAAGGCAACTATCTGAAGGTGTTCGACCACAGCGAACGTCTGCTGATGAAGGTACAACGGACTGTGAACCGTTTGTACAAGATCAAGATCGAAACATGCAAGCAGAAGTGTTTGAAGACCACAATTGAAGATCCCGCCTGGCTGTGGCATGAGAGATTTGGTCATATAAATTTCCAAAGTCTCAGAGCAATGGCAGAGAAAGAGATGGTGGTCGGATTACCGAAAATCGACCACCCAGAGCAAGTCTGCGGAGGTTGTCTGGTGACGAAACAAACTCGTAGCAGCTTCCCACAGCAAACAAAGTTTAGAGCTTCACAACCACTCGAGCTGGTTCACGTCGACTTATGCGGACCGATCACACCCCGCACCGACGCTGGAAACCAGTATTTCATGCTAGTCGTGGACGACTACTCCAGAGCCATGTGGGTGTACATGCAGAAGAGCAAGGATGAGGCAAAGTCGAACTTTCGGAAGTTTATTGCTCTTGCTGAAAACGAAGTCGACAAGAGGGTAAAAGCGGTCAGGTCTGATCGAGGAGGAGAATTTCTCGCAAAAGAGTTTGACTCAATCTGTGAAGAGAAGGGCATTGCAAGGTTCTTCACGGCTCCGTACTCGCCTCAACAAAACGGAGTCGTAGAAAGAAGAAACCGAACCGTGGTCGAAACCGCACGAAGTCTTCTGAAGAGTCGATACCTACCCGGGAGGTTTTGGGCAGAAGCCGTAAGACATGCGGTCTATTTGCTAAATCGAGCGACCACACGGTCGTTGGATGGAGTTACTCCATACGAGTTGTGGTCGGGGAGAAAACCGAACGTCGATCACTTGAAAGTCTTCGGCTGTTTGGCACATGTGAGATCATCGACTTACCTGAGGAAGCTGGACGATCGGAGCAAAAGGATGATCTACCTCGGCTCGGAATCAGGTACCAAGGCATATAGGTGCTATGATCAGTCGAAAACAAGCTACATGTGAGCAGAGATGTGGTTTTCCAAGAAGACAAACATTGGGAGTGGGAAGAACATCAAGACATTGAGAAAGATAAGTTGAAGTGGATAACTTTCGATGTCGAAGAGGTCGACACCGACAATACGACAATGGAGGAAGGAGCTACGATCACACCTCAAAGCTCGAACACGATTGATGAAAATGATCAGGAAGCCACACCTGATACTGAAGATGAAGAAGACGGCAGGGTGCCGAAGATGAGGAGCATCAATGAGATCTATGCTCAAACTGAGTCAATACAGATGAATGAGCTGTTACTGTACACAACAGCTGAAGAACCCGAAAGCTATGAAGAAGCGACGGGAGATGAACATTGGAGAACTGCTATGCAGGAAGAGCTAAAATCTATTGAAGACAACAACACTTGGGAACTCACCGATTTGCCAAAAGGTCATCGAGCGATCGGGTTAAAGTGGGTCTTCAAGGTAAAGAAGGATTCAAAGGGAGAAGTCGTAAAACACAAAGCACGACTTGTGGCGAAAGGGTATGTTCAAAAACAAGGCGTCGACTACGAAGAAGTTTTTGCCCCAGTAGCTCGTATGGAGACTATACGACTACTTCTTGCATTGGCAGCAAACGGTGGATGGGAGATTCACCACATGGATGTGAAAACGGCGTTCTTGAACGGAGACATTGAGGAGGAAGTTTATGTTTCTCAACCGCCGGGTTTTCAATCCAAGAAGCAAGCCGAGAAAGTCTTGAAGCTGAACAAAGCTCTCTACGGACTTAAGCAAGCACCACGAGCATGGAATTTGAAGCTTGACAAATGTTGAGAATATGTCTGTCTATAACATTAATGCTAAAAGGCTTCGGCCTAATGATTTGAATCCCACTAATATTTGACATTGTTGTTTGGGTCACATAAATGAGAAGCGTATGGTGAAGGTCCATAAAGATGGTCTTCTAAACTCATTTGATTTTGAATCATTTGAAACATGCTAGTCTTGTTTACTTGGCAAAATGACTAAGATAGCTTTTGCTGGTCTAGGTGAGAGGGCAAATGACTTGTTGGCCTTACTACATTTGGATGTATGTAGACCAATGAGCTCAACAGTCAAAGGTTGTTTCTAGTACTTCATAACTTTTACCGATAGCTTTAGTACATACGAATATATCTATCTAATGAGGCATAGGTCTAAATCATTAAAAAACTTCAAGGAATTTTAGAATCAGGTATGTTGTGGCTACAGGCCAAACAGTAGAGAAGGGGACTAGTAGAAGGAGAAGAGGAGAGCTAGATCTGTGGGAGAGTTGGTAAGAATAAGAGGATGTTCCTCCTCCTGCCCCTCCTGGGGTTTATATACATGAGTGGGGTAGAATGGAAAATCCCCATTCTACCCCTTAGTACTTACAAAGGATGAGGGCACATTGGTATATTTACACTGGTATATTCCTCTACACTATTGGGCCTATTACATGTTGGACTAGTTGCATGGCCCAGTCACGGGGGAGTGGGCCACCCCCACAACAGTACTCCCTCGACAGCAAGCGCTGAGGTCCCGATGGGCGAGCTGACGTGATCAACCACCCCAGCCCCCCGTTCCCCGACAGCAAGCGCGAGGGCACCGACTGGCGAGCGGATGCAACTAGTAGCTACGAAGGGGTCAACGGAAACCCACTCCGAAGCCAGGTCATCCAGCCGAGGCAACGCTTACTAGGCTGACAATGAAGTCGTCGCCGCCCCGCCGAGGTGATGCCTACCAGGCGGGCGGCGAGGCGCTGCTCCGAAGCTGAGTCATCTCGCCGAGGCAGTGCCTACCAGGCGGACGGCGGAGTCGAGCACTGAGGACGTGCCGTCTCACCGAGGCAGTGCCTACAAGGCGGACAGCGTAATCGAGCGCCGAAGACGTGCCGTCCCGCCGAGGTGATGCCTACAAGGCGGACGACGAAGTCGAGAGTCGAAGACGTGCCATCCTGCTGAGGTGATGCCTACGAGGCGAACGGCGAGGTCTTGCGCCGAAGCCGTGCCGTCCCGCCGAGGCTATGCCTACGAGGCGGACGGCGAAGTCCTGCGCCGAAGCCGTGCCGTCCCGCTGAGGCTATGCCTACGAGGTGGACGGCAGAGTCCTGCGCTGGAGCCGTGCCGTCCTGCCGAGGCAATGCCTACGAGGCTGACGACGGAGTCCTACGCCGGAGCTGCACCGGAGCCGTGCCGTCCCGCCGAGGCGATGCCTACAAGGCGGACGGCGAAGTCCTGCGCCGAAGCCATGCCGTCCCGCCGAGGCTATGCCTACGAGGTGGACGGCGGAGTCCTGTGTCGGAGCCGTGCCGTCCCGCCGAGGCGATGCCTACGAGGCGGACGGCGAAGACCAGTGTCGGAGACGGGTCGTCCCGCCGAGGCGAGGCCTCCCAAGCGGACAGCGAAGTGGGGCGGCGAAGATGTGCCATCCCGCCGAGGCGGTGCCTACGAGACGGACAGCGGAGTCCTGCGCTGGAGCCGTGCCGTCCCGCCGAGGCGATGCCTACGTGGCGGACGGCAAAGACCAGCGCCGGAGACGGGCCGTCCCGCCGAGGCAAGGCCTCCCAGGCGGACGGCAAATTGGGGCGGCGAAGACGTGCCGTTCTGCCGAGGTGGTGGCTATGAAGCGGACAGCAAAGTCCTACGCTAGGGTCGGACCATCCCACCAAGGCGACGCCTATGAGGCGGGCGGCGAAGACTAGCGCCGGAGCCAGGCCGTCCCGTCGAGGCGAGGCCACCCAGGCGGACGGTGAAGTCGCGGAGAGCGGACGCAAGATACGTAGGCCGAGGGCACGATGCACAGAGGCAGGGAGGCGGAGCCGCCGTTCCCCTACCTTCGAAAATAGTGCCCGCGGAGAGCGGTCGCTTGTGGCGTAGGCCGAGGGCGCTGCGCGCGCGGAGGCAGGGAGGCGGAGCCGCCGTTCCCATACCTTCAAAAACAGTGCCCGCGGAGATCGGGCGCTTGTGGCGTAGACCGAGGGGGCTACGCGCGCAGAGGCAGGAAGGCGGAGCCGCCGTTCCCCTACCTTCAAAAACAGTGCCCGAGGGCGGGGTAGGCCGAGGGCGCTGCGCACACGAAGGCAGGGAGGCGGAGCCACCGTTCCCCTACCTTCAAAAATTCGTGGTGCACTCCCTGGTGCAACGCGCGCGAGGGCGCGATATCCAAGTGGTGCGTCGCTTAAATCGAGGCACTCCCTAGTGTCTCGGCCATGTCACAATTTTTATACTCCGTAGAGTGAGTGGGAACAACATCCACGTCTTATTTATACTCCAGAGAGTACGCATAGGGATAACATTCATGCGTGCGCAGGATCCGCGTCTTGTTTATACTCAGTAGAGCGCGCAGGGATAACATCCGCGTCTTATGTATACTCCGTAGAGTGCGTGGGATCAACATCCACGTCTTATTTATACTCCAGAGAGTACGCATAGGGACAACATCCATGCGTGCGCGGGATCCGCGTCTTGTTTATACTTAGTAGAGTGCGTAGGGACAACATCCGCGTCTTATTTATACTCCGCAGAGTGCGTGCGGAGGCGGACCTCGACGCTACGTCTTATTTAGAGTCCGTAGACTGCACGCGGAGGCAAGCCTCCGCGCGTTGCGGGCGGTGAGGGTGCGTGCGGAGGCGGACCTCGACACTACGTCTTATTTTTACTCCGTAGAGTGCGCACAGAGGCGTCCCCCCGCTGCGTCTTATTTATACTCCGTAGAGTGCGTGCGGAGGCGGACCTCGACACTACGTCTTATTTAGAGTCCGTAGACTACGCGCGGAGGCAAGCCTCCGCGCGTTGCGGGCGGTGAGGGTGTGTGTGGAGGCGGACCTCGATGCTACGTCTTCTTTATACTCCGTAGAGTGCGCGCGGAGGCGTCCCCCCACGCGTCTTTGTTTATACTCATACCCGTGTTTTTGTTCACAGAGAATGCGCGCGCGAACGCGTGTCTTTGTTTATACTCATACCCGTGTTTTTGTTCACGGAGAGTGCGCGCGCGAATGCGTGTCTTTGTTTATACTCATACCCGTGCTTTTGTTCACGGAGAGTGTGCGCGCGAACACGTGTCTTTGTTTATACTCCGTAGAGTACGCGAGGCGCAATGCCATCGTGCGATTTAAATCAAAAAGAGGACCAAAACGGAGGCACGAAAGAAATTGCCGAAGCCCGCGACAACAAAACGCTCCAGAATGCAGTACTGGAAAAGCATTTGATACTACGGCAGCCCAGAACAAACCAAAACCGGAGAAGCAAACACGGCCAAATCAAATGCTCTCAGAATGGCACTGTATGCGCAATAAATGATATGACGAACAATCATTTCTTTGAGACCATGCACGCAAGAAACACAGGGGCTGCTATTAAAGCCTCACACGTAATCACGTGTAGTACGTGTTGTAAATAATCTTGTTTTAGAGTCATGTGCAAAATTTGGGTGTAATCGAAGTCGAATTGCAGCCGCAATTCAAAGTCGTAGACGAAACAGAGTAGAAGTCGTATTAGAATCGGAGTCGGAATCCGAGGTATAATCGTAGTCGAACCCGTGTTGAAGGAGGACATCCGGGTATAAAAAGAGGCTCAGAGCCATGTATTCGATGTACCAAGCCATTGAGAAAATACCAAAAAGAGGGAAACACACAAAGCATTGTTTTGTCGTGTGATTGTGCAAGGCGTGGTCGAAAGGACTCACGATCACCGCAAGCGTGATCGGGAGTAGTTACGACCACGGCGAAGTTCCTGCGGGCGTGATCGAGAGGCGCTACGATCACGGCAAAGGTAACAGTAATTCTTCGACTACGCAGGAAAGGCTGCGACCACGGTGAAGGTGGTCGTAAGGAGGTGAAGGTGGTCGTAAGGAAGCGAAGGTGGTCGTGACGAGCTACGACTACACCGAGAAGGCCAGTACGTGATCGGAAGCAACTCCGACCACGTTGAAGGAAGTGAACGTGGTCGTACGTGTGTTCGACCACGGTGAACAGTGATCGCCAGCATCACTGCGTGATCGTAGAAGATTTCGATCACGGTATCTTGAGCGGCTGAAGGAAGGCAGCGGCAGCGATATCGCGGAGCGGTCGTAAATTGCTACAGTAAATTTACGACCACGTTGAAAAGGCGATCGGAGGGGATTGAGGCGTTCGGAATTGGTCGTAAGTACTCTGAACCGATCGTATTTGATTCTCACCGGTCGTAAACGACTCTAACCGGTCGTAAAAGGTCCTGGGAGGTCGTAAGACTTCCAACAGTTGGTATCAGAGCCGTGGTTGAAACATGGCTGATACGGCGAAGCAGAGCGTGTCGCTGCAGTACCCAATCCTCAGTTCGGACAACTATCCGGTCTGGGCGATGAAGATGAAGGTCAACATGATCGCGCAAGGCGTCTGGGGTGCGGTCGAACCAAAGGAAAAGGACAAGGTCCTCGATGATCGTCTCGACAAGATGGCGATGGCAGCGATCTATCAAGCTGTGCCCGACTCGATGATGCGGCAACTAGTCGGCAAGGAGACGGCGAAGGAAGTCTGGACTACTCTGCGAACCATGCATGAAGGAGTAGATCGAGTGAAGGAAGTTCGACTTCAAACCTTAAGAAGTGAGTTTGAAGCCATGAAGATGGGGAAGAGTCAGACCGTGGAAGAGTTCTCTGGTCGATTCAACGAAGTCGTGAACGAGATCAAATCTCTCGGCGACGACTTGAAAGATGAGGTGGCGGTGAAGAAGTATTTGAGAGTGCTACCAGAGAAGTTTCTTCCGGTCGTAACCACGCTTATGTACTCTCAAGATCTCTCGAAGATGAAGATTGAGGAGGTAATCGGAGCGCTCAAAGCACACGAGCAGCTCCTAAAGAGTTATCAAGAAGACAACGGTCAGCAAGCGCTGCTCGTAAGAGAAGATGCGAAAGACCGAGGAGACTCGTCATCGAGGGGCGGTCGTGGTCGTGGTCGTGGTCGCGGCACATCGACCGGCCGCGGTGCATCTCATGGACGAGGTCGAGGCTACGACCACAGAGGTCGTGGACGAAGTGGTCGAGGAGGTGGTCGTGGAGGCGGCGACCGTCAGACCGACAAGTCTGATGTCCAGTGCTACACGTGCGAGAAGTTTGGGCACTACGCAGCCGAATGTCGGAGCCACATCCAGTGCCATAACTGCAAGAAATATGGTCACTATGCTGCGAATTGCCAGAGCAAAAAGAAGGGAGAGGAGGTCAATCTGGCTCAAACGACTGAGCACAAAGAACCAACACTGCTGTTGTCGCTCTGCACTGTAGACGAACTGACAATGGTTCTGTTAAACGAGGAGAAGGTATTTCCAAGTCTGATGGAGCAAACGGGAGAGTGGTATCTCGACAACGGAGCCAGTAACCATATGACGGGCATACACTCGATGTTTCACGACTTAAACGAGAGTGTGCTCGGAAAAGTACAATTCGGAGATGGCTCGACCGTTCAGATAAAAGGGAGAGGGACGATCCTGATGCAGTGCAAGGATGGTAGCCAGAGAAGATTGTCGGATGTATATTACATACCGAATCTACGAAGCAACATCATAAGCCTTGGACAATTGACTGAAGAAGATTGTCGAATTGAGCTCAAAGGCAACTATCTGAAGGTGTTCGACCACAGCGAACGTCTGCTGATGAAGGTACAACGGACTGTGAACCGTTTGTACAAGATCAAGATCGAAACATGCAAGCAGAAGTGTTTGAAGACCACAATTGAAGATCCCGCCTGGCTGTGGCATGAGAGATTTGGTCATATAAATTTCCAAAGTCTCAGAGCAATGGCAGAGAAAGAGATGGTGGTCGGATTACCGAAAATCGACCACCCAGAGCAAGTCTGCGGAGGTTGTCTGGTGACGAAACAAACTCGTAGCAGCTTCCCACAGCAAACAAAGTTTAGAGCTTCACAACCACTCGAGCTGGTTCACGTCGACTTATGCGGACCGATCACACCCCGCACCGACGCTGGAAACCAGTATTTCATGCTAGTCGTGGACGACTACTCCAGAGCCATGTGGGTGTACATGCAGAAGAGCAAGGATGAGGCAAAGTCGAACTTTCGGAAGTTTATTGCTCTTGCTGAAAACGAAGTCGACAAGAGGGTAAAAGCGGTCAGGTCTGATCGAGGAGGAGAATTTCTCGCAAAAGAGTTTGACTCAATCTGTGAAGAGAAGGGCATTGCAAGGTTCTTCACGGCTCCGTACTCGCCTCAACAAAACGGAGTCGTAGAAAGAAGAAACCGAACCGTGGTCGAAACCGCACGAAGTCTTCTGAAGAGTCGATACCTACCCGGGAGGTTTTGGGCAGAAGCCGTAAGACATGCGGTCTATTTGCTAAATCGAGCGACCACACGGTCGTTGGATGGAGTTACTCCATACGAGTTGTGGTCGGGGAGAAAACCGAACGTCGATCACTTGAAAGTCTTCGGCTGTTTGGCACATGTGAGATCATCGACTTACCTGAGGAAGCTGGACGATCGGAGCAAAAGGATGATCTACCTCGGCTCGGAATCAGGTACCAAGGCATATAGGTGCTATGATCCAGTCGAAAACAAGCTACATGTGAGCAGAGATGTGGTTTTCCAAGAAGACAAACATTGGGAGTGGGAAGAACATCAAGACATTGAGAAAGATAAGTTGAAGTGGATAACTTTCGATGTCGAAGAGGTCGACACCGACAATACGACAATGGAGGAAGGAGCTACGATCACACCTCAAAGCTCGAACACGATTGATGAAAATGATCAGGAAGCCACACCTGATACTGAAGATGAAGAAGACGGCAGGGTGCCGAAGATGAGGAGCATCAATGAGATCTATGCTCAAACTGAGTCAATACAGATGAATGAGCTGTTACTGTACACAACAGCTGAAGAACCCGAAAGCTATGAAGAAGCGACGGGAGATGAACATTGGAGAACTGCTATGCAGGAAGAGCTAAAATCTATTGAAGACAACAACACTTGGGAACTCACCGATTTGCCAAAAGGTCATCGAGCGATCGGGTTAAAGTGGGTCTTCAAGGTAAAGAAGGATTCAAAGGGAGAAGTCGTAAAACACAAAGCACGACTTGTGGCGAAAGGGTATGTTCAAAAACAAGGCGTCGACTACGAAGAAGTTTTTGCCCCAGTAGCTCGTATGGAGACTATACGACTACTTCTTGCATTGGCAGCAAACGGTGGATGGGAGATTCACCACATGGATGTGAAAACGGCGTTCTTGAACGGAGACATTGAGGAGGAAGTTTATGTTTCTCAACCGCCGGGTTTTCAATCCAAGAAGCAAGCCGAGAAAGTCTTGAAGCTGAACAAAGCTCTCTACGGACTTAAGCAAGCACCACGAGCATGGAATTTGAAGCTTGACAAAAGTCTAACGGTACTCGGGTTCAGAAGAAGCAACTCTGAACATGCGGTATACTCAAGGGGAGATGCGAAGAACAGACTGATCGTGGGAGTTTACGTGGACGACTTGATCATTACTGGATCGGTTTCGAAGGAGATTATGAGGTTTAAAGAAGAGATGAAGAGGCTGTTCAAAATGACCGATTTGGGACTTCTGTGCTACTACCTCGGCATTGAAGTAAATCAAACCGACAACGGCATAACACTTTGTCAATCGGGATATGCTAGAAAGATTCTGGAGAAGTCGGGTATGGAAGAGTGCAATCCATGTCAAACCCCAATGGAGAATCATCTGAAGTTGAGCAAGACAGGCCCAGGATCGCCAATTGATGCCACGACTTATAGGAGCATTGTCGGAAGTCTACGGTATTTGGTGCACACCCGACCAGACATCTCGTTTGCGGTCGGATACGTAAGTCGTTTCATGGAGAAACCGACTCAGGAGCATATGAATGCCGTGAAGCACATCCTGAGATACATCAAAGGTACTCTGAATCTCGGGATTCAATACAAGAGAGGAGATGGGAAGTCGTTGCAGCTGACGGGCTACAGTGATAGCGACATGGCGGGAGATATCGATGATCGAAAGAGCACGACAGGCATAATGTTTGTGCTTGGGGAGAGTCCGATCAGCTGGCAATCTCAGAAGCAAAAGGTGGTTGCATTGTCTTCCTGTGAAGCTGAGTACATCACAGCGAGCGCAGCATCTTGTCAGGGAGTTTGGCTCGCTCGACTATTGAATGAATTGTCGGACGAGACAATCCAGAAGGTGACGCTCAGGGTTGATAACAAATCTGCAATATCGTTGAGCAAGAATCCAGTTCTACATGATAGAAGCAAACACATAGACACAAGATATCATTATATCAGAGATTGTGTCGAAGAAGGGAAGATCGCTATCAACTACATCAGAACCGAAGAACAGAAAGCAGACATATTGACAAAATCGCTGGGGCGGATAAAGTTTTCAGAGATGAGGAAGAAGATTGGCATGATCGAAGTCGAAAAACAAGATTAGGGAGAGAATGTTGTAAATAATCTTGTTTTAGAGTCATGTGCAAAATTTGGGTGTAATCGAAGTCGAATTGCAGCCGCAATTCAAAGTCGTAGACGAAACAGAGTAGAAGTCGTATTAGAATCGGAGTCAGAATCCGAGGTATAATCGTAGTCGAACCCGTGTTGAAGGAGGACAGCCGGGTATAAAAAGAGGCTCAGAGCCATGTATTCGATGTACCAAGCCATTGAGAAAATACCAAAAAGAGGGAAACACACAAAGCATTGTTTTGTCGTGTGATTGTGCAAGGCGTGGTCGGAAGGACTCACGATCACCGCAAGCGTGATCGGGAGGAGTTACGACCACGGCGAAGTTCCTACGGGCGTGATCGAGAGGCGCTATGATCTCGTTCACGACTTCGTTGAATCGACCAGAGAACTCTTCCACGGTCTGACTCTTCCCCATCTTCATGGCTTCAAACTCACTTCTTAAGGTTTGAAGTCGAACTTCCTTCACTCGATCTACTCCTTCATGCATGGTTCGCAGAGTAGTCCAGACTTCCTTCGCCGTCTCCTTGCCGACTAGTTGCCGCATCATCGAGTCGGGCACAGCTTGATAGATCGCTGCCATCGCCATCTTGTCGAGACGATCATCGAGGACCTTGTCCTTTTCCTTTGGTTCGACCGCACCCCAGACGCCTTGCGCGATCATGTTGACCTTCATCTTCATCGCCCAGACCGGATAGTTGTCCGAACTGAGGATTGGGTACTGCAGCGACACGCTCTGCTTCGCCGTATCAGCCATGTTTCAACCACGGCTCTGATACCAACTGTTGGAAGTCTTACGACCTCCCAGGACCTTTTACGACCGGTTAGAGTCGTTTACGACCGGTGAGAATCAAATACGATCGGTTCAGAGTACTTACGACCAATTCCGAACGCCTCAATCCCCTCCGATCGCCTTTTCAACGTGGTCGTAAATTTACTGTAGCAATTTACGACCGCTCCGCGATATCGCTGCCGCTGCCTTCCTTCAGCCGCTCAAGATACCGTGATCGAAATCTTCTACGATCACGCAGTGATGCTGGCGATCACTGTTCACCGTGGTCGAACACACGTACGACCACGTTCACTTCCTTCAACGTGGTCGGAGTTGCTTCCGATCACGTACTGGCCTTCTCGGTGTAGTCGTAGCTCGTCACGACCACCTTCGCTTCCTTACGACCACCTTCACCTCCTTACGACCACCTTCACCGTGGTCGCAGCCTTTCCTGCGTAGTCGAAGAATTACTGTTACCTTTGCCGTGATCGTAGCGCCTCTCGATCACGCCCGTAGGAACTTCGCCGTGGTCGTAACTACTCCCGATCACGCTTGCGGTGATCGTGAGTCCTTTCGACCACGCCTTGCACAATCACACGACAAAACAATGCTTTGTGTGTTTCCCTCTTTTTGGTATTTTCTCAATGGCTTGGTACATCGAATACATGGCTCTGAGCCTCTTTTTATACCCGGATGTCCTCCTTCAACACGGGTTCGACTACGATTATACCTCGGATTCCGACTCCGATTCTAATACGACTTCTACTCTGTTTCGTCTACGACTTTGAATTGCGGCTGCAATTCGACTTCGATTACACCCAAATTTTGCACATGACTCTAAAACAAGATTATTTACAACACGTACTACACGTGATTACGTGTGAGGCTTTAATAGCAGCCCCTGTGTTTCTTGCGTGCATGGTCTCAAAGAAATGATTGTTCGTCATATCATTTATTGCGCATACAGTGCCATTCTGAGAGCATTTGATTTGGCCGTGTTTGCTTCTCCGGTTTTGGTTTGTTCTGGGCTGCCGTAGTATCAAATGCTTTTCCAGTACTGCATTCTGGAGCGTTTTGTTGTCGCGGGCTTCGGCAATTTCTTTCGTGCCTCCGTTTTGGTCCTCTTTTTGATTTAAATCGCACGATGGCATTGCGCCTCGCGTACTCTACGGAGTATAAACAAAGACACGTGTTCGCGCGCACACTCTCCGTGAACAAAAGCACGGGTATGAGTATAAACAAAGACACGCATTCGCGCGCGCACTCTCCGTGAACAAAAACACGGGTATGAGTATAAACAAAGACACGCGTTCGCGCGCGCATTCTCTGTGAACAAAAACACGGGTATGAGTATAAACAAAGACGCGTGGGGGGACGCCTCCGCGCGCACTCTACGGAGTATAAAGAAGACGTAGCATCGAGGTCCGCCTCCACACACACCCTCACCGCCCGCAACGCGTGGAGGCTTGCCTCCGCGCGTAGTCTACGGACTCTAAATAAGACGTAGTGTCGAGGTCCGCCTCCGCACGCACTCTACGGAGTATAAATAAGACGCAGCGGGGGGACGCCTCTGTGCGCACTCTACGGAGTAAAAATAAGACGTAGTGTCGAGGTCCGCCTCCGCACGCACCCTCACCGCCCGCAACGCGCGGAGGCTTGCCTCCGCGTGCAGTCTACGGACTCTAAATAAGACGTAGCGTCGAGGTCCGCCTCCGCACGCACTCTGCGGAGTATAAATAAGACGCGGATGTTGTCCCTACGCACTCTACTAAGTATAAACAAGACGCGGATCCCGCGCACGCATGGATGTTGTCCCTATGCGTACTCTCTGGAGTATAAATAAGACGTGGATGTTGATCCCACGCACTCTACGGAGTATACATAAGACGCGGATGTTATCCCTGCGCGCTCTACTGAGTATAAACAAGACGCGGATCCTGCGCACGCATGAATGTTATCCCTATGCGTACTCTCTGGAGTATAAATAAAACGTGGATGTTGTTCCCACTCACTCTACGGAGTATAAAAATTGTGACATGGCCGAGACACTAGGGAGTGCCTCGATTTAAGCGACGCACCACTTGGATATCGCGCCCTCGCGCGCGTTGCACCAGGGAGTGCACCACGAATTTTTGAAGGTAGGGGAACGGTGGCTCCGCCTCCCTGCCTTCGTGTGCGCAGCGCCCTCGGCCTACCCCGCCCTCGGGCACTGTTTTTGAAGGTAGGGGAACGGCGGCTCCGCCTTCCTGCCTCTGCGCGCGTAGCCCCCTCGGTCTACGCCACAAGCGCCCGATCTCCGCGGGCACTGTTTTTGAAGGTAGGGGAACGGCGGCTCCGCCTCCCTGCCTCCGCGCGCGCAGCGCCCTCGGCCTACGCCACAAGCGACCGCTCTCCGCGGGCACTATTTTCGAAGGTAGGGGAACGGCGGCTCCGCCTCCCTGCCTCTGTGCATCGTGCCCTCGGCCTACGTATCTTGCGTCCGCTCTCCGCGACTTCACCGTCCGCCTGGGTGGCCTCGCCTCGACGGGACGGCCTGGCTCCGGCGCTAGTCTTCGCCGCCCGCCTCATAGGCGTCGCCTTGGTGGGATGGTCCGACCCTAGCGTAGGACTTTGCTGTCCGCTTCATAGCCACCACCTCGGCGGAACGGCACGTCTTCGCCGCCCCAATTCGCCGTCCGCCTGGGAGGCCTTGCCTCGGCGGGACGGCCCGTCTCCGGCGCTGGTCTTTGCCGTCCGCCACGTAGGCATCGCCTCGGCGGGACGGCACGGCTCCAGCGCAGGACTCCGCTGTCCGTCTCGTAGGCACCGCCTCGGCGGGATGGCACATCTTCGCCGCCCCACTTCGCTGTCCGCTTGGGAGGCCTCGCCTCGGCGGGACGACCCGTCTCCGACACTGGTCTTCGCCGTCCGCCTCGTAGGCATCGCCTCGGCGGGACGGCACGGCTCCGACACAGGACTCCGCCGTCCACCTCGTAGGCATAGCCTCGGCGGGACGGCATGGCTTCGGCGCAGGACTTTGCCGTCCGCCTTGTAGGCATCGCCTCGGCGGGACGGCACGGCTCCGGTGCAGCTCCGGCGTAGGACTCCGTCGTCAGCCTCGTAGGCATTGCCTCGGCAGGACGGCACGGCTCCAGCGCAGGACTCTGCCGTCCACCTCGTAGGCATAGCCTCAGCGGGACGGCACGGCTTCGGCGCAGGACTTCGCCGTCCGCCTCGTAGGCATAGCCTCGGCGGGACGGCACGGCTTCGGCGCAAGACCTCGCCGTTCGCCTCGTAGGCATCACCTCGGCAGGATGGCACGTCTTCGACTCTCGACTTCGTCGTCCGCCTTGTAGGCATCACCTCGGCGGGACGGCACGTCTTCGGCGCTCGATTACGCTGTCCGCCTTGTAGGCACTGCCTCGGTGAGACGGCACGTCCTCAGTGCTCGACTCCGCCGTCCGCCTGGTAGGCACTGCCTCGGCGAGATGACTCAGCTTCGGAGCAGCGCCTCGCCGCCCGCCTGGTAGGCATCGCCTCGGCGGGGCGGCGACGACTTCATTGTCAGCCTAGTAAGCGTTGCCTCGGCTGGATGACCTGGCTTCGGAGTGGGTTTCCGTTGACCCCTTCGTAGCTACTAGTTGCATCCGCTCGCCAGTCGGTGCCCTCGCGCTTGCTGTCGGGGAACGGGGGGCTGGGGTGGTTGATCACGTCAGCTCGCCCATCGGGACCTCAGCGCTTGCTGTCGAGGGAGTACTGTTGTGGGGGTGGCCCAATCCCCCGTGACTGGGCCATGCAACTAGTCCAACATGTAATAGGCCCAATAGTGTAGAGGAATATACCAGTGTAAATATACCAATGTGCCCTCATCCTTTGTAAGTACTAAGGGGTAGAATGGGGATTTTCCATTCTACCCCACTCATGTATATAAACCCCAGGAGGGGCAGGAGGAGGAACATCCTCTTATTCTTACCAACTCTCCCACAGATCTAGCTCTCCTCTTCTCCTTCTACTAGTCCCCTTCTCTACTGTTTGGCCTGTAGCCACAACATACCTGATTCTAAAATTCCTTGAAGTTTTTTAATGATTTAGACCTATGCCTCATTAGATAGATATATTCGTATGTACTAAAGCTATCGGTAAAAGTTATGAAGTACTAGAAACAACCTTTGACTGTTGAGCTCATTGGTCTACATACATCCAAATGTAGTAAGGCCAACAAGTCATTTGCCCTCTCACCTAGACCAGCAAAAGCTATCTTAGTCATTTTGCCAAGTAAACAAGACTAGCATGTTTCAAATGATTCAAAATCAAATGAGTTTAGAAGACCATCTTTATGGACCTTCACCATACGCTTCTCATTTATGTGACCCAAACAACAATGTCAAATATTAGTGGGATTCAAATCATTAGGCCGAAGCCTTTTAGCATTAATGTTATAGACAGACATATTCTCAACATTTAAAACATATAATCCATTTATCAATGGAGTGTAACCATAAAGTATATCATTCAAATAAATTGAATAACAATTGTTTTTTTATTCTGAACTCATAACCTTCTGCTCCCAAACATGAAGCAGAAATAATGTTTTTGCTTAAGGTAGGAACATAATAACAATTATTCAATTCCAAAGCTAATCTTGAGGGGTAAAGATAATGGTAAAGTGGTAACAGCCAATGCAACAACTCTTGCTATATTGCCCATGTGAAGATCAACCTCACCTCTTGGTAAACTCCTACTGCTTACAGCCCCTGCATTGAATTGCAAATATAAGCAATTGATCTGGTATCAAATACCCAAGAACTAATATGAGAATTAGTAAGGTTATTTCTATAAAATTTATACCTAAAGTAGAAGTCTTATTTTCCTTCTTCTTTTCGAGTTTTGCCAAGTACTTCTTGCAGTTCCTTTTCCAGTGTCTAGTCCCTTGGTAATGGTAGCAAATGGCATCAGGTGCAACACCAATCTTGAGTTTCTAAAGCTTAAATTTGATACTCGAGATCTCATCTTGAGTTTTGATTGTGCCCTTTCTTTTCCTCAAAGGCTTAGACTTCTTCTTTTTAAAGTTGGTAGTCTTCTGAACTATCATCCCATGATTAGAGCTTTTTTTAATGCTCTCCTCTTTTGACTTGAGCATCCCATGCAACTTGATGATTGACTTCTCCATGCAATTCATATGAAAGTTCAAAATGACTGCCTCAAATGTTGGAGGAGGCGACTGGAGAATCACGTCAGTACTTAACTCTTGGCTAAGGGGAAACCAAGCTTTTCCAAACTCTCAATGTATTCAATCATCCTGATCACATGAGGGATGATCGAGCTTCCTTCAGCTAACTTGCACACAAACAATGACTTAGAGGTGTTGTACCTTTTAGCTCTTGCTTAGTTCTCAAATATGCCTTTAAGACCCACATTCATATTGTAGGCATCCATGTTCTCATATTGCTTCTGAAGCTTAGAGTTCATGGTGGCAAGCATGATATAGCTAACATCAAGGGAGTCGTTGTAATATTTCTCATTCTTTTGAGCACGAGTAGCATCTTCAGTTGGTTCATCTAGATATGGAACTTCTAAATTATATTCCTTCTTTTCTTGCTTGAGAATAACTCTCAACTTGCAATACCAGTTGTAAGATCAAGGAGGCCAACTAGAGGGAGGTGAAATAGGTGGTCTAAAAAATCTTCTTCTCTAATTAATTAACAATTTCTATTTGGCTAAACCAAGTAAATAATGCAGAAGCTTAACTCAAAAGGTTTAGTACAAATATCGCCTAAAATAACCGGGTTCACCCAAGTGCACCAACAAGTTAAGCCTATGTCAAGATTTGCAATCCTAGGGTGAAAAGCAATCAATTTAATTCTATGAATGTAAATTGCTTGAATGTAAATTGAGCACAAGAAAACAAAGCACACACTACAAGAGATCTGACCTTCTATGACGGTTCATTTAGGTCATAGACAGAGGCTTTTACGTCACCATAACACGCTCTGTGACGGTGCAGTGACGGAATACCTACTGTCACAGAAGGTGCGTGTTAAAGCACCTTCCATGACGGGCGAGGGTAAACCGTCCCAGTATTGGTGACAACAATATTTCCGTCACCAACAATAATGACGGTCGTTACTGTCATTAAAACCGTCATGAAATCTCAACTAGACAACTGCCACGTGTGCGCTAACGTGTCAAACTGATGTGGTAGCTGACGTGTCAAGTGATGTGGCACTGATGCAGTGACGATTTTTACCGTCATTAGTTCTATTGGGCTGATTTCTAATACACCCTTTTATTGGTCTGATTTCTAACATGCCAATTTCAGGACCAATTGTGGCCTGACTGGATTCAAACAATATTAACCATACAATTGAATTCAACAAATATGACAGCCATACATTGATTCATAACAAATTTCATAGTCAACATCCATTCATTAACAGTTTAGAAGCAATAATCTCAACCATACATCCAGCTCATTCATACATCCAGCTCAGTCATACATCACAGCTTAAAGTGTGAAATAGTTTGTAAGCTAAAGCAATACTAAGTTGATAGTTTGTACTGCAGCAGCCACAAGCTACACCAAAATGCTACAGAGTTCACCAAAGACTCTTACCAGCCCAAAGTCCAGGGATAGATACAAAAGGCATAATTTAACCAACTCGCCTGGATGCATATCTAGATGACAAGGATGCTCACAAATTTTAGGGAGGAGTGACTTGACCCTGATTGAAGTTAATCAGCTGTCGAAGGAGGGCATGAGTTTCTTGCTGTCCCTTCTTCAAACTGTCAATTTCATGCGCTTGGCTAGCCACCTCTTGCTTAAGTTGTGCAGATTCTTGCTTAAGTGTGCAGATTCTTGCTCCTTGGCCTCAAGTTGAGCCTGTAGCTCCCGCACCTGTGAACTAACTGCACTTCTACTACTTGGCTTGGAGGTTGACAGCCCCACATTTTGAAGAAATGTGCTTGACTACGGCAGCACCTTGGAAACAATTTCAATAGAAGACATCGGCTGTTGTCCTTCTTGCATTGGTTCAGCCTCAATTGCTTGCATAGCAGCCTAGCAACAGAATGGTGCAAAAATTAGCATTGAATTTGGTACAGATTTCTAGCAGTATAGGAAAAACAGCCTACAGTAATACTTTACAGAGACTTCGAAAATGACCTTACTTTAGCCAAAATAGCCTCAAACATCATTTCAAGCATGTACGAAGTTAACCTCAAACAAGAGCTAAAAGCAGTATATGAAGGAAAAGACGGTATACTTGCAATATATCATATTTGAATTTAGAAGACTACATTCACCCAACTGGGAAATGAATAATGTAACAAAGTAGTCTTATGCAATAAGTACATCATAACTCTTGCAACATCATTTCTGACAACAGCAAAAACAGCCCACAATCATTTCCAATCATGAAGTAAAGGCAACAGTGTCCATGCTTAACTAAGAAGAGGAGACAGTATTCAAGTTGACTTTCAAGTATGTCTTGTAGAAGAGGGGAAAAGTACTTACAATTGCATTTTGGATAGGCTCACAAAAACCACTCTTCTTGCTGCAATGCATCTCCTTGAACAAATCAATTGCAGTGGGCTCTGTGTCTTTATATTTTTCTTGTTTCTAAAATGATGAGAAATCAACTTAAACTTGTTAGCTTGAACCAATTTCATGGTTTCTCATTTCAAATAATGTGCAGCAGACTTTAATGAAATGAAATGTGACCAAAGTGCTACCGGCAATGCACTCATGCAAATAGTAGCAAATTATAGAACCTAGACTTAGAAATACAAGCTCATTGAACAAATTTTGCTCATTCAAGTATTTTTCATTCCCACATGATCAATAAGTATAGCAAGGACATAAATTCAATTGGAGGCATATGTTTACATGTAAATTAGAAGCACATGAAAAGAGGCATATATATAATTTCAAGCATGTACGAGGTATATGCTGGATTTCAGAACATGAACCTTGAGACAATAATAACAATCCATAATCCATGTAAATTAGAAGATCAGCAACAAGATCACATAGCATTAAGTTTGTCCCACCGTGACATAGGCATGTGCAATGTAACACCGAGAGCCTGTACGCTGGTGGAATTGGACTTTCGCACGATTAACTTGGTTTTTGACACAAGTGTCCTGTAGACCACACAAATTTGTAAGGTAAAGAGGAATGAAAACAAGTAAGTACTAAAAAAGGACTACAAATGCCACTTTCAATGTTTGACTACTCAATATGAATGGAATTAAGTTGCTGCTATTTATATTAAAATCAAATTTACAGGAACAAAAGGAAGTCTTAAATAATTTGAATCAATGCCATTTGTTATAAGTACAAGATGCCCTTCATTGGATGTTATCCTTGCTGATATTTATCTATTTAAAGGACCAAAAGAAGCATGCATCCACTATGAACTGCTCAAATTGGAAGAACCAGGCAGCACAAAATCTAAACTGTCCAAGCTGTGGACTCAAAAACTTAAAGAACATATATAGATGGTTGGATGCTATGGTTAAAACTTAGAAAGCACCCTCGACTAAAAAGGTTAAAAAACAGCAGCCACACCGGCTGTGTTTCTGCAATAGTGTATTGTTATTATACAATTCATTGGATGTTATCCTTGCTGATATTTATCTATTTAAAGGACGAAAAGAAGCATGCATCCACTATGAACTGCTCAAATTGGAAGAACCAGGCAGCACAAAATCTGAACTGTCCAAGCTGTGGACTCAAAAACTTAAAGAACATATATAGATGGCTGGATGCTATGGTTAAAACTTAGAAAGCACCCTCGACTAAAAAGGTTAAAAAAACAGCAGCCACACCGGCTGTGTTTCTGCAATAGTGTATTGTTATTATACAACAGTATCAATCAGATCAAGACACTCAGGTGGTGTAGTTAAAATTAAATTTCACAACTAAAAAAGTATATGAAGAACTAAATGGCCATAAAATGCTTCTAACAATAGTATTGGTCGCTAGTGCTATCAATTGGTCGTACCTTGTGTTTTGGGTTGGACCACATCTCCACTAATGCTCTCCATTGATCATCAGTCATACAATTCACAGGCGACGTTGTCCTCACTCGATTTGCCGGAACTCCATCAAAGTACTTCTTTTTCAGCCTATGCCTCATCTGACGTTGTCCACCCTTTAGCATGTCAACACAAGCATCTTGTACAGCCTTACTTTCAGTGTCCATGTTGAATTGGATCTAGTAAAAAAATAGAGATTAGATTTGAAAATGAAAAGGACACAATGAACTATGATTGAACAAGTCAAATAGATATTGACTTACACCAAGTTTGCCAATGTAGTCTGCAACATGATGTTTATTATCTCTCTTCTTGTACTCCTTCCAGTGTGGAAAGATAGGTGTATGCTGCCTGAGTGAGATCCCAGCCTCTGATGCAAGTTTTGCAGCTTGTATTGGTGCCTCCGGCCTTCTATTCCCTTCAGCAATGTGAATTTTAATCTTAGTCCCTAGCCCTTTGTTCAACGTCTCCAGCTCTTTGCCAACAGTTTTTCCCCGATGCACCTGTTGTGCACTTGCAGATAATGCACCTAACAAGATTTCATTTGCAGAGTTAGTAGCAAATATATTCCAGATTTACTAAATAAGTAGCAATCTGATTTTACTAGCATATCTGAATGTTTGTACTGTTACCTAGGACTGATACGTGCTAATAATAGTGAATGCATAAGAAGATATTAGCATTAAATCTATTTGTACAGATTCAACATGTATCATTATCTCTGAATTCAATAGTAAGATACCAACGAACAATGAAGTCTACAATGAAGCATCATGATAGAAATAAATGAAGCCAGTAACTTTGATCTACTAAGCACTATTGCATATATGCTAATTAATGTAGTAAAGAA
The DNA here is from genome assembly GCA_017311315.1 of Dendrocalamus latiflorus. Taxonomy (NCBI): domain Eukaryota; kingdom Viridiplantae; phylum Streptophyta; class Magnoliopsida; order Poales; family Poaceae; genus Dendrocalamus; species Dendrocalamus latiflorus. Next base: position 32,371,098 of record CM029651.1, on the reverse strand, counting down.
CATTTCATATATGGTGACCAGGTCGCATAAGCACTTGCCTTCATCATTGTTGTTGATGTGCTCCTCATTCTGGCTTGTAGTAGTATTGGTAGATGCCAATGCATCATGTGTGACAACAGCGAGGCTTAGATTGGCAGCAGTCTTTTGCCTAGTAACTCTAGTAGTTTCCCCTTGTTCTTGTGGTGCCACCACTCTCTTTGATGCTTTCGAACCTCCAGCAGAGAACTTGCCAATATGTTGGACATTCTTGTTACGTACATCCTCATCCACCTTAGAAGCCTAGTATGAAGCAAACAAGAAGAATTAGACCCAAAAATAATGGAAGTGCAGTCACCAAAATGATAATGATCAATAACAATACTTTGTACCTTGCTAACTTCATCTTCGTCATCTTGGTTAGAGCCCTCATCATCCTCAGGATTGTACAGAGATCCTGATTTTTCAGGAACATCATCCTTGTTCCTTGCACTTGTACCCTTAACTATTGCAGCTAGGGCACTGAGCCCAAGGCTTTGGAAGACTTGATTGTTCCTCATAATATTTTGAGCCCTCTCTCTTTCACATTCAAGTGCCATTGCTTCTGTACATTCAATTAAAACAACTGTAACGGAGTAGTCACAGCAAAAAATAAAAATGTATGCTGCTGCAAGCAAAATAAAAATGTATGCTGCTAGCAAAAAATATATGCTGATGCTGCTAGCAAAAAGTGTATGCTACTGCTAGCAAAAAATGTATGCTGCTGCCAGCAAAATAAAAACGTATAATGCAAGGATGCATGGAGTACTCACACTTCCTGGTGATTTTTTAATTCATGGAGGCTTATTCAAATATCTAAGGTACACCATGTGCACTTTGGTTACTATTGCCAATTTCTATCCATCACACATACGAAAGAAATAAATTGGGGAAGTGTGGTGCTGAAGTGTACTACCTTACATATATGGACCAAATTGGTAAATTAGATACAGCCAGTGTTATAGATTGAGATACACAAGTGCTGGAGTAATTTAGAATCAACACAAACGTGGCCATCACACCCCCAGATATCTAGCTAGCTAGGTTCTCTAAGCTGATATGACATGAATGAATATAGAACATGAATGAGGTTATAAGCTTTAGGTAAAAATTAAATTGAGTGAATTAGTTATGCAATGTAGTTCTGTAAATTCAGTTCTGCAATAGAGCTTATATAGAACATGAATGTAAGTTAGTTTTGCAATTTAGTTCTGTAAATTAATTATACAGTTTCAGTACATAAAACTCAGGATTCATTCATGGATCTCTACTTTTCCCACAGGAACCAAAATCTGGCCACATCACCATGACCTTGCAATTAAATTCTTATTCTCATTATTATTTATAAATCATATTTTTATCACATTGTTCTTTTGAGTACATGTTAATCCATTTAGTCACAGGATGAAAGGAGATTTAGACATGCAGCCAAGCAAAAGGGCAATTATCTAGTCGAGCACACCTGTCATAAGAGGGAGAGCAACAGAGGGGGCTTGGCCAGATGATAACAGAGTAGGGAGTCGGCCAAAACAAGGGAGGCGACGGCTCTAGGGTGGCGGTGATGGCATTGGCTAGAGCAAGGTGGGGAGCAGCAAAACAGAACCTTGGGGATAGGAGAGAGCCAAGGGAGGTGATTGGCCCAGCCGGGAAGTGTCATGGCAGGGCGGCGGCGGTGAGGAGCAGCTGGGCATAGGGAGGCCGTGGAACGACGACGACTGGGGATGATAGGGGGTGAACTAGGGTGAGCATAGGCATGAGTAGAGTTGGAGGAAGCTCACCTAGCTTACTATGTGATAGGGGGCGAACTGTGGAGGTGGCTTTGGCCGGATGTAAGGTGAAATGCATCAATATCTGGCCACATCACCATGACCTTAGCAACTACGATTCATTCATGGATCTCTACTGTTCCCACAGGAACCAAAATCCCGCCACCCCAAACCCTTAGTTCAAACAGGAACCAAAATCCCCTCACCCCAAACCCTAAGTTCGAACAGCAGGACACCAAGAAAAACCAAAATCCCGTCGGCCCCCCTCAGATCCACTCGCTGTTCCCTTTCCTGGCGCTCAAGCTTGAGGAATTACCTGTAGGCGTCTGTGTCCTGGCAGTCTGCACCTTTCTCCCAGGAGGCATCTTGTATTTGGAGCGGAACTCGTCGCCCAGCACTAGGAAGGAAGAGGGGGCGGTCGGGAGAGGGTCTGGTGGCGCCTGGGAGCGGGTCTGGTGGCGGCTGCAAGGGAGCAGGATGGTGGCGCTGGCTTTGGCAAGGAATAGGGGCTGCGGCGGGGGTGGAGGGGGAGTGGTGGCGCCGGCACTGGAAAGGAAGAGGGTGGCGGCTGGAGGCGCAGGGGGAACCGGGGAAGGAGGAAATGAGACCGGGATGTAAGGGTTCCACTTCTGCAAGGAATTTTACTGTAATACCCTTGATTTGAGTCCAGGAAAGACTTGTGACAATGGATAGAAGTGGAAATTGGCCCAAAAAAAAGATGGCGGGGGACTGAGAGGCTGGTGGCAATTGTTGGCGGGGAGACGAAATTTTTTAGCTTCCTAAGACCGGGGGCAGATTCGGAGGTTTTTTTAAAGCATATTAGGGTGTAAATTATCATTAAAGTAAGGAGAAGCAAGTATTTAATAATGATATGATAAAATTATGCATTCAAAAAAGATGAGAAATTAACATTGCAAAGGACTTTTGTAATATGATAAATTATGTGAGAGTGAATCATGTGAGTTCATATGGGTTAGGGAATCATATGGCCTACTGATATGCAGAATGTTTTTTTCTAAACCAGAATATGCGGAATGTTGGTTACAGCCTAAAGAATTAATTCCTTGATATCATATTGCCAACTAAATAGAAGAATTAATTCCAGTTGTAATAACAATTAACTTATAATACAAAGAGTTTATTATACACGTGTCAACACAAACATGAACATAACCTGGTGGTAAGTACCCTCCCTTGAGAGGCAAGGGTTTCAAGTTCTAGCCCCACTAGAGCCTCCTTTTTTTGGCCCATTATTTATAGTTTCCTGCCATATGATCCCCACACTTCCATGTAGAACAATCTGGCCAGCAATTTTTGTTTTTTATTCAACGAATAACTATGATGCATGAACATTTGTCATATAAATCTATCATAACCATGATGCCAAAATAGTCAATGACGATTTTGAATTGGACTTAGTGACACGTAATATATTTCCGTCATTAACTAAGATCGGCTCCTGAAAACCGTCATTAACTGAATAATTTAGTGACAAGTTGCTCTGTTGTCATAATATAATCGTCATAGAAGGTCATATCTCTTGTAGTGACAATTGATATGGTTGCTTTTTACCGTGGTGATTAGAGACTTGCCGGTCTTCCCTAGTCCACGTTGAGATTAGCCCAAACGAATTGGACCTACTCCACGAATTAAGTCAAAACACCTTAATCCACTAGTGGTAGCTCTTTCCCGCTTCAGGTAGGTGAGCTCCAACCTTCACAATTTTGCCAGGTTTTCTCACAACCTTCTTCGAGAAAATCAACGCAAATGACTCCTCCAACGCCGTCTAGGAGTTGATAAACTTCAAGAGTAATAAGTCAAGCCCCTCGCTTGACTCTCACCATGTGCAACGAATGCACAAGCTCGAGTGGATACATAACGCACCTCTAGATTCAACACAAGCAATCTAGAGCCTTCCTCCTTGCTCACAAGGTACAACACATACACAATTGAGAGGATGACCTCACACTAGCTCAAAGGAATGAGATGGAGTGCCAAAAGTTATCCTCCAACTGGCCACTAGGGGCTATATATACCCCACATCTCGAAACTAGCCGTTGGGACAAAAAAACAGGATTTTCGGAAGTACCGTAGGCAAACAACTGGTACTTCTGCTCCCCTCAACAAAGGTCAAAAAACTAGCCATTGTAGGCAAATTCGGTAGTTCTGTCGTGCAAAGTCCAGTACTACCGATCATCAAAAGTACCACAGAACTCATGTGTCGAACTACCGATTTACTTAGGGACGAGAAGACTCCACGAAGATATCTCTCTAGAAAAAACATACCGCTACACAAGCCAGATGTTCCACAAATCAGAGGTACCACTAACACAGAGCTGGTAGTTCCGCTCGCTAATCGGACCGCTCACACAGAGCTGACTGGACCGCTCACACAGAGCTGGTTGAAAGTTCTAATCATCGACTACACTGGTCTCCAACCTTGCTAATCTCTAACCACGTTGTCCAGATCGACCAAACAGGTTTCGAACACATAGACCTCAACCACGCTAGTCTCCAAACACATTGGTTTCGAACACTAAGGTCTTGACCACGTCGAACATGTCGATATTCGACCATGTTAGTCTTCAATTACACAAATCTCCGACCACTACGTCGATATTCGACCATGTTGTCTACCACATCAGCTCGACCACATTGATTTTGACCACACACATCTCGACCACGTCGGTTCGACCATGCTAGTCTTCGATCACATAGATCTTGACCACGTCGGATCCAACCACATTGGTTTTAATCACATAGATATCAACAATGTCGGTTCCACCTACGTTAGTTTCGATCACTTCGATCTTTGATGACATCAATCTTCAACCATGTCGATCTTCAACCACACAGGTCATCGGCCACGTCGATCTTTGACCTCGTTGGGCTTCGACCATGCTGGATCTCGACCATATTGATCTTCGACCACATATGTCTTTGACCACATTGGTTCGACCATAATAGTTCTTGACCACACAGGTCTTCCGACCACCAACAGACGTGGTAGTTTTGACTAGTGGTAGTACTGCAACATACACTACGATAATTCCATTTTTTTGAGAAGTGCATACACTTCAATAGATTTTGCAAAACACATTGCAAACTATAGTATCATGCATGCAAGGATTATCCATGATTCCTAACAAGTTGCAAAACACATTTGCACACTTTTAGAATCATGACACAATATGTAGCCAAAATGAGGAAGATAATCTTATCTCTGTGATCGATACACACGCACAAGCTAACTAAGGCCACAAAGGGAGAATAGATCTATAGCCGATCGATCGACATCCCCTTGTTGGTTTTCCAGCTCGATCGATCTATATGTACATGCATCTATAAATACAATGGGTTAGTAGCAGTGATCAATTGACCGCCTATGGGCCCCAAAAGAAGGCAAAGCAAGATTGTGGAAGCATTTCACTAGTGACTAGCCAAGTGTCCGTGCATTGCAACGGATCTCAAATACTTGATAACGTAAATTCTAAACTCTCAAACAAAATACCACACAAATTGAACAATACTTGGATATTTTAGAAAGTGAAGCCAGCCAATTAAGAACAAATGCCAAGAGTATTCGAACTTGAGAATATGCAAGGGTTTCGTGTTGCCTTAAGCACCTGTTGTAATAAATGCTTGTACAACAGCTGCACCCCAATCAATTTGTATAAATACCACTAACCCACCACTACAACACACAGAGTTCCTCACCTGCCAACCATTTTTGGCAAGGGACTGGTGTAGATACAAGCAAAGACAAAACATTATTGCTGTAGCTATTGTTATCTGAGGTCTAAAAGAAAGAAGAATATTAAAACAGATAGGCAAGCTTAGCAAACTTCCAAAATAAATGAGATTCACTTGAGAGGGAGAAGGAAATTACGTACAGTTTCAGTCTAATCTCAACAACCCAAATAAATGAACAATATAAGGGCCGAATTTCTAACTCCTTGCTTTCAGTAATACTATCTTTCTTTGATAGGGAAAACTTCTAGTTCTTTCCTAATGAAGTACAAAAAGTACATGTGCTCACATGATGATTTCTCAATGATCTTGGATTCCACATCCATCAGTGTGTTTGAGAAATCCTACCAGATACCCCTTGCAACTTTCCTCTAAAACCTTTAAAGGAAGTTGCAGAAATAACTCTTGGCTATTCGTATACTAGATTTTTATCACTTGTGCTGAACAACCTGCAAAGCCATGAAATTTAGATAAGGAACTATCTATGCCGTACATCGACATACTGCTAGAGTGGAGCAACAGACATTATACATGTAAGAAAATTACAAACAAATATATACAAATGATAACTAAAGTAGACATCTTGTGCAAGGACCTATTCCCTTGATAGCTTGCTATAACTGTATTCACTAAGTCGTACGCCGTAAACATTTTTTCCTCTTTCCTCATATGAAGAGGAAACAGAAGATCTTTCTTCTGGCTATCTTTAATCAAGCTTTAGCATCTTCTGGCTATCTTTAACCAGGCTTTAGCAGAAAATAATAAAAAATTTCTCATAGAAAAAAGGAAATTAAATTATATTAAGAGATAAGATATGACGAGATACACTTTAATTTTTCCTCAACTAAAAAAGTGAAGTAGGTCACACCTATCAAAGCAATTTTACTCCAATTTTGCTAATGGTAACAGGATTTTGCAGATGCAAAATAAACATTGTAACAAGTTAGTCTATGCACTTCTAGTTGAAGACCAGTACGTTTATTTTAATGAACTTGTTTGACATGAGAAATCGCTCACGGGTTACTTACCCTGGGATATAAGGTGTGGGCGTACCAGTATACTAAAGTACACAAAAATGGATAAACACAACAAAAGTAGGGAAAACATGTATTTTATTCATTTATTTGAGAATAACAAAATTACAAGTTCCCTTTATATATATGCGCTCCATAGCCTACTTTGTGAAGCAGATCTGACATAGATGATGTGGTCTCCTGGTTCCTGGGGCCTTGGAATGCTCTCGGTTTATTCCATCTATGGGGTAAACCCATAGAATGCCTTCGATTAAGCTGCGCATTGGTCATCATCTTTAGTCTTCGCTTCATGTTCTCCACACATGTGATGAATGGTTGATTTAGATGTGAGCGTTGGCATTATTCATAGCCTCATCGATCTATGTGGCTGTTGAAAATGTAGCCCTTGCATTGGCCACGTCTGCCTATGCTACTCGACGTCGTTGGTACCGAGAAACACAAGAGAATGGAATGATTAAGTGCGTGCAGGAGTCCCCTCAAGCGTGATTGATTTGACAATAATTGTAGCAGAATCGGTATCATAGGCATAGCCTAAGTGGTGAGATTAGCAGAGCAAGACATTGGGGTCAAGTATGGACGTGGTCGATAGTGATCGTTGAGAAGGACTCCTTGAAAGATGGAAGCCATCGGCATTCGGGAGTGACTGGTTGTAACATCCCAAAAATTTTCTTTCTGAAAAAGTTTAATTCAAATTAATTATTTTAAAGTATTTGAGTTTTATTTAGATTTGCCCAGAATTTCTGTTTTTGAAAAGCTAGATTTGAAAAGTATTTTAAGTAAAACCTAAAATTATTATTAAATAAAAAGATATTTTGAATTTCTATGAAAATCCTAATTCAAATTAATTATTTGGAGTTATTTGGCTTTTATTTGGTTTCCTGGATTTTCTGGAGTTTAAAAATGTATTTTTGAAATTAAAAAGTATTTCAAGTATGAAAATCAAATACCAACATTAGTTGGAAGTATTTTTATTAAGTCCAAAACTTATCCAGGAACTTCTGTGAATATTTCTGGAATTTCTGGAATTTATTTGGTATTTTTCTGAGCTTATTTGAGTTTTCTGGGCCTTTCTGAAAATCTAAAATCAAAATTTAAAACCCCCTCTCCCCTCCCCTCCGGCCGCCACGTGGACGGCCAGATGCCGGCCATGTCGCCCCCGCTCAATCCCGCCTACCCTCTCCCGATCCACGCCACGTCGCCCCCTCGCTTCATCCCCGCCGCCCGCCTTGCGCCCGCGCCCGCCGCACGATTCCCCCTCCCCGCCACGTGTCACCATCCAGTCGCCCCGCTCCCTTCCCTCCCTGCCGCCCGGGCCCGCCTGTCAGCGCGCCCTTCTTCCTCCCCACGCCTTCTTCCTCCTCCCGCGCGGACGCGCCATCACCGCCGCCATTTCCGCCGCCCAACGGACGCGCCGATCTCCTTCCTTTCTCTCCCTCTCCTCTTCCCCGACCCGATCCCGCCATCCCCGCGCCCGTTTCCCCTCTCCCCGCGCCGTGCCCCCCCGTTAATTCCGCCATTACGCCGCCGCCTCGCGCCATCAACGGCGAGGGATCCCCGGCGCCTCCCACCTCCCCGACCCCTATAAAAGGCCCCCCTCAGCCTCCTCTCTCACCGCACCTCCTCCCTCCGCACCCCTTCTCCCTTCCCGAGCTCTCCCTCGCCCCCGCGCCGTGCGCACCCTCCTCCGCCGCCGCATTTGGCTCCGGCGAGGAATCACCGCCGGCTCGGGCAACGCCTCGCCTCACCGACCCCACCGCCGCCTTCTTCGCGTCCGTGCGCACCTCGGCCGCCCCTCGGTCGTGACCCACACCCGCCGGAGCTCCATCGCCGTCGCAACCCGAGCGCCGCCGCCGCTCCGCGCTCGCCGCCGGTCACTTCCAGCCGCCCCCGGTAATCACTGCCCCCACCACCGCACTCCCCGTCGCCCCCTCTCTCTCCTCGGCCCCTCGTCGTCGGCAGCCGCGCCGCCGTTCGCCGGTGAGCACGCCGCCCCCGAGCACCCTCCGGCCGGCCTCCCACGTCGGCGTCCCCGTGCCTGCGTGGCGCTTGCGTGTCGGCCCGGTGGCCGCCACGTCGCCACCACCTCGGCCACGTCTGCCACGCAAGCCGCCACCCACCACCCGCGCCACCTCACCAATTCCCCTCCTCCGTGGGCTCGGTCCATAGACCCAGGCCCACATGTCAGTGGCATGTCCCTCAGGGCTGACGTCAGCGTGGCGCAGTAAACCGATTTTCCAGTGCAAAAATAAATCGGCCAAAAAGGAAAATCCCTCGCTGACGCATTGCTGACGTCATAAATTCTTTTCCTTTAGAAAAATAATTCCAGAAAATCCCTTTTTCCATTTTCTCTGAATTTAATCTTCCCGGAGCCCGTTCTCCTTCATCGTAACTCCGTTTGAGCCCATTCAAATTTCTAAATTCATCAAAAATTCCAAACTATACATTTCTTCCATCCTTTCAAATATTTGGAATTTATTTGATATTTCAAATATTTAAATTTCAAATTCCAATACCTAGTTTAAATTCAAAGCATCAGTTCCATTCCAAATTTCCTGTGCACTTTCAAAATTCAAATTCAAATCTGGCAAAATCTCCATAAAATCCATTCTATTTTTCTTGGTCCAAATATTATCTCAGTAATTTCATTTCCCAACCGATCTTCCAAATATTCGTTCTCCCTCGTGTGAACCCCAAATCCGCTGAATCTTTCTCCTAAATTCATCTAAAATCATAACCTATCCAATTATGGCCTCTATTTGAGTTTTTGAGTTTATTTGATTTTGTTGTATTTATTTGCTTTGTTGGCTTCGTCTTTTCTCGCGTAGATTCCAACGTTGTCGACGATCCCTCCTCACAGCAACAAGAAGACCCAGAAACCCTGCAAGAAGGCAAGTCTCCTTTGATCATCTTGAACCTATGCTTTTGAAATGTTTTAAATATTTTAAATTATGTGCATTGCTATTTACATAAAATCACTAGTTCAAATATTTAGGAATTAGTTATTCCAACTTTGTTATGCCCTCATTTGACATTGATTGCCATGTACCTCGTCACCCTAGAACTTCCTTTGTCTCAATAATGAGATTACTATTAATCTTTGTGAATATTAGAATGGTAGAATAATGCTTAGTCATGCTATCTAATATCTTTGGAAACTCTTGAAAATGGGAAATTAATATTTATTGTTGAGCCTTGTGTTTATAAAGTTGTGGTGATTGAAGTCACCCTTGTTCTCTTAAAATAAACTAAAATGTGAAAGTTGGTTTAGATTAGGGTGGATGGTTAGTTTGGTTTGGTGCAGGAAGCACGAGATCTTGTAAAGTGTATGTTCCACCCTAGTCAATTAAGGACCGACGCTTGTGTTTGTCCAGACTGAGCATTAACCGTACAACCACAAGTCTATATGGGTACGACCTAGCTGACTAACTTACGATAGTCTAGTTTAGGTGCCACCAGTGGAAAGTGGGTGCCAGGGATGGACTGGTTATTCACAGTGAGGGACAGGGATTTACTGTACTCATATGGCGCAAGAGGGGGCTTCGGTTCGGGCAGTTAGCCTACCTGCGGTGAAACCTCAGTGGGTGGTATCTAGCTAGATTAGAGTAAGGTAAAGGCTTTGTGATATTTTATCTGGGTCTCATGCCAAAGGAAGCGTGTTGACTTTTAGGATAAATTATCTCTTGTGGGTAAAGTTGTACAACCTCTGCAGAGTGTAAAACTATTCGAATAGCCGTGCCCACGGTCAAGGGCGGGCAAGGAATGCATTCACATGGTAGATTTCTGGTTTTGTTTTAAAATCAAAAGTTTTTGTATTCCGAGGGTGGAGGGAACTCTCGGAAGGGAATCCTGGCGGATGGAGCCAGAGAGGGTGGATGGAACCCGCAGTTTAAAACTTGACTAATGGTAATTGGTTAGCTAGTGTTGGTAGTTGGAACCTTCACTAGAAAGTTAATTCGGTAAAAACATTTACTTTATTAAATGGTTGCCTTCGAAAATAATTAGTAGTAATTGAAATTTTAAAATATTGCTTTGTGCAAAAGAACCATATAGCCTTCCTTTGTCAAGCCTTGCATCTATGCATTTTTCCCAAGACTTGCGGAGTACTTTATGTACTCACCTGCTACACTCAAAAATAATATTCAGAAGAGTATGAAGCTCAAGAAGGCGACTACGACTTCCTCGCGGGTGGATTCGACGAAGGATTCCAGGAGTTCTAGGTCGCGCTTCCCCAGTCAATTGCCTGTGGCGTATTGATGGGTCTTCACCGAGTTTATCTTTTGCTTCCGCTGTGTTTCGTGTGTGCGAGGTCTTGAAACCTCAATTGTAATAATGAGACCTTTCGGTCTGTACTCTTTAATATTGAAATAAAGCGTTGCTGGTTATGTATTCATTTCTGTTTAACTGTGTGCACTAGCTTTGATCTGGGACTAGTGCAGTAATACACAGAGGGTCCGGGTTTGGAAATCCGGGGTCCCGACACTGGTAGTCGAAAGCTGGGAACCATTGGCAGAAATCATCAACTATCAGATGTAGTCGGTAGTCGAAAGCCAGAAGCCATCAACAATCGAACGTAGTTGTTGGCCGAAAGTAGGAAGCCATCTGAAATCAAACGTAGTTGGTGGTCAAAAGGTGGAAGCCATCGGCAATTAGAAATAGTTGAAGATTGAAAGCTAGAAACCCTCAACCTCAGCAATTGGAAGTAGTCAATGGTCAAAAATCGAAAGCTATCGACAATTGAAAGTAGTTAAAAGTCAAAAGTCGGAAGCCCTTAGTGATCGAACATAGTTGGTGGTCAAAAGCCGAAAGCCATCAGCAATCGAAGACAGCCAAAGGACAAAAGCCGGAAGCCATCGGCAATCATACGTAATTGGTGTTAGCTAGGAACCATCAGCAATCGGATGTAGTTGGTAGTCAAAAGTCGGGAGCATCAGTAATTGAACGTAGTTGATGGTCGAAAGCTAGAAGCCATCCACAATTGAACATAGTTGTTGATCGAAGTAGCCATTATCGAAAACCATCAGAAGGCGTCCATGGTCGAAAGCTATCATGGTCGAAACCCATCAGAAGATGTCTGTGGTCGAAAGCCATGGTAGTCAAAACCCATCGGAAGATGTCTGTGGTTGAAAGTCATCGTGGTCAAAACCCATCGAAAGTTGTCCATGGTCAAAAAGCCGTCGACCATCACTCATAGTCATAAGTCGGGAGCGATTGACCATCGCTGGTGGTTGTAAGTTAGCAACCGTACCATCGATTGTGGTCGTAAATTAGGCGCCTTTGACTGTGGCTCGTGGTCGTACGTTGGAAGCCGTCAACCATCGCTCGTGGTCATAAGTCGGAAGCTGTCGACTATCACTCGAGGTCGTGGGTCGGAAACCCTCAACCATTGCTTGTGGTCATAAGTCAAAAGCCGTCGACCATCATTCGTGATTGTAGGTGGGAAGCCCTCGACCATCGCTCATGGTCATAGGTCGAAAGCCCTCAACCATCGCTCCTGGTCATACGTGGGTAGCCATCGATGATTTGTCCTGGTCGTAAGTCAGAAGCCATCGACCATTGCTCGTGGTCGTAACTCGGAAGCCATCGACCATCACTCATGGTTGTAAGTTGGAGGCCATTAATCATAACTCATCGTCGTATGTCGAAGGCCATAGTCATAGAGTGTTTTAGCACCACGATCAGAGGACATGCTCATAGAGTACTGTAGCCTGATGGTCAATGGCCATACTCGTAGAGTAGTGTAGCTTCATAGTTGAAGAGAGCACTCGGAGGAGTACTCTAGCAGCATATGGTCGGGGGGCCATACTCGTAGATTACTGTAGCCTCAAGGTCACAGACTTTCGAGAATGGACATCGATCAATGCCATCCGAATCTAGCAGGTGGTTAACAATGCTTAAGCATGATGAGCAGTCATGACCGGCCGGGCATTGAGGACAGTCAGCGACAGAGGTGGGAGAGGGGTTGGGGGAGCAGGAGCGGTAGCGGGAGGCATTCATGGATGGTGAGGGTAGGTCGTGTCTGAGAGAGGGGGTAGTTGAGACGGAGAGGAGTGATCTTTTGGTTGTGGGGGGCGGTTCGGGCATGTGGGAGGGGAGATCGTGAGATCGGACGGCTACAGAGAGTCGAGTGAGAATGAACGGCTACAGAGAGTTGAAGGAGAATGCACCGATAACCACTAACTCGTGCTTTTAAGAAGTAGAGATATGATGAGCACTTTACAGTTAATTAGTTTCCAGGAATTAGAGCGGCTTTTTATGAGTCTGGGCAAATAAACTACTGCAACATATATACATATATAATATATTTGAGCTCAACTTTAATAACAAACGAGTCTTTTGTGATGGGTTATTAGATAAAATTGTGCGCGTGCTCCCCGTTGTTTGGAATCAATAGTTGCCCAACTACCCCATGCGTGCGTACAGACCGCAAAGACACAAAATCATAGTAACAGTTAATAGGATTAGCCCATACTTACTCAGTAAAGTTTTCAACGCTCAGTTTTCACCCCAAAGTAATAAGATTGAAATCTGAAAGGAAAATTGTTAGTGGCACTACTAAGTAGTAAATAATGTCATCTACAAATTGTGGTCCATGGTTACCGTACGTACGTACATTTCCTCAATTTCTGAGATGTAACAACCAACTGCCAGCATATGCAACCAATTTCTGAGATGACACCTACCATACATTACATTATCTGGACTCATGATAATGTGTTGTCCAGTGCTCCATTAATAAGCAATAAGAGGTTTCGTTTCTTTTCCTTACTTTACCTTCTTGAAAAAGTCTAATGGCCATATTTTTCATGATAACTAAGTATGGTACCCTAAAGCTAGGTGCCGGCCATACCGACATATAAATGGGAAAGCAGCGCCTTTTTAATTGAAATTGCAAAACCATTTTGTCGACCATGAACAGTGCTTAGCTGTTTTTCTTAATAGAGTTCCATGTCACACGTACGTACGTGGCACAGAGCATGCGTGCGTCCACGTTACCTGTTCGCAAAAAGTTCGTCCATTAGAGCATCCCCCTTCGTCTTGGAACTCATTAGAACAGGATCAGACATAGAATATCAGGCCTTAGCTATTGCCATATGCCAGCTCTCTTTTTACGTAGAAACGTACCAGCAATGTCAGGGCATCTAGCTAGTCCAATCTTGCTATAGGACCTGTTTTTTTGGCTGAAACTTATAATTTTTGGTTGTGACTTGTGACTTTTGTGCTGTTCATGCGAGAGATTACAGAGTAACAGAAACTCACGTTCGGTTTTTTTCCGATATAAATGAAGTAGATAGAATATGTACTATAATTAACTAGTAGGCCCTATCTTAAAAAGATACTCCGTTTAAAAGCTAGTTACTGTAGAAAAGCTAAAAACAACTTTTAAAAACTGAAAAGAAACATGCCCATATGTTAGCGCTTTAGCCTTTTTTAATTAGTACTAGCTACTTAGTACTTGCATTCAAAAGAAATTCCAGTGACAAATGCAGCCTTTTTTAATTAGTACTAGCTACTTAGTACTTGCATTCAAAAGAAATTCCAGTGACAAATGCAGATCAACATCAAATACTTCCAAATAATTAATTTAAAATAGGATTTTTATAAAAAATCAAAATATCATTTTATTTAACAATATTTTTATGTTTTTATCTAAATTACTTTTCAAAAGCAGAAAAATCACGGCAAATAAAAAATAAAATTTAAGCAACCAAAACACTTATTTTTTATTTTAAATTATTTTTAGAATTATTTTTTTTATAAAAACCTGGGCTGTTACAGGTTTATTCTTGAATCTCGCATGAAAAATGATCTGGATGCCAAAAATTAATTAGAGGGATCTTGCTACAAGTGTATGAGGAAATTAAGGGTCTGCTCTTTTTAGCCGAGACTTATGGCTTTTGGCTACAGCCTGTGGCTTTTAGGCTGTTCATGGGAGAGATTACAGAGTAACAGAAACTTACGTGCGATTTTTGCCGATATAAATGAAGTCAGTACAGTATATACTATAATTAACTAGGAGACCCCATCTTAAAAAGATACTCTATTTAAAAGCTAATTACTATAGAAAAATTAAAAGCAGAAACTAAAAGCTGGAAAAGAACATGGTCTAAGCTCATTTTTTTAAACTTTAGGCAATTGCACGTAACGTCACTACGTGGAGGTATATATTTTACTGGATCAATGTTATGGTCGGCTGTACCCTGTTGATCTTGTTATTCTGTTTGTTTCTTCAAGCTAATGAACATCATCCTTAGTTTTGACGAAACTGTGAGGCCTTGCAAAACACAGAATATCATTAAGCTTCTGAGTTAACATTTTTTAACGAAAGAAACACAAAGGATGACACTAAGTAGTTGAAGGCGACCTAAAGCTGCATATGTTTGTATCCATGAGAATATGCCATGGTTTGATTAGTAGTGTTTAAACAAGAAATCCAATTCAATCTTTTCCACTTGTTCGATATGACTCTCAGATGGCACGCAAGTCAAAGTTCTAAAAAGAAATTGCAAGTACCTTATTATTACTATGACATACATCAACTAGCACTACTATTTTGCCGGTTGGGCTTAAGCTTTTGACTTGCAGCTTATTTTTCACTATTCATAAATTTCGTCTTTTTCTGAACTTTTGGCTTTTTGTTGAGCTTTTTTGCCGGTTCTTTTTTTCCCGTATTTGTTTGTACTATACGTAATGGGCTAACATATTTTTTATATTTTTAATTTTTTTTAAATTTAATTATGCTAAATAAGCCTCTGTCAGTTACAGTGTTTTTTTCAGCCAGCTACAGTGTTTTCAGTCATAAGCCATGAGCTTTTAAGCCCAACTGATCACCACCTAAAAAGGATCATCACAGATAGTTCAAAACTGTTATCACAGACGGTTTTTTGAACCGTCTGAATTTATGCATCAGTGATAATCAGAGGTTATAATTTTTTTTCTATTTTTTGGCTAGCCTCAGGAAATGTTAACTATATCATTTGAAAACAAACAAATACAGCAACACATTCTATTTTCATTAAGATTAGAATCCACAATTACAACATCATAAGATATTGAGTAGGTTACCCACAGCACTGCATACACAAGAGGACACTTACAATGTTACAAAGATAAGCTTCACGGTTACAAATTCAGAAAAATGCTTACACTACAAGAAACTTTAGGCTAATACAAGTTAGACTTACACATGTTTCATTAAACTACAATCTAAAACAAGTGGTGTGGAAAAATTTTCATGTACCAAAAACAAAAAGGTAATGAACACCATTTTCAGTTTCTATGCCAAAATCAATAGCTTCTATGCCGGTAACTTAGAATAGTGCAAATTTGCTATTGCCTTCTTCCTTTCCATCTTGCTTCAAACGAAATTTCAATCACCCTTGCCGAACCCCTTCCCACCCTTGCCGCGCACAAACGAGTTGGAGTAGTCTGGTGGTCTTGGTTCTTTGAGTAGGGAGAGGGGGTTAATAAGGGGTAGTAGGTGGGGAGGAGAATGGTGCTTGCCGTTCGATGTGGAGAAAATAGACGGGTGAGATAGGGATCCTGGGGATATGCCACGGATCGGTGACATGGCGGGACATCACAGACGGTTCAGATTACAAATCATCTATGTTAGAGATATCACATATGGTTCATAACAAAAGTCGTCTATGATAATAGGAGATATCATAGACGGTTCATAACAAAAACAATCGGTGATAATGGCATCACAAAGATAATATATCAGTACAATATAAATAACTAGTTTCAAAAGATAAAATAGCAAAATTTTATATGGCATATATATGCCCGGTTTGAAGGTTTCGATGAGATCTACAATTTTGCAATTGAGGTAAAACCCAAATTCCGAAGGTAAGATAAAAAATTTTGGTAAAAACAAAAACTGAAAGCTTAAAACACAAATTTAGGGCCACAGATGGCCGATTTTGAGGGTCTTAAAGGGCAACTAGCACAAGCCAGTTGTTTTTTTAATCGGGTTCATCGTTAGCTTTCCAGAGAGTACAAGAACGTCAAAAATGGACACCGTATGCAAAAGTTATGCCCATTTTACTAAAGGTGTCTCAAAACTGAATTCTACTCAGACTCAGACGAGAGATTATGAAATTTGGGGATTACGAGGCGGGAAACATATCACAGATGATTTTTAAAATAAACTGTCTGTGATAACTTCATTATCACATATGGTTTTTAATACAAACCATCTGTGAAATATCACAGATGATTTAAATAAAAACCGTTTGTGATGTTTGCCATTATGACAAACGGTTTTTATCAAGTACCATTTGTGAATTATCACTGATGGGTATTAGTAAGAACCGTCTGTGATGTCTTGTATTATCGCAGACAGTTTGTATAAATAATCGTCTGTAAAAATATCACAAACGATTATTCGTATGAACTGTTTGTGATACTTACAGCACATACAGTTCCTAGGACCCGTCTATGATGTAAGCGTTTAGTTTAGCCTCTTTTGTAGTAGTGCATTTCTTTCCCTCCTTAGGGATTAACTATAGGATTTGTATACCAATAACGACATCCACTACCATAAAAAGAGTCATCACATACAGTTTCTGAACCGTCTGAATTTAGGTGTCTATGATAACGTGGTTATCATAGACGGCTCTCAAACCGTCTGTGATAAGTTACAACATGAATGTTTTTTTTTGATTCATCAAATATCACAGACAGTTTTTAAACATAGCTGTCTATGATATCTGATATATCACAGACGGCAATTACTAAAAACCATCTGTAATTGTCATATATCACAGAAGGTTCATAAACATAGTCAGCTATGACATCTGACATATCACAGACAGCTAATACCAAAAACCATCTGTGATAAGGTTGATACCATCACTATTGTAACCTCTAAGATATGGTTTAGACAATGTATACTGTTAATTGGGAATACTACATTAATATATGGTCTAGATACTTAGCCAAACACTTGTTTCTGCTTAGTTTGAACTTTCGAACAAAGTTTACATGTTGGTATAATGGTTTCAAAATGTTGGTCCAGAAGAGGAACCTCTACTAGTTTGGTATAAAACAAAATGAAAACATAGTTTTGGATGCGGACGAGTTATATGGTAAACTGTTAATGTGAGGCGGAACATCGCATGTAGATAGGGGGAGATTCTTGCCTGGGTCAATTAAGGACCGAACACTATTGCCGCACATCTAAGTCACTCCATACAACCACATGTGCTATATATGCTCTGGCATATAGTTGATTAAAGTTGTCTAGGTCTAACCTTATATTGTGGTAGGCATAGAAGTGATGAGGGTATTCCACATAACGGCCTTGCTCGTAGGGGCTCCCTTCACCAAGGTATTAAGACCAAAGCTTACTAATACAATGGTGAATGCCTCACCAAAGGGATGTAATTCATTGAGGTGAGGGTCTGTCATGCAGCTCACTTGGCGCATCCAAGTGAGAGCTTGTCCATTCACTAGGCTGGTGCAAGGTTAGCATTAGATGACCTAAAAGCTATAAGATAATCACTTCATTGCGCGCCCAACGAAATGTATAATGTCTAATAGAGTATTTGATTATCTTGTGTGGGTAAAGCTATACAACCTCTGCAGAGTGTTAAAAACTATTTAAATAGCCATGCTCATGGTCATGACCAAAGCTTGGATGTAGCCACAAAGGGTATAGTTTTCTTTTTAAAACTGTTTCACTGAACATATGGGATGGCATGTATGCAACCGTGTGCCATGCCCAAGAGTGGAATGATGCGATGTTCATAGCCGAGGAGGGCAGCGAATGGTTTTGATCTACTGCTATAGAAGTTATATAAATGTTATCTCATTACATGTCAATAGCTATTTACAATTCCGGTTACAAACTACTACTTATTGTTAAATGAAATCTTCTTTATGTTGAAAATAACTTAGTATAGAGCCTCATCTTTGACAGCCTTGCATATATGTAAAATTTTGTGATACACTACAAGTCTTGTTGAGTACACAATTAATGTACTCAACCTTGCTTAAATTGTTGTTAGTCATATAATGAAGATTTCGTGCCAAACGATGCGTGTTTCACCCCTCGCACTGAGGAATTCGATGAGGGGTCCTTTTAGGGGTCACTCCCCCAACAGTAACTGTTGTGGCGCAAACCAAATAGTGGGTAGTTCATCCCCTGTCCTTTAGTGATGTGGAATCGAGGGAGCTAGAGACCATCACTTGTGAGAGAGAGAGAGAGAGAGAGAGAGAGAGAGAGAGAGAGCTAGTGAGGAAAAGATGAGAGAATCCCCTCTTGCCCTTTTGGGGCTCTTTATATATGAGTGATGGTAGAATGACAAATACACATCCTGCCTATCAACAATTACGTAGGATAAGGACATATAGGTAAATTCCCTTATGCGTATAATATCATACTCATGGACTCATTCTAGGGCCCATTAGGCAATCCGGATAGCCCAAAAGCTGGGCACTCTACAATAATAACTAAATAAAATACTTCAGATATACATAGCAGTATTATGCAACTAACTAAAACAAAGATAGTGGAGGTGGGACATACGTACTGTAACACTAAATAATTTGAATTAGTGCAGGGGACCAATTAAAAAGGACCTAAACGCCAATCAAACTTGAATATCCAAGAGCATATATAAGCAACCTCGTCTGTCGTACGGTGCCTTATATAAGCGAAGTTCTTCAGTCCAGTAACAGTGTCTGGTCAAATCGGTCAAGCATGTGTAGAGCTTGACTCTACCTGCAGCACATGACACCTTGTCCTGGACTTTGTCTTGACATGCACATTTGTCAATATTTTCAGAGGATTATCTGTCGATTTGTTTGTAGTACAGTACTGTATATAGCTAGCTGCGTTCATTTATATAATCAAATCAGTTGGCCTTCTTTGTGCGTGTAGGAGCAATTGGCAGTTTCTAAGTTATTAGGCATTAGCTTCCCTGATTCCTTTCTTTACATTTTAGCTAGAACTGTCATATATGCATTATTTATTAAGAGCACACTTAATTTCTGTAACGCCCCCGTTTTCAGTGGCGCCTGGGACACGGCATTCCGCAATTATTCATGCTTGAACAGTTATGGAGTGTCGTGCAAGAGTATACCATCACATGCTTACAACAAAAGACCAACTTATATTTCACATAAGGTTTAGCAACCCAGTTTTACTGCAGCGGGGCATGCAAGCCCAAAGTATATATTACATCACAAAAACTCCAAGGAAAGCTCGAGCGCGGCGGAGACCTAGAACCAAGGGTCCTCGTCGAAGAAAGGCTCCTCAGGGGCTTCCTCAACGGGGAGACGTTCACCAGCGTCTTGATCTTCTGAAGAGTTTAGCAAGCCGTGAGCTAACCAGCTCAGCAAGTCACAACGGAAATCCTACCTTAGCTACTTGCACGGATCAGCAAATGAAGGGAATATATTTGGTTTATTAACTTTGAGTGAATGCAGTTTTATTTGTAAACATTTTTAGAGATTCAAAACTGACAGCTACTCCTTAGGATTAAGGGGGGTTTCATAAAAAGATAATTAACCAACTAGTCCAGTTAAACTTTTGCAAAAACTATTTAAGCTTCGCAACTGGAATCACCCAAGTGACACAGCTCCATTAACCGGGAGCACGGTGTATTCGAATACCATTTGATTGACTCTGCAGAGTTGCCCAACTTTACCCACATGCACCCTTAACCCTCATGACTGAGTTAAGGAACTGGGTCTTTTCGCTGCTCAACCCTTGGTATACACTCCACCTGATAGGTTCGGAATCCGCACACCCTTGGGTATCCGTTGGCCACCACGGAACACCGGGCCCGAGTTGTGGGGTCCTATCGTTGTCTTAGTCCAGATTCACGATCTGCACCGACTCCCAATGCGGGGTTTCACTTAAGTTGAGCAGGTACTAAACCAGGGTTGACAAGTCAACACCTATGGTTGAGCGGTCCTCGTGTCATTTGCTTGGCGTAAGGGTCTAGTCCTTATATTTTCACGAGATTCACAACCTCCACCTTAGGGTAGAGCGGTGGGCGAAGACTGTCTCGCAGTTTCCCACAACACCCTTACCCTAACTCGTGCACACTTGCACTACCACCCTAGGGTACGGTGTCCCATACCACCCTACCCTAACTCTGAGTTTTGAAATCTACCGGCCCACGGCCACAACCTTAGTAGGGTAAAGATTTTGCATGAGATATAAGTAACCTATAGGTTGATATATTACTCTTATGGTAATTCTAGGGTTACAAGGGCAGGGCTACAAGTTTAACATGGCATTTATCGGTGGTGGGTTTTATCTACATTAGCATGTCATTCTAAGCATTTTATTTTACTCAAACTAGCATTTCACAACTAGCAATAATGCAAGTAGCATAATAACATAATTAAACAACATGGGATACAGTATGATCAAGGTTTTGCGACTTGCCGTGAATCTGGACGATCTCGGCGATCTCGAACGTAGTAACTCCTGGATCCTGGCCCTGCACTGAATCTTCCCGAATCTTCGAAACTAGCGTAAACACACAAAAATAATATAAGTCCGGCTTGAGCCTAATCAAGCAAGGAAAAATAATCTATGAAAAAGGAGTAAAATGCATAAATCCCAAATGAGAATTTTTTGAATTTTCCTGGGATGAATTTGGAAAATGGAGGTCAAAAATGGGTTCAGGGCATCAAATTGAGCAAGGTGGTGAAATTTGGGATTTTTTGGGATTTTCTGTGATTTTCTTGGATTTATTTGGATTTTCTGGATTTTTGGAAATGATTAAATCCCTGGAAAAATCGGTGAACAGTGTCGGGCCGGCCCAACGCCACAGTGCGGCCAGGCACTGTGCGGCCTGCGTGCCCGGGATGGGCTGCGCGGCCGAAGGCCCCCGCGCGCGCGCCTCGCCCCGGCCGATGGTTGCCACACGGCGGGAGCGGACGGCGACGATGCGGGCAGATCGGGCGGGTGGAAAAGGCTGCGGGGAAAAGGATCGGACGGCGGTGGAGATGGCTGGATCAGGTGGCTGTGAGGAGGGAAGTTAAGTGGCATCGGACGGCAACGGTGAGGTGTCATCCAACGGTCGACGTTATATGGAAACGGGAGGAGTGGACGGAGGAGATGGGGCCACGTCCTTCGTCTTCTACCTCCCGCCGCGCGCGCATAGCAGAGAAGCGGAGACAGGGGAGCTTCCGCTCTCCGGCGACGGCGAGGTCCTCGGCGGCCAGGGAGAGCACCATGGGGTAGGTCTCGGCGAGTGGAGCTCATTTTGGGGATTTGGGAGACAAGGAGATCAAGGGAGAAGGCAGGGGAAGAAAGGGGGAGATTCGGTCCTCCGGCGGTGAAGAAGGTCACCGGAGCCGATCAGGTCGAATTGACGGTCATTTCACGGTCAAGGGAGCTTGGGGCTCACAATGGCAGCGCCGGTTCTAGCTGGGGAGCGTCCAGGCGAGCTGTCCTCGGAGAGGGTACTTCGACCGAGGGTGAGCGACAACGCCGGGGTTCCACAGGTGATTTCCTGGCTAGGGAAGTGTACCACTGGAATTAGGAGGTAGCAAGGAGGCTCTGGGCGTGAGGAATCGAGAAATGAGGGAGAGAGGGAAGAAAGAGGCTCACGGGGGTCACCGGCGCACGGGAGGGCGGCGAGGGGGGTGGAGGCGATGCAGCTTCGATCGGCGGCTCCTGGAGGAATTGGGAGTGGCAGGGAGCGATTTAGAACGGTGGGGAGGCTTGGGGAGCACGGGAGAGCAAGAGTGGCGTGCGAGTGAGCTCGGGCGGAGGGGAGAAAAAGAGGGAAGGGGCTTGGGTGCGGCGCCGGTGGTCAACAGAAGGATGGGGGAGCTGCTGGGGCGTCGCCTCCGTAAAATGGGGTCGTGTCGGGGCGCTGAGCGGTAGTAAAGGCGAGGGATGGCGGGGTGGGAGTAGGTGGCCGAATGCACGGCGAAGCGCGCTCTCTCGCGCGGAGGAGGAGACAGGTGGCGACTGGCAGGTGGGTCCAAGGAAGGGAGGCGGCGACGCATGGCGAGGGGAGGCGCTGCTGGTTTCCGACCGCGTGACGCCGGGGTGACGCAGACGGGGCGAAACCGGGGGCGCGAACACGGGCGCAGCGCGTGCGCGAGGGAGAAAGCGGGGGGGGGGGGGGGGGGGTGCCAGCGGGGAGAGGAGACAGGGAAAAGGAGAGGGCGCCAAAGCAAAGGGTAAAACAGAAATGCCAAAAGAGGAAGGCAGTTTTCGGGGAGACTTTTCAAAAAGGGAAAGTTGCCAAAAATCACTCAAAAATTCAGCAAAAATCAAAGAAAAATTCTGGGTTGAATTTTTGGGGTCTTTCAATTTCAGCTAATATACACATGCGTGCATGCATGAACTGATGCACCTAGCGTAGCAGTTAATTAAACTATACAGGGAACTTCAAACCTGGTAGAAAAATATCGTTTATGCATAACGGTCGGATATAGCCCATCACATCACTATACGGAGCAGCACTGTGATTTATTGTGGCCCTACTAGAAACAAATCAACGACTTTTCGACTGCCCTATTTTTTTTGCTTATGATTTCCCTATAACAAATAAATAGAACGGTTTCTCTATTGCCTTTGGAAAACTGCTTATCGGGATAGCCTTCTCGAAACAGCTTATCGATATTTGATTCGTTCACATAAGTGCTCGCGCTAGCTAAGGCCATCAGCCAAGCCGAAAGGAACGCACCTTCATCAATAGTTGCATGGGCCATGCATGCATGCATTTCATTTGAAAATAGAAAGTCTCTTTGTATGCATTTCATTTGAAAACAGAAAATCTCTTTCTCACTGCATCTCGTTCTCTACAAGATTAATTAGACAGATATCTGTCTATATACCTCGTCCATATGCAGGTTAGACTGTAATGCCAACTTACATATTTGACTGTGTTTTGGAGTACTGTGCACTTGGGTTGTTCTTCAACCCTATAAATAGGCATGGAGCATACGAGGTTGCAGCCATCGGCAGGTTGTAGCTTACTATCATCTCATTTGAGCTCTTCCCAACACTCCTTTCCCCCACCTATTTCTTTGTGAAATGGCCCTTACGAAGCATGCAACAATATTAGCAAAGTTGCTCTCCTTGTTGTGCTAATTCTTTTCTCTCAAACTATGTCTTCCCATACCACACGTCTGACGATGCATAGGAGATACCTCTTGCATTCAGCTACTGCTGCTGCTGCTGCAACAACGAAAGAGATGATCGAAGACACGATCACTCCTACAGGCGGTGTTCGGCCCACAAACCCGGGCCACAGCCCGGGTATTGGCCATGCATTCACCAAAATTGGGAGGAATCTGCTGCTTACAGTTGATCAATACTGATGAGCTAGCACTTGGAGAATCGTATGTCGATCTTAGATTTCCGCACCTTTCATCTCTTGTATATGATTGTGGGCTTTTGGTGGTTGCTTTTTTCGTTAGCTTTTTTTTTTCCGATTTACGTACTACATTTGTTTATTTTTCAACCATTGTACTAAAGAAAAATTAAGAAAAAATAGTGGTGTGTGCCTTCTCGATTACTTGGCAAATTTCTTACATTATCCCGTATTCCTATCGACCGTCCTGCATATATATACCATTGTAGGCATCGTAAATATGGCAGGCTGATCGATTGATGCGCTGTGTTACATAGATTATATGACCTTAACCTGATATTTGCTATACCTTCTTTACAAGTTACTTTAGTCCGTCATGCAACATGAACAGAAAAAACAATAAGGAAATGAGTGCTGAGCTAGCAGTTACGCTTGATCGACCGGAAGCAGATGCATGCATACGTAATATGCATCGATCCGTACGTAGTGTACGTTGGAATTGGATTCATGTGTGAACTTGTGCAACTGGTAACTAGTGGCATGGCATACACAGTACACTCGAGATGGCGACTCGGCAAGTACGTACGTAGCCAAAATTAAAGGAGAGGAAGATAATCTTATCTCTGTGATCGATACACACGCACAAGCTAGCTAAGGCCACAGGGAGAATCGATATATCTACAGCCGATCGATCGACATACCCTTGCTGGTTTTCCAGCTCGATCGATCTGTACGTACATGCATGTATAAATACAATGGGTTAGTAGCAGTGATCAATTGACCACATATGGGCCCCAAAAGAAGGCAAAGCAAGATTGTGGAAGCATTTCACTAGTGTAGCCAAGTGCCCATTCGTTGCAATGGATCTCAAATAATTGATAACGCAAATTCTAAACTCTCAAATAAATACCACGCAAATTCAGCAATACTTGGATATTTTAGAAAGTGAAGCTAGCCAATAAAAAACAAATTGCCAAGAGTATTCGAAGTTGAGAATATGCAAGTGTTTCGTGTTGCCTTAAGCACCTGTTGTAATAAAGAATTTTTTGTACGAATAATCTATTTTTTATTCGAAATTACAGAAATATACCCGTAAAATTTTTTTTACAAAAATAGGCTCCAGTCGCCCAATGGGGGGCGATTGGAGCCAATCGTCCAACCGGGAGGCGACACATGGGGAATATGGCAACGGTTGGGCGAATTATTGTTGTCTCCTGAGCGTTGGGCGACTGCAGTTTCAGTCGCTGTAAGGTTGGGCGACTGGAGTTTCAGTCGCCTAACGCCGGGACGACTAGGGGGTTTTAAGGCAGTACGCTTGGCCGCCGCCACCCTGCTCCTCATTTTTTCACTCGCTCAGCGCTGAGGGAAGAAAGGAGAGGAGAAGAGAAAAGAAGAGGAGAGGAAGGAGGGGATGAAGAGGAGGGCGAGAAGAGGAGAGGAAGGAGGGGATGAAGAGGAGAGGGAGAGGGAGACGAGGAGGAGAGGAGAGAGAGAGGAGGAGGAGGAGGAGAGGAGAGGGAGGAAGGAGGAGTGGGAGCTATTCCATCCATTCAGATCCTCAGATCCAGGTATTTTTTTAGTATATTGTATTCGCAGTATTATTTTTATCAAATGTTAGTGTTAGTAAAAATTGTAGATGTAGAAAATTTAGTACAATTTTTAGTATAGAAATGTTAGTATAGAAAATTTTTAGTATACATTTTTTAGTATGGAACATTTTGTGTATAGAAATTTTAGCACAATTTTTAGTATAGAAAGTTTAATATTGTGCGATGTTATTTGACATGTCGCAAAATTGAAATATATATGCAGGCTGACATTAGCAATGGCAATAGCCACTACATTGAGAGTGCATTACGGTGCTGGAACCGTTCATGAAGGTCCAAATGGTGTGGATTTGAGCGGTTTTCCGCAAGTCACTCTAGTACATCCAGATGGCGAGAATGCTCGGATCGCAGATGTGCTGCATTGGCTGACCCAGAGTTTTTCGTTGGACCCCGAGGTGGCAGCGTCGTCGTGCAAGGGCTTTGGAGCCGGTCTCCCACGGACATCAGATGGGAGTTGAAGACATTGCTGCGCACTACTGCATGGAAGGGCTTTGTGTAAGGGTGCCAGCGCCGTGGATACGAGTGTGTCCTGCTTGTGCAACCGTGCTCACTAGAAGCTGCGCAAGGTCATGCATCCGCCCTTGCTCCGGGAGGTGCATGTTGGCGAAGATGATCAAGTTGCTCGTGATGAAGCCGATGCGGTATATGGAGGAGAGGTACAATGGTCAAGCCATACAGAGGGAACTGGATAAGCCGATGAAGGGGAGCATATTGAGTACATCGTGCAGCAGATGGACTGTGATGACCAAAGGGCATCGGCTGAAGAGGAAGCTGTACAGGACAACGACGATGACAGTTCGGATGAGGATGAAGTTCCTATCCCGCGGGAATGGAACCGGTTTAACGCTGAGGGTATTTCCGCACATGATGAGCATGAATTAGCGTGGGAGTATCATGAGACAGATGTTCGATTGTATTCTATGTTTACTGACAAGGCAGCACTGCAGAATGCCATCAAGCTGTGGGCCCTTTCAATGCAGTGGACATTTCGTGTCATGAAATCAGGCCAGGAGCCTTACACTGTGAAGTGCGAGTAGGCTGGTTGTTCTTGGAGGGAGCACGCACATTGACCTAAGTATGAGACTCACTGGATTGTGTCAAAGGTGGAGCCGCACTCTTGCATTCTCAATAGTGTTTTGGCGAGGCATCATAACCTAACGTCCGCCTTTATAGCCAATTTGATGTACAGAGAGATAGTGGAGAAGAAAGACATGGAGGCCACGTATATCGTGGTAGCTATCGAGAAGAAATTCAAGTACAAGATTAGCTACGTGAAGGCGTGGCATGCCAAGCAGAAGGCGTTGGAAAAATGTTTTAGGTCTTTCAAGGCGGCGTACGATAATCTTTCTTGTATGCTTAAGGTGTTACAGGACAGGAACCTAGGCACGTATATCGTCGTGCAAGACAAACCATCCACAAGTCCACCAGGATATGCGGTGTTGCAGAGAGCCTTGTTAGCATTTAGTGCTTACATTGAGACATTCAGGCACATGTTGCTGGTGATCTCAATTGACGGGACCTTTTTGATAGGCAAATACAAGGGGCAGATCCTGACGGCCATAGGCATTGATGGCAACAACCAAATATTGCCGCTGGCCATCGCATTTGTGGAAAGTGAGAATTATGAGAGCTGGTTGTGGTTTCTCAGACATGTCAGGGTTGGAGTTGTTGGCAATCGTCCTGGTGTGTGCGTAATCTATGTCGCCACGCTGGGATTATAAAGGTTATAAGAAAACTTCAAGAAGACCCTGAGGAGCCATTTTCTTGGCCAGACATGAGGAACAGGTGGTGCATTCGTCACTTAGGGGCTAACTTTTTCAAGCAGTTCCCAAAACAACCTTTGATGAAGCTATTCAAGAGGCTGGCTATGCAGAACCAGCAGAGGAAATATGATGCTTTGTGGGTGTTGTTGAATGAGCACACTAGGAAGAACGTCGACGAGAGGAGCAAGGGGCCGGTCGTTCCTAGGGCGGTACAACCGCAATGATTGCTAGCACTTGATGAGCCTAACCCAGCTGGTCCAAGAAGGAGGAACTCACAAAATATCAAGTGCTTCTCACAGTGGATCGAGGGAGAACCATTAGAGATGTGGTCGTTGTTGCACGACACGGACGGCGCAAGGTACGTCATAATGACAACTAATCTTGCTGAGGTGTACAATTGGGTTCTCAGGGGCTTCCGT
Source organism: Dendrocalamus latiflorus (assembly GCA_017311315.1). NCBI lineage: Eukaryota > Viridiplantae > Streptophyta > Magnoliopsida > Poales > Poaceae > Dendrocalamus > Dendrocalamus latiflorus. Next base: position 32,343,447 of record CM029651.1, on the reverse strand, counting down.
TCTCAGCCCCTTATCGCTATCATGGAAGGTGTTCTTCACAGTACAATCGGCTACTTCAGGGAGAGGCACGCAAATGCCGCACTTCATGTAGCCAATCCCCGAGCCTTGTATTCGTCGAAAATTACAGCATACATGGAGACGAAGGCACAGAAGGGTCAATTGCACACAGTGTAGGTCATGGGCAACAGGGAGCATCGTTTCGACGTGGTACTCCGTGATAGAGCCGGATTTGGGACAGCTCGTTCCCTTGTTACCCACGAGGTATGCCTTGAAGATCATGCAAACGAACCTAGCTGCACGTGCAACAAGCTGAAGCTATTACACAAGCCATGCTCTCATGTCCTCGCTGCATGCGGGACTGAGGGTATGGATCCTTCGAACTTCATGTCGGAGTACTTCTTTAAGGAGAGGGTACTACAGGCTTGGTGTGGGGAGCTTCGGGGGTTCAGGGTGGTCGGAAACTTCACCACCTTGGACATTGTAGAGAGGACCTAGATTCCAGATGTTAAAATGTTAAATGGTGGGAACGGTCGACGACAGAGCCGGCGTATTAGAAATGATATGGACGAATCACAAGCCGGAGCATCTGGTGCACGTTGCGGGCGATGCGGTCAGGAGGGGCACATAGCTAGACGATGCAATGCATGTGCTGATCAGTAGGTAGAGCGGCATGGCGTGTACTACTAGTTGTTGGAGACTAGAACTAAATTTACATTGTAAACTGTGTTTGTTTAGTACGCACTTATGTTGACCGAAATGTCGTACTAAATGTATCGTATATTTCATATACCATTTGTACAACTGCTATGTTACATCCCCTTTTCTGTAATGTACTAGTTCTATTTGCTGTTAGTTAAAATGCAATATTTTTTGTTCCTTATAAGTGCTAACTTGAACCCTTTTTGCAGGTATGGCTCATGACAACCATCGCCCGAAGGTAATAACCAATCCATTACATGCTTAACAACATTGCACATTATTTCGATCAACAGTTGTGCATACTACGGTACAACCATATACCTCGTTGCCTATATGTCAAACGAGCCTCGTGGCAACCACGTAGAGTATTGCTGAGAGGGACAGGGGCGGAGCTACATAGACCGGAGGGGGTTCCCAGGAACCCAGTTCCAAAACAAAATTTAGTTATTACTAGTAAATATTCACCCTTTGTTCACCCCCTTTGGCCTAATATGGTGTACCCCTAGCTCAAAAAACACCCTCACTCGTCTTGTCCAGCCCATTCGTTTTGAAGTGGTGCACCCCCCTTCATTTTGCTCTAGCTCCGCCACTGCTGAGGGAGCCACCTTGGACTGGGTTGGCCGTCATTGTAGTGGCACGCACATATGCAGCTAGGGTTTGCACAGTAACATATCAGATCGTAGGAGCTTCCTATGTTGACAACCTCCTCGTTGCCCCTCTCGTGTTGCATCTGTTGGCGGATGTTGTTGTTCTCATTGAGACTGTCGAGTCGCTCCTCCAACTCAAAGATTTGATCCCATAATGTATCCACGTACCTGACAATATACAGTGGATGAGGAGGGTCGATCCAGCGGGTGAAGTCGCATTTTGCCATCTGCGGGAAAGGATGGTAAACATATAGGCTCTATAAGCAGTAACGAAAAACGTACTATTAGCAATTTGTATCCCGGAGTGTGGGCATCGGAAGAAACGTCACCCGCCATCGAAATGGCCTTCGACTACCTGCACGACTGCATCCTCATTGTGTCTGCATTTTGGCCACACTGGTTGAGCATGCCTGCTGGGTATCAAGCGGTAGTTAGAACCGAAGTCCTCCCTCCTTTCCATGAGAAGATCTTCCTTTGGTGACCCCGCTCCGACTGGCCCTTCGGCCTCCGCCATGGTATGTATCTGCAAGATGGAGAAGGCACTTCTTCATTCGATTTATAGGGTTCTCTACTACTACCTTCATGGGACCACAACCGTGCTCTTTATATAGAATGAGAGAACATAGTGCAATGGAGTATTGCTGACAAAAGCGGGCAGCTTTGTCCAGAGATATGACAAAAGAGGTCAGCTTTGCGCAGTGATATGACAAAAGAGGCCAGCTTTGCGTAGAGACATGACATAAGAGTGCAGCTTTGTGCAGTGACATGACAAAACGGAGCAGCTTTGTGCAGTTACATGACAAAAGAGGTCAGCTTTACGCAGTGACATGATAAAAATGGGCAGCTTTACACAGAGACATGACATAAGAGGGTAGCTTTGCGTAATGAAATGACAAAAGGGGGCAGCTTTGTGCAGTGACATGACAAAAGGGGGCAACTTTGTGTAGTGACAAGACAAAAGAGGGCAGCTTTGCGCAGAGACATGACAAAAGCGGACAGCTTTGCGCGGAGACATGACAAAAGAGGCCTACTTTGCACAGTCACATGGCATAACGATGCAGCCTTTTGTAGTGACATGGCAGCACGGCTCAGCTTTACTCAGTGCTAGGACCACGCACACCAGCTTTACACGTACGAGTAGAGAGAAAACGAACCCTATAAATTAGTGTGCATTCCATTTCCTAGGGAACACTGCACTTCCAAACCCCACACTACACCGCGCTTCCTTCACCGCACCGGGATGGACAATAGTCAGCAGAAGCAATGGGACAAGATGGTGAAGCAATGGGAGGAGACCTGCGACCTAGCACAGTCAGCTGCCACCCGCGATGAGAAAATCAGGGCTATTGCGGCCCGGACAGAACAAGCCCAGCGTGCTATGAGGTCAGCTCCTCGCAATGAGGGGCCACATAGCAACAACCCCATCCCGAATGTTCCCACTGAGCGTTCGCCGCAACTCCCACCCGAGGGGGAGACACCCCCCTTTGTTGGTGCGGGGACACGTGCAAGTTTTTAAAATCTAAGCACCGCATCAGCCTAGGTATGCGTTACTGGGGTAGTGCAAACTACTCTAATGACTACCCTGACCACAGTCTAGACACTGCAACCTAGCGGCAGCCGATAAGGACCACGTGCCCCTTTTTCTCCTTCACAACACGCACTAACAATCTCTCCCTTGTATTTACAGTCCCCGGAACCCCTATGTGCCTACTGCAAATGGATCGATCTTGAGATCCACCCTGAGGACCAATGGGCCCTCGACTTCAAGGAGTGGAATGTCGCATGGTCATCGGAGATGCGGGAGGAGGAGTGCCGCAAGAACGAGCAAACCCTGCGTATACAATGCGAGACGAAATCTCATCTCGAAGCGTGCACGCGGGAGGCTCGCAAGAGGGAGCACGAGAGAAAGAGGGAAATGGCGGCTAAGGCAAAAGAGGCCGCCGAGGAGTTCAACGCCGAGTGGGCAAGGAAGGGAAAGTGGCCCCGGTCCACACAGTAGGTCGTACGAGCAGTTGGGTGGGTTAGTCGCACATGATGCTATATGTTATGCATGTAATAAAAAAGCACGCAGCATGTTATTCATACTGTATTATGAAGTCTATTTCAATTTAGATAAGTTTATTATCTCGTCTATTCGCATTCAATGATTCACATAGCAAGTCATGTAACAATATTAACATACCAGTTTTCTCCGTACACGAATTCTCAGTAACATCAAAATATCACTTACCAGCATATGTACCGATTGTTATACGGTCAATCATTCCTAAAAAAAATTTCCCAAATTGTTTTATGCACTTACACCATACAATGAACACAAACTTTTATTACAACTCTAGCAGATTATTTTTCAGTTAAAAACTACAAAATTGACAAAATATAAAAAAATCATGGGGGGCAAGTCGCCCAATGGGGGGTGACTGGTTGCAGTCACCCGAGGGTAGGACAACATAGACTCTGTTGGCCCTTGGTTGGGCGATTAGCTCCAGTCGCCCCCCATTGGGCGACTGGAGCCTATTTTCGTAAAAAAAATTCTCGCGAGTATATTTCTGTAATTTCGAATAAAAAATAGGTTATTCGTACAAAAAAATTCTTGTAATAAATGCTTCTAAAACAACTGCACCCCAATCAATTTTTATAGATACCACCACTACAGCACATAGAGTTCCTCACCTGCCAACCATTTTTGGCAAAGGACTGGTGTAGATAGAAGAGATGACAAAACACTATTGTTCTAGCTATTGTCATCTGAGGTCTAAAAGATAGAAGAATGTTAAAATAACAGGCAAACTTAGCAAACTTCCAAAATAAATGAGATTCACTTGAGAGGGAGAAGGAAATTACATATTGTTTCAGTCTAATCCCAACAACCCAAATAAATGAACAATATAAGAGCCGAATTTGTGACTCCTTGCTTTCAGTAATACCATCTTTCCTTGATAGAGAAAACTTCTAATTCTTCCCTGGTGATGTACCAAGAGTACATGTGCTAACATGATGATTTCTCAATGATCTTGGATTCCACACCCATCAGTTGTTTCAGAAATCCTACCAGAGAACCCCTCCGCAACTTACCTCTGAAACCTTTAGAGGAAGTTGTAGAAAGAACTCTTGGCTATTCGTATACTGGATTTTTATCATTTGTGTTGAACAACCTACAGAGCCACGAAATTTAGATAAGGAACTATCTATGCCATACATCGACATACTGCTAGAGTAGAGCAACAGATATTATACATGTAAGGAAATGACAAACAAATATATACAAATGGTAACTAAAGTAGACATCTTGTGCAAGGACCTATTCCCTTGACAGCTTGGTAAAACTGTATTCACTAAGCCCTGCGCCATAAACATTTTTCCCCTTTCCTCATATAGAAGAGGAAACAAAAGATCTTTCTTCTGGCTATCTAACTAGGCTTTAGCATAATCTGGCTATCTTTAACCAGGATTTAGCAAAAATAATAAAAATTGTCTCATAGAAAAAAGGGAATTAAATTATATTAGGAAATAAGATACAACAAGATACTCTTTAATTTCTTTCCCCAACTAAAAAAGTGAAGTATGTCATAGCTATCAAAGCAATTTTAACTTCTCCAATTCTGCTAATGGTAGCAGGATTTTGCAGATGCAAAATAAACATTGTAATAAGTTAGTCTGCGCATTTCTAGTTGAAGACCAGTACGTTCATTTTAATGAACTTGTTTGACGTGAGAAATCGCTCATGGATTTCTTGCCCCAAGGTATAAGGTGTGGGCATGCCAGTATACTAAAGTACACAAAAATAGATAAACACAACAAAGTAGGGAAAACATGTATTTTATTTATTCATTTGAGAATAACAAAATTACAAGTTCCCTTTATATATATGTGCTCCATAGCCTACTTTGCGTAGCAGATCTGACATAGGAGATGTGGTCTCCTAGTTCTCGCTGCCTCGGAAGGCTCTCAATTAATTACATCCACGGGGTAAACCTACAGAATACTTCCGATTAAGCTGCACCTTGGTTGTCGTCTTAAGTCTTTGCTTCATGTTCTTCATGCATGTGATGAATGGTTGATGTAGATATGAGTGTTGGCATTGTTCATAGCCTTGTCGATCTATGGGGCCATTGAAAACGTAGCCCTTGCATTGTCTACACCTGCCTATGTCGCTTGACGTCGTCAGTATTTAGCAACACAAGAGAACGGGATGATTAAGTGCTTGCAGGAGTTGCTTCAAGCGTGATTGATCTAATGGTAATGGTAGCAGAATCAGTATCATAGACATAGCCTGAGTGGTGAGATTAGCAGAGCAAGACACTAGGGTCAAGTATCGACATGGTCGACAGTTATCATTGGGAAGGACTCCTCGAAAGCTGGAAGCCATCAGCATTTGGGAGTGACTGGTAGTCGAAAGTCGAGAACCATCGGCATAAACCATCAGCTATTGGATGTAGTTGGTAGTCAAAAGCTAGAAGCCTTCAGTAATCAAACATAGTTGTTGGCCAAAAGTAGGAAGCCATCTGCAATCAAACGTAGTTGGTGGTCAAAAGATGGAAGCCATCGGCAACTAGAAATAGGGCATGTTCTTTTCGGCTGCGGCTTATGGCTTTTGGCTGAAATTTTTGAATTTTAGCTGTTTACGACAGAGATTACGGAGAGGGAGATACTCGCTTGCGATTTTTGTTGAAACAGATGTTAGATTTGTAACATGCACTACAATTAACTTGTAGATTCCGTCTTGAGAAAATACTCCATTTAAAAGTTAGGTACTCTAGCAAAAGCCAAAAGCTGCTAGTTTCAGAGGAAAAGAACAGGCCCATAGTCAAAGACTCAAAGCTAGAAGCCCTCGGCAATTGGAAGTAGTCAAAGATCAAAAACAAGAAGCCCTCAGTGATCAAACATAGTCGAAGATTGAAAGCCGAAAGCCATTGGCAATTGGAAGTAGTTGAAGGTCAAAAGCCAGAAACCCTCAGCGGTTGAAAGCCAGAAGCCATCAACAATCAAAAAATAGCCAAAGGATGAAAGCTGTAAGCCATCGGCAATCATACATAATTGGTTGTAGCTAAAAACCATCAGTAATCGGATGTAGTCGGTAGTCAAAAGCCGAAAGCCATTAGCAATTGAATGTAGTTGATGGTCGAAAGCTGGAAGCCATCGACAATTGAACGTAGTTGTTGGTCGAAGAAGTCGTGGTTGAAAACCATCGGAAGGCGTCCAGGGTCAAAAGCTATCATGGTCGAAACCCATTGGAAGATGTTTGTGGTTGAAAGCCATCGTAGTCAAAACCCATTGGAAGATGTCCATGGTCGAAAGCTATCATGGTCGAAACCCATCGGAAGTTGTCCAAGGTCGAAAAGCTGTCGACCATCACTCATAGTCATAAGTTAGTAGTGGTTGACCATCACTGGTGGTCATAAGTTGGCAGCCATTGACCATCGATCGTGGTCATAAATTAGGAGCCTTTGACCATGGCTTGTGGTTGTACGTCTGAAGCCGTCTACCATCGCTCGTGACCATAAGTTGGAAGCCGTCGACCATCACTCGTGGTCGTAGGTCGGAAGCCCTCAACCATCACTCGTGGTCATAAGTCGGAAGCCATCGACCATCGCTCGTGGTCGTAGGTCAGAAGCCCTCGACCATTGCTCTTGGTCATATATGGGTAGCCATCCACCATTGGTCCTAGTCGTAAGTCAGAAGCCATCGACCATCTCTCGTGGTTGTAATTTGGAAGCCATCGACCATTGTTCATGGTCGTAAGTCAGAAGCCATCGATCACAACTTGTCATCATACGTTAAAGGCCATAGTTGTAGAGTGTTTTAGCACCACGGTCGGAGGACATGCTCATAGAGTACTATAGCCTGATGGTCGGTGGCCATACTCGTAGAGTAGTGTAGATTCATAGTCGGAGAGAGCACTCAGAGGAGTACTCTAGCATATGGTCGGGGGCCATACTCGTAGATTACTATAGCCTCAAGGTTGCACACTTCCGAGTATGAGCATCAATTAGTGCCATCCGAATCCAGAAAGTGGTTAATGATGCTTAAGCACGACGAGTGGTCATGACCAACTAGGCATTGAGGATAGTTAGCAACGTTCGAATACGATGAGCGGTTAGAGGTGACCAACTTCGACAAGCAGTCAGAGGCACCCTAGTTCGACATGCGGTTGGAGACGCCTGTCTTCAAGAAGCGATCGGAGGCACTTGACTTTGACAAGTAGTCAGAAACATTTGTCTTCAAGAAGTGGTCGAAGGTGCCCGTCTTTGTGAAGTGGTCGGAGTAATTTGTGTATGACAAACAATCAGAGGCGTTCATCTTCAAGAAGTGGTCGAAGACGTTGATGACAAACGGTTGGAGAAGCACGTCTTTGTGAAGCAGTTGGAGGCACTTGACTTTGACCAGCAATCAATCAGGGACGTCCGAGCATCGCAAGTTACAGACGTTCAAGCATCACGAGTGGTCGGTGATGTCTACAAGAAGCGGTTAGAGACGTCTGCCTTCAAGAAGCGGTTGGAGACGTCGATGACAAGCTATCGGAGACGCATGTCTTTGTGAAGCAGTCGAAGGCACTTGGGTATGATAAGCAGTCAGAGGCGTCCAAGTACCAAAGGTAGTCAAGGATGCTCGAGTACGATGAGTAGTTGTGAGCGACCGAATATCAACGATGGTCGACAACATCGAAGTACAACAAGTGGTCATGAGCGCCTTAGTATTACAGGTGGTTGAAAGTGCTCGAGTATGGCAAGGAGTCAAAAGCGCCTGAATATCATAGCCAGTCAAAAGTGTTTGTGTTCTGAAGGCTGTCAATGAAGTCTAAATATCAAAGGCGATCGACGACGCTCGAGTACAGCAAACAGTCGTGAGTGCCTAGGTATTACAGGCAGTCGAAAGTGCTTGTTCCAAAGGTAGTCGTAGAAGACTAAATATCAAAGGCAGTCACCGATGCTCGAGTATAGTGAGCAATCATGAGTGCCTGGGTATTGCATGTACACGTATAACAGTTTTCTTCCCAAACATGCATCTCTGTATTTGCTTTGACTTAGTATTTGTACAAAAACTCATCAAATAGAACTCTCCTCACATATGCAAAGTACCATGAGGTGTTTTAGATAGATAAAACAAAGCTAACTTAGTAGGTATGTAGTGAAAGCTTGTGTTGGGTGACAAAATAATAGCAAGCTAATAGCTTTGAGAAAAAGAAAGAAAGTTTAAAAACTCCACTTGTCATGATGGCAAACTTCAGTGTAATTTCAACCAATTCCATCGCTAATAAAGTAATCCTAGTTTCTCCACAATTTGAAGTAATCTGAGCAAAATAGGTCAAATTGCAAGAACAAAACACAAGTTTTCACCCATCCACCATTAGAAAAAATAACAACTTTGACAGAAAAAATCTAGAATTCTCACAAGCTATGAACAATTTACACCTAGTCCAAGTCCGAAGGCTACAGAAGGATGGAAAAGTAACAACTTACGACGAATTCTGCATATGCCTTACGGTCAATCCCTCCAACAATGAAATGATCCCAAAATTCAGTATGAATCCAGGCCAAGCTCAATGATCAATCCCTAAATTTGCCTCCAAATGCAATGCTCATATATGTGTAAAATGCATTAGGGAGTCTCTAGTGAAATAATAACTCACATCAACCATCTTGGACATAGGTGATTCCTTGAACATCTTTTCCCACGGGAATTACGATGTGCTCATGCTTGCAAATGCTCGGCCAAAGTAGTCAGCAAACCATAGGAGCTAGATATCCTGCTAGTTCTCGTATGATCCCTACGTAGGATCGTTGATGGCAATCAATGGGGAGTGAATGATATCAACGCTTAGCGGAAGTTTTTTTTTTCAAATTTTCTGTCTTCTAATCGATTAATAAAAAACAAAAATAGAAAACAAAATAGGACAATTTTTTCTCGGTTACTATAGCAGGTAATGTAGCGATTACTGTAGCACTGTACTGTAGCGATCTACTGTAGCACCGCGTAAAAATGCTGAAAGCATGCATCAAAATTAGCATGATTTTGATATAAACTTGTAATTGATTTTTAACTAAAATCAATTCATATATGCAATCAAGAAAATATATAAATAGAGATCAATGTATAGAGAAACCCTAGAAATAAAAAAAACAAGGGAAAAAGATAATATATACGAATTAAAAAACTCACAAACTTTTATTCAAAAACACGAGCACTGTTCATTCCACTTCCATCAGCTCGTTCTGTAAACATGCATCCGATTTTTTCTTATTGCGTCACGGTCACCATAATGCCTGTGTCCTTTTTCCCCCCATATCCCCATCTCGGCTGACAGCCGTATATATATATATATATATATATATATATATATATATATATATATATATATATATATATATATATATATATATATATATATATATATATATATATATATATATATATATATATATATATATATATATATATATATATGCAACACTCTAAAACACCTATTCAATCTCTATTCAAAACCCTAATACAACTCGTCCAACTGGGCCTAGGCATTTTTTACCTCAACTAGGCTTTTGGCCCACTAATTTTCAAGAGACCCGAAACCCTTCCGAACATGGGTTTTACACTTCCGACTTTTCAACTCATCACATGTCGAAGCCTCCAGAACCACATCTCCCGTAGCTTCTCCACGCACCATCCACCTCTGATCACTTTGCGCCCCAAGCATGAGCCCGATCATCTCATGACATCCTTGACCATCTAAACCTTGGATCTCCCCATTCTAGTCCCGGTCCACCTCGTCACCGACCATGATCGCCTCTAGGCTCACTCTGCACATGCAAAGACCAAAGAACATTTTTCCAGTACAAGTTCGTTCCAACTTGACCAACATCATTCCACGCACGCCACACGTCTCGCATAACATCGATAAGCAATATTATCAAATATTCATCATCATAAATTAACCATTGTCAATTATTCATCACCAAAATAACCTACACCTAGGCACATGGTCTAACAATCTCCCCCTTGATGAATACATTGACAACACCATAAGATTGCATGATGACTTAGCTTCAAATAGATATAAGTGAAGAACTGAAGCCGAAAAAGCATGTTAAGCCAAAAATTTCATATCTCTTCAAAAACTCTCCCTCTCAACACAAGAGAGGCAAATTTAGCAAATTTCTCTAATATCTATCCATTCTCTTTAATTTCTCACAAAACACACCAAATCTCTCCCCCTTTGGCAATGTAATCATCAAGAAAATTCGAAGAAGGAATAATTCTAAGAAGGAGCAATGAGAGTAAAAATCAAGAAACTTTGTAAATTATGCAAGTCACTGTGCATTGATTTAATAAAAACAACCAAGCCATATGTTTTTAGTAGAGCTATCTAGATCATATAAAATCATATATCATATAGCAATGTCAAAACCAGTCTTGAGCATGATTAAGCAATTTATATTAATAATAGGCATCTCAAAAATGACCAAATCAATTATAAAGAGCACAATGAGATATCACAACAAAAAGTCAAAGCCTCAAAGTGAAGCAAATTTTAAATCCAGACGAGCTAGCAGTCTCATATAACCTATTTCTCCACGCTTAATTCATAGGCATGTGGCATGCTTGTAGCATACTTCTTTTCATAATGAAATACTTGTAGCATACTTGTTTTAGATGGTGGCATGCTTGAAGCATACTTCTTTTTATTTGTGCACTTTTTGTGCCTTTTTCTTTTTGTGTACCATGGCATGCTTAAAGCATACATCTTTTCAACTGTCTATTTCTCATTTTTTATAACATGCCAAATTGAGTGATCATAAAAAGAACGCAATATGAAACATGCGAGCCTCATAGCCAAGATTGAAAATAAGACTCATAATCAAGCTAATCCTTTTCGATGAACATCGTAAAGTACTATATATAATTAATCTAGTCAAAGTATTCCGCCATGTCATATTTTAGTTCAAATATAGCAAATTAATTATAGCCAGTCATGATCAAAGCTACACAACATATGAGAAAGTATGATAAAGAAAGCTCTATTTAAACAACTCATTAATTTCAATGGCTTGGACTTATTGATTTATTTGACAAGTATAATAAACTAAGCTTCCTAAATTTTTAAACAACAAGCTCCCCCTCAGAATAATCCCATAAGATGTAACACACCCAACTCACTTTGCACATGAGCAAAATGAGAAATATCAAGCGACTTAGTGAGAATATCAGCCATCTAAAAATTAGACTCAACAAGGTGTAAGGCTACATCACCTTTTCCACATGGTCTCTCAAAAAGTGAAATCTTTTGGAAGCAATCAAAGAGAGTGAAGAACCATCAAGTATTCCAATCAAGCAATGAAGTAAAAGACCGAAACCTAATCGAGCTCATGTTCTCTATCCCTGTCAGCTGTTCTTACATCACAGGAAACATCGGTCTCACAGTACTGGGGTTAGTGAAATAAGATCTAGGAATCCAGTACTGAGACACACGACGAACAGGAGCAACAAACCTAGAACCAAAATTACGTGCATGTGGATGATTAGAATGCCGAAAAGAGCATGAATTATTTGAATTAAATTCCAATCTAGCATGTGAAGTAGATTTAAATCCATCATTCTAAAGACACAGCTTTTGCATTTGATCTAGGAACAAAAGACAATGCATGTTTTCATTTTAAAGCATTCAATCTTTCCTTCTTCTCTTTATTAGTACGTTTAAAGCAAAATTCATGTAAGTGGCATCTCTTCCACAGTAGGTGCATTGAAATTTAACATAACCAAAATTCTTTTGAGATGATGAGCTAGCACCTATATTATTATTCGATGAACTTCGCATAGAGCCAGTAGATTTAAACACAGTTTGTTTTGGTTCAAGTTTCACATCAATTTTTTAGGTTCAAGAGGCTTAATAACCGTAGGAGGATTATTTTTGGCATGCTCAACAAAATTAAATCCTAGACCATGATTTTTCACACTTGTTTTTGACTTGTCTAGAATCATATTCAAAATTTTCTTATCAAAAGAAAATCTCTCTAAAGTGTCTTTCAGGTACTCATTCTCTTTAGCTAGAGTGGGACAAGTTGTGCATTTAACAGTTCATTCACAAGATTTTTAGAAGCACTAGACTGAGTTAACCTTTCTTTTTCAGCAAAATCATTAAGTTGTCTAGTCAAAGCTTCTATTTCAGTATTAAGCTTAGAACAATTAGAGTAAGAAGATATTTCATGATAAAGCATCTGTTGAATTGTTTCTTGTGATGAAGTAAGTCTAGCTTTTAGCAGTTCACAATTAGAGCAAGTTTTAGATTGGGCATTTGAAATACTTGACTCTAAACATGTAAAAGAGCTAAACTTGAGCTTTTCAATTTCAACATTTGCAAGTTTTAACTTTTCATTACAAGAGTCATGTGTCAATCTCAATTCATCAAGTTTAGCAGTTACATCACTAAGTTGAACCAATTTTGATGCATTAATTGTTCTAGTAGATTCCAACTCAGTATGTACAACTTGACAAGACTCACAAGTTTCATCGTCAGGAATAGAAGCTCTAGGTCTATTTATTTCAGAATTTAAGCCCTCAACAATGAAATCATGATTTTTTTAAATTTCTTTTTATATTTCTTAAACTCATATGTCAATCTAAGCACCGCACGAGATAAATCAGCATAAGAAGGTTTTACCTCATCAGGATCACTGTAAAGATCATCATTGTCGAAATCCTCACTGTTGGCCAAAAAGCACATCTCTGTGAAGTCCACCTCTTTTGCCTTCTTACCATTGCTCTCATTGTCGCTTTCAGAATCATCATCACTGAAAATAATCTCATGAAGTGCTAACATTATCTTGTTGACTGCCCTGCGATAATTGCGCTTCTTGTTTGGATCAATTTTGATTTGAGAGCGACGAGTTGGAGCCTTGTCATCATTGACCTCCTTGATCCTCTGTGTGGGGCAATTTATCTTAATGTGGTTTAGCTCACCACATTCATACCATCTGATTGGAGCTCCTCTCCATCTTGATATGATGTTATTAATTACCTTAGTCACCCTGTTGGAGAGAAGTACAAGTTGCTCTTCTGTAATTTCCTCTAATTATTCATCTGAAATAGAACACAGTGTAGACAAAGAAACAATAGAAGAACTAGAAGAACAGTTAGCTTGGTTAGTCACTAAGCCCAAAGAATTAGTCTTGTTTATTCTGGCCAAAACATCAATCTCATGTGTTTTCATCTTGGAATAAAGATCATTCAAAGTGAGTGTTTCCATATTAACAGAATGATTAATAATAGTGACTAACACATTCCAAACAAACATATCCAAACCATTTAAAATTTGATGAGCATTGTCAGAATCAGAATATGTGACATCAACAGATTGCAAATCACTAACAATTTTATTGAAGCAATCAAAAAGAGCATCTACTGATTCTCTAGGTTTCATCTCAAATTTAGAATACTCCTTTTTGAATTGATTCTGACGCACAGCTTTGACAGATTTAGATCCTTTATGATAATCTGCTAGAGTGGTCCAAATTTTATTTGCAGATTTAAGGTGAGCAATTCTGACAAACTTGTTTCTACTTAAACCTTGCAACAAGATATTTCTAGCCTTAGCATTAGCTTCAACATCAAAGGAATTTTTAGTTGTAACAACAGGAGGCACTTCATATGTATTTTCAACTTTCTGCCAAATAGAATTACCTTGTGCTTGAAGAAAAACCTCCGTGCGTGTCTTCCAATAAAGATAATCTGATCCATCAAAAAACGGTGGTTTACCTGAAAAGCGATCCCGATCTGATGCCATTGTAACCTGCTCTGATACCACTTGAAGGATCGTCGATGGAATCTGAGGGGGGTTGAATGATTGCAACGCTTTGTGGAAGCTTTTTCTCAAATTTTCTGTCTTCTAATTGATTAATAAAAAACAAAAATAGAAAACAAAATAGGACAATTTTTTTCTCGGTACTGCAACAATACTGTAGATTACTGTACTGTAGCAATATTGTAGCACAGTACTGTAGCGATCTACTGTAGCACCGCGAATAACGTTGAAGGCATGCATCAGAAGTAGCACGATTTTGACATAAACTTGTAATTGATTTTTAATTAAAACTAATTCATATATGTAAGCAAGAAAAATACATAGATAAAGATCAATGCATAGAGAAACCCTACAGTTCAAAAAAACAAGGGAAAAAGATAATATATGCGAATTAAAAAACTCATGAACTTTTATTTAAAAACGTGAGCATTGTTCATCCCACTTCTATCAGCTCGTTCCGTAAACATGCATACGATTTTTTTTGTGTCACGGCCGCCACAATGTCTGCATCTTTTTCCCCCATATCCCCATCTTGGATGACGGCCACACGCACACACACACACACACACACACACATATATATATATAGACACACATGCACACCCCCTAAAACACCTATTCAATCTCTATTCCAAACCCTAATATAACTCTTCCAACTGGGCCTAGGCATTTTTTTACCTCAACTAGGTTTTTGGCCCATTAATTTTCAAGGGACCCGAAACCCTTCCTAACACGGGTTTTTACACTTCCTACTTTTCAACTCATCATGTATCAAAGCCTCCAGAACCACATCTCCCGTAGCTTCTCCACGCACCATACACCTCTGATCTCCATGCGCCCCAAGCATGAGCCCGACCATCTCGTGACATCCTTGACCGTCTGAACATCGGATCTCCCCATCCTAGTCCTGGTCCACCTCGTCACCGACCATGATCGCCTCCATGCTCACCCTGCATATGCAAAGACCAAAGAACATTTTTCCAGCACAAGTTCATTCCAACTTGACCAATATCAGTCCATGCACGCCACATGTCTAGCATAACATCGATAAGCAATATTATCAAATGTTCATCATCATAAATTAACCATTGTCAATTATTCATCACCAAAATAACCTAGACCTACAGTGATTTTCAGACAAAAGCCACTCAAAATAAGCCCTTTTGAGCAGGGCCTAGTCTGCCTCCGCCGCCATCGCCATCGATGCTAGAGTAGCTCGCCAGAGAAGTCAATGAAAACACTTGCGTCTACCTCGTTCATGTAGAGGTACCGAGAGAGGCCCACATGAGGATGGTGTCATGTGCGAGGCCACAGCCATCGCTAACGACGGTGGGCATGCGGGGCGTGAGGTTGGCGACGAGGCCGTAGAAGTGTTAGGAACTTTGACCACGATGATTTTGACCATGGTTGTTATGACCACGGCCACTACGACCACCAACGCTATGACCAAAACCACTACAAGCACGTTCACTTCGACCACGGCCATCACAACCATGGCCGCTATGACCACTACTACTCATAACAGATGTGGTCGAAGCGGCTGTGGTAGTAGTGAACATGGTTGTAGTGGTCGTGGTTGTAGCGGCCATGGTCATAACAGCCATGGTGGAAGTCGTAGTGGCCGTGGTCGAAGCTCCTAACACTTCCACGGCCTCGTCGCTAACCTTACGCTCCACATGCCCACTATCGCTACTAATGGCTACGGCCATGCGCATGACACCATCCTCATGTGGGCCTTTCTAGGTACCTCTACATGAGCGAGGTGGACTCAGGTATTTTCATCAACTTTATCGGCGAGCTGCTCTGACATCGGTGATGAAGGCGACGAAGGGAGACTAGGTCAGCCATGGCTGAAGCAAGAAGAAAGAAGGAAAGAAGAGGAGGGAGGAGGAAGATAAGAGCAAAATTATCAAAAAAAGGCAAATGATCAATGGTTTAGCAAAAGATGGGGCAAATCATCAATTAAAACCAACTATAGAGCAAATGAGCTGTTGGCAAATAAATAATGGGCAAATGATCAAACCTCTCAAAAACATTTGGAATCTAAGAACATAACACAAAGAACGCCAACCTTTACAGGATCTAATCCTTGCACCAAAATCCCAAGCATTCCAAGATCCCATCTTTACATCTTAAGATCCCAACTTTCTGGTGAGACTATCGTACTATGCCAGAATTTTCAATCTTAATCCAAAACTCCTAAGAACCCAAAATTTCATCGCAATTTCTATAAGGCCAGCAAGATCGAACACTAAACCCTTATCAGATCTGATCCTTAACAAACAGACAAATTCTTGATCGAAACCAGCCTCCCAAGATCTGATTTTTAAATGGAAAATTTGCAAAATGAGATGGATCTTACCAAGCTCTCAACGAGATGTGTCTCGAGATTCTCAGCGTCGATAAGGGCAACCTCCTCGGCCACAACCACCTTGAGCTTCTTGGGCGTCTTCACCTTTGGCTTCTTCATCTCCCCCTCTGAGCATGGCGATGTAGCCTCATCTGAGTCCACGTCGTCGGAGTGCGCCACCGTCGCTGCGGTGATCAACGCATCGGGGTCAGCAGGAGGAAGTGGATGAGAGAGTGGGAGAGGGGTTGGGGAGTGGGAGTGGGAGGCATCCGTGGATGGTGAGGGTAGGTCATGTCTGAGAGAGGGGGTAGTTGAGACGGAGAGGGGCGATCTTTTGATTGTGAGGGGCGATCTTTTGATTGTGTGCGAGGGGAGATTGTGAGATCGGACGGTTATGGAGAGTCGAGTGAGAATGGACGGCTATGGAGAGCTGATGGAGAATGCATCGACGACCAGTAACTCGTGCTTTTAAGGAGTAGAGATATGATGAGCACTTTACAGTTAATTTGTTTCCAGGAATTAGAGCGGCTTTTTGTGAGTATGAGTGTTAAAACTTTGATCCAAGAGAAAACGCACACATCGCAAATAAACTAAAAGAACACAGGAGAATTTCTGAATTTCTCTATTCTCTTATTTGCTCCCCCTTTTTCTTTGCTTCTCTTATAAAACTGGCTACAAACCTCCTCAATATATAGGCTAATAATCTCCTACTAGCATACGTATTCGGACTTTAAGTTGAACATAACTTCAACTTGAGTTACACATGAAGACAGACTCTACTACGTCTTGAACTCTAAGTCAAGATTATTTCTAACACTAGGCAAATAAACTACTGCAACATATATACATATATTTGAGCTCAATTTTAATAACTTACGAGTCTTTTGTGATGGGTTAGATAAAATGGTGCGCGTGCTCCGTTGTTTGCAATCAATAGTTGCCGAACTACCCCATGCATGCGTACAGACCGCAAAGACACAAAATCATAGTAACAGTTAATAGAATTAGCCCATACTTACTCAGTAAAGTTTTCAACGCTCGGTTTTCACCCCAAAGTAATAAGATTGAAATCTGAAAAGAAAATTGTTAGTGGCACTACTAAGTAGTAAATAATGTCATCTACAAATTGTGGTGGCTACCGTACGTACATTTCCTCAATTTCTGAGATGTAACAACCAACTGCCAGCATATGCAACCAATTTCTGATCGAGATGACACCTACCATACATTACATTATCTGGACTCATGATAATGTGTTGTCCAGTGCTCCATTAATAAGCAAAAAGTGGTTTCATTCCTTTTCCTTACTTTACCTTCTTGAAAAAGTCTAATGGCCATATTTTTCATGATAACTAAGTATGGTACCCTAAAGTTGCCGGCCATACCGACATATAAATGGGAAAGCAGCGCCCTTTTAATTGAAATTGCAAAACCATTTTGTCGACCATGAACAGCGCTTAGCTGCGAACAGTGCTTAGCTTTTTTTTTCTTAATAGAGTTCCATGTCACACGTACGTACGTGGCACAGAGCATGCGTGCGTGCACGTTAGCTTTTACCTGTTCGCAAAAAGTTCGTCGACTAGAGCATCTCCCTTCCTCTTGGAACTCATTAGAAAAGGATTGTATGTTAGGGGATCAGACATAGAATATCAGGCCTTAGCTATTGCCATATGCCAGCTCTCTTTTTACGGAGAAACGTGCCAGCAATGTCAGGACATCTAGCTAGTCCAATCTGGCTACGCTTTGGGCTTGTTTAATTAGTACTAGCTACTTAGTACTTGCATTCAAAAGAAATTCCAGTGACAAGACCGCATGCATGCACATGCTTATGCACGTTATATGGCCGGCCTCGCATGCACAACTATTGATCGAGTACTGCTACCTGAGATCCCGTTTCATCGTTGCATGCCGTGTTTGGTTACCTGCATCAGTCCGGACGAGGCTTGACCACCGTTTGGTTGCCGATGCGATCTCGGACTGTTTGGTTGTCTGAACCACCGTCCTGACTTGGCCCGGCTCATGGAAAAATTCCTTCGCAGCCAGGCTCATGAGGAAATCCCGATTCGAGAGGAAGGCACGCGCTTTCATTAACCACGAAATATGATATTACAATCCGCCGAGAGGGACGAATGCCCGGCGTACATGGCATCCGAGCTCACGACGACGGTGCCCGACGGCGACGTACGCCTCTCGGCAAGCCAGCGATCAGCAGAAGCGGCGCGTCGCGGCAGTTGCACCTATCCCGCGGCGGCCACGGCCTGCATGGCCGAGGAGAACAGGATCGCCGCCGCGAAGACCAGCGCAACAACGCTAACCCTGAGCTTGCCGGCCATCGAGCGATCAGCAGTACAACTTAATGTATGCAATTAATAAAATAGGTAGGTAAATAGGCGGTGAATTATTGTATCACAAAAGTGGGACTATTATTAACGAGAGTAAGAGATGAGAACTAGCAAACTATATAAGGGATGGGTTCTTTTGGACTGATGGTTAATGGTTTATTCTTTTGGACTGATGTTTTTTTAAATTATAACTATTCGTGAGAGCAGTGGCGGACCCAGAGAATTTGACGAGCCTGGGCGAAAAACAGAGTCTAAATAACAAGCGCTCAGAAACATAGATCATAATACAAGCAAAATATGACAACCACATTGGTTTTAACTATAATCATATCCTAGCACATGTTCACAAGATCACATGGATCTATAAAGTAAAACTTAACAGGAAAAATACATGCTAGTTTCTAGCTATGAAGCATACAACTACGAGGAAGTTGCATCTTTCGACTCTTCAAGTTTTGAAACTGTCGAAGAATAGTAGCTTCATCAAGTGATCTGAATAGAGATGGTGGTTGTATCATTGTTGTTAGAACTGTAATTGTAACCATGTATAAATTTTGTACCATGGGGTATTCAGTTATTCAGCAATATATACACAGACTTTGATTACACCCAAAATTTTGTGATCCAGATCTGAAGTTGCCCTTAAAAGGTATTAGAGTATAATGTTTCAGTAGCTCAATGCAACGCTGCACATGAGCAAGAGTTCTTCTTGTAGAAGTTCTGCGCAATTGTGTTCCTTCAGCAGTTATCTGTTAAAATGGAGTCTTGCAGTCAGTTCGTTCCTTGGTTTTAATGGCCAGTTCAGTGATCACTGGAGATGAGCCCGGGCAGGGCCCAGGGTCGCCGGGCCCTGGGTCCGCCCATGCGTGAGAGGCAGTACGTAAAAAGAAATAGTCGTATGCTATTTAAGTTAATATAGCTAAACTCAGTATATTTTTACTATAATTTTTCTATTAACTTTGTCTTAGAAATCACATGGTTTAAAAGCTAACTTTAAGCCTATTGGTTGTGCTGTGTGGTCAATGCAGTATATATTTTAATTCAGCACATACATTCTATAGCTAAAACAACAGATCAAGTACATCACACCAGCTGTGTCAGTCCAGGTGCATGCATATATGGTCCTTATCTTTTGACCAGCAGAATTTTACGGTGGACTTTGCCTTAATTAAGTATGTTTTTGTCGGAAAGATCTTAGGATATTCTAAGTTGATGCTTGGACCACTACCACAGAAAGGATTATCACAGACAATTCAAAATTATCATCATAGACAGTTTCTGATCCATATGAATTTTTGTGTTTGTGATAATAGGTGGCTATTATAGACGGCTCTCGAACCGTCTGTAATAAGAAACAACACAGACAGTTTTAGTTAAGAACACATACAGTTTTAGTTGAGAACTGTCTGTGATAGCCAATTATCACGAACAATTCTAGTTAATCTATCAATCATCACACGAACTATGGCATTAACAATTAAATTTTTTGTGCATGGCCATCAAGATTTACATGGCTAAAACCCTAATCATCCAAAAATTTAGCATGGTCGATATATCACCGGCGATGAAGGAGAGGCGGGCAGCGTTGCCGTTGTATCATGAAGGTGACACTGCATAAGACACTCTTATAACACTTAGGACAAGAGTGTCTTGTGCAGTGAACTGTGGCATCACAACTGGAGGCAGAGGAGCTCACGACAGCAGTCGGCGTCATTGAGGGGATGGTGCGCTTTGGTTTGGGTGAGGAAGTAGGAATAAGGAGTGGATAAACTAGGAGCAGTAGGAAATATCCTCATCAGTGTTGGTTCTTAGAGTGAAATTGGGGGAAAGGGAGAGAGGGAGTAATAAGGGGCAAGAGGTGGGAGGAGACCGGTGCCTGCCGTTCGATGCGGAGAGAATGGATGGGTGAGATTGAAATCTCGAGAGAGATGCCACAGATCGGTGATGTAGCATTATCGTAGACGGTTCGGATCAAAACCATCTATGATGTATGCTGACATTACAGAAGGTTTTTAATCCAAACTGTCTATGATCTTATGATAGACGGTTCAAAATAAAAACCGTCCATGATAAGTATATTATTACTGACAGTTTGGAATAAAAACCGCCTGTGATAAGTAGGTCATCACAGATGATTTTTTTTCTATCGTGATGAACTTAGATGGTTCATCTTGTAAAACCGTTTGTGGTTACTTTATTGCTGATAGTTGTGTTGAACCGTCTGTGAAGAGACATCTAGGATGATTTTTTTTAGTAGTGAACCGAACCAAAGCCTTTATTTATTAATCAGTTCCAGACCAATGGGGAAGGACACAAGGACAATTGGTCCATGCGTAACTAACAGTTGACTAATATTGCTACGTGGAGTACTGTACATTTAACAAGCATAGCAACGTCCTTCAGCATCTTGCATTCTTGCGTACTCGCATGCTTGTGAGATCTGACTATTCTATACTACTGCTTGTAAAATATCAACAAGCCTTGTAAGTGCTTGGCATTCAGTACTACTGCATGTGAAATATCAACATTGGCAAATATACCACGAGTTGTGTGAGAGAGAAAGGAGCACCCTGGTATATGTAACTCGAGTGCATCAAATCAACATGCACGCACAAAACCACACACTACTTTCCAATTGCATTGTGGGGGAAACTAAACAACCACTTCAATTTACACTAGGCATCAACCTAAACTTCATCGGTTGATTAATTGGCTGAGTGATTGGCCTACAACATGGACTAAATATGCGTCCAGGACATTAATTCACTACTATAGAAAAGGTTATCACAGACGGTTTAAAAACATCATCACAGACGGTTTTGTGAACCGTCTGAGTTTATGGGTCAGTAATAATACAAGGTCATCACAGACGGTTTTTGAACCGTCTGTGGTGCAAATATCACAGACGATTTTTAACTAAAAATCGTCTGTAATACGTAAATATCACAGACGGTTCTTAACTAAAAACCGTCTGTGATATTTATAAATCACAGACGGTTTTTAACTAAAAACCGTCTGTGATTATAACTATCACAGACGGTTTTAAGTTTAAAACCGTCTGTGATATTCCCTTCTACTCCTAAACCTATTTCTGTTTATTGGCTAGCCTCAGGAAATGCTAGCCATGCCCTCTGAAACAAGTAGATCAACATGTACATGTATACATCTAATTCACATCTCAATTCATTTCACAAACATAAAACATCCATTTTTATTAAGATTAGAGTCTACCATTACAATATCCCAAAACAACGAGCAGGTTACACAACAAGAACAGACAAAAAGCAAAGATCCTCTATGCCTTCTCGCCCCTGATGCAACGCATGAGCTGGATGTCTTTGACGCCCACCATCGTCGGCGTTGATTGAGCGTCTGCACGGTTGGCATGAGCTAGTTGCTTCTGCGGTGTCTTGCCTCCCGTAGACTTGTGCGTCGTCTGCAAGGACGAGGAGAACAGTAAGGAGGAGGACAGCAAGGAAGAGGAGACCACCAAGGAGGCTGGGTTTTGGTTATATTTATAGGGGAGGGAGAGGGAGGGAGAGGCAGGAGTTTGAAATTTTTGGCGCGGGAACGGAGAGGCAGAGCTACGATCCGTGGGGTGAGGATTGGTGGATTTCTATTGGCTGTGATTGGGTTGAGGAGGATCGACGGGCCCATCGGTCAGATTATCACAGACGGTTCTATATATAGAACCGTCTGTGAATTAGAGCACAAAATTTTATATACCGATGCAATATAAACAACTAGTCTGAAAAGATAAAATAGCAAAGTTTTATATGGCTTATATATACTCATTTGAAAGGTTTCGACGAGATCTACAACTTTTCAGTTGAAGCAAAATCCAAATTCCAAAAGAAAGACCAAGAAAAAGGGCAAAAATAGAAACCAAAAACTTGCAACGCAGGTTTAGGTCCAATGATGGCCGATTTTCAGGGTCTTAGAGGGCGATTGGCGCAAGCGGGTCGTTGTTTTGGATCGGATCGGGCTCGTCGTTAGCTTTCCAACGAGTACAAGAACATCGAAAACGGACACCGTATGCAAAAGTTATGCCCGTTTTACTGAAGGTGTCTTAAAACCGAATCATACTCGGACTTAAGCGGGAAAATATGAAATTTTGAGGGATTGCAAGGCGGGAAACGTATCACAGACGGTTTTTATTATAAAACCGTCTGTGATATTCCAGTATTACAGACGATTTTGTAATAAAAACCATCTGCTATATTCTAGATTATCACAGACGGTCTTATAATAATAAAAACCGTCTGTGATAATCTGGAATATCACAGATGGTTTTTATTATAAAACCGTCTGTGACATTCCAGTATCACGGACGGTTCAGCGGTAAGAACCGTCTGTGATACTCCTTTTTCCCGCTACAAATATCACAAACGGCCTCTAAATTAAAACCGTCTGTAATAGTGTACATCACAGACGGTTTCACAAAACCGTCTGTGATTTGACGTCTAGTATTAGGCTTTCTGTAGTAGCGATTGTCCATGGGTTCCATACTATCATGGTATTCACCACTAGATACTAGCCCCAACCACTCTGAATATTTCTTTTTCATAAATAAGTCAGCAGAGAGGTCTTGAACTCAGCAACTGTGCCCTCTCATACCATGTGCAAGCTCACTACACCAGCTTCTAGGCTGGGAAATAATTAAGAGCGAGTATCTATAGCTATCGCAGAAATAATGAATATAATATGTTGTTAAAAACATACAATGGGCAAGATACCAACAACGTATCAATTAGGAAGTACAACAACGACAATGCAACCAGCTAGCACTCGAGGAAAGAATCTTAAGATGCAGTTGGAATCTCCTCCTAGGGCGGAGGCTCAATGTGAATCTTGGAGAGATTCTCTCCTCAACTCCACTGCTGAGAGTGAAGAACCATGATGGAAATATCCATTGTGTATATGTTCTAAACAATTGGTAATTGGTAATCGTGTTAAGTTGGAATTTGTGTTTATGAAAGTTTTAGGGTTTTCAGTGTTGTCTATCAATTTGTAGTCTGACCACTGAACAAGTGCGATCTGGTAGCTGTGCAGAGCCGGCCAGACCGTTTTGCATAACCAGTTTGACTAGCCGAGTGCTCTTCGGGCATTTTTGCCAGGGGCGGTCTGACAGGCTTTGTCCAAGCAATCGGCCCAATTGGCTTTTGGCATTTCGACACCAAATTATTGTGTAGGAGTGTCTAGAGATGTCTTTGCACTAAGTGTCACCTCAAATCACTACTACAGAAAGGCTAATAGTAGACGCCAAATCACAGACGGTTTTGTGAAACCGTCTGTAATGTAAACTATTACAGACGGTTTTAATTTGAAGGCCGTCTGTGGTATTTGTGGCGGGAAAAAGGAGTATCACAGATGGTTCTTACCGCTGAACCGTCTGTGATACTGGAATATCACAGACGGTTTTTATTAAAAACCGTCTGTGATAATCTGGGATTATCACAGACGGTTTTTTATTAAAACCCGTCTGTGTTGTGTTGACTATCACAGACGGTTGTTATTAAGAACCGTCTGGGAATGTTCACAGACAGTTTTTAACAAGAACCGTCTGTGATGTCCCTTTGTCTGTCATATTCTAGATCAGAGGTTAATATATAAGTACACATTGCTTCTAATAACTTAACTACAGAACTACTGAGACAAGAGATCACAAATTAAAGGCAAATTTATTAATTTCAATTAGAGACAAATTTATTACAAAAGTCGCACAGGTAAAGAGTTTCCCAGATTGTATTCTTTTGGGCTTCGTACGCTTCTTCTTCGACTTGGGGACTTGGAGGATCAGCCGCTAAATTCTCGAACGCCGTTAAGATTGCCCTTGTCCTCAGCACTTCCTCCTCCAGCCTGGGCAAATGATCAGCAGCATCCATAATGTCGTAGAGGATAGCATGAAAAGATTCCTCAGAATCTGCCGTATTTGCTTGATCGGCAAGGCTATCCATCAGTCTCTCCAATGCGTGTAGAGCTTCTTCCGCTTTGCGCACATTGTGGAGAAGAACCAGGGTGAGGGGTGTTTCCCTTTCTTGAGCGGCAGCGAGACGCCTCCGTCGACGGCGGATGATGAGGTCGAGCTGACGGATGCAAGAAAGTCGGGGAAGGAGAGCAGGGCGTGTGCGGAGAAGCTGCTCCAGATGCAAATTGCTGGCCGCCTGTGTAAGGTTCCGGCCGAACAATTCGTGATGAACAGATGAGAGGAAGGAGATGATCACAAGAATAGTAGAATCCATATTGTACGTACGTAGAAGAGACCTGGATTAGGCGCGCATATTTAACCTTTAGCATCGTATACCCAAACATTAATGATATAGACGCTTCGTATAACGATCGAGAGACGTTAATTAGACGATCGAAACACGAAGCGTTCTGGCAATCGAAACACGAAGCGTTCTGGCAATGGAAACACGCGCGAAGCATTAATGATATAGATGCTTCGTATAACGATCGAGAGACGTTAATTAGACGATCGAAACACGAAGCATTCTGGCAATGGAAACACGCGCGAAGCGTTCTGGCATGAAGCTTATCACAGACGGTTTTTTATACAAAACCGTCTGTGATGATAATTCACAGACGGTTTTTAGTTAAAAACCGTCTGTGATAATTCACAGACGGTTTTTAGTTAAAAAACCGTCTGTGATAATGACTAAGGCATTTATTGCGCTGCTCAGACCGCATCTGTCTTCATTTCGATCCAGATCTAGCCACTGCTGCGCACTTTTTCACTCGGGAGGAAGCTAGGCGATTTCAGGCCAGTTAATTTGGTGGGAAGAGGCAGAGATTGAGCTTTGAATTAAGATTCAGACTTTCCTGGTTGCTGTAGATATGGTTAGTAATGAAATTTATTTTTTCATTAATTGCATTACAATTTAGGTCTAAGTAATCCATGAGTGGTACGTTATTGAAGATGGTTAATTTGCAAAATTGTTGGTTATATAATAGCTGTTGTGTTTGCAATATGAATTGAGCTAGCAAATTAAGTCTCAATATAATAAATGTGGCCGGTATATATCTAGTTATAATTAGTTAATCTAGATTTTAATACTAAGTTGTTATATATGTACGTAACATAGGACCGAAGCTGGATGTATGCCGCGAGCCGTGTGAGTGAAGAGTACATTAATGGCGTTTCTGCTTTTATAAGAGCCGCCGAGGAGAATATGTTGAATAAGGGGGTAGAATATATGTGCTGTCCATGCACTGACTGCGAGAATTTGAAGATGTTTAAGAACCGAGGGCAAATTGAAGCGCACTTGATTTGGAGGGGTTTCAAAAAGGATTATACGTGTTGGACCAGTCATGGCGAAGTGAATGATCATATGCCGCCGGATGACATCGCCGGTAAAGTGAATGATATGCCCCGGATGACATCGCCGGTGAAGTGAATGACATGCCGCCGGCTGATGTCGATTGTGGCTCGGATTCGGATAGGTTGCACGATGATAATCTGGATCAGATGCTTCGCGATGTAGAAGAGAACTATGATGAGAGAGAGTATGTTAAATTCCGTGGCTTGATGGAGGACTCAGAGAAACCTTTGTACACGGGCTGCAAGTACACGAGGTTGTCGGCCGTGCTTGAACTGTTGAAATTGAAGGCAAGCAACGGTTGGTCCGACAAGAGTTTCACGGCGCTGCTAGATCTTTTAGCGGACATGCTTCCGGAGGGAAATGAGTTGCCTAAAACCACGTATAAAGCCAAGAAGGTTCTTTGTCCGTTGGGAATGGAAGTAGAAAGAATACATGCATGCCCGAACGACTGTATCCTCTACCGTAAAGAGTATGCAAACATGCATGTATGTCCGGTGTGCAACGCATCCCGATACAAACGTAACAATCAATCAGATGATGGCGAGGGAACCGAGGCGAAGAAAGGACCTCCTGCTAAGGTGGCATGGTATTTTCCTATAATTCCCCGTTTGAAAAGGTTTTTTGCAAATCCAAAGGAGGCAAAACTGCTGCGTTGGCACTCGGAGGAGCGCAAGAAGGATGGAATGATAAGACACCTTACTGATTCCGCGCAGTGGAGAAACATCGATAGGAGTTTTGCAGAGTTCGGTGCAGAACCAAGGAATATAAGGTTTGGACTGAGTACAGATGGAATGAATCCTTTCAGTAGCATGAGCAGCCGACATAGCACATGGCCCGTGACTCTCTACATCTATAACCTTCCTCCTTGGTTGTGTATGAAGCGAAAGTACATTTTGCTGTCGATACTTATCCAAGGGCCAAAACAACCTGGGAATGATATCGATGTGTTCCTAGCACCGTTGGTGGAAGATCTAAAAGTGCTGTGGAACGAAGGGGTACAGGTATGGGATGCATACAACCGAGAGAACTTCACTCTGCGCTCCTTATTATTCTGCACCATAAATGATTATCCTGCCCTTGGTAACCTATCGGGCCATAGTACAAAAGGTGCCAAAGCTTGTACTCACTGTTTAGATGGTACCGAGAGTGTGTGGCTGAGACACTCACGCAAAACCGTCTAGATGCGTCACCGCCGGTTCCTTCGGAGGGCTCACCCATACCGCAAGATGAAGAAACAATTTGACGGAGAGAAGGAAGACGGTTCAGCTCCAAGGCATTTAAGGGGACACGAGGTTTATGATATGGTTAAGGATTTAGATGTTGTCCTCGGAAAGGGACGTAAATTGAGGGCTCATGAGAAGAACACCTGGAAGAAGAGATCAATATTTTGGGACTTACCTTATTGGGAGTACCTAGATGTTCGGCACTGCATCGACGTCATGCACGTAGAAAAGAATGTGTGCGACAACTTGATTGGTCTCTTACTGAACATCCGTGATAAAACAAAGGACGGTGTCAACGCACGGCTTGACTTGGCTGACATGGACATCAGGCCTGAGTTAGCACCGACAAGCACTGATAATGGATGAACGTACCTTCCCCCTGCGTGTTACACTCTGTCCAAGGCTGAGAAAACAGAACTGTGCCAGTGCTTGCATGGTGTCAAAGTTCCGTCTGGTTACTCCGGCAATGTGAAGAAACTTGTTTCGATGCAAGATTTGAAGTTAAATGGCTTGAAGTCTCATGATTGTCATGTGCTGATGACACAGATGCTCCCTATTGCAATTAGAAATATTTTACCATCAAAGTCCAAGAGACAATCATGAGGCTATGTTATTTCTTTAACACAATTGCTCAGAAGGTCATCGATCCCGAAGGACTAGATGCTCTACAGGACGAGGTGGTGATGACTCTATGTCACCTTGAAATGTATTTCCCTCCTTCGTTTTTCAATATCATGGTCCATCTCATTGTTCACGTTGTGTGGGAGATAAAAATGTGCGGGCCCGTATTCCTACGTAGCATGTACCCATTTGAGAGGTTCATGGGAATTCTCAAGTCCTACGTACGGAATCGTTCTCGGCCGGAGGGCAGCATCGTCGAAGGTTATGCAAGCGAAGAGGTTATTGAGTTTTGTGTCGATTATATGGCTCAGATTCAACCGATAGGTGTCCCTCAATCTCGTCATGAGGGGAGGCTGAAGGGTCTCGGAACTATCGGAAGGAAAGCAATCACTCCAGATATGGACACATACACTCAAGCCCTTTTCACGGTGTTGCAACACATGACTGAAGTGGCGCCTTATGTGGACCAGCACTAGGATGTGCTTCGGCAACAGAATCCAGAGCGGCCGGATGTTTGGATCATGAGACAACACAACCGTTGGTTCAACCAATGGTTGAAGGAGCAAATCGGAGCTCACCGAGTGAGACGCTAACATGGTTGGCAAAAGGGCCGACATTTACAGTTGTGACATGGCAAGGATATGACATAAATGGGTACACATTCTATACGCAGTCTCAGGATGTCAAGAGCACTAACCAGAACAGTGGTGTCCGCATAGATGCATTCAGTACCGATGGGTCGAGAAACTCGTACTATGGCTTCATAGAAGAGATTTAGGAGCTCGACTATGTGGTTTTCAAGATCCCCTTATTTCGCTGCCGTTGGGTGCATCTCCCACAGGTGAAGGTTGACAAGTACGGTGTCACGACCATGGACCTCCAACGTGTCGGGTACAAAGACGAACCATTCGTACTCGCCAATCAAGTTGTTCAAGTTTTCTATGTAACCGACCCGGCAAATAAGAAATGCCATGTAGCTCTTCATGGAAAAAGGAGAATTGTCGGAGTGGAGAATGTAGTGGACGAGGAGGAATACAATCAATTTGACGAGTTACCTCCTTTTGGAAATGGCATAAGGGTCGACGATGAACAACGTGACGAAACTAGTTACGTACGCATTGATCATGATGAAGGGCTAATTTTTAAAGGAAATAATGAAGCAAGTACAATAAGAATGTATATGTGAAAATGTGTGACAATTTTGAGATGTATATGTGAAAATGTGTGATGTAGTCAATTTTGAGATGTATATGTGAAAATGTGTGACAAAATGTATATGTGAAAATGTATATTTGTATTGGCATTTATGTATATGTGATGTATATGAATGCAGCTGTTTGGTGGTGGATATGAATGCAGCTGGTTGGTGTTGTATATGAATGCAGCTGTTTGGTGGTGGATATGAATGCAGCTGTGGTTATTGGTGTTGTCTTAATAACTACAGCCGCAAAGGCTTATCACAGACGGTTCTGAACTTAGAACCGTCTGTGATATCAATATCACAGACGGTTCTAAGTTTATAACTGTCTGTGATAACCTCCCTATATATATCCTCTGGCTAGGGTTTTCCCTGTGTGCTGCGCAGTTATTCGATCTAGATCTAATTAAATCCCGAGCCCGTCGTTGCCTCCGCCTTCCCGAACCCTCGTCGGCCGCCTCCCCGAGCCCCTCGCCGGCCGCCTCCCCAGAGCCCCTCGTCGAGCCCGTCGCCGGTCGCCTCCCCCGAGCCCCTCGTCGAGCCCATCGCCGGCCGCCTCCCCCAAGCCCCTCGTCGAGCCCGTCGCCGGCCGCCTCCCCTAAGCCCCTCATCGAGCCCGTCGCTGGCCGCCTCCCCCGAGCCCCTCGTCGAGCCCCTCGCCGGCCACCTCCCCTCGATTACCGTCTGCATTGTGAGTACTTTCTGTGATGGACTAGGGTTTTGAGTATTGTGAGCAGTTTCTGTGATGGACTATGGTTTTGAGCATTGTGAGCATTGTTTACTGCAGTAGCTTAATTAGTTTGCTATTTGGTACATATTACATTGGTACATTGTTTACTGCAGTAGCTTAATTAGTTTGCTATTTGGTACATTGTTTACTGCAGTAGCTTAATTAGTTTGCTATTTGGTACATACTACATTGGTACATTGTTTATTGCAATAGCTTAATTAGTTTGCTATTTGGTACATATTACATTGGTACATTGTTTACTGCAGTAGCTTAGTTTAATTTGCTATTTGGTACATACTACATTGGTACATTGTTTACTGCAGTTGCTTAATTAGTTTGCTATTTGGTACATATTACATTGGTACATTGTTTACTCCAGTAGCTTAGTTTAATTTGCTATTTGGTACATACTACATTGGTACATTGTTTAGTGCAGTTGCTTAGTTTACATTGGTACATATTACATTGCTTGTTGTGTTAGTATATAGTATATAGTATAGGCACATAACCCCTCTCTCTGTCCACATCACCCCCTCCCTTCTCCCCCTTCCCTCTACTCCTCTCCTCTCTTCCTAACATTGAGCATCATGTTTCACTTTTCTTGCTTCCTCATTTAGTAGCGGGACGGCCAAGATTAATCTTGTGCAACCCTACAATTTGAGAGCACAAATTAACCAATCAAAGACCACTCTAGTGTATATGTCACATAGACCTTCAAGGGGCATGAAGTAAGTGACACACTCGAGTGTTCCCGTTCAATGAACCGGATACACTAGTTTGTGTCATTTGCTTCATAGAACTTTGTTTAGAGACCTTGTAGTAATAGTATATGCCGACTACTGCCGAGATGTGATGTCCACTCCCACAATCCATCTTTTTCCTTCTTAAATGCAAGGCAATTTTATTACAAAAGTGCAAAAAAAAAAACATTCCCAGATTCTTCGTGAGCATCCGACATAGCCAACTTTTTCGGTGAGCGACTATCCATCTGCTTCTTCCCACTCCTTTTCTTCATCTCTGGTCTCTGGATCACGTATGACTGTAGCGATGATTCTGAATCATCGCTACTGGCGTACGTGATCCAGAGACTAGAGATAAAGAAAAGGAGTGGGAAGAAGCAGATGGATAGTCGCTCACCGAAGAAGTCGGCTATGTGGCTGCTCACGAAGAATCTGGGAATGTCTTTTTTTTGCACTTTTGTAATAAAATTGCCATGGAGGAATGCCACATCTGAAGACCAGCTCTTGGCATTCCTCAAGACAGCAAATGACGAAACAGTTCATCTTTCCACCCAAATGCTCCATGTATCTAGCCAAAAAATAGCAAATGAAGCAAGTGACCTACTCTAGTGTTCCCGTTCAATGAACCGGACACACTAGTTTAGGGACTTTGCTATTTGGTTTATAGTATTACCAACTAAAGTAGGTGCTAAGATAGGCACATCACCCCCTCTCTATGTCCATATCACCCCCTCCCTTCTCCCCCTCCCCTCTACTCCTCTCCTCTCTTCCAATTCAATATGATCACTTTCTCATCTTATCTTAATAGACCCACAAAATGAGCAACATGTCACCCGCGCATTCTTC
Organism: Dendrocalamus latiflorus; assembly: GCA_017311315.1. Classification (NCBI taxonomy): domain Eukaryota; kingdom Viridiplantae; phylum Streptophyta; class Magnoliopsida; order Poales; family Poaceae; genus Dendrocalamus; species Dendrocalamus latiflorus. The sequence goes on along the minus strand of CM029651.1, from coordinate 32,311,936 downwards.
AACATCATCGCCGGAGGCGTCCGCTCCAACATCAAGACGCCAAGGAAGAGGGCTATCGAAGAAGCCTGAGGGCCGACAGACCATCACAGCGGTAAACGCATCTGGGGTCCCTATCCGTCCTCAAAAAGTGGTAAACGCATTCCGAAGCCTGGTCGGAATAGTTGCACGAGAACGAATTGAGATCACATACAATTCGTGGAAGAACGTGCCTGGCACTCGGAAACGTGAGCTGTGGACCGAAATTTTAGCATCGTTCGAGTTCCCAGAAGAACACCTACACGCTGTGCAACGACAAACCTACCAAGCGGCGTGCAAAGCATAGAAGAACTTCAAGAGCACGCTTGTCAAGAAATACGTGGAGACGGACGAAACGCCTTTTCATAAATACCCATTCCTGGAAGCACAATGGGAAGAGTTCAAGGCGATGAAGACGTCCGAAGATTTCAAAAGTACAAGTACGGCGCACAAGGTCCTCCAGGCAAAAAACACACACCCCCACAGACTTGGCACAGCTGGGTATGCGGGTAAAATCCCGCAGTGGAGGAAGGAGGATGACCTGGCAGCTGCACAAGACATCGCCCCGCCGTTTTCCAATATCTCGGATGACCGCGCTCGAAATTGGATTAGAGCAAGGTCATCTACAACGACATCGAGGGACGTCTCCTTTCGAAACCCTGCAGACCAGCAAGTGTCCCAGCGCCTGGTAAGATATCGATAGAACTACGTAGTTTGTAATTACTCCACAACTTCGTACGAATTGAAATGACATTTTGTGCTCTTGCAGGAAGAGCTGAGTTTTGAATCTACCCTGGGATCATTCCAGGGAACAAGGGAGAATGATATGCTCTCCGTGGCCCTGGGAAACAAGGAGCACCCGGGTCGTACGAGAGGCCTTGGGCTTTACGTTCCTTGGAAACATGGTTTCCAAGATGACTCCGGGATGTATCGGCGTAGGAAGAGAAACAAAGCCGAGCGTGACGCACAGCTACGAGAAGAGATCAAGGAATCTCTTAGAGACGAGCTATTAGCTCAGATGGCTGATGTAATCAGAGATGAGGTGCGGAAATAGACAGAAAGTCAGCAGGCCGCTATTGCCGCTCTTGTGCTAGCTAGCCCGCACAACCATCCGAGTAGCTGCGCGTCCAATCCGACGCAAACCCAGGCCAAATTTCCTGTGGACGACATCCTGGTAATAATTATTATCTCTCGAATGCTTGCTCCATTGATAGGCCTATTCGAGTAGCTAATTTTGTATCGTTATGTAGGAGCCTACGAAGTGCAGGCTCCAAGTGAGATATGGCTCCATTCCCTTGTACGCTGCTTGGGGCCAGGCATATTCGTCTGGTATCGGGGCCATGGTGCACGGCCAAGCTTTAGCGCCAGACTTCACAAAAGTTAATGTGGATGGTGTGTATGTCAATTTTGAGGTGGTCCCACTACCGAATCCCCCCAACGACGAGATCGTGACTCTAGGACAGGCCATTGGAACATTCATCCAGTGGCCCAAAAGCGACGTCTCCCTGGAGGCTTCTTCACCGGTGGCAGGACCAGAAGTGCAGTGCGAACCGCAGCAACATGCACTGGTGCCATCTCCACACGGGCAGTGTGAAGCAGAGCTACCTGCACCGGTGCTATCTCCACGAGTGCTATTCTCGCTAGAGCAACTTGCACCGTCTGTACCATTACAAGCGACTACCATGAAGTCGACCTGCAGTCGAGGCAGTGGCCATGGCAAATCAAAGACGAAGGATGATGATGATATCTCGTACCTGCCATTCGCCCGCAAATTCATGCTAGGCGAGCCAATGATATTCCCGAAAGAGCACCTCTTAACCCTAGGACTTGGTTGCCAAAGATTCCACAAATGGTATATGCAACAGTCCAATAGACCAGAGGCAGAACGACGCTCAGGTGTCATGGTCAAATTCAAGCCGGAACATTTCTTGCACGAAGTTCAGGAATGTGTCTTCCCGGTTACCTTTGACGATATATTTGCTGTTTTCACGCTCAACGCTCTCGACGCCTCACTCGTTCGATGCTGGACGCTGTAAGTCTGTACAATCACAGTCTCTGTTCACGTAATACCGATATATGTCACAATTTGTTGTTTTTCTGTGTATATATATATAGATTCATGCTGATTGAAGCTAGATCATCGAAATCACCAATTGGTTTCCTGGACCCACGCTTGGTCGCCATTGATACCATCAACGAGAATGCATCCTTCGTCGAGGACTATATTACAAAAGCACTGCTGGCTCACCAAGATAAGGAATTTGTTCTTATGCCATACAATGAGAACTTCCATTGGATTTTAATTGTAATTATACCAAAATGGAACAAGACTATATACCTTGATTCTCTAAGTAAGAACAAATCCAAGTACACAGCTATCGCCGAAATACTCGATAGGTAAGTACATTGTACATTGTACTCTTTCTTTCCTTCCGAATGACTAATCTAACTTTTTCGAATAACGAAGGTCGTTCGTCACATACGTTCAACAAACAAGTGGCTCGACAACAGCTGCCAAGCCCTTGAAACATGATCGCAATTTTTGGGTATTGGCTAGCTACACATTAATTAATCATATACAACACTTAGTAGTAATGCCACTTGATTTAACACATTCTATTTTTTGCAGTGCCACCAGTAGCAGCCGGGCAACACGTGTGGATACTACGTGTGCCACCATATGAGACTACTCCTCGATTCCAGCAAGATCTCCACTCCTAAGGTTTGTCAATCTTTCCACATTTATTTCATACATGTCAAGTTTTATATGTGCGCGCGTTGATATTCCTATCGACAGGCTGCGCCCATCTCTACATCTGCATTGAAACAGCCGGATTTTGCAAAAATTCGAGGAGAGTTCATTTGGTTTTTGTGGACTAAAGTCGTAAGATCAGATGGAGAGTTCCACTGCCCAGAAGATTTTTTATTGTAATTCTAAGTGCAAATGCAGTGTAGATCTTTTACAATTGTGTATTTGTTAATGGATATTTTATTTCAATTCAATGAATTAATTTGCGAAATGGATGCTTTATGTTTGTGAAATGAAGTGCCTTGTCAATTGGATGTTTTATGTCTGTGAAATGAATTGAGATGTGAAATGTATCTGAAATGAAATGAGATGTGTGAATTGTATATGTTTTATGTCTGATTATCTGCTTGTTTCAGAGGGCATGGCTAGCATTTCCTGAGGCTAACCAATAAACAGAAATATATTTAGGGGTTGAAGGGAATATCACAGACGGTTTTTGAGTAAAACCCGTCTGTGATAGCTGATAATCACAGACGGTTTTGACTCAAAAACCGTCTGTGATAATAAGTATCACAGACGGTTTTTAATTCAAAACCGTCTGTGATTATCAGCTATCACAGACAGGTTTGAATTAAAAACCGTCTGTGATACTTATTATCACAGATGGTTTTTGAGTCAAAACCGTCTGTGATTATCAGCTATCACAAACGGGTTTTACTCAAAAACCGTCTGTGATAGCTGATAATCACAGACGGTCCGAAAACCGTCTGTGATGACCTTCGATTATCACTGACCCATAAATACAGATGGTTCACAAAACCGTCTGTGATGACGTTTTCGAACCGTCTGTGATGACCTGTTCTGTAGTAGTGAATAGAGGTTTGAGCAAAAACTTAATAGCAAAATACTGAATGTTTAGAGAGGGTTGCTATGGTATTTTGGCCTGGCTGTTAGACCGACATGAGAGGAGCGGTCTAATCGCAATGGTCTGGCTGGCCAGCCATGGTGGTCAGACCTGCCATAACCAGTTCTCGACCGAGGGGTTCTGGTGATTTTGGGAAATTGGTCACAGATCGAGTTTTTGGATCTAGGCAATTGCATTCATGATGCATGAAGCATGTTTGGACTAACATGGGTCAAGTTGTGAAGAACTTATATCCAAAAATAGTTTCTTAGTCTTTAATATACAAGGTGCTGAGGTGTGGTCAAAGAAGCTGGACAGGATAGTTAGACCTAAGCAAGTCACTGGAGAAGACAACTGATATTAAAGGGAACGATCGAGCAACGGTTCATCGAATAGTGTGGTCGGTGCAAGTGAGTCATGGTAGGGGAACCAACATAGAGAAACTTGTCAATACGTGTGCCATTGGTGAATCTACATGTGGCAACATGGGGATTGCTTGCAAAGGAGAAGTTGGCAATGCACTAGGTTCGAGGACGAGGTGAGGCCTATGGTCAAGGCGAAGGTGTTTTGGTGGGAAAGCCGAAATACTGGAAACGGCGAAGGGACCAAAATTGTGGTGCTTGGCGGGTGTTTGGAGAATGGTTTAGGCCAAGGAGGTCTTGAGAAGGCCAAGTGGATGATAACTTTCTTATGTGCTTTGAAAAACATTCATAAGTCTTATGCGAGTGTAAAATCTGGTGTGTGTGGGGTTAACGGCTTCCCCAGATATGCTAATGGATAGTATCCATTAGGGTTAGATATGTGCTAGTTGCCTCATCTATTTTAGTGGGGGAGAGGTTGCTGGCTAGGGTTAAAGCTTACAAAGGGAAAGTAACCTCCTCTCTTCTAGGGTTTGGGTGACTGCTCTTGGGTGAAAGTGTTCTATCCTCCACTGTGGAGTGGTTGTAAATCAAACCTATATAAGTTGCAATAGATCAATTTTGTTCATCATCCATGTTGTGTTCTTGGTCTTGTTAATTTTGCTCTTATTTTGGTTGGTGTTTTTGCCCTCTCCCTTCTCTCTTGATCTTGCTAGTTCCAAGGATACGTAAGAGATGGAGATGCCTCATGAAAATCATATTTCATCTATCTAGGGATTAGTGTAGCAAGATCTTAGAGTTTACCTGGTTTGATTCGATTTGGAGCCTTTCATATGAAATCGTGATCCTAGGGTTTTGATCATGAATCTGTGGTGCTCTTGTTTGATGTGATATCTGGGAACCTCTCTAAATCCATTTGGGCCATATCAAACCCATGAGCAAGTCATCTCTCAAGTTTGTGAGTTTTGCCTAATTTTGGTGTAATCATGCTTGTCTCAAGGAAAGGCTGGAACTTTGGCTAAGATCTATGTGATCCTTGGATGGATTAGGTTCCTGATATCCTTGGCAATGTATTTGCAAAATCTCAAGTCATTTAGACTTGTATTTTGAGGTTTACACCTTTTTAAGGCTTTGCTCGGGCTGATTTCCAGGTCAGGATCAAGGAAGTGGTCAGTCCGCCACTGTGCCAGCAGTCAGATTGGAGCCGGTTAGACCGGTTCCTAGACGGTTAGAACACCCACACTACGCTAGTCCACCCATTGTGTCAATAGCAGTCTGACCGGTTAGGATGTTGAACTCCGTTTTGCTTCCATGCTTTTGTAAGTTTTTTGTTGGTGGGCTAGTCTGATCTTACTATCTTTCAGTAGCTAGTAAAGTGAAGGTCCTGAAATATCATCCAGAAAGGTTGAATTTGAAGGTATGATTTATCCCTCTCCGATTTTCATATAGGTCCTACAGAGAGTTAATTATACCTAGTTGGTACTTTCCCTGCCTGAACTTTATATACTAAATATGCGCCCTCACATGATATTCGGTATTATATGCTTCTCGAACTTTGTGGTAATTGCTTATGTTTTCCATTCGTGTCCCTGAAGTGCCAATGTTGGGCTCAAGTTGCATATTGATTAGGTCTAAAACAAAAAGTAAATGACGGCTCTTAGAATGTACTTAGGGCCATCATTTGGAGTAGACAAGGTTGGCATGAAGGCCAAACGGCGAAAAGCCAGCTGCAAAGAGAATATACGCGCGCATAGAAACGGCCGCGCCAGTTGGATTGTTAGTACTAGTGGCGGCTATAGGCCAGATTCAAATAGCTTCGGTTTTTGGCTTTATAAGCTAAAATTTATTTGGAACGTGTTAGATTTTTAATACAATTTTTCTCTTTTTTTTCTTTCCATTATACATAGAGGTATAACAGTATTTTTCATATTTTTCTATTTTAATATATGTTTGTTTAATTGAATACATCAGAAAAAACTAACATTCGTTATAGTGCTATTTCAGCCAAAAGCAACGATATTTTTAAACAAATCCATAATCATGCATGTGAAGAAGCTTTTGATGTGTACTACAGTACTAACAAAATTTATTATTCTATTCCTCAAAATGGTTTATTATCCTAGCTAGAGTTGTACTTTGACCGGTTTAAAAATTAGCTCTGTGGCAGATATTTGGTGGTACATGAAATGACCTTCTTAAGTGTTTAGATTGAGCACAAAAATGTAGTAGCAAATGCAGGGGCACTTGATCAGTGCATGCATGATAGTACTAGCTTAACCCTAGCCCTTTGGGTTTATTCTTGAATCTCGCATGAAAAATGGTCTGGATGCCAGAAATTAATTAGAGGGATCTTGCCATAAGTGTGTGAGGAAATAGCTCATTTTTTAAACATTCAAGGGAGGCAATTGCACCTAACGTCACTACGTGGAGGTATATATTTTACTGGATCAATGTTATGGCCGGCTGTACCCTGTTGATCTTGTTATTCTGTTTGTTTCTTCAAGCTAACGAACATCATCTTTAGTTTTGACGAAATTGTGAGACCTTGCAAAACACAGAATAGCATTAATGTCGGGACCCCGGATTATCAAACCCGGACCCTCTGTGTATTACAGCACTAGTCCCAGATCAAAGCTAGTGCACACAGTCAAACAGAATGGAAAACATCACCATCAACGATTTATTACAATAATTAAGAGTACTGACCACCGGGTCTCATTATTACAAAGGAGGTTTAAGACCTCGCACACAAGAAATAGAGCGGAAGCAAATAAAACTCGAGGATGACCCATCAATTCGCCACAGGCAATTGACTGGGGAAGCGCGACCTAGTCCTCCGGGAAGAATCCATCACAGCCACAAGCGAAGCAGTAGTCGTAGTCACCTTCTTGAGCTTCAACTTCCTCTGAGATGTTATTTTTAAGTGTAGCATGTGAGTACATAAAGTACTCTGCAAGTCTTGGGAAAAATGCATAGATGCAAGGCTTAACAAAGAAGGCCATATGGTTCTTTTGCACAAAGCAATATTTGAAATCTCAATTACTACTAATTATTTTCGAAGGCTTTAATTTAATGAAGTAAATGTTTTAACAGAATTAACTTCCTAGTGAAGGTTCCAACTACCAACACTAGCTAACCAATTACCATTGGTCAAGTTTTAAACTGCGAGTTCCATCCACCCTCTCTGGCTACATCCGCCAGGATTCCCTTCCGAGAGTTCCCTCCACCCTCGGAATACAAAACTTTTGATTTTAAATCCAAAACCAGAAATCTACCATGTGAATGCATTCCTTGCCCGCCCTTGACCGTGGGCACGGCTATTCGAATAGTTTTACACTCTGCAGAGGTTGTACAACTTTACCCACAAGAGATAAATTATCTTAATAGTCAACATGCTTCCTTTGGCATGAGACCCAGATAAAATATCACAAAGCCTTTCACCTACTCCAGTATAGCTAGAGACCACCCGCTGAGGTTTCACCGCAGAAGGGTTAAATCCGCCCAATCTGAAGCCCCCTCTTGCGCCATATGAGTACAGTAAACCCTGTCCCTCACTATGAGTAACCAGTACACCCTGGCACTCAATACACCACTGGTGATATCTAAACTACACCTTTATAGGTTAGTTAGCTAGGTCGTACCCATATAGACTTGTGGTTGTACGGTTAATGCTCAGTTTGGACAAACACAAGCGTCGGTCCTTAATTGACTAGGGTGGAACATACACTTAACAAGTTCTCGTGCTTACTGCACCAACCCAAACAACCATCCACCCTAATCTAAACCAACTTTCACATTTTTATTTTATTTTTAAAATCACAGTGACAACTCCAATTGCCACTTCACTTTCAAACACAAGGATTTAATAATAAACCATAATTTCCCATTTTCAGGATTTTTCAAAGGATATTAGATAGCATGACTAAGCATTATACTACCATTCTAATATTCACAAAGATTAATATTAATCTCATTATTGAGACAAAGGAAGTTCTAGGGTGACAAGGTACATGGCAATCAATGTCAAATGAGGGCATAACAAAGTTGGAATAACTAATTCTTAAAGACTTGAACTAGTGACTTTATGTAAATAGCAATGCATATAATTTAAAATATTTTAAAAACATTTCAAAAGCATAGGCTCAAAATGATCAAAGGAGACTTGCCTTCTTGCAGGGTTTCTGGGTCTTCTTGCTGCTGTGGAGAGGGTTCGTTGACAACGTTGGAATCTACGCGAGAAAAGACGAGGCAACAAAGCAAATAAATACAAACGAAAATTCAAATAAGATCCAAAATTCAACAGAGGCCATAGTTGGATAGATTATGATTTTAGATGAATTTAGAAATTTGAATGGCTGGAATTGGAGTTAAAATGAGAAAGTTATGCTCATTTGAAAATCTCAGATTTGAATAAATCTAGAAATTCCCAAATTTCTGACAGGTGGGGCCCACTGGAATATCAAATTTTAATCTTTTATTTTAATTCTGAGAGCCTGACAGGTGGGACCCACTGACCAGTAACCACTGGCGGTCACTGACATGTGGGACCCACTGGGATCTGGACCCACTTGTCAGATGCTGACACAGGCGGGTGGGGCCCAGACGACAGTGGCCCGCACAGTCGGCTGCCGCTGACGGGTGGGACCCACTTGTCAGCGCGGAATAATAACGAAAAACTCAACCCAGCGCGCGGAGCCGAGGGCTCGAACGCGCACCGGGGAGTCGAGGGAGTGCGCTGCTAACCAGAGGGGAGGGGGAGGCTTTGCCTACCCATATAGGGCAATCAAGCCTTTTGAGTTACCTGCCGGAGGGGAGGCCGGGGAAGGTGGCCGGAGGCAGGGTCGTCGGCGGCGAGGGAGTGGCGGAGGGGTTCGGGTGACGCGTGAAATGCAAACCCGGAGTGGAGACAAATCCAACGGAGGGGTTGGCAGGGCTCGGGGACGGGCGGAGGTGGCCGGCGACGAGAGGGAGGCGGAGCTGGCTCGGGTCCTTTGGTGCGACGGCGCTCCGGCGGCGGGGAGGGGCGGCTGAGGCGTCGGGGAGGACCGCACGGCCACGGGGGTGCTCGAGGTAGCGGCGGCGAGCTTCGGGGAAGACCGAGGCGACGGCGATTACTCACCGGAGCACTTACCGGACACGCACGGGGAGCTTCTGGTGCGACGGCGCTCGGGGCTCAAAGGGAGAAGTGGAGGGCGCTAGGAGGTGGTGCGGGAGAAGGCGGAGCCAAGGGGGGCTTTTATAGGGGCGGAGGAGGGGACACGGGCGCGCAATCGCTCGCCGGTGTGTCGGCCGGGAAAAGGAAGGAAAGGGGAGAAACGGGAAAGAGGGGGCGCCGATGGAAGGGGAGCCCGGAAGATCGGGGATTCGGTCGCGGCAGCGTCCGGGGCTTCCAAAAACGGAGAGAAGACAGAGGGAAAGGGCCGGATTCGGCTCGGGTACGGTCGGCCGGCGAGAAAGGAAAGAGGGGGGAAAGAAAGGAAAGGGGCGGCTCCGCGGGGACGACGAATCCGACAGGCGGGCCCCGCGTGCAGTGAGAGAGAGAAGGGAGCGGGCGGGCGGCGCGGATGGCTGCCACGCGACCCAGAGGCGGATCGGGCGTCCGAGAGCGGGCGAAGCGGGGACGGCCGAGATGAGGCGGGCTGTACACGCGTCGCCCAAAGAGGAGGGGATGGCGGGATGCGAACGCGGGTGGCTGACAGCCGGGGCCCAGGGGCAGAGAGAGAATGAGGGGGAAGACGCGGGAGGCTGGCAGGCCGGGCCCGCTTGGCGGAGGGAGAAGGGGAAAAAGCGGGCCGGATCGGCCGAGCGGCGACGTGGGCGGATCTGGGCCGTCCACGCGTCGGCTGGAGGAAAAGAGAGAGATTTTTAATGATTTTTAATTTCAGAAAATGCTAGAAATTTATTTAGGCCTCAGAAAAAATATGAAAATACCTCCAAAAATTCCAGAAAAATTCACAGAAGCTCCTGGACATATTTTGGACTAAATAAAATTATTTCCAACTACTGTTGATATTTAATTTTCATATTTTGAATTACTTTTTAAGCTCTAAAAATAATTTTTAAATTCCAGAAAAATCCAGAAAGGCAAATAAAAACCAAGTAAAATCCAATTACCTTAAAATAATTAATTTGAATTTAAATTTTTCACAAAGCCAAATTTTGGGATGTGACAATTAAGCTTCTGAGTTAACATTTTTTAAAGAAAGAAACACAAACGATGACACTAAGTAGTTGAAGGCGACCTAAAGCTGCATATGTTTGTATCCATGAGAATATGCCATGGTTTGATCAATAGTGTTTGAACAAGAAATCCAATTCAATCTTGTCCACTTGTTCGATATGACTTTCAGACGACACGCAAGTCAAAGTCCTAAAAAGAAATTGCAATTACCTTATTATTACTATGACATGCAACAAGCAGTTCTTTCCCTCCTTAGGGATTAACTATAGGATTTACAGACCGATAATGTACATCCACTACCACAGAAAGGCAAGTTACACCCTTGATCATGTTGATCCCAATACTTTAAATTATTTATGTTGATTTTTAAATTATTATGCATGCGTAATTTTATTCAAGTCTAGTTTAATTCAGTTTAAATTGTAGTTATGCCTAAATTCTTTGTATAGCCAAATTTGACATTGAATACCATTATACCTTGACAACCTTAGATAAAACCTAGTTGTATATTAGTATTAACTAGAAATGTTGTAGAAATGCTTAGCCATGCTTATAATAATTATGGGTTGGGATAATCTTTCACATAAAATGATAAATTTTTAAAATGAATTCTTGACTTTGGTGAGTCAAGAATGTTTATGAAATTGTTTCAAAACAAAATATAAAAAATTTGGTTTAGACTTAGGCATTGGTATGGTGGTGGGTGCTTGCTGGCATGCATTGTAGTTTGATAACTCAATGTCGATTGCCAGGCACATGGGGTAAGTGCTTAGGCCTAAGTCAGGTTAACCACAAGTTTGGTATAGGACAGACCTAGCCGAATAATTTGTAAAGTTCCAACTAGATATCGCTATAGGTTGAATGTGGGCATGGCGAAGGCCACGTGAAGTCTCACATGGCACAAGAGGGGGCTCCAACATGTGGATTCATGTTGTGGTGAAACCTTAGTAGCAGTGTTATCTAGTTGACAACTAAACATTGTAAAGGGTTTGTCATGAACTCTCCGCCGCACACCTAAGGCAGTGCGTTAATCGCGTGGTAAAACGAAAGGACATGTCTTGTGGGTAAAGTTGTACAGCTCTGCAGAGTAACAAACTATTGTGGATAGCCGTGTCCACGGTCAAGGACATGCTGAGTAAGGTTTTTCACATATTAGACTTTGGTTTGATAAAATCTAATTTATGGAAAATTTTGGATATTTTTTGGAAAGATGGTCCAGGTGGGATACCCGTGGATAGGTTAGTGTTTGGTTGGAGCCTACACTAACGTTAATATTTTGTTAAAGACTGTTTCTAATTATTATATCAAATTCTGCATTTGTTCATACATTACGGTATGTACTCCAATGTTGCCTTTTATGCAAAATTTACCCTATTATGCCTTCCTTTGATATTCCTTGTGCATGCATTAATTCTATTAAATTCCCGATGTAACTTGTGGAGTACTTTATGTACTCACGTTGCTTAATCTAACTTCTTTTCAGAGGAAGCCTTCGACGACTATGGTGAGGATTGCGAATAGGCCACATCTTACAGTCATTCACCTTGTGGGAAGGCTGGATGGATTGCTACTCTAATTATCTTCCGCTGTCTTCTTTTGTTGTTATTGTAAACTCTGGTCATAAGGCCATACCTTGCTATATAATAAAGTGTGGTTGTTATGTGAGATATGCATCATTGTTGAGCCTGTTTGCACTAGCTTTTCCTGGGATAGTGTGATTAACACAAAGGGTCCTGGAGTTGCCACTCCGGGATCCGACAACTACACAAGACACTCTTATGACACTTACGACAAGAGTGTGTTGTGCAGTCAACTGTAGTGTCACAACAGAGGCGCTAACTCATAGAAGTAGTCAGTGTCATCGAGGAACAAGCTGGATGCACCGGATGGTGGTAGTGCCACCTTTGTGGCATGACAGTGAGACTGCATAAGATATTCTTACGACACTTACGACAAGAGTGTGTTGTGTAGTCTACCGTGGTGTCACAACGGAGGTGCTAGCTCATGGCGGTAGTCGACGTCGTCGAGGAACAAGCTGGATGCAGCGGATGGCGGTAGCACCACCTTTGTGGCATGAAGGTGAGACTGCAGAAGATACTCTTACGACACTTATGAAAAGAGTGTGTTTTGCAGTCTACTATGGTGTCACAATGGAGGCACTAGCTAACGGTGGTAGTCGGTGTCATCTAGGGGAGGATGCAGGAAGCTATATAGTGGAGGAACTCACGTGTGACTGCCAGTGGAAGGTAGATGGGGAGTAATTAATAAGTGCCGAGCGGTGGGAAGAACCGGTGCCTGCCATTCGATGTAGAGAGAATGGACAGGTGAGATTGAAATCCTGGGGGATACGCCACGAATCGGTGACATGTCATTATCAGAGACAATTTGTTATACGAACCGTCTGTGATAATGCATTTATCAGAGATGATTTTTTATATGAACCGTCTGTGATAGTTTCATAGACGGTTCTAACTAAAAATAGTCTGTGATAGTATGTATATCTCAGACAGCTTTTAAACCTAACCGTTTGTGATAATTTCAGAGATGGTTTTAGCCATGAACTGTCTATAATAATCAAAGTATAGATGGCTCCACATGAACTGTCTATGATGAGACGTCCAGTATAGCTTGTTTTGTAGTAGTGTACCTTCCCTCCAACATCCATTTCCCCATTCCTTTTTGGGTTCCACATCAAAAATACATTAACAGATATGGACAGATCTAACACACATGAGGCAAAAAAAGTGGGATTTGAGATCTATACCTTTGAAAGGAGAGGTGACGGGGGAGGAGAGAACTCATGAAGACATTGAACTTTAGTTCCAACATACATTAACAGATATGGATGGATCTATCACACATGAGGTAAAGAAGTGCAATTTGGGATCCATACCTTTGGGAGTAAATAGGGAGGAGAGGCAACGTCGAGAGGAGAGGTGATGGGGCACCACATCAGGTGAGGATGTAGAGGATAGAGACATCAAGGTCTATGGTGGCGGCTGTGACGGAGGGGGACAAGGAGACGGAGGGGTGTGCGAGTGAAGAGTAAGGGCGCAAACCCTACCAGGGGCCCTCACTACTACAAAAAGGGTCATCACAAACGATTCAAAACTATCATCACAGACAGTTTTTTGAACCGTCTGAATTTATGTGTCAGTGATTATTAGAAGTTATCACAGATGGTTTGTGAGCCGTCTGTGATAACTACATCACAGACGGTTTATAACTAGAACCGTCTGTGAAAAACACTATCATAGATGGTTCTAGCTACCAACCGTCTGTGATACTCACACATCACAGACGGTTCTAGCTACCAACCATCTGTGATGTGTGAGTATCACAAACGGTTGGTATATAGAACCGTCTGTGATACTTCCCCATCACAGACGATTTTTGGTTCGATCCGTATGTGATAATTCTTCATAGACGGTTTATACCACAAAACGATCTGTGATAGTTCCTTCTATATCTAAATTTTTCTATTTTTTGGTTAGCCTCAGGAAATGTTAACTATATCATTTGAAAACAAGCAAATACAACAACAAACACAGCAACACATTTTATTTTCATTAAGATTAGAATCCACCATTACAACATCACAAGATATTAAGTAGGTTACCCATTGCACTGCATATACAAGAGGACACATACAATTTTACAAAGATAAACTTCATGGCTACAAATTCAAAAAAAATGCTTACACTACATTAAACTATAATCTAAAACAAGTGGTGCAGAAAAATTTTCAAGTAGCAGAAATAAAAAGACAACGAACACCATTTTTAGCTTCTATGACAAAATCAATAACTTCTATGCCGGCCTTCTTCTTTTCCATCTTGGCATTTCCTTCTTCCTTTCCATCTTGCTTCAAGTGAAATTTCAGTCGCTCTTGCCGAACCCTTCCTACGCTTGCCATGCACAAATGAGTTGGAGTAGTACTGGTGGTATTGGTTCTTCGAGTAGGGAGAGGGGTTAATAAGTGGCGAGAGGTGGGGAGGAGAGTGGTGCCTGCCATTCGATGCGGAGAGAATGGACGGGAGAGATCGGGATCCTAGGGGATATACTGCAGATCGGTGACGTGGGGGGACATCACAGACGGTTCGGCTTACAAATCTTCTATGATAAAGACATCACAGACGGTTCATAACAACCGTCTATGATATCACAAAGACAATATACCGGTATACTATAAATAGATAGTTTGAAAAGATAGGATAGCAAAGTTTTATATGGCTTATATATATTCGTTTGAAAGGTTTTGACAAGATCTACAACTTTGCAGTTGAGGCAAAACCCAAATTCCAAAGGGAAGATTGAAAATTTTGGCAAAAACAGAAACCAAAAAACTTGCAACACAAATTTAGGGCTAAAGATGGCCGATTTTGAGAGTCTTAGAGGGTGACTAGCACTAGCCAGTCATTTTATTGGATCAGGATCGTCGTTAGCTTTCCAACGAGTACAAGAACGTCGAAAACGGACACCGTATGCAAAAGTTATGCCCGTTTTACTGAAAGTGTCTCAAAACTGAATCCTATTCGGACTCAGGTGGGAAATTATAAAATTTTGGGGGATTGCAAGGTGGGAAACATATCACAGACGGTTTATAATACAAACCATTTGTGATATTCACAACCATCTGTGATGTCTGTCGTTATCACAGACGGTTTGTATTAAAACCCGTCTGTGAAAATACCACAGACGGTTATTCGTACGAACCATCTGTAATACTTGCAGCACAGACGGTTCTTAGGAATCGTCTGTGATGTAAGCATTCAGTTTAGCCTCTTTTGTAGTAGTGCCTACTTATAGAAGAACTATCACAAAAAGTTCTATAATAGAACCATATGTGATATTAATATCATAGATGTTCTACTATGGAATTGTATATAGTGTGGTAGCATACCACAGATATTTCTATTGTGGAACCATCTGTGATGTGATATCACAAGCAATTCTATTATGGGACCGTCTATGATACATATATCACAGATGGTTTGTGCCACTAAATTGCTTATGATAGTTTCTTCTGTAGCCATGCCCTTTGAAAACAAGCAAGTAGATACAATCATAGATGTAATTATTTCTTAATTACTAAATCAATTGCAATGGAATAATTCCTTTATTATATGCCGAGCTTTTTAATTACATCAGAATAATTTCCAATTAGGTGTTCACTATATGGGATCATTCCACTTGGCTATTTCATTTGAAATAAAGCCCTTCACAATTGTCGACACGCATATAGTTTGCTTCATTACATGGTTCTCCCTCAAGCCTGATGCCATCTCTAAACGGAGACAACTCACTAAATTGATTATATTGTTCCTCATCCACAACATTCTCAACACTGACAATTCTTCTTTTTCTACAAAGAACTACGTTGTGCTTCTTATTTGTTGGATTGGTTACATAAAAAACTTGAACAACTTGCCTAGCAAATACGAACGATTCATCTTTGTATCCTAAATGTTCGAGGTCCACAATAGTGACGCCGTACTTGTTGACCTTTACACCCTGTGGGAGTTGGACTCAATGGCACCGAAATAGAGGGATATCAAAAAATTATGTAGTTGAGCTCCCAAATATCTTCTACAAGCCCGTAGTAGGTACTTGGGCCAGTAGTACTGAACTGCTCATGAAATGCATCTATGCGGACACCTAAGTTCTGGACTGTGCTCTTTCTATCCTGATATGTTGTATAAAATATGTACATATTTATATTATATCCTTGCTATGTCATAATTGTAAATTTTGGCCCTTTTCCCAACCATTACAGCGTTTCACTTGACGACCTCCCAGTGAATCGCACCTTCAACCATTCGTTAAACTGATAGTTGTGTTGTCTCATGATATTACCTTGCTCCAATTTGGTACAATCACAATCAAAATACAGTGAGACCTAGTCATGTGTGTCACCGTAGTGATTAATCCTAAGTTCGTTTGCCTATAAAGTACAAATAAAACTTGTGTGACAACCAGTGAAGCATTTACCCCTGGTTGAAGGGTACCATGATGTACTCCTTGTCGCTATGAGCAATCAATCCCCTCGTTATGTAATCTTGCACGAAGGATGCATTTCCGTTGATAGATTGCTCCGAGACCCAAGTGTAGGTCGAGAAAACCTACCGGTTGCCGCCATCACCGGACCTGTTGGATCATGTATCTATACATAAGGAAAGAGTAATGACATTTGTCGGTATGACATGAATGTAGAACTTCATTGTACAGTACACTAACAGTGTCCAGCATCGTAGAAGTGAGGCGTCGAGTTCGTCGAGATTGAATAGTAAGAATAAGTCTTCGAATGTCACGATGAAGTAGCCGAGTCGTGGAGGAAATGTGCCTCTGTATATTTCACAGTGAATCCACTCTGCCAGTTTAGCTTCATGTTGGACGTCTGCATGTACCAGGTACGCAATGTATTGGAAACCAAACCAAGCCGGGGTAATTGTAACTTGGGGACCAATGAAACTCCCACAATGAACTTCCATGGCTCAGGACGCGCCTTAATTTTCTTCGCTTGAGTCTTAGAGCCTCACTTATGATATGTTTTCGGCAGTGTCTGCACAGGAGCCGATGCAATAGGCTTCGGAACCGGAGCTGGAGGTGGAGCCATCGGAGCCGATGTGACAGGTCCAGGTGATGTCCCTCTTGGGTCACTGGATGTGGAGATCATGGCATGGACGAGTCGAGGGCGATGTCCCTCTTGGGCCATTGGATGAATGTGTAGACGGCATCCCCCAATACCGTAATCTCTTCGTTTGGGGGCTTCTCAAGAGGGACGGTCTTAAAAATATCATTAATCATGTCCACCTGAACCTTTATGAAATCGGTCTCTACTTGTACACCGTGCACCAGCGTCCCTGGCAGCCAGGGATACGCCATCCCCCACCCAGCGTCAATGGGAATAGAGCCAACAAGCCTGACTCTGAGGATGCAAGGCGTGGGCTCCTATATAACGATTAAAGGCAAATTTGAATTTAAAAATATTTTTCTAAGTCTAAAATAGCTCCAGGAATATTCTATGAATTTTCTGGAATTTTTAGACATTAATTAATATTTTCTAAGCAATTGTAATGTTTCTAGTATTTTCTGAAAAAGTAATCCGAAAATAAAAATCAATTTAATCCCAGGCTGCCACGTGTCGCTCTTAGATTAAATCCATCTCATCCCGTGATTTAATCTCAGCCGTCCACCATAACTTACCCCTTCACCTCATCTAAACGGCCGAGATCTCCCCATCTTTGCCACATGTCTACCATCCGGCCACTCACCCCTTCACTCCCTCTGTCTCTCACCGACGTGTGGGGCTCGCTTATCAACTCCTTCCCCTACCTCTCTTCATCTTCCTCCCACCTTCCTCTCTCTCCAAACCGACGCCATTAACAGCTGCCGCCGCTTCGTCTACCGGCCTCTTCGCCTCCCAAAACCGCCGCCCCGGGCTCCCCATTTCACCGCCGCGCCCCATCGCCCATTAATGGCGTTGCTCCGCCGCTTCCCCTTCCACCAGCTGCCGCCTCGGGTCTCCCCCGTGCGCCACGTAGGCATTAATGCCGAGCGCCCCTTTTCCCCTATAAAACTCCCCTGGGGAGCTCATTCCGCACCGCCGCCCCTGTCCACCTTCAGCTGAGGGCTTCCGCCCGCCGGAGCCGCCGCCCCGAAGCCGCCACCATCCCTTCTCTCTCCTCCGGGCGCCGCCACTTCTCTCCCCGCCGCCGCCCGCCTCCGGCCGCCCTGAGCCCGGCGCTGGTAAGCCTCGGAATCCCCACCGCTCCTCGCCGGGCGCCCACGCGCCGGCGAGCGCGCCGCCCCCGTGCGTCCTCGTCTTGGTTGGCCACGTCAGCCGGCCGTGCCCCGCGTAGCAGCCGCGTGGCAAGCCACGTCGGCCACCCATTGCCACATCAGCTTTCGGTTTTAAAAGAATATCTCGCCCAAAAAAATTCAAATATTGCTGACGTTCAAATTGAGCCATAACTTTCTCATTTTCCCTCCTTTTAATCTTGCTGACGTTCAAATATCCCGAAAACCGGCCTTTTCCATTTTTTCCTCCTTTTAATCTTCCGGAAGCCATAACTTTCTCATTTTAACTCCAAATTGAGCCGTTCAAATTTCTAAAATTTTCTAAAATCATAAACTATCCAAATATACACTCTTTTTGAATTTTATTTGAATTTATGTGTATTTATTTGTTTTGTCTTTTCACGCGTAGAACCCGTCGTTGCCGAAGACCTCTCCGCTCTGCAGCAAGAAGATCCAGACAGTGTGCAAGAAGGCAAGTCTCCTTTGATCATATTGGACCTATGTTTGAAAAATGCTTTTTATTATTTTAAATTTAATTGCATTGCTAATAACATAAAAAAATTAGTTTTTATCTTAAGGTATTAGATAATCCGATCTTGTTATGCCCTTGATTGAAGTTGAATACCATGTACCTTTGTAACCCTAGGATCACCTTTGTCTCAATAATGAGAGTATTATAATTCTTTGTCAATATTAGAACGGTAGTAAAATGCTTAGTCATGCTATTTAACTTTTGTAACCTTGGAATGTGAAATTATATTTCATTAAACTAGTCTTTGTATTCGGAAATTAGTGGCGATTGGTGTTGCCACTGTTCTTTTAAAATAAAATAAAATGTGAAAAATTGTTTTAGACCAGGGCAGATGGTTTGTTTGGTTTGGTGCGGTTTAGCCTGAGATTTTGTAAAGTGTATGTTCCGCCCTAGTCGATTAAGGACCGACTCTTGTGATTGTCCAGACTGAGCATAACAGTGCAACCCCAAGTCTATATGGGTACGACTCTCTATTGGATTTCAGTTTGAGCCATCTCTCTGTTTCTTTTTGATTTGAGATGATCTCTTGAGAGAATAGGTTTTGATTTCTGGTTTTGTGATGGGATTTGGTCTCAAGACCATTTGGTCAATTGATTCCCAAAGAGCCAAATGAAAGAATCAAAATTGTCTCATTGTTCATTCATGGGCCGCACATTCCTATGTTATTCACTGTAGCTAGGGTTTGAAGTCAGGGGTTGCGTGATTCTCTTGATTTCCCTTCTTTAGGTGACTCCAAACTTGTGGTATTATGTTGTGAGATTATCTCCAGTTGAGATTCACAAGTTCTTGAGCTAAAGATTTAAGAATATTGAGTAATTTGGAAATTAGCTCATTCTCTGTCAAAGTTTCAGATTCTTGGCTCAAATCTTGATTCCTAGCTCTTCTGGTGTAATTTCTTGTTTCCTAGGGTCTCTATGCTGTTTAGAATAGAGTCTTGCTCATTTGGCCAGAAAGAAACGAAAGCTCTTTACAAATTCCTCTGGATTCTGCATTTTCAGCTCTTCCTGATCAGTGTTTCGGCCTGCGCAGTTGTCTGCATTTCCTGCCGAAAATATGGGCAGTCAGACCAGTCTCCATATGGCCATTAGACCGGGCAGCTGTCGGCGGTCAGACCGCTAACCCTAGCGGTTCGACCGGCCATTGAACTACGGTCAGACCGGCTGAGGGGCAGCGGTCTGACCGGTTGATACCCAACGGTCTGACTGGCCGATACCCTGCGATCCGACCGGCCGATACCCTGCGATCTGACCGGCGGTATCCAGGCGGTCTGTCCGGCCCAGACTTGGTGGTCAGACCGACCTTCAGGCCCTTTTGAGCTCAGTTTGATATTTTCCTCTGTTCTCTCTGCTATTTTCTGTTGTTGTGCCTTAGTATGTTTGCCATGCTTCGTTTTCTGTTAGTTTGAATTTCCAGAGAGCATGAATTTCCTTCTTCATAATTTTCATAGCTATCATTGAGGAGATTCAACTGTGGATACTTGGGGGCATTTTTTAAGAGGCACCATTCACCCCCCTCTGTTGCCATTTCCGATCCTACACAATTATAACAGAAATCCACCTACCAATCTAATGCATAGGATTCACATTGAAGCTAAGAAAATTAGTGGGTGAGGTCCATCCCATAATTAGACTTGTGGTTGCACAATTTGTGTGTAGAAAAGAGAAGCATAAGATTCGGCACCTAATTAACTTAGGCGAGACCAACCACAAACCCAGAGCTCATGCAGTCCCTCCACAACTATTCAAGAAATAACATGTGCAATCCCCCACATGGATAATCCAAAAATGATACGTGCAATCTCTACACAATCAATCCAGAAATGACACATACAATCACTATACGGTCAATCTAACATGTACAATATCCCTACAATGGTATCGTACCAATTATTCGTCCGAGTCTCCTAGATGTAGGAACTGAGCATGAAGTAAGCACACGTACACAAACCACACCAGCGGCATAGACCAAATGTGTGCTCGTTCTGTGATGAAACGTTCATGACATCGCGAAGCATCTGATACAGATTGTCATCGTGCAACCTATCCGAATCCGAACAACAATCGACATCATCCGGCAGCATGTCATTCACTTTACCGGCGATGTCATCCGGCGGCATATCATTGACTTCGCTATGACTGGTCCAACATGTATAACCCTTTTTAAAACCCCTCCGAATCAAGTGCGCTTCAATCTACTCTCGGTTCTTAAACATCTTTAAATTCTCGCAGTCTGTGCATGGACAGTACATATATTCCACCCCCTTATTCAACATATCCTCCTGGCAGCTCTTGTAAAAGCAGACACCCCATTAATGTACTCTTCACTCACAAGGTTCGCGGCATACATCTAGCTTCGGTCCTACGTTATGCATATATATAACAACTTAGTATTAAAAATTAAATTACTTATTTATTACTACATATATACCACATGCATTGAGGCTTTGCTAGCTTAATTCATATTATAAACACAACAGCTATTTCCCTAGCGATCGACGAACCACTTATAACCAACAAATTTGGCAAATTTGGCCTCCCACATGACAGGAACTGATCATGTATGGTCAAGTAGATGCAAACCATCTTCAATAACACTCACCAAAACTTAGATCTAAATTGTAATGCAAAGAAAAATAAACTTCATTACTAACCATATCTAGGGTAACCAGAAACGTATGAATCTTCAAAGCTCTATGTCCTGCCTCCTCCCACCAAATTAACTGGCCTAAAACTGCCTAGCTTGCCTCCTGAGCGAAATGAAGACAGAGTGTAGCACCGGTTAGATCTGGATCGAAATGAAGACAGATGCGGTTCAGAGCAGCGCAATAAATGTGTAGCAGGATTAGCACAGACGATTTTTAATAAAAAACCATCTGTGGTAATTCTGAGATTATCACAGACGGTTTTTAATAAAAAACCGTCTGTGATATTCCAGTATCACAGACGATTCATCGGTAAGAACCATCTGCGATACTCGTTTTTTCCGACGCCAACAACACAGACGGTCTCCAAATTAAAACTGTCTGTGATTTGGTATCTACTAATAGTATTTGTGTAGTAGTGACACTACATGCATGCATGCCAAACTTACTAGAAATTGAAATGGTTGTGTATCATCTATCATGCGTGCAACCATTGACGCCTGCAATGCAATTAAGATAAAATTCCAAATGCCCAAAATAAAGCCTAATAATATGCTTACACATGAGCTTGCATGCACACCATGTCATCAGTTACAACAACCATCGTAGACCAAGTGCATTATTAGAGAGGCATGCAATACATGCACATCGTTGTCGAGATGCATGCATGCTATATATAGCTACCATTCACAGGGGCGGAACCATATATTGGTTCCCGGTGCCATAGGATACGGGGTCTAAAAACTTTTTTAGCAGGGATTAGCACTTTCATCCCATATGTGAACCCCTAGGCTAAATTTAGTGCACCAAGTTCTTTCCTTGAAACGCAATGAATGGAGCACTAGCAGCCCAAATTCTCAGTAGCTAACAGCAGTTCATGAGAAGTCTCCGCTTCCATCAGTCCATGAGGCAACTACAGCAGGCTGAGCCAGCCCTTGAGCCAGCGTAAGAGGGAGGAGCGCAACAGGCTACGACATCCATTTGATGATCCCAAGCATTTAATCTTGCAGCAACCCTCGACGCTTGTTCACCTCGCATGGTCAATCAAGAGATGTGCACCACATCCTCCACACAGCTGCACCCAGCTAGGCAGAGACCAATCACTGGAGAATGGGAGAAATCGGTGCCATCGGCCGCCCTCGCCTACCATCTCATCGTAGCGTTGCCTGGTCCGTATTGTCTCACGCCCTTGCCGACCAAAGGAATCTTAGGTCCTCCCGATCAATATATTCTTTGCTCTAAATTTCTCTCAATTTTTCCAATTTGTGAGTTTGGGTTTCAATGTGATGATTATTGATTGATTCTTGTCGAATTGTAGGGTTAAGACTTAGGGTTTTAATTTTGATCTTTGGAATACCAGTCTAGCTCATTATAAATCAGGGCAAAATTGGGGTATTTGACGCAATGTCAAGTAAGTAAGCCAGTGCACATATTTTCTATTATATTATTTTTTATCTATTGTACATATAAATATTTAATTGACTTTTCAATTAATTGGTGATAATCTCATGAATGATATACTTATTTTCTATGTGGAAAAATAAGAATTGACGAAAATTACTAATTTTGTTATGGCTCAGCGCATTATGAACTTGAAAGAACGTAAATACTAAAAGATAATGCATTAACTTACATTTCATTATTCTACTATTTTTTACTTGAAAACTTTAAGTAATTTTGTTCTCTTTTAATAGGCCATTGAGGTTGAGTAATGTATTTTATCAATGCCATCTTGCTTTTGTTTGTGGTTTTGCTCTTAGTTTCTTTAGTTTGCTGCAACTAATTAATATTATTATTAGGCTTTTTTTTTGTAAGTATTTTGATCACTATTTTTTTATCATTATACGCTGTTGTCAGTTATGTTAAAGTATTGATGTTAAAAATTACCGAACACATTACTATTTAGTATAATATTACTTAAAAATTATATATGTTAGTGAATATCGGTCATGTTTATTCTAGTTTCGCCCCTGACAACCCAAGGGCGGTTGCCGGGGCTCGGAGTACACCTTACTCCCATGCTGTTTGAGTCATAGGTGCACGATGAATGCCCGACGTACATGGCATCCGAAAGCATGACGACGGTGCCTGACGGCGACGTACGCCTCTCGGCAAGCCAGCGATCAGCAGAGCCGCTTCGCGGCAGTTGCACCTTTCCCGCCGCAGCCACGGCCTGCATGGCCGAGGAGACCAGGATCGCCGCCGCGAAGACCAGCGCAACAACGCTAATTAACCCTGAGCTTGCCAGCCATCGATCGATCAGCAGTACAATTTAATGTATGCAATTAACAACATAGGTAGGTAGGTAAACAGGCGGTGAACTATTGTACCACAAGAGGGGAAGACTATTAACGAGTGTGAGAAGAGATGTGAGCTAACAAGTAAAGTTGTGTTGCGTGGTGCAATGCACAACGCCTGCGCACCGCTTCACGTAGGATATATATCTGACGTCCGGTAAGAAAAGGAGGGTCGATCCAACACGGTTTTGGAATACCAGTCGAGTGTAACTAGCTAGTACACTACTCGGTAAATCCGCGAAAATGCATATATGTGCGTACGTATAGGCCGAATTAACACTATAAATTAAAGGTTTACCTACTCCATCGTCATTCCGACGTCATTTAGGTGACGCCATGGATCTCTCCTAGCCCGGTATGACCGCTTCTGGCTAGTATGGCCACGGTCCTAATGCTCATCATACCGTCGATCAACAACAGAAATAACTAAAAAATTTGCAAATTCTTAAAAACCAAAATCAAACTTCACAAACTCTCTGAACCAAAACTCAATTACTCATCACAATTATGGTGTAATCTCTACATGGTCTCACTTATTCTATACCAATGCAAAAGGAGGGAGAAAAGAAATTTAATTTAGTTGACACGAACAGCAGTAGATGACGCATCATATACAGAAAATTAAGACTAACTACTACAAAATGATCGAGCAATCACTCTGCTTCGCCACCAATAAGCTAAGGCAAATTGAAGCCAAGTGCGCTCGCTTTCTAAAGCTATGATTAAACTATAAGCATATAAATTTTCCGAGAACAGTAGGAGCATATATTATGACTTTGGAGGGAAAATACTACTTCACCACCAATAAGTTAAGGCAAATTGAAGCCAAGTGCGCTCGCTTTGTAAAGCTAAGATTAAACTATATGCATACAAATTTTCCGAGAACACTAGGAGCATATATTATGACTTTGGAGGGAAAATTTATGAAGGATCATGTGATAAGGTCCAGTATAATGTTGTGAAGAACCATTGCAAGTTTTCTAAAATGGTTATTTGATTTTACAAGTATTGCATTTTGTCAGGATCATTTTCTAAGTTTTTTCTGGACAAACGGTATGACCGTCGGCGTGTGTCGGTCATATCACTGTGCAGTAGTTCCGTAGCATGGTGCTGATTATACCGCTATGTAGTAGTACCGTAATGTGTGTCAGTCATACCGCTAGGTGATAGTTTTGATTTTTACTTGGCGATAGCTATTTTCTAGAAAGGTCCAATTGCGAGGTGTGAGGTGCGGTAGTACCGGCCTTGATGGGCAGTACTATTGACCGAGTTAGAAATTTGAGGATTTTGGAAAATTGATTCATGGATTGAGTTGAATTGATCTAGGTCAGTGCATTAATGTTGCATGAAGCATGTTTTGACTAACGTGGATCAAGTTGTAAAGAATTTATGTCCAAAAATAATTTCTTTGTCTTTGGATATGTAGGATCGCTTGAAGTTAACCATGGTCAACTACAAGGATTGAGGCTATGCCCAAGGAGGAGCCGAGACCTAGAATGATCAAGGATGTGGGCTGAGTCACTGAGCTCAAGAATTGCACAAGAAAGGCAGGAAGTATTGAAGAGAAGTTCGAACTGTAGGTTTACACCATGTGGCTTGATCGGTCCAAATGAGGTGTAGTCAGTTGGAACCAGAACAGGAGAGACTTGCCAATATGTGGTAAGCCAGTGGTGTACCTATATATGGCAAGCATGACGATTGTTTGCAATGAAAGATAAAGACCAGATTAAGAAAGTGTATTTTGGTAGTTTGGCCAAAATACCGAAAATTACTTTGGATCAAAATCACGGTGCTTGAGAAGTGCTTGGGAGAGTGGTTTAGGTCAAGGAAAAGTTGGTTTGATCAAGATGGATTATGGCTAAGGACTTAGCGGATTCGGACTTATGCGATTTGAAAAGCATGTATAAGTGTGATGTGTGAGTTAAAACCCGTGTGTGTGGTGTAATCAGATTTGTTCCATTATGCTAAAAGGGTTAGATATGGCTGGCTAGCCCATCTATTTAAGGGGTTGGGATGGAGACTTGTTGTTAACTATCCAACCTATCTCTCTTGTGCACTCTTATTTTTGGGTTAGGGTTTCAGAGTTAAGTTCTTGTTATGCTCTCTATCCTCTAAGATAGAGTGGTTATAAACTTTTCTCCTCAAGCAGCAATAGAATCAATTTTTTATCATCTTTATGGTTATCCCTTGTGATTGATTGATTTGCTCTTGTTTTCGTTGGTTTTTTATCTTCTCTCTTTCCTTTTCTTAATCTTGTTGTGTCAAGGATATATAAATGATGAAGATATCCTATAGAAAGCTATCTCCACCAATATAGGTACTTTGATAGCAAGTTCATCAAGAAACCCCATTTTTGCATATTTTTGATATTTTAAGTGATTTCATGATTTAAAGGTTTTTGGTTTGATTTCTTCAGTGTTCTTGCTTGCTGTGACATATGTTTCCATATCTAAAGCCACCTTGGCCATCCTCTTCCCACAAGCAAATCATATTTACCTATTTAGGTTTTTGCCCTTTTTAGTGCACTTCTTCTACAAATGCTTAAAGGTCAGAACTTTGGCAATGATTCACTTAATCGTTGATTGGAATAATTTATGACATCCTAGAGAAGGTGCATGTCAAGTTTTAAGTGATTTGGATCAACGGATCACAAGTTCCATCGATTTTAGTTTTTGAAATTACGCTGATTTTACTATTGCTGCGATGATTTTACTGTAGCAATGGTACTATCTAGTACTATAGCAGTACTTACAGTGGTACTATAGTTGTACTACCAAACTTACTATTCATCCCTCGAACTTTTAGCTTCTTGATTTGCTAGGCTATGTGTTGGCTTTCAATCCTAATCTTCTTAACTTTGTAACTATTGGAGTGAAGGATTGGTGAATACTTGGGGGAAAATTTTAAAACACCATTCACCCCCCTCTTTTTTGCCATATTTGCTCCCACAAGTGGTATTAGAGTTCGGTTAGCTCACCTCGTAGATCTTAACCGATCTTAGAAATCATGGCATCGGACAAGTATTCTACCAAGCCACCCATGTTCGATGGAGTCAATTTTTCCTATTGGAAGGCTCGCATGCATGCCTACATTGAGGCTCAAGGGCATGTAATTTGGCTCAAAGTCACGAATCCTTATGCGTTGTTGGCCAATTATGATGTGGTCTCTCCCGATGTGGAGGCAAATAGTAAGACATGCAACTTCTTGATTCAAGGGCTTAGTTAATCTGAATTTAAGCGTATTGCTCACTTGAGGTCTGCTCACGAGATTTGGAAGATTCTCACTGATTACCATGAGGGCTCTACAGCGACCAAGAAAGTGAGACAGAACCAACTCAAGAAAGAGTACTCAAAGATTGAGCAAAGGCCTAGTGAATCTTTAGATGAGTTATGGGCAAGGTTTTCAAAGATTATCCATAATTTGTGTGTTGTTGGCCTTATGTTTTCTGAGTCTGAGAATGCACGCCAGCTCTTGGGTGCTCTTGATGTGAGAGTTTGGGGGATAAAGATCACTTACATCAATGACAACACTATCATGAGTAAGCTTACCATGGATAAGCTCTACTCGAGGTTGAAGATGTACGAGATTAACTTCATCTCACATCTCCCCATAACAGAGTCGATGGCATTTACTTATTGATCCTTCTCATAGTAGCTCTTCTGATTCTTTGGATTTTGGCTCATCTAGATTTTCCTTGTCATCTTTGCACTCCTTGAGGGATGAGTAGATAGAGAAGCTACCCGAGAATGATTTAGCCCTGCTATCCATAAAATTCACGAGAGCCTACAACAAAGTGAGGAAAAAGAGGAGTGGTGACCTTGTTACTTGCTTTGAGTATGGTGAGCCAAACTACATTTCGGTCAAGTACCCCAAGCTGAAGAGCAAGGAGGAAAAGGACCTTCGTAATCATCTACAAGCTTGTGATGCAAAGACAAAGAAGCCCAACTATCACATGTTCATCAATCGGGTCCTTGCCTCTGTTGAGAACGTTGACATAAGTGATGTGGATTTGGGGACTGAGGACGACGAGGATGACTCCCATGTTAAGAAGAAGGCCCAGGACTTCACCAACATGTGTTTCATGGCCAAGGGTAGCAACGACATCGACTTCTCTGATGACGACGAGCCCTACAGTGACCCCCAATGAGGTAAACCCCTCCTCCAAAGAAATAAAATGTGATCTTGTTGCTACTGAATAACAACTAAAGAAGCAAGCTAAAATGATCAGAAATCAAGACATTATGATTGACAATTTGAATCTAGAAATTGTTAGGCCCAAATCTATTAATGCTGATGATAATTGTGAATCTTACTTGTGCTTGCATGATAAATTGTTAAATCTAAAATTTGCTCATTCCTTTATTGTTGATCAACTTAAGAATACTCTAGATGAATTAGAATCTCTCATATCTAATTATGTTCATGTTTGCTTAGATGCTATTGCTTTAGATATTATTCATGTACATGATATTCCTTCTTCATGTTCAAACTTCCTTTACTTGAGATAAAATTAGATAGTGCTCTTAAGGAATTGCATAAGTATAATCTTAATCATACTTTCTCTCATTGTGTGGATAGAAAAATCAAAATGAAAGAAATGACTAAAATGGTTATTCATTCTAGGATTGCATCATGTGAAAATTGTCCTAGGCTCACAATTGAGATAGATGCTCTTAACAAGACTCTTGAGGAGAAAGCTAAAACTGAAAAGTCCATAGCCATGACTGCATCTAAAAAGGTGATTGGTTCTATTTCTTGTGTGTTTTATGCTGAGATTGAGAGTGATTTACATAAAATGCATGAGGCATTTTGTGTCAAATACAAGAAGCGGTTGGCTAGGGTTATAAACTGTCCTTGTGTGTCTCGTGAGGATCTGGAGCTTGAGGTAACTAAGTCAAATGAGTGTGTTACATGTGAGAACCTACCCAAAGAAAATAATTACCTCAAAAAGACTCTTGAGAGATTTTCTAGTGGGAAGAAGAATCTCAACATGATCTTAGACCAAATCTAAGGCGAGTGTGAAGAAGAGAGGTTTATGATTCAACTTATTAGAGAATTCCAAGAACCATTCACCTAAGGTTGTGAGGGTTGTTGAGGGTAGCAAGTTTGAGGTGAAACCTCCTGAGCCATCTAAGACTATCTTTACATCTGCAGGTTTTGCCCAAACTCTTTCTAACAAGACAGGTGCTTCTTTCTCATCAGGTCAGACCCCTCAAAATGTAAGTCCATTGCACCTTCTACAAAAAAAATGGCCACATTGTTGAGTTATGCTTCCGTAGAGCTAAGGTTGAGAGCAAGGAGAGAGTGCATGCTTTGAGGTCCATTAGAGAAGTTTCTTCACCCATGAGTGTCTCTAGAGCCAAGTAGCCTATTTTTCCTTTTAGATATAGGCCTAAGTTTGTAGATGACTTTTTTACTCCTTTTGTGGTTCTAGGCAGCGTTTTAGGTTAGGATATCGTGAAAGTAGACCACTGGTAACATCTAGACAAGGGGAGTATCAACCTTTTGGTAGGCCAATTTGGAGAGGTCTAGGCAGTTGAAGTGTGTATTCTCATGATTTTCATGCTAACCTTTTCATTCCTGCTTCTACTATTGTTCCTAAACATCGTGTGGCTCAATACTGGATTTCCCAGCCTCTTACCACTAACCCAGTATTGAGGCACATATGTTTCCTTCTTATTCTCTGTAGGTCCAGCGTATGCGATAGGAGGGCATGTGCTTGTTGACTCCGGGTGTTCTCGAAATATGACTAGAGATTCTAGATGGTTCTTCTCCCTCACATGTGCATCTGATAATGAGTTGATCACGTTTGGTGATGCATCTATGGGGACCGTGATAGCCAAGGGCATTGTGCACGTCAACAACAACTTCATGTTCAAGGACGTGCCTTTGGTAAGTAAGCTGAGGTATAATCTACTATCTATCTCCCAGCTTCTTGATGAGGATCTATAAGTGAGGTTTAAGAGTGGTGAGTGTAGAGTTCTAGACTCCTTGGGTGAGTATATCTTTGGGATCTCTAGGTTTAAGAGGATCTTTAGTGCTGATTTCAGTATTGCTTCTAACTCTAGCCCTAGGTGTCTTATGGCTTCTGATTCTCATGACTTAGTGTTGTGGCATTGTAGGCTTGGACACATAGATTTCGACCTCTTGACTAGAGTTAGTAGCAAAAACTAATTAAAGGACCGCCTAGGCTTAAGAGTGTTAGAGACCTAGTGTGCACACCCTGTAGACATGGTAAGATGGTTTTTGCTTTTTCACTTAGACGTAGTTGGTCCTTCTAGAGTCCAGTCTATAGGAGGAAAGTGGTATGTGCTTGTCATTGTAGATGATTACTCAGGTTTCTTGGGTGAATTTTCTGGTTTCTAAGAATGAGACCTTTGGCTGCTTTAGAGAGTTGGCCCTTAGACTAATAGTTGACCTATTAAGAGCCATTAGGAGTGACAATGGCATAGAATCCAAGAACTTGTCCTTTGTCACTTTCTGCACTAAGAGAGGATTAGAGCACCAATTCTCCTCACCTAGAATTCCCCAGTAGAATGGAGTTGTGAAAAGAAAGAACATAACCCTTGTAGAGATAGTTAGGTCCATGTTAGATGAGCACAGCACCCCCAGGAGGTTTTGGGCTGAGGCAATCTCTTCCGCTTGCTATGTGTCCAATAGAATTTTCTTGAGATCAACCATAGGCAAGACTTCTTTTGAGCTCAGATTTGGTCATATGCCTAATGTCTCTCATTTTAAAATATTTGGTTGCAAGTGCTTCATTCTTAAACATGGCAACTTAGATAAATTTGAATCTAGGTGTTATGATGGCATGTTTCTTGGATATCCTACTCATTCACATGGCTATCGTGTATTTAATTTGGATGCTAACAAAATCATTAAGACTTGTGAAGTCATATTTGATGACGCTAGTGCTGGTACCATACTCAACGGTGCAGGTACTTAGGTGTACGGTGATAGAGAACATCTTCATCAACGATGACTCTGACATAGAGGACGAGGAACCAATATATGCTCTAGTCACTCTTGAGTTGGTTGGAGAGCCTACTTCTACTTCTCCAGCTTCAGCAAAGCAGCCTCCTTCCACTTTCATCGGTGCTTCGAGTGGCTATACTCCTACCTACACAACCCATGAGATAGAGGCCATGTCTGCATTAGGACCTCCTCTTCATATTCAGCAACAACAACCTCTAGAGTAGATGATTGGGGATCTCCATGAGCGAGTTTCTTGCTCCAGGTTTATCTCTCCAGATTCTCATGCATATTCTACTTTTGTTGTGTCTTTTGAATCCCAAGATGTCACCCATATTTTATCTGATTCCTCTAGGGTCAATGCCATGCATGAAGAGCCTGAACTTTGAAAAAAAGCCAAGTCTAGACCTTAGCTGAATCTCCACCTAATCATAAAGTAATTGGAACAAAATGGGTTTTTAAAATAAGCAAAGTGAGGATGGGTTGGTAGTTTGTAACAAGGTTAGGCATGTAGCTCAAGGTTATTCCCAGGTAGATGGTCTAAACTTTGATGAGACCTTTGCACCTTGTAGCTAGATTAAAAGCCATTCACATATTGCTAGCATTCGCAGCGTCTAAGGGCTTCAAGCTTTTTCAAATGGATGTAAAGAGTGCTTTCCTTAATGGTTTTATGGAAGAAGAGATCTATGTGAAGTAACGTCCTGATTTTGAAAATCTCAAATTCCCAAACCATGTTTATATAGATTGATGCAAACCGCTAGAGTTTGGTATGATAAGCTTAAGAGTTTCTTACTTACGAATGATTTCAAAATAGGAATAGTAGATAAAACCTTGTTCACTCTTAGGCATGGCAGTGACTTCTTACTTGTTCAGATTTATGTGAATGATATCATATTCGGTGGTTCTTCTCATACTTTGGTATCCATATTTTCAAATTCTATGAGCAGGAAATTCGAAATGAGTATGATATGTGAGCTAACTTTCTTCCTTGGTCTCCAAATCAAGCAACTGAAAGAAGAGATCTTCATTCATCAAAGCAAGTACACAAAGAACCTTTTTGGGTGCTTTGACATGGAAAGCAACAAACCAATGTCTACTCTCATTGCCACTTCTACCGTGCTGGATCCTGATAGCATGATTGGCTCTCTCCTCTACCTCACGGCGTAGAGGCCAAACATACAATTTGTTGTGTATTTGTGTGCTCAATTCCAGTCTTCCCCTTGTGTCTCTCATCGTCGAGCAGTGCATTGCATCTTTAGGTACCTTTAGCACACTCTTGATTTTGGACTTTGGTATTTTTTTCTGATTCTACTTTCTCCATCCAGGCTTTTTCTGATGTTGATTCTGTGGGTTGTAGAGTGGATAGGAATAATACTTTTGCCACTTGTCAATTCCTAGGTACATCTCTTATCTCTTGGTTATCTAGGAAGTAGTCCTCTGTTGCACAATCCGCTATTGAGGCGGAGTATGTAGCTGCTGCTAGTAGTTATTCTCAGGTTCTCTAGATCTTATCTACCCTATGGGACTATGGGTTGGCCTTAGATAGTGTTTTACTCTTCTGTGACAACACTAGCGCCATAAACATTGCAAAAAAAAACCCAGTGCAACACTCTAGGACTAAGTACATTGATATTAGATATCATTTTCTTGTAGACCATGTAGAGAGGAATGACGTTGTGCTTCACTTTGTAGAGTCCAAACAACAGGTTATTAGTCCTTTTGTCCTGTTTTGGGAGTGGGGGAGTTTGACTCTTTTGCATCCAATGTACGATGTCATGTTTTAAATTCAGTAGCTTGCATTGGAATATAAATACATGGAGCTTTGACTATTATCCATATGTGATGTAATATCTTACTTTACATCTTACCATATCTTATGCTAGTTTGCAAGATTTATCATGTTCTTTTATGTGTAGCTTAGTTTTTGCCAAGCTAGCTTTATTAAATGTGAGAAACTTGAATTAGATCATGTTTTGTTGGATCTTATTACTAGTTTTGTTCTAGTGATTCTCTTATGACTCATGCCATGTCAAATAGGCTAAGTTGAGTCTTAGTCTTAAACCTAAATTGAGCTTTATATTGAGCTATGCTAGTTTCTTGTTGAAATATGAGTTAGTATTAGTTCTTTATTCTCGAACTATGTTAAGAAATTGCAAAATTGCAAAAAACTGATCTCACTAATTCTTTCTTATGAGACGGCTTGCTATTTTACTAGGCATGAACTCAGGGGGAGTTTTGGATGACCTAGACCACTCTCTTAAGTTTATTACTTGGGACAGTCGTAGCATGGCTTGGGATCTAGCACATGGGTAAGAAAACAAAAATGATAAAAAAATGGCTAAAACTTAGAAGGCAGTTGTGGATGGCTCCTATTTCAGGACTTTCTTTACTAAGATAAAAATAAAAATGAATTTCAGAAAGTGCTAAATATGCTTAATTCTAAGTACTTGAATAAAACGATTCAATATTGAACTTATAGCACTCTAAATTGACTTAATTGAAACTTCTTGGTTTCATTTAGTTTATCAACATGGCTTGACTCATTTTTGGATACCAGTAACTAAACTATGATCTTGAGCAACTCAACATGCTAAAAATCCATTTACATTCGATTATTTCTCACAGGTTTTAGTTTTGCTATATATGGTTTGCCATAATCTAGATAGCTCTTTCACATAATATGGCTTGGTGTAATTCTTGTAGAGTCACTATGGATAATTTTCATGGCTAAAATGCAGTTACTTTATTTCATTCATCCTCTCTCTTCTTCCATACATCTTGATCACTCCATTGTCAAAGTGGGACAAAGATTGGTAAAAATGCATATCTAGAGCATGATTTAGAGTTTTTGGGCAAAATCTTTCTAAGTTGGAGCTTTAATGTTTTCCTATTATTCTATTGATCATTTGATCTCTTTTCACCATGGACAAGGTCAAATAGAACATTTCTTCTTTCATATGGACCAAGAGTGGGATTTCCCAAGTTACTTGGTGAATTTGAAGCTTTTTGTGGAAAACAAGCCATTTTCAGTAGGTTCACCCTATTTCTGTCATATATGGTCATTTTCAGTTTTTGCATTCCTCCTGTGACCATTTTGAGCCTCTCCTTGCAAAATTCTCTTTCTATGTCTAAAACCACCTCCTATTTGCATTTTTAAAGAATTGCAATGGGTTTGTCAAGTAAGAGATTGAAGGACCATATGAGAAAGTTTAGGATAATATTGTCATAAACCATTGCAAGTTTTGTGAAGTGGTTGTTTGATGTTACAAAGATTGCATTTTATCTAGATCATTTTCTGATTTTGTTTATGGAAAAACGGTATGATAGCCGACATGGTGTCGGTCATACTATAGACCGCAGTGTGGTGCCAGTCATACCGCTGTGCGGTAGTACTGTAGTGTGTGTGTGTGTTGGTCATACCGCTGAGTAGTAATTTTCATTTTTACTTAGCGATAGCTATTTTTTAGAGAGGTCCGGTTGCGAGGTGTGATATGTTAGGTACCGAGGTGATCGGGAGGAAGAAGAACGCAGGTGATAGGGGTGAGACGCCAGGGCAAGGAGAAGAAGGATTTGGGGAAGAAATACTTGTAGTATTGCTTGTCTATTTGTTACAATCCTCAAACCCTTTTTATAAGAGAGCCGAGTCTAAATCAACACAGTTGGAATTAGAAACTATTCCTTAATTGAAACCAACATGTAAACTATTCTTTCTATCTTGAAGCTTCCCATATTTGAATTTGGACATGTTTCGGTGATGGTTCTGGAGTCTAACTAAACTATCCGTATCATTTCCCCCATCCTTTCGAAATAGCTCATCAGCGAGCTTATAATCAAGGAATTCCTTGTTGAAATCATCGCGCTTCACCCAAGTTTCATCCAGTTCATTCATGGAATCAGACTGCCACTGTACCCACAACTCCCACACACCGCGATTAAGTATGGCACTGAGCATGCATGCCGACTAAAGCTGTACATGATCACGATGAAGGGAAGGCAATGCCGGCATTTTTTCGGAGGGTTTCCACGAATGGTTTGAGAGTGGAGACGTGGAAGACATTATGAATTCCTGACTATAAAGAAGTCGCCAGACAATATGCAACTAGACCGACTACAGAGAGCACCTTGTAAGGGCCAAAAAAGCGTGGGCACAACTTGGTATTCAGAACTGGAGCAATGGAAGAAAGTTGATGTTGATGTAACCTCAACCAGACCCAATCTCCTTTCACAAATTGGAGTTCCCACCACTTGGTATCTGCTAAGCTTTTTACATGCTATTGAGCTTGAAGCAACCTCAAATGAATTTCCTAGACGAACTCATCCCATTCGGATAACAACTTTTGGACATCAGGAAGTGCTGCTGAGTCTCCTTCATGCCGTATCAATGTAGGAGGCTGGTGCCCATAAACCACATCGAAAGAAGTGGCCTTGAGAGCAAAGTGATACGATGTGTTGTAGCAAAATTCAGCCCAAGCCAGCCACTAATGCCAACTCCACACCCTATCTCCACATAAGCAATGAATGTACATCTCGATTGACCTATTAACGACCTCAGTTTGTCTATCAGATTGCGGATGATAAGCGGTACCCATGTGCAGCTTCACTCTAGCCAAACGGAAGAGGTCTTTCCAAAAAAACACACATAAAGATTTTGTCGCAATCATTAACAATAGACTCAGGGAACCCATGTAGACACACAATTTTGTCGAATAATACCTGGGCCACTGAATGAGCCATAAAAGGATGACTTAAAGTGAGAAAGTGAGCGTGTTTGGAGAATCTGTTGACCACTATTAGAATGACAGATTTATGAGCAACTTGGGGGGCAATCTTTCGATAAAATCCATGCTAATATCAGCCCAAATGTGATGAGGCACCAGCAAGGGCTGAAGTAAGCTAGCTGGGTGCAACTGCTCAGACTTATACTTTTGGCATGTGACACAGGTGTGAACAAAGGACTACAACAATCATCGATCTCCTGGTATGTAGAAACTAGACTAAAGACGATGCCAAGTCTAGGTAATTCCCTAATGGCCGGCAGAGTGAGCCATCAAAAAGAGATGTTGGACACCCAAGAAATTGGCAAGAATAAAGATTCAGTGATAGAAAAGCAAAAGGCCATCCACAAAATCACATTCAGCGCGATAGTGTGCCTACACTCCATCAGTATATTTGCTGTTCCAAGACACATGAGTTTTGAGTTGGCACCGCAGGTCATCGTAATGAGCAAAATTAGCTGCCGAGAGGGCATGCAGAGAGCTATCCTCATGTTGACACGGGAGTGCATCAGCCATAATGTTTTCTTTGCTGGGTTTGTACTCCACGGTAAAGTCATATATGAGGAGTTTAGTAATCGACCTATGTTGTGGTATCGTTGTCAAGCGTTGATCCAATAGATGTTTCAAGCTATAGTGATCTGTCCAGTGACAGGTAGCATAAACAAGGCCAATGAGTTCATGTTTGTAAGCGGGAAATTGGACTTGATGTGTCACAATAGCTTTGCTGAAAAAAGCAATGGGGCAACCTCCCTGGTGCAATGCTACCCCATAACATGTACCGATTTTGTCACAATCACTAATGAAGTCTTTGGAGAAATCTGGAAGCTATAGGATGGGTGTAGCAGTGATGATCCACTTCAATGCATCAAAGGCAGTTGTGGTATCCTCCGTCTAGTGGAACCCTTCCTTGCAGAGAAATTTGGTTAGAGGAGACACAATATAGTCGATGTCTTGTATAAGTTTGCAATAATATCCAGCAAGTCCCAAGAATCCATGCAAGCTTCGGACATTACGGGGGTGCGGCCAATCCCTGCACTACCAACACCTTCGCCTGATCCATGGCCACATCGGCGGAGGAGATGACATGTCCCATATAGGATGTAGAGAGCTTTCCTCGAACTTCGGCAAGTTTCTCAAGATCATATGCACATGAGTCGAATTCTATACCCTGTCGCTAGGAGTGTTAAAGTCATTAGCATATATATACATATATAGAAATTGATAATCACAGAATAAATATTGGTACGTTGACAAACCTCTGGATCTTTGGGCTTAGTGTCCATGATTTTCTGCATATGTCCGCAAACATAGAATCCACATTTGGTTGGATATCACGTGAATCCACTTTGGTGGTTTGGCTTCCTGTTGGACCTCTGCATGTACCAGGAATGCAAAGTCCTGCAAATCAATCCAAGGCTAGATAATTGTGATTTGGGAACCAACGACACTCTAAGCTTGAACTTCCAGGGACCGGGAGGCACCTTCATATTCTTCCGTTGGGCCTTAGTGTCTCGCTTGCAATATATCATCGTCGTCATCTCCACAGGAGCTAATATGGTGGGCTTCTGAAGTGTAGCTTAAGGTGGAATCATAGAGGGTTCTATTAGAGAGGGATGGTCGTATATAGATCGCGACACGAAAGGGCCCAGGGCGATGTGCCTCTTTGACCACTAGATGAATGTGTGGACGACATCTCTTAGTGTCATGATCTCATAGTTTGGGGGCTTCTCAAGGGGGCGGCCTTGAAAATATCATTAATCATGTCCACCTTCACAAAACTGGTCCCTAGATAGGCACCATGCACCAGCATCCCTGGTAGGCATGGATATGCCATCCCTCGCCCAGCGTCAACGGGAATGGAGCCAACAACCTAACTTTGAGAATGCACAGTGTGGGCTTATACATAATGATACACGATGAGTTAAGACGTTCACCATGTCTATCTATGTAGCATTCTAAAGAGGCAAATTACCTGGATGTCATCGATAGGTAAGTGGGCATCACTATGTTCAGAAATTGGCATGGATGCGTAACTACTCCGACATTGATGGGGATTAGGTACCACAATAACTGGGGTGGCTTGCTAGTGGTTGTGTACTTCTCTCAGTTCTTTCCTCAATGAATCTATCGCTCCTCAAAGTGAGAAAGTTATCTCCAAAAGTTTTGCATCAAAGTCCTGTTTCATACATTCCTCACACTGGGCCTTGCATCTCTTCCTACTCCTATATGCCTTGGAGTCATTTGGGAATCCGTGCCTCCAAGGTACATAAACCCCAAGCCTCGCATGCAACCTGGGTGCTCCTTGTTTGCCAAGGCCGTGGATAGTATATCCCTCTCCCTGCCTGCTTCAAAAGAGCTTTGGGAAGATTTAGTAGTCAATGCTTAATGTAAGAGGCAATCATGTTATTTTAAAACCCATGAAGTTATGGGTCTATTAACAGCTAGATAGCTTAGCATATCTTTCAGGTGTTGGGCCACTTTCTCGTCTATGGAGTTTTTGAAAGAGGAGACATCCGAAGATGTGGTCGATGACCTCGCTCTTAACCAGTTTTGGGCGTGCTTGTTGTGATCACAAAAAATTGTGGGGAGGCATCCGATCAGGTTGTGACCTCGCCCTGCATCTGCCATTGCGGGGTTTTACTTGTGTACCCAGCGGTGCCGAGTCTATGGGGTTGTGTGTTTTATGCCTAGAGAGCCTTGTGCGCCAAACTTTGCTATTGAAATTTAGTCATCATCTTCATCTGCACAAAGGCCTCCAATATTTCTAGTGACAAGAAAGGATGCCTCGTGAAGGGTGTGCGATCCTTGGTTACATACTGCGTGACAAGCATACTCTTAAAGGACTTCCACACTTTGCCCATCATGAGGAGCGCGTGCTATCACATGAGTCCTTGGACTTCTATTGGGATCTTGAACAACTCTGTTATTTCCACCCACAGCTCTTTTTTCTGATCCTTTATCAAATTTTTCTAGCTTGTTGAGGTGATGAGGACCTATTGCCTTCCAATTATTCCGCAGGTAGTCTAGAATGTTGCCGCTGCTTTCTTTGGTTGTAGAGAAACACCATCCAGAGAGACCTTCGTGATGGTCATTCGATCCTCTGGCCTTTTTGATACTTCTCTACCACGCTTAGTTACCCTGGTCTTTAGAGCGTTAGACCCATTCGATGACATCGATGGCGACGATGATGATTATGCAGACGTCATCTCTTTTACAAGGAAAGTAATTACAGCGCGCTATCTTATACGTAAAACAACCTTTGGTTGCTATTTTAGTGATTATTATTGCTCTCAAAGGTAGAGTTGCTGAAGATTAATTTTGGCCTTCTTGATACTTTGTCTATACTCTTTCAAGAATTAAGAAATGACAACTAAAGTTTAGAATTTGAGCTCTTAAAATTATGCATTAGTGAAAATTCATAGAAATCTGCCAACACTCAAGGAATCAATTTACTGTGAATTAATAGTACAACACCAAAAAACTGATTCTCAAATTAACAGTACTCCTACCAACCATGGAAACTTGATCAACATATAATAAATAAGATCATCGAACCTTAAAGACAGCAAGATCTTCTACGAATATGCTAAGAACAAGCTAGATAGTACTAAACTATTACAAGCCACTCGACTAAAAGGAACCAGTACAGCTAACAACACTGCTAGCAAATGACAGCAATAAGCACCACTAGAAAGAGCCCAAATCTAAACTAGTTTATCATCTCAATTTTAGTAATATACAACTATCATCATTGAGCATTAAACCATGCCCACAAACATTTACATCAAAGTCTAATGCAAACCATTTGATGTAGTAGCAATAGGTAGGGACGAGAGAATGTCCAAACTCACCATGATCTACCTCCTAAAAGAAGTTGTATTTGGGATCCATACCTTTGGGATGAGAGGCGATGTCGGGAGGGAGAGGCGGCATCAGAAGGAGAGGCGGCGTCAGGAGAAGAGGTGGCATCGGGAAGGAGAGACAGAGAGGGGAGGAGTGGGGGCGGGGAAGGAGAGGTGGCGAGTGAGGAGTGAGAGCTCAAAACCTAGCAGGGGCAGAGACGGAGTGGTGCGCAAGTATGGAGTGAGAGTGTAAACCCTAACAGGGGCCATATTTATGGAAGAACTATCGTAGATGGTTCTATTAAAGAACCCTCTGTGGTAATAATATCACAGACGGTTACTTAATGGAACCATCTGTGATATTGGAATATCACATATGGTTCTATTATGGAACCATTTGTGATATGATACGTATCACAGATGGTCCTATTATGGAACTGCCTGTGATGTGCTACGTATTATAGACGTTTCTATTATAGAACCACTGCTACAAAAGAGGCTATACTGGACGGCTACATCACAGACGGTTCATACAGAACTGTCTGTGATTAAACTGTCAAAGACGGTTTATACTAGCAACCGTCTGTGATATTTTCACAGACGATTATTAACACAAACTGTCTGTGATAATTGAGACATCACAGACGGTTCGTATTAAGAACTGTCTGTGAACTTTCACAGACAGTTATTAATACAAACTGTCTGTGATAATCTAGACGGTTTGTGTTAATAACCGTCTGTGATGATTACATGTCACCGGTAATTGGCATATATCCATTCTCTCCACATTGAATGGCAGGCAGCAGTTCCTCCTACGGCTCGGCCCTTATTAATAACCCCATCTACCTTTCCACCGGTACTAGTCACGCGTGAGTTCATCGACTAGCTAGCTTCCTGCATGCATCTCCCCTCCGTTGTGAGCTGGCACCTCCATCGCGGCACGGCGGGAGCCTGGACAACACACTCTTGCCGTAAGTGTCATAAGTGTGTCTTGTTCAGACTCACCGTCGTGCCATGAAGGGTTCGTTAGCTTTTATCCTGTAATAGATCTGAATGTGTTGTTGTGCTTGCGTCTGTATTTGCTTGTTTTCAAAGACCATGGGACATTATTTAATTTCTTGAGGCTAGCCAAAAAAACTGAAAAAATTTGACGTATAGAGTGATCTATCACAGACGGTTTGTAGTATAAAACGTTTGTGAAGGTCTATCACAGACGGTTCTATTTACGAACTATCTATGATAAGCACAATCACAGACAGTTATTAACATGAACCGTCTGTGATAGTATGCATCACAGACGGTTCGTGTTAATAACCGTCTGTGATAAGCAAATGTTACCAATAATTGGCGCATACCCAGGATTTCGATCTCACCTGTCCACTCTCTCCACATCGAATGGCAGGCAGCAGTTCCTCCCATGGCTCGGCCCTTATTAATAACTCTCCATCTACCTTTCCAGCGGTACTAGTCACGCCTGAGTTCATTCACTAGCTAGCTTCCTTCATGCATCTCCCCTCCGCTATGAGCTAGCTAGCGCCTCCGTCGCGGCACGGCGGGACGCTGGACAACACACTCTTGTCGTAAGTGTCGTAAGTGTGTCTTGTTCAACGTCACCTCGTGCCATGAAGGGTTCGTTAGCTTGTTATCCTGTAATAGATCTGAATGTGTTGCCTCTGTATTTGCTTGTTCCTCCACAACGCCGACTACTGCCAACACACTCTTGCCGTAAGTGTGGTAAGTGTGTCTTGTTCAGCTGCACCGTCGTGCCATGAAGGGTTCGTTAGCTTGTTATCCTGCAATAGATCTGAATGTGTTGTTGTGCTTGCGTCTGTATTTGCTTGTTTTCAAAGGGCATGGGTAACATTATTTTATTGCTTGTTTCCGTATAGAGTGAACTATCACAGACGGTTTGTAGTGTAAACCGTCTGTAAAGGACTATCACAGACGATTCTATGTATGAACCGTCTGTGATACTCACCAATCACAGACGATTCTTATTACGAACCGTCTGTGATATTATGGACATCACAGACGGTTCGTGTTAATAACTGTCTGTGATAATGTAGACTATCACAGACGGTTCTTTATACGAACCATCTGTGATAAGC
The DNA here is from genome assembly GCA_017311315.1 of Dendrocalamus latiflorus. Classification (NCBI taxonomy): domain Eukaryota; kingdom Viridiplantae; phylum Streptophyta; class Magnoliopsida; order Poales; family Poaceae; genus Dendrocalamus; species Dendrocalamus latiflorus. The sequence continues at coordinate 32,270,761 of CM029651.1, read as the reverse complement.
ACCAATCACAGACGGTTATTAATATGAACTGTCTGTGATATTGTTGGTATCACAGACGGTTCGTATATAGAACCGTCTGTGATAATTCACAGACGGTTATTAACACGAACCGTCTGTGATATATTATTTTCACAGACCGTTTGTGGTTGGAACCGTCTGTGATATTCTACACACTATTAATTACTTAGCGTACTTGCTCGATGTCGACACAGATCTATCTTTATTGCGCTGCATCAGTGGAGCAAGGCGGCCGGCTTTAGGGAGTTAGGGGTGAAAACATATCAGTGTCTTCTTAGTGATCTGATCAGAGGTTAGTACTCAATTACTTAACATTCTTAGTGATCTGATCTGATCACCGTCTTTTGTTTAATTTAAATCTAGCTAGCTAGCTAGGTTTAGAAAGATAATGTTAGTTTGCTGGATTTCAGAATGGGTGGCTAGCTAGCTATATACCTACGTAATATATATAGATGTATGTCATGTGCATGTAAGTATGTATAGCTATGTAGTAGCGATAATAATCATTTTTGACACCCATTTGTTACTTATGTAGCGTAGATGGACCGAAGTTGGATGTACATTGAGAACCGTGTGAGTGAAGAATACATTAATGGCGTGTCTGCTTTTAGAAGGGCGGCCGAGCTGGATATGTTGAAGAACGGATGAAATATATGTATTGTCCATGCATTAATCGTGATAATCTCAAGATGTTTAGCAACTCAGCACAGATCGAAGCTCGCTTGATTCGAAGGGGTTTCAAAAAAGGGTACAAATGTTGGACCAGTCACGGTGAAGAGAAGAGTACACAAGAAGGTAGTTATGACATAGTCGAGGGAGACTACGATATGCTAGATGTGGACTGTTCTTTCAATCATGAGGATAGGTCGCAGGATGACAATCTGGATCAGATGTTACATGATGCATAAGGGAACTATAGTGAGAGAGAGTTTGGTAAATTCGAGGGCTTGATGGAGAACTCGGAGAAACCTTTATTCCTGGGTTGCAAGCCGCAATACACGAGGTTGTCATTAGTTCTAGAACTGCTGAAATTGAAGGCAAGCAATGGTTGGTCCGACAAGAGTTTCACGGCATTGTTAGGTCTCCTAGCGGACATGCTTCCAACGGGAAATGTGTTGCCGAGAACCACCTACCAAGCCAAGAAGATTCTTTGTCCATTAGGAACGGAAGTAGAAAGAATACATGCATGTCCGAATGATTGTATCCTGTACCGTAAAGAGTATGCTAGCTTACATGTTTGTCCGGTGTGCAAAGCATCTCAACACAAGCATAAAAATGACTCTGATGATGGCAAGGGCATCGAGGTGAAGCCAGGACCTCCTGCTAAGGTGATGTGGTATCTTCCTGTAATCCCCCGTTTGAAGCGTTTATTTGCAAACCGCAAGGATGCAAGATTGATGCGTTGGCACTGGGAGCAACGTAAGAAAGACGGAATGATAAGACATGTTGCTGATTCTGCCCAGTGGAGGAACATCGATAGGATGTTTGTAGATTTTGGTGTGAAACCGAGAAATATAAGGTTTGGGTTGAGTATAGATGGAATGAATCCTTTTGGTAACATGAGCAGCCGACATAGCACCTGCCCCGTGACTCTGTGCATGTACAACCTTCCTCCTTGGCTGTGTATGAAGCGGAAGTATATTTTGATGTCACTACTTATCCAAGGGCCGAAGCAACCTGGCAACGATATTGATGTGTTCTTAGCACCATTGGTGGAAGATCTTGCAATACTGTGGAACGAAGGGGTACCTTTATGGGATGCGGACAAACGAGAGAACTTCACTCTACGCGCCATGTTGTTCTGCACCATTAATGATTTTCCTGCCCTTGGTAACCTGTTAGGGTTGAGTACAAAAGGAGCCAAAGCGTGTCCGCACTGCTTAGATTATACCGAGAGTGTGTAGTTGAACAACTCGCGCAAAACTGTGTACATGCGTCACCGTAGGTTCCTTCCAAAGTATCACCCATACCGCAAGATGAAGAAAACAATTTGACGGAAAAAAGAGGATGACGCAGTACCAAGACCTTTTAGCGGGAAAGAGGTGTATGATATGGTCAAGGATATAAATGTTGTGCTTGGAAAGGGATATAAATTGAGGAAGAACATATGGAAAAAGAGGTCAATATTTTGGGACTTGCCTTATTGGGAGCACTTAGAAGTTCGCAATTGCATCGATGTCATGCATGTAGAGAAGAATGTATGGGACAGTTTGATTGGTCTCTTACTGAACATTCCTGATAAAACAAAGGATGGTGTTAACGCAAGGCGTGACTTGGTCGCTATGAACATCAGGACCGAGTTAGCACCGATAGAAACCGATAAAGGCTGGACGTACCTTCCCCCAGCTTGCTACACTCTGTCTAAGTCCGAGAGAACTGAACTGTGCCAGTCCTTACATGGTGTGAAAGTTCCATCCGGTCACTCCACCAGCATGAAGAAACTTGTTTTCATGGAATATTTGAAATTAATTGGCATGAAGTCTCATGACTGTCATGTGCTAATGACACAAATGCTACCTGTTGCAATTAGAAGTATTTTGCCGAACAAGGTTCGAGTGACAATCATAAGGCTATGTTATTTCTTCAACGCAATTGCTCAGAAGGTCATTGATCCCGATGGACTAGATGCTCTGCAAACCGAGGTGGTGACAACTCTATGTAATCTAGAGATGTATTTCCCTACATCATTTTTTGATATCATGGTCCATCTCATTGTCCTCCTTGTGAAAGTGATAAAAATATGCGGCCCCGTATTTCTACGTCATATGTACCCTTTCGAGAGGTACATAGGAATTCTGAAGTCCTATGTACGCAATCGATCTCGATCAGAGGGTAGCATTATCGAAGGTTATACAACAGAAGAGGTCATTGAATTCTGCATCGGCTACATGGCTCAAGTCGAGTTGATAGGTGTACCTCTATCTCGTCACGAGGGGAGGCTAGAGGGTATCGGTACTATCGGAAGGAAAGCAATAATTCCGGATCAAAATACATATGCTCAAGCCCATTTCATGGTATTACAACACATGACTGAAGTGACCCCATATATTGAAGAGCACAAGGACATGCTACGTCAGGAGAATGCAGGCCAGTTAGAAGTTTGGATCACGAGACAACACAACCGTCAGTTCAACGAATGGTTGAAGGTGCAATTGACTAGGAGGTCGTCAAGTGAAACACTACAATGGTTGGCAAAAGGGCCAAAATTTACAATTGTGACATGGCAAGGATACGACATTAATGGCTACACATTTTATACAACAGATCAGGATAGAAAGAGCATAGTGCAGAACTCAGGTGTCCGCATAGATACCTATGATGCGGACGTCAGTACCGCTGGCCGAAGCTCGTACTACGGGCTTGTAGAGGAGATTTGGGAGCTTGACTACGTAATTTTCAAGATTCCTCTATTTCGGTGCCGTTGGGTCTAACTCCCACGGGGTGTAAAGGTCGACAAGTACGGCGTCACTACCGTGGACCTCGAATGTGTAGGATACAAAGACGAACCATTTGTACTCGCAAGGCAAGTTGTTCAAGTATTTTATGTAACCGACCCGGCAAATAAGAAGCGCCATGTAGTTCTTCAGGGAAAAAGAGGGATTGTCGGGGTTGAGAATGTTGTGGATGAGGAAGAGTACAATCAATTTGATGATTTGCCTCTATTCGGTGATGGCATCAGGCTCGAGGAAGAACAAGGCGATGATTTGCCTCCATTTGGTCCCTCCCGCCGCCGTTCCCTCCCGACGCCGCCGCCGGTTCCTCCCTACGCTGTTCCCTCCCGACACCGCCGCCGGTTCCTCCCGACGCCCCTCGCTCCCACCGCCAGTCCCTCCCGACGCCGCTTCCTCCCGACGCCGCTCCCTCCCAAGAAGTATTTTATGATATATGCTTGCATTTTAGCTTTATGATATATGCTTGACATGTATTTTACGATATATGCTTGACATGTTAGCTTTATGATATATGCTTGACATGTATTTTATGTTATATGCTTCACATGTTAGCTTTATGATGTATGCTTCACATGTATTTTATGTTATATGCTTGACATGTTAGCTTTATGATATATGCTTTATTAGTACTTTATGATATATGCTTCACATGTTAGCTTGCTAAATTGTAGCATATAATATATGCTGCACTTGTTTAGCTCACTGCAGTGATGCAGTCACTTCAGTTAGTCAATCGTTAGAACTTTATCAAAGGGCATGAAGCAAGTGACACACTCTAGTGTATCCTGTTCAATGAACTTGATACACTGGTTTGTGTCATTTGCTTCATAGAACTTTGTTTAGGCCCATACCTCACTGCGTCCACACAGTCGTCCAAAAAGTTTTAATATATGCCACATAGACCTTTTAAGGGCATGAAGCAAGTAACACATTCCAAAGTATCCGGCTCAATGAACTTGATACACTGGTTTGTGTCATTTGCTTCATAGAACTTTGTTTATTAGCTACAAAGTCTATTCCGATGGCCCATAGCTCACGGCAGTTAGTTTTTTCTTAGAAGAGAGATGGCGTCCACACAGTCTTCATCGTCGTCATCTGGGTCTCATGCTCCTAAGATTGCAAAAACTAAGCGTGGCCGAGGACTATCGAAAAGGCCAGAGGGTCGAATGACCATCACGGTGCTCTCTCCGAATGGGGTCCCTCTGGAACCGACGAAAGCAGCGTCATCATTTCGAACTACCTGCGGGATAATAGGAAGGCAACGGGTCCCCATCTCCATAGCAAGCTGGAAAGATTTGACAAAGGATCACAAAAATCAGCTATGGGAGGAAATTGCAAATTCGTTCGAGATCCCAGCAGAAGTACAGGGACTCGTGCAACGGCAGGCGCTCCTCGCAATGGGAAAAGCATGGAAGAATTTTAAGAGCAATCTTGTGATGCATTACGTGGCCAAGGATGTCATGCCCTTCACGAAGTATCCTTTTGTGTCGCCGGAAACATGGGAAGCCTTTGTGCAGATGAAGACAACGACCGAATTTCAAAAACAAAGTGCGGCGCACAAGGCTCTCCAGTCACAAAACACTCACCCTCACAGGCTTGGCACCGCTGGGTACGCGGGTAAAATCCCACAGTGGAGGATGCAGGACGAGGCCGCAATCCAATCGGAGGCTTCCCCACCATTTGCCGGGATCGCAAACGAGTGCGCTCGAAACTGGTTGAGAGCAAGGTCATCAACCACATCTTCGGGTGTCTTTTTCAAAAACCCTGCAGACGAGGAAGTGTCCCAACGCCTGATAAAATATGTTAAAATACATAGTTGTTAACACCTCTTGAATTTCATGGGTTCAAAAATAACATGATTAATTGCCTCTTGCAGCAATCATTGACTACCAAATCTTCTCGTGGCTCATTTGAAGAATATAGGGAGAGAGATTTACTATCACAGACCTTGGGAAACAAAGAGCACCCAGGTCGCACACGAGGCATGGGGATTTATGTATCTTGGAGGCACGGATTTCCAGATTACTCTTAGACATATAGGAGTAGGAAGAGATCCAAGGTGTACCGCAACGAACGAATAAAACAGGAGCTTCGTGCTCAACTTGAGGAACAACTATCTGCTTCACTTCAAGAGCAGACTGCCTCACTTCGAGGAGAGATAGATTCATTTAGGGAAGAACTGAGACAAGTCCGCAACCAATCGCAACCCACCCCTACTATTACGGTACCCAGTCCCCCTAATAATGAGATAGAGGTACACCTATCGGTTTGACCTGAGTCATGTAATCGATGCAGAATTCAATGACCTCTTCGGTTGCATAACCTTCGATGATACTACCTTTCGGCCAGGATCAATTACGTACATAGAACTTGAGAATTTCCTTATACCTCTCGAATGGGTACATATGATATAGAAACACGGGGCCGCATATCTTTATCACTTTCACAAGGTGGACAATGAGATGGACCATGATATCAAAAAATGATAGAGGGAAATACATCTCAAGATAACATAGAGTTATCACCACCTCGGTTTATAGAGCATCTAGTGCATCGAGATTGATGACCTTCTGAGTAATTGCGTTAAAGAAATAACACAGCCTCATAATTGTCACTCGAACCTTGTTCGGCAAAATACTTCTAATCGCAACAAGAAGCAGTTATGTCATTAGCACATGACAGTCATCAGGAAAATCATTACTGGTGCAGAACAACATGGTGATGTTGTCCACATATTATACCTGTACCCCTTCATTCCACAGTGTCATAAGATCTTCCACAGTGGTGCTAGGTACACATGAATTTGTTCTCAGTTTGCTTTAACCCTTGGATAAGTAGTGACATCAAAATGTACTTCCGCTTTATACATAACCAACAAGGAAGGTTGTACATGCATACATTCACAGGCCAGGTGCTATGTCGGCTGCTCATGTTATCAAAAGGATTCATTCCATCTATACTCAACCCAAATCTTATATTCCTCAGTTTTGCACCAAAGTCTACAAACAACCTATCGATGTTCCTCCAATGGGCAAAATCAGCACCACTAGGCGAAAGGATTCATTCTATCTGTACTCAACCCAAACCTTATATTCCTTAGTTTTGCACCAAAGTCTACAAACTTCCTATCGATGTTCCTCCACTGGGTAAAATTAGCAGCGTGTCTTATCATTCCATCTTTCTTACACTGCTCTAAGTGCCAATGCAGCAATCTTGCATCCTGTCAGTTTGCAAATAAATGCTTCAAATGGAGAATTACAGGCAGATACCACAACATCTTAGCAGGAGGTCCTTGCTTCATCTCGATGCCATCACCGTCATCAGAGTCATTTTTATGCTTGTATCGGGATGCTTTGCACACTGGACAAACATGTATGTTTGCATACTCTTTATGGTAGAGGATATAATCATTTAGACATGCATGTATTCTTTTTACTTCCATTCCCAATGGATAAAGAACTTTCTTAACTTGGTAAGTGGTTCTTGGCAATGAATTTTCCTCTAGAAGGATATTCGCTAGAAGTCCTAACAACGCTATGAAACTCTTGTTGAACTAACCATTGCTTTCCTTCAATTTCAGTAGTTCAAGAATGGATGACAACCTTATGTATTGTGACGTGTAGCCTGAGAACAAAGGTTTCTCCATGTTCTCCATCAAGCCGTCAAATTTACTAAACTCTCCCTCACTATAGTTCTCTTCTGCATTGTGTGGCATCTAATCGAAATTATTATCATGTGACCTATATATATATCAAGCAAGAATATAATGAAGTAAACTAGGAGTAGTTACCCATTCATAAATTAGAGCAAACTACCAAAAAAGCTAGCTAGATCTAAACCTAGCTATCATCTCTCTCTATTACGAGGCATATAATAATGCAACGTATCCTAGACATGTTCAATACAGTGCAATGAAGACACAGTCATGACCCCAAAGCCAGCCACCTCCTTCAATACATTGCAATGAAGACAGATCCGTCGGGACGCCACTAGCTATGCATTTAATAATGCAACGTATCCTAGAACCGTAAACCATCTATGATAGATAACTATCATAGATGGTTTATATTAATAAATATCTGTCAACTATCACAGACGGTTATTCATAAGAGCAGTCTGTGATGATTGCCACTATCACAGATAGTTCGTATAAATAATCGTCTTGATAGTTCATAGACGGTTATTAATATGAACCATCTATAATAGTTGTGGATCATAGAGGTACACGGTCATGCTTGTAAAATCATCTGTGATAATTATAGCACGGATGGTTTCTCATGAACCATCTGTGATGAGACATCCAGTATAGCTTATTTTGTAGTAATGTGTAGAATCAGAAATTTGTCCTTGATGGTGTGCTCATTTGGGGCCCTATAATCCATGCGAAAGAGCCACGAGCCATCCTTGTTGCTGACGAGGGGGACTAGTGATGAAAATTTGGAGAAACTCGAATAGATGAGGCCTTGTTGTAGTATTGCGGTGCACTGACACTTAATTTCATCTTTCTAAATGTGGGCGTATCCGTAGGGCCAAACTGAAATTGTTGGGGCATTGAGAGAAAGGCATATGTGGTGATTGCATGATCGGGCTATCATGTTTCTCCCATTGTGCTAAGTGGATAGTATCCACAAAGGGTTAGATGTGGCTGGTTAGCCCATCTATTTAAGGGGTTAGGATGGAGACTTGTTGTTAACTATCCAACCTACCTCTCTTGTGCCCTCTTGTTTTAGGGTTAGGGTTTAGGAGTTGAGTGCTTGGTGTGCTCTCTGTCGTCTAAGGTAGAGTGGCTATAAAACTTTTCCCCTCAAGCAGCAATAGAATCAATCTTTAATCGTCTTCATGGTTATCCCTTGTGATTGATTGATTTGCTCTTGTTTTGGTTATTTTTTGGATCTTCTCTCTTCCCTTTTCTTGATCTTGCTGTGCCAAGGATGTATAAGAGATAGAGATATCCTTTGAAAATATATCTACACCCATCTAGGCACTTTGATAGCAAGTTCATGAAAAAATCCAGTTTTTGCATGTTCTTGATCTTTCATGTGATTTCATGCTCTGAATGTTTTTGGCTTGATTTTTTCGATTTTCTTACTTACTGTGATATGTGGGAACATGTCTAAAGCTGATGTGACCACGCCACCAACACGTACGACCATAGCGGCCAATATCAAGAATGAACTAAAGGTGAATTCGTTTCTTCAACTTCAACATATTTTAAATGAGAATATGATGCTATCTAATGATGAAAATATATATATTTGTAGCACCACATCACTTTGGAACCAATTGAAGCAAGGGTTCAACTTGGACAGGTTTTGGAATCCAATTCGGCCTCCAGATCAATTCGGATTCAGCTTGACAAGCCAACTTCAAATGGCCATAACTTTTGATCCAGAAGGATTCTTGGGGCCCGTGAGTACTCGTTGGAAAGATCTTGGAGTCTACTTTCAGATGGATCTGGTCTCACCTCCAAACTCCACTCGAGCAGATCAGAAACTGCGAAACAAGTCACGTCACTTTTCCAGTCCGACTCAAAGTGGGCCGAGGGCCTTGTAAATTGGGCTATTTGGGCCGGTACTGTTCACATGAACAGTACACGCGCGTGAACAGTAACTAGGAATAGTACCACATCCCTTTTCATTAGATAAGTGTGGCTTCCCCCTCCCCTATTTAAGGAGGCCACACCCCTTTAGTTTTCCTCGGGTTTTTCTTAAGAGTTTATTCTGCTTAGCAGTTTCGCCGCATGTTCGGTTTGAGGAACCCCAACTTGTGAACTTAAACATTATTCGCAATTTCAGATTGCATCTTTTACTCTCTTGCTTGTGTTCTCGATTCGCTTGCAGGAGATAGCCTTCTTGGCGAGGTCAATCGTGTTCGGCACGGTTGATAACCAACGGAGCAGTGGTGTAGTGATTGCGAGGGGTTCGATCTGTTTTGGTCGGAGCCTTTGGATCATGAACGTCGAGATCTCCACAATCGACTTATCAGTACCTCTCGGAAGATCGGGCCATCGTCACATCAGTTGGTATCAGAGCAACGGTTGCCCGTGAGGTAATTCTTGTATCCCTAGTTAGTAGATTGGTTTTTTATTTCCTATAGTCCAGAAAAAAAATTGCCCCACAAAAAGAGTTAATTTTCGCTGTCCAAACCCCGTTGTGCCTTTCAATCTGTTAGTTTTGGTTTACTAAATTGAATTTGTGTCCGTCATAGTATTGTCTAGTTGCTGGTCATATCTTTGTTCCATTGAAAATCCAAACAAAAAAAATTCCCCACCCCAAACCCTAATTTCCAATTTCGGCTGATTTTTCCTTCCTCTGCAGCCGCCACCAAAAACATCATATCCTTTGATTCCGAGATTATTTTTGAGTGGGACCACCGCCATTAGATTGAAAAATTCCTTATCCATCTATCTGTAAAATTTCACGTCATTCCAGCCAGGCAGTTAAGAGATATGTGCGGTGAAAGTTGACCCAATTATCTGTTCTGAATCTGCAACAGTCAGCAGTTGTGATTTTTGTGCGAATTTCTGTGTTGGGATTCAGAAGTTGGCCCCAAAACAAAATCTGTAGAAAAAGCCGTCAGAAAACAGTAAAAAAAAAATCAGTGAAAAAAAGGCATCTGACAAAAAGTTACGGCCGAATTACCAACGTGCTGTCCAGTGGACAGAAATCTGAAGTTTTCAGTTTTGGGTCAATCCTTGTGTTCTTCAATTCCAGATTGAATTGGATTGAATTATCTTGTATTTACCACTCCTACACTTTGCCATACACTTATTCTTAGCCTTCTTCCATCCTTGGTTGATCAGCAACATAGGCTAAGTGCTAGATACGAACTATATTTCAATTCTATGCAATTCTGAAATGAACTGATTGTTCTCCATTGCTACCATATTGTGCCTTCCAAGCTACACCTACTCTTGATCAGAACAGGTTCCCTCTTGCAATCGTACCCACGCTCGACACGGTGTCACGAACCAGCCACCGGTTGTACCACCTGCTACATTGGTAAGAACACTTGTAAGAGTGTGATAAGACGCTTGAGAGTGTGTGATTCTACTTCTCGCCACCTAGTAGTTGATAGGGATAATACCTTTGTGTTGTCTTTTGTTTGCTACTAACCATGGCAGGTGAGACGTCTGATGCGCAAGAGTGTGTTTTAAAGGGAGAGCTCATGACGCTTTTGGATGAACAACGCGCTGCCATTACTGATGACATCGATAGGAAGATGGATACAATGCAACTTTCCATCAATGAGAGCATTGCAACACTCACTACACGCCTTGAAAGAATGGTGAATCGGCCACCAAACAATGGAGGCCAAGATCATGAGGAGGGAGATGATAATGAGAGACAAAACCGTGACACCGGTGCTGCACGGCCACGACACCATCCTCATCAGAACCGTCATGGTATGGGAGGTAACAATAATTTTCAATATCACAATGCTCATGTTCATGATGACCCGTTTGCTAAAGTTAAATTTTCCATACCATCTTTTGCGGGTACCTATGATGCTGAAACTTATCTAGATTGGGAGATGACAGTTGAACAAAAATTTAATGCCCATCTAGTTCCTGAAGTGCATAGAGTCAGACAAGCTACTAGTGAATTTAAAGATTTTGCTATCATTTGGTGGACTCAAGTAGTTAATTCTGGCTTAGCCCCTGATACATGGGATAGATTGAAGGTAGCTATGCGTGCTAGATTTGTTCCTCCTGCTTTTAAACGTGAAATGCGTAAGAAATTGCAGCGCTTAGACCAAGGTAATAGATCTGTTGAGGAATATTATCAAGAACTGCAAATAGGCATGCTGCGTTGTAATGTTGAAGAGGATGAGGAAGATAAGATGGCTCGTTTTTATGGGGGATTAAGGCGTGAAATTCAGGACATAATTGATTACAAAGAGTATAATGATATCAATAGATTGTTCCAGCTTGCTTGTTTGGCAGAGAAAGAATTGCAGGGTAGACAACAAAGGACAAGGAGCAATTTTGGAGGTACGTCTACATCGAGACCAACACAGGAGCAACCCAAGACAGCCCCACCTCCTGTTTTTCGAGCTGCTGCCCCCTCTGTGAGTAGGGCGCGTTCAGCAGCACTGCCACCACCATCACGAGCACCCGAGGTGAGCAAATCTACTAGTGTGCAAGCACCAGCAAAGAGCTCTTCATCGGTTGCTTCCACGGGCCGTACGACGGGCATTGTGTGCCACCGTTGTAAAGGGATGGGCCACGTCATGAGAGATTGCCCAAGTCAGCGGGCGTACATTGCGACAGAAGATGGTGGTTATGTAAGTGCTAGTGATGTTGAGGATGAATATGCTCTTGCAGCTAACCTTGCAGGTAGTGGTGATGAACATGAGAACAAACATGTGTTTGTGCCATTTTCTGTGACTAACAACTTGCAGGTAGTTGAGAACCATGCCAAAGAAGAGCATGAGCTGATTGAATCACTGACCCCATTGGTTGAGAATGAAGATAAGGAGATGGATGCACTTACATCATCTGAGGAGACCCAAAAAGGTAAAGAACATGGTACTATCATCGCTCACGGTATTGATTTGGTGCTACAACAAGACATAGAGCAACCTTGTGAGTATATACCTGTTGTAGTGCAATCTTTTGATATTCCTTGTGTTGACTTAAATAAACCATGTGCTGATCTAAATTCTCATAATTTTGCACATGTTAAATTAATAACACATAAAGAAGTTTTGACTAGAATTTCTCCTGCTAATTCATTGTGTTACATCATGTTGGATCTACCTATGAAATTGTCACATGCTATGGAGAAAGTTTCTGAACTTGCATGTTCGAAATTCTTATTTAGTACCTACACCCCTGGATATAAGTTTAATTTGATTGGAGATTATGATGTGGGAACTCAATTTCTTGTATATCGAATATGCATAACTTGCGATCACATGGATGAATTGAAACTTGCTATTTGGAACAACAATTCTTGTATGCTGAATCATGTTCAAAGTGAGAGGGAAGTAAAATTTAGTACTCATCCAATGCCTATGTATTCAACTCTTTTTACACCATCTAGTATAGACAATCTGAATAAAGATGATGAATTATGGCAGAACATACAAATCTTTTCACCCTGGCTAGATGAATTTGCTATTGTTCGATTGAGATATGATTATATAGCTGGATTGTTCCTCACTTACATTTGCAAAACAAGTTGCAACAATTACTGTGTGACAAATTTTGAATTGCTCATTAACTTATATGATTACTCTTGGGTTAATAATACAATTAGCTTTTATGATTGCTGCTGTTTTATAACCTTAATTGTGCAACAACGAAAAACTGTTAAAATGGATGACATATACATATACCATGCATACACCTTGGCTTCTTTGTTATCATATTTTCAGCTTATCAAGAGCCGAGGACGGCTTTGTTTGCAAGAAGGGGAGGATGATAAGAACATGAACCCTATGGATACAACCATATTTGCTCTACTTGTTGTTACAATTACAAGAGCTCCTACGCATCCCTTAAATTATGAGGTGAGCTCGTTTCAAAGAGATTTTACTTTATTTGATAAAGAACTTATGATATTACATAATGAGAGTTTGTTGTGTTTGTTATCATACACCAAGATTTATGATCAAGATCATGCAATACGTGACACTACACATATGTTAAAACCGAGGACGGTTTTCCATCAAGAAGGGGAGGATGATGTGACCACGCCACCAACACGTACGACCATAGCGGCCAATATCAAGAATGAACTAAAGGTGAATTCGTTTCTTCAACTTCAACATATTTTAAATGAGAATATGATGCTATCTAATGATGAAAATATATATATTTGTAGCACCACATCACTTTGGAACCAATTGAAGCAAGGGTTCAACTTGGACAGGTTTTGGAATCCAATTCGGCCTCCAGATCAATTCGGATTCAGCTTGACAAGCCAACTTCAAATGGCCATAACTTTTGATCCAGAAGGATTCTTGGGGCCCGTGAGTACTCGTTGGAAAGATCTTGGAGTCTACTTTCAGATGGATCTGGTCTCACCTCCAAACTCCACTCGAGCAGATCAGAAACTGCGAAACAAGTCACGTCACTTTTCCAGTCCGACTCAAAGTGGGCCGAGGGCCTTGTAACTTGGGCTATTTGGGCCGGTACTGTTCACATGAACAGTACACGCGCGTGAACAGTAACTAGGAATAGTACCACATCCCTTTTCATTAGATAAGTGTGGCTTCCCCCTCCCCTATTTAAGGAGGCCACACCCCTTTAGTTTTCCTCGGGTTTTTCTTAAGAGTTTATTCTGCTTAGCAGTTTCGCCGCATGTTCGGTTTGAGGAACCCCAACTTGTGAACTTAAACATTATTCGCAATTTCAGATTGCATCTTTTACTCTCTTGCTTGTGTTCTCGATTCGCTTGCAGGAGATAGCCTTCTTGGCGAGGTCAATCGTGTTCGGCACGGTTGATAACCAACGGAGCAGTGGTGTAGTGATTGCGAGGGGTTCGATCTGTTTTGGTCGGAGCCTTTGGATCATCAACGTCGAGATCTCCACAATCGACTTATCAGTACCTCTCGGAAGATCGGGCCATCATCACATCAAAAGCTACCTTGGCCATTCTCTTCCCACGAGTAAGTCATATTCACCTATTTAGATTTTTGCCCATTTTTGGTGCACTTCTCCTAGAAATGCAAAAAGGTTGGAACTTTGGCAACGATTTCTTAATTATTGATTGGAATAGGTTCCTGACATCGTAGAGAAGGTGCTTGCCTAGTTTCAAGTGATTTGTATCTACGGATAATAAGTACTATCTACTTTAGTTTTTGAAATCGCGTTGGTTTTTCTATTTGTGTGCTGATTTTATTGCAGCAGCGGTACTACCTAGTCTTGTAGCACTAATACCGATTTCATTGTAGAAAGCAGTGCTACCGTAGTACTATAGCAGTTTTGCCGCAATTACTGTTCATTCCTCAGATTTTCAGCTACTTGATTTGTTAGTTTCTGGGTTGCCTTTCTATCCTAATCTTTTTAGATCTGTAGCTATTAGAGTGAACGATTTATGAATACCTGTAAAAAAAATTTAAGACACCATTCACCCCTTCTCTATTACCATCTCGGTCCTACAGTTTTGGTACAAAGGTAGGGCTCGAGAAAACATAGCAGGGTGTAGCATTTGGCTTTTTTAGTCCACGTATGTGTACAAAACGCAAACCCTGAAACCCAATTTTTCCTTGCAAGTACTTATCAATAGTGATCAACCAGAATTGTGAAAATCGACTGAAATATTGAGAGAACTTTTAGTTGAATGCTATATAGCATTTCCCACTACTATAAAACAAGCTATATTGGATGTCTTATCACAGACGGTACATGTGGAGCCGTCTATGTTTTGATTATTGCAGACAGTTCATGGCTAAAACCGTCTCTGAAACTATGACAGACGGTTAGGTTTAAAAGTCGTCTGTGATATACGAATTATCACAGATGGTTTTTAACTAGAACCGTCTATGAAGCTATCACAGACGGTTAGGTTTAAAAGCCGTCTATGATATACTTATTATCATAGACGGTTTTTAACTAAAACCATCTATGAAACTATCACAGACAGTTTTTATTTACAACCGTCTGTGTTTTGTCGTTTGTCATATGAACTACAAAAGCTACTGAGACAAATTCAAGGCAAATTTATTACAAAAGTCCCAAAAAAAGATATTCCCAGATCTTAGTCTTCTAGGCTTCATATGTTTCTTCTTCGACTTTTGGAGTTGGAGGATCAGCCGCTGAGTTCTCGAATGCCGTGAAGTTTGCTCTTGCCCTGTGCACTTCCCTCTCTAGCCTGGGCAAATCATTGTTGCTCCATACATAAATCATTGGCCACCTGTGTAAGGTTGCGGCCGAACAACTCATAATGGATAGATGAGAGAAAGGATATCAGAAGAATATTAGATGCCATTATCGAGAAATTGGTGAAGAAGATGAGAGGATAGTTTAGATGCCTCCGTTGTGACACTACAGTCGACTGCACAACACACTCTTGTCATAAGTGTCGTAAGATTATCTTGTGTAGTCTCACCGTTGTGCCACAAAGGTGGCGCTACCGTCGCCTCTCCATTGTCGGTGATATCCAGTCGCCATCCGATGCATCCAGCTTATACTGTCTGCTAGGATCTTTGCTTCTTATATATTCTTGCCGTGTTAAAGAGCTGGGTTCGTTATCTTGTTATGCTGTAATGGTGGATTCTAATCTTAATAAAAATAGAATGTGTTGTTGTGTTAATTTGCCACTGTATTTGCTTGTTTTCAAAGGGCATAAAGTAACATTATTTCTTGAGGCTAGCCATAAAACATAAAACATTTAGGTATAGAGTGAACTATCATAGACGATTTTGTGGTATAAACCGCCTATGAAGGACTATCACAGACGGTTCTATATATCAACCATTTGTGATACTCGCTAATCACAGACGGTCCATAACTAGAACCGTCTGTGATGTTTTTATCACAGATAGTTATAGTTACAAACCGTCTGTGATGACCCTTTTTGGAGTAGTGTCCTTGCGTGTGTGTGTGTATAGATATATATAAACTGATAAACAATCACAGGGAGCTACAAGCGTGCACAGTCTACAACGCTAGCTAGCTCTTGGCTACAACAACAACAAAGTTTTTTATCCTAAATAATTTAAGATATGTTAGAAATGAAATCTCCTTAAGATCAAAAATATTAGAGCCTTTTAATAAAACCTATAAAACAAACCTTAAGTTTGCATCCTACCATTTGAGTACAGAGCATAAAATACTGTTTCTAAAAATTTTTACGTCCATTTGTTTTTATCTAAAGCTAATTATTTGGATGGGAGAACTAGCTGGGCTTGCCTGGCTGGCCAGCGAAGCTGCTTGCATGTGTGAATAGTGTGATGGAACGTGCAACGCACAGCGTCGATCGATATAAATGCTTGGCGCTAGCGAGCCCTCGATCGGACGTGAACGCTGGTGCATGCACCCGCGCGCCGCCCGCCGTCACTTTGGAACTGCATGCATGTATGTGCACGTCCACGGTCCACCAGCTCTCGAGGCACGACTTCCGATGGAATATTCGAGGTTGGAACTGTGGTTAGGTACGTGAAGTACTGTAATTTAGCATTTATTTATGCACCTTTGAAGAGAGCTCAGTGGTAAGATTCCCTGACACTCCCAGCCGACAATTCGTCCGAGCTCCTCATGCAAGTGAGCACTGCTAGCTGTTGTGTCCCCTCCTGATTCTCCCCCACTTGCCCATAGACTATGTGATTAAATACACATCAACGTATACGGTCTGATTGTTTGAGTTGTGATTTATGTCTATGATTTATGATTTATTACCCTAATATGAGCATTTGTACAAATAAACGAAAAGCTGATGAGACGCTTCTAAAAGGCTGCCCCAATAAACCGGCTCGAAATGACGATAGAGAAACCATCCCATTTATTTGTTCAAAAAAAATTATAAATTATAAGCCATAAACTATAATGTGAAATAAGCTAGAAAGAACGGGTTCATATTATACTGTGTTCAATTGAACAGGCAAAGTGACTTAATGTAACATTGTACATGTGTGAGGAATTGGCGATGTTGAGTTATTTGTAAAAAAACGAATTGTGAGGTTAACAACATAGGAGTTATTATCACATGCAGGTACGCCGGAGGACACACTACCTGAACACAATTGTCGAAACTACGAGTTGATCCTTGATTAGTGTTTGTTTAATTTCTCAATGCATACAACACCAGAATTAACTAAATAGTATTGAACAGGAAGCTTTTTTATTGGCTAAGTGACTTAATGACACTACCTTTTGCTAAAAAAAAGTCTTGGGTTATAGTATAGTAGTACTCCCTCTGTCTCACAATATGAACCCAAAGTCCATCATGTACACAGACTGCGGAGATATTAAATTTAAGAAAAAGTCAATATTAGTGGACTATGCATATCATTATTAAATGGCATACTACAACCACTTATTTTTTCAGTATTAAAATAGCGGTATATGCTGGAAACATTACAATAACTATACTTTTGGTTTTCGCAATGGACTTATATTGTGGGATGACACTTCCAAGAATGAGGACTTATATTACGAGACGAAGGGAGTACTACTTAGCACTCATGCGACTACATGCAAACTAACTGAAGTACCTTTAGTACATGCTCCTTGACAAGCGCAAATATTTAGTAGCAAATCTCCAAATGTAACTGTCATGGCACGAACCAAACAGTGGCTAATTCATACCCTTTCTCCCCCGGATATATGGAATTGAGAGAGTTAGGGACCACCACTTATGTGTGTGAGAGAGAGCTAGTGAGGAAAAGATGAGAGAGCCCCCTCTTGCCCTCTTCGGGCTCTTCATATATGAGTAGGGGCAGGATGACAAATACCCATTCTGCCCCTAATCAATAATTACATGGAATGAGGGCATATAGGTAAATTTTCTTAGGGCATCTGTAGTGTATATAGCTTGCTGGCTCTTAAGGTGGGCCCCGTGTCATTCTTAAGACCGACGCTGCAACGTTTGAGGCCACCGTCGGCTCTTAAGGTGGGTCCACTCGGCTGTAAAGAAGGGGGATGTGGCAGTTGGTAGTTGGGGAGAGAAAACAATAAATGTAAAGAAAATTATATTTTAATGCTTGTGGCTAGGTCTTTAGCTTGAGGACCAGCCTCAAGCCTTTTTTGCTTATGGCCTGCTTAAGGTCACCCCTGTAATGTATAAGGTCGACCTTAAGGTAGCTTATGACCTTCTATTTTCATACACTACAGATGCCCTTATATGTATAATACCATACTCTTGATCTTACTCTAGGACTCCTTAGGCAATCAAGGCGGGACAAAGGGCAGGACACCCCACAGTAGTAACTAAATAAAATTCTCCATATATATATGGCCGTATTTTGCAACTAACTAAAACAAAGATAGTGGAGGTGGGACATACGTACAGACGTAGTGTAACACTAAATTATTTAAATTAGTCCAGGGGGGACCAATTAAAAAGGACCTAAACGCCAATCAAACTTGAATATCCAAGAGCATATATAAGCAACCTCTTATGTTGTATGTGCCATATATAACTGAAGTTCTCCAGTAACAGTGTCTCGTCAAACCGGTCAAGCATGTGTAGAGCTTGACTCTACCTGCAGCACATGACACATTGTCCTGTACTTTGTCTTGAGATGTGCATTTCTCAATATTTTCAGAGGATTATTTGCCGGTTTGTTTGCGGTACAGTACTGTATATATAGCCAGCTGTGTTCATTATACTAGTAAGCTGTTTGTGCGTTGTAACAGTATCCAAAAAGGGTAATAGATATAATCAAACGTAAGGTTGCGGATTCATCTCAGGCCTCATACTATGTAAAAGTTTTTTTCAACAGAGTGTTTTGCAAAACTCAAGACAATTTACCTTGTGGTAAGTGATTTAATAAAATAATTGAAGCCAAGGCTTCTTTTGAATTTTCTATTTTCTGCAAGAATATTTGAATTATTTTTTGCGGTACTTCTATATTTGAAGCAGGCTTTAAAATTTTTTACTGAAAAACAGTTGACATTCCAAGCGTACACTATTTGTGATGGGTCACATCTCATTTTCATGTGAGGGCAAAGGGAGGAGGTGGTGAACAGACAAGTCCCCTTTTATGTTGGTAGAGATAATCAAATCAGTTGGCCTTCTTTGTGTGTGTGAGGAGCAATTGGCTGTTTCTAACTTATTAGGCATTAGCTTCCCTTCAGATTCCTCTTTCTTTACAGTTTAGCTGGAACTGTCATATATGCATTATTTATTAGGAGCACACTTAATTTCAGCTGATATACGCATGCATGCATGAACTGATGCACATTAGGTTAGCAGTTAATTAAATTGTACAGGGAACTTCAAATCTGGTAGAAAAGTAACGTTTGTGCATGACGGTCAGATATAGCCCCTCACATCACTATAAGGAGCAGCATTGTGATTTATTGTGGCCCTACAAGAAACAGACCAACGACTCTTCGACATATATTGATCAATAGTTGCATGGGCCATGCATGCATGCATTTCATTTGAAAACATAAAATCTCTTTCTCACTGCATCTCTTTCTCCACAAGATTAATTAGACAGATATCTGTCTATGTAAAATTTTAACTCCTCGTCCATGTGCAGGACAGACTGTAATGCCAACTTATATATTGGAGTGTGCTTTGGAGTACCGTGCATCTTGGCTGGTTCTTCAATCCTATAAATAGGCATGGAGCATAGTAGGTTGCAGCCATCGGCAGCTGGTAGCTAACTTGAAGTAATCTCATTTGAGCACACTTCAGCTCTTCCCAACACTCAGATTCCCCCGCCTTTTTCTTTGCGAAATGGCCCTTACGAAGTCATGTAACAATATTAGCAAAGTTGCTCTCCTTGTGCTAATTCTTGCCTCTCAAACTATGTCTTCTCATAGCACACCTCTGACGATGCATAGGAGATACCTATTGCATTCAGCTACTGCTACTTCTGCTGCCACAACGAAAGGGATGATCGAAGGCACGATCACTCCTACAGAAGGAGGAGGTTTTGCAGGGGCGACAGACGATGTTCGCCCCACAAACCCGGGCCACAGCCCGGGTATCGGGCATGCATTCATCAACAACAAAATTGGGAGGAAGCTGCTGCTTACATTTGTTCGCCCCACAAACCCGGGCCACAGCTCGGGTATTGGGCATGCATTCATCAGACCGCCGGGTGGTGGAAGGAAGCTGCTGCTTACAGTTGATCAATACTGATGAGCTAGCCCTTGGAGAATCGCATGTCGATCTTAGATTTATGCACCTTTTGTGAGGCAACAATCCAGGCATGGGTGAACTTGAATATTGCAAGACCGAGTCTTCCGGGGAGGCGAAGTCCTGCACATATCAGAGTTTTCAGTTATTTCCTTCTTCCTGCAGATTTCTTTCTTTCTTGTAATGGCCGGATTGCACAAAATTCAATTAGTTCCTGTAATTGCGGATGGTGGGATGGCACGATTCAAAGTAGTTAGGCTTTATATTCGGTATGTATTGGCATTTTTCAGTTAACAGAAATCGGAGAAAATTGCCCCAAAGTTTTGCCTTCTCTGAAGAATTTAATTTGTTTCTTTCGTTTTCTCTGAAATTCACTGTTCACCGTCCGAAACCTTGCATCACGTGAGATTGCAGAGTCCTGGGAGTGAATCCAACATCTGGTATCAGAGCTCTAGCATTGAATTCCCGGCTCCACGTCGAAGATGGCGGTTGTTCCACATCAAGCAGCGAAGGAGAGCGGTGTGATGCCGTTCCACCCATCGATGCTAAATCCATCTAATTAACCAGTGTAGGCGATTAGGATGGAAGCAATCCTCGATGCTCAGGGAGTGTGGGAAGTTGTGGAGCCAGTAGAGGGAGCACAGGTGGATGCAAGGAAGGACAAGATGGCGCGAGCATATATTCTGCAGAGCATTCCCGGAGATGTTCTACTTCAGATCGCAAAGAAGAAAACGTCGAACGAGATTTGGGACAGCCTCAAGACGAGGTACCTGGGTTCTGAACGGGTGAAGAAGGCACGCCTGCAGACGCTAAACAGTGAGTTCGATGCTCTTCAGATGAAGGAGAATGAAATGGTTGATGAATTTGCTGGTAAGCTTAGTGCTATGTCTAGCAAATACACCCTCCTCAGCACCACACTTGAAGATTCAGTTCTTGTCAAGAAACTGCTTGATTCTGTCCCCAACAAGTTTATCACTGTTGTCGCCGGGATTGAGCAGTTTTTTGATCTTAAGACAATGGCATTTGAGGAAGCAATAGGGCGATTAAAGGCATATGAAGAAAGAGCAGTGCGGATGCAGAGTGTAACATCCCAAAAATTTAAATTTGAAAATGTGAAGCTTTTGAATTATTTCTGCAATATATTTTATCTGAATTTGGAGTTTATGGTATTTTTCTAAAATTTGGTTGAGGTTCCAAAAATTTAAGAAGCTCGAGAAAGAAACAAACACTAGTGATGTCATAGGAGGAAATGTGCAAATAATAGAGAACAAGAATTTAAAATATGAATCTGAAAAGATGATCCATAAAATAAACGGAGAAACCTGAAGTTAAAGCATAAAATTTCATTCTAGAAATAATGGCATAAATAACAATAGAAGCAAATAAATGATAATACAAACATATATGGATATACATATAAACATACCTACAAAAGTGTGCACATGCAAGGGTTAAATTCAGTAGTAAGGAAACATGAAAATTTTGTGAGCAAGCAAAAAGGAATAAAATATAAATGCTACATACACAAAAACACATAAATGAATTGAGAGACCATGTGGAGGTATCCCCATGTTTGTGATGAGTAATTGACAGTTGGTTTAGAGAGTTTGAGTTTGTTTTGGGTATTCCAGGGTTGAGTACCTTTTACTTATGCTATTGTTGATATGCTGTTTCGTGCGGTGCTATGTGACAGTTTGCTTGTCTGTGTGACTGCAGGACTTCGGAGCTAGGTCATGGTGAGGCGAGGAGGACCGGGACTAGGCACAGGAGGTGTTGAGGTCCAGACGGTCGGTAATGCTGAAGATGATCGAGGCTGTTGAGGTGGTTGCGAGTCGAGAGATGAGGAACTGGAGCTGGAGCTATCGGTGACGGACACGACGGGCAACGACGAGCAAACCGGGACTAGGCTCAGGGAGGAGTCGGAGGTCCAGACGGTTGGAGGTCGGTTGCGGTTGTGTGCGACGGAACAGACCAGGACTAGACTCAGGTGGAGTCGGAGGTCTCGGTCGGTGTCGGGTGGACGCGACGGGCAGTGGCAAGTGGACCAGGACTAGGCTCAGGGAGGAGCCGGAGGTCCAGACGGTCAGGATGCACTACAACAAAACATCCGTGGGGAGACATCATATTTGTAGGTTAGAGACGTTCTGTTTCGTCTCCCACAGACAACTGAGACGCTTTTATAAAGCGTCACAGAAACGTCTCTACATGAACCGTCTCAAAAATATAGAGACGCTCTCTAAGGCGTGCCTATATTATTTGAGACGTTCATTAGAGACATCTGCACTGTATCCCTATAAAGTTAGAGACGCTTTTATAAAAACGACTGCACCACATCTCAATTAATATAGGCACGTGCGTTGAGACGTTATTTGCCGTCTCAAGATGTCCTATGTAGTATGTATTTTTATTTTGATTGGTATATATTTTCTTCTATACACACAAATACGTATCCGTATGAGAATATAGTATTCCATATATTTATTATATATACATGTATATATAATAATTTTATAGGCAGCACCATAATATTGAGTACATATTTTATAAAATATAAGGAATAGGCGTAGCATAACAGATATACTATTATAAGAAAAGCAAACCAACTACAACTGGAACCAAGCCACACTCCGGGCAAACCATTGGCAATTGACAAATTCGTCACCATTGCACCCTCCAAACCCCAAAGAAGTTTACATAAGAGAGGTTTACAAATATTATAGCAACCATTTAAATCAACAGAGTTCACAACTAAATAAAAATCTAATATGCGATAAACACATGTCGGTAAAACATCCTCTAATTTGACACACATCTTTTTTAAACTGCTATAATAAATCATCAGGTCTATTTCTTCAATCAGAAAATTGTGCATCAGGTCTTCCACTCTGCATTTCTTTTCATAGTCCGCCATATCCTGCAAACATAGCAATATTAACAACAAAATATCAGATATGAGCAATCATGAAAAATCTTACGGTACAAGTTTAGTTAATTATATGAGTAACAAGATACAAATATTTCTGGTAGGAAAATTATTCTTGTAGTTCAAAGAATTGATCTTACGTAGAACCGTGGCCAAGAAACAACACAACCAATTACATCCTTTACCGTACAGTATTTTTCAAATGGTCTAGGCAGCCTCTCATCACCAATATTTGTAACACCATGAATAGCCACCCCATAATATTCATCTCCAAGCATGTTTCCTCCAACCACATGTGTGAAACAATACCATGTAATCTATGACATACTTGCAACACAGTCAAGAGATGATCTAATACAGCAACAAGATGATAAGATAGCTAACAAGATTCTCACATTCTACTGACGTACCGTTGCGGAAGATGCAGGCGGCCGGGTGGGGGCGGAGGGGCGACCGGCGGCTGGATCTGGACGATGAACGCGGGACGAATGCCGGTGACTGGGGGCGGCGGCTGGATCTCGAGGACTCCTTCATTTTTTAAAGCTCAAAGATCTACAAAATCATAAAATACAAAATTCATGAGTTTACCTCATGCTATATTTTACAGTGCCATAAACAAAACATGAGTTTACACTACTCAGAAAACAAATCGAAACTATTTGGCCTTTTCTTTTTCGAAGATGATGGGGGGAGCAATCCCCACCAGTTGATTCTTCATTTGAACATAAAAGGTACAGCATCTCAATACAAATTAAGAGATTACATAGGTGCCTCAATACAAATATTTGGCCTTATGATCAGGATATACCATTGCCATTGCCACTATGCAGTAATCTTGAGGAGCTTGATTTCTATTATTCAAAACAAGCATACAGCACAATCGACGATCAAGGTTACTGTGTGTTGCGTAATATGTTGGTGGCTTTAGACAACTAAGGTATCAAAATGGTAACTCTCCTTCATTTGGGGTTTCTTCTATTTACATATGTTTATGTTTGCACACCAAACGTGGTTCCCTGTTTATGTTTGCGTACCGAAGTAACCGAACATGACGAAAGCCTTACAAGATAAGATCTGGTACTCCCTGATACTACTGTGCTCTTACTGGAAAGGTAAGTGCAAGGGCAAGTTCAATTACAGAAACGTCAGTAGATTACTGATGGTGCTGTCACCAGAAATTGGTGGTGATTTAATACCAGACCGAGTTCGGATTGGATCAAGATGTTGATGATTGATTCATTGATCGGTGAAGAAGTATGGAATCATGGGCAGTTGTTGTACCGGGTATGAAGGACAGGGGAGCGGAGTAGACCCCCTTGCGGTAGTAGACGTCGATGAAGTTGACACCGACGGCGGTGTTCTTGATCCGGATCTCACCTTGGTTGGGCTCGCCGACCTCCACTTGCTCCTATTTCATCACCTGCTCATCTCATGACCGGCAAGGCAGCAAGCAGCGTACCAAGAAATCAAGGCAAGAAACAAGAAGAAAAATGAAAGAAAAAAAGGAAGGAAGAGGAGATGCGTCAGTGCAGTGGTGGTGGTTGCCTCGGGCGTGCCCAGATCTGGCGCGGCGGTCACGGTGCCGGCGAAGTGCCGGAGCGGCCGGAGGGGCAGGGAAGAGGCGCGGTCGCCGACTCGCCGGTCGTGCCGGAGGGCGGAGCGGAGACCGGGGAGCCCAGATCTGGCGGTCGCGGTGCCGGCGGAGGGCGGAGCGGACGGCCCACGGCCGGAGCGAAGGCCGGAGGGCCCAGATCTGGCGGTCGCGCGCAGCGCCGGCGGAGGACCGGAGCGGAGCGAAGGGCCAGCGCGGCGCGGTGCGGAGGCGGAGCGGAGGGCCGGCGCCCGGCGCGGCGTGGAGTCGCCCTGCTCGGCGCCTGCTCGCTAGTCGAATGGCGACTCGGTCGCACATCGCTCGGGCACATGGGCTGGCCGCATGGGCCACATGCCCACACGCAGGCGCGAGTTGGACGGCTGGGCCGCACGCAGCGCGAGAGTCGGGCGGCGCGAACGTCGGGCGGGGCCGGCCGAATAGAGCGGCCTGGAGGCTGAAATTAGTAATTTTGATCTACTTATATATACATATATGATTATACCTCACATATACTAGATTTTTTGTCAAAAAATTTAGGTGTTCTGCTGAACACTCGTGACCCACTGTAGATCCACCCCTGGGGCGGCGGGCGAGCTACTGGGTGGAGATGCGAGAGGGGCTGAGGGGTGCGAAGATGCGAGGCGGGCGAGTTATCTGGGCGGACGGCGGGGGAGTTAGGGTTTATTATTTTAGGATGGTCCACCTATCAGTTTATTTCACGGGTAAACGGGCGAGACGGGTACGGGTAGAGCTAACCCATATCCGTACCCGTTTACCCGATGGGTAGAGATTTTCCCCTATTTTCATACCCGTGGGCAAAGAATACATCCTATACCCGACTCCATTAGGGTGTTTACCCACGGATACACGGATAAACGGGCACAATTGCCATCCCTAGTCTCAAATGATAAATAAGACATCTAAAATTTCGTCTCTATACATGAGACGTACTCCAAAACGTCTCAGCAGCCGTTTTAATAGAATTTAATAGCGTGCAACCCTTTAGAGCGTCTCAAACTGCGTCTCTATTTCAATTGTGGTTCTAAAAAGAGAGACATGATTCAAAGCGTCTTAAACAAAACGTCTTAATATGTTCATTTTGTTGTAGTGATGCCGGGTGCGGTCGTGTGCAGCGGAGCGGACCGGGACTAGACTCAGGGAGGAGTCGAGGTCCAGACGGTCAAGGTACCGGATGCGAAAGCTTCCTGGAAAGTTCTTGAGGGCAAAATGGAGATTTGACTCAAGTTTGGAGGTGGAAGGCTGATTTCCCTCCATTTGGTTTGACTCCTTGACTTTTGCCTCATGAGGTTGTGAGGTGATGGAGTGGAGGTAGTATGACACTTCTTGAATTCCCTTTTTAGGTGTGAGTCCTGGTTGTTAAAAGGGGATGGAGAGCAAGGGGTGTATGCATGCATTCTAAGAGAGAGCTCAAAGGAGTGAGGGTGTTCACTACGTGTAGTTTTGGAGTGAGTCCAGTGTGAAGCATGTAGTGTGATTTCCTTGTATTAATTGCGTATGGGGATGTAGTGGTTGTAAACCTGTGTAATCATTCATCTCTCTTCCTCAAAATCAATATGAGAAGGATTGAGTTGGAGTTCTTCATTTTCATGACTTCTGTGCTTTGCCTGAGTTTCTTTGCAGTTCTTAGTTTGTGTGATTTTGAGATGAGTTCTTGAGAGACTAGTTCTTGTTTTCTGCTCTGAAAGGGGAATTTGTCTCAAGGTCAAGTGACCAGTTTATCCCCAAGAGCATTTGCAAGATTCAATGTAACTTCTCTCACTCTCAGCTTGATGCTGCACTTCCTCTGTTATCTACTGTAGCTAGGTTTTCATGTCAGGGGATGATGAGCTCTTGTGATTTCCTTTCAAGGTTTGACTCTCTAGTTGTCCCTTCTTGTTGTGAGACCATTTCCAGATGAAATGCAAAGTTTCGTAAGCAAAGGATTGAAGATTCTTGAGAAATCTGAAAAATAGCTTCATTCTCATTTCATTTTCAGATTTGTGCTCAAATCTCAAATTCCTTGCTCTCTTGGTGGATTCCCTTGTTTCCTAAAGTCCTTTTTCTATTTATTTTAAAGTCTCCGTGAGCTAGTCTAAAAAGAACCAAAGAATTCCATCAATTGCTCTGCTTTTTGAAGTTGTGTAAAAATCAGCCCTGCTTTCAGCCGAGAAACCCGAGTTCTAGGGTTTGGGCCGGTCTGACCGGTCCGTGTATGGCGGTCAAACCGGCCTCCTAACGGCGGTCAGACCGGCCGGTTAGGGGAGGTCAGACCGGCCTTCAGCCCTTTTTGAGCACAGCTTGATGTTCTTCTTTGTTCTTTCTGCTATTCTCTGTTGCTGTGTCTTAGCTTGTCTGTATGCCTCTTTCATAGATTTCATATCTATCGGAGAGGAGATTTTTAGTGGATACTTGGGGGCATTTTTAAAGAGGCACCATTCACCCCCCCTCTGTTGCCATTTCTAATCCTACAATTGGTATCAGAGCCGGTTAGCTCTTCTTGATAGATCTTTAACCGGTCTATGAGCCATGGCAACGGATAAGTATTCCACCAAGCCCCCGATCTTCGATGGGATCGATTATCCCTTTTGGAAGAGTCGGATGGAGACCTACATTCAGGCTCAGGGCTATGCGATTTGGCGCAAAGTCAAAACTCGCTTTGTTGTTCCTGCCGATGAGAACATCAATGTGGCAAACATGCCTGATGTTGAGGCGAATGCTAAGGCAAGGAACATCATTATCCAAAGTTTGAGCCGAAACGAGTTTGATCGCATTTCTCATCTTACGTCGGCCTTTGATATTTGGGTCACCCTCGATGCTTACCATGAGGGTACCACTCAAACAAAGACGGTTCAACAGGACCAGTTCAAGCGAGATTACAACAAGTTTGAAATGCTCGCTAGAGAGTCCCTGGATGAATGCTTTGCGAGATTCCACAAGATCTTGAGCAACCTCCAAGAGGTCGGTCTCACATACCCCGACTCGAACAACGCTCGTCAGATGCTTGCGGCCTTGGACTTGCGTGTTTGGGAGATGAAAGTGACCACCATCAAGGACACGACGGACCTCTCGACTTTGACTCTTGATGCGTTGTACTCACGCCTCAAGACTCACGAGATTGATATTGTCTCTCGCAAGTCGAAGTCACAGTCGATGGCTTTGGTCACTGATCCCAGTTCGACTTCTGAGTTTCCTTCTGATGGTGTTTCTGGTTTCTCTCTTGCTGCTGTTTGTGAGATGAGTGATGACCTACTAGAACAACTTCCAGAAAACCAGCTAGCCCTCTTAGCTAGAAAATTCTCCCATGGATACAAAAGGGTTAGGGAGAGAAAGAGAGGAGGAGGTCATGTGATTTGCTTCGAGTGTGGTGGCCCCAACCACATTCGGGCAAACTGCCCCAAGCTGGAGGGTAAGAATGACTACGGCGGTTCGAGCAAGAATGTCTACACCGATAAGAACCATAACAAGATGCCTCCAAGCAAAGAGAAGAAGTTCAGCAATCTTGGCAAAGCCAAGAAGCTCTTCCACTGTGTCCTCACCGCCTTCGACGACCTCGACCTCAGCGAGGTGGAGTGGTGGAGCGACGACGATGGGAAGGACAAGCAAGATCCCAAGGATGGCGATAACTTCTCTGGCATGTGCTTCATAGCCCTTGAGGGCGAAGTCAGCGACAGCGAGCTTTACTCCAGCTCCGACGAGGTATACCCCTCCTATGACCAGCTTAATGATGCTTTTCTTAAGTTAGGTAAATTTTATGCTAGATCTAGAGTTAGGTGCAGCGAGTTGGAGAAGGAAGTAGATAGATTGTCACGGGAGCTTACTTCACTTATATCTGCTCCCTTCCATGACGAATGTGATACATGCTCTGCTTTGCTTGGTGACATGGAGAAATTAAGGACCTTTCATGATAGTCTGTCTTTTGAGCTTGATATGTTTAAGGTGGAGAATGTTAGTCTTTTAGCTGAACTAGAGATGAGTAGGACTGTTGCTCTTTCATCTATTGTTGTTGAGACTACATCTTGCACCTCATGTGAGGATAAGGACAAACCCATGTGTGTGGGGTTATAAATGTAACATCTTGCACCTCATGGGTTACGGATCCGTTCATTTTAGCTTTAGTTTTTGGCTTTAGCTTATAAATGTAACATCTTATAAATAACCTTGTAGAGGAAGAGACACTCACGTATGATTTTGGCTGACATAAATGAACTCACTACAGTATGTACTACAATCGAAACTAGTCTCCGTCTTGAAAAGATACTTCATTTGAAAGTTAGCTACCGTAGAAAAACCATTACTGTCAAAACCAACTTTTATAGGCCAATTACCTCCTAGATAATTGTGGGGACCCCGGGCGTGGGAGACGCCCATAGTCATCGTATGTATTCTGTACTAGTCCCATGATCGGTGGCTAGTATACACATTCACATCATTGAGGTCACATCCATACACATCGCACATAAATAGCTTACAACAAAAAGGGTGATACATATAAGCGAGCCATAAAAGTCTGTAGACATAAGGCTGACCAGCCAATTAACAACAGAGTCTCGAACAAAATGCAGCAGAAGTCTAATAATAAAAGTATCCAGTGATTTGCTCTCATAACCTATAGGCAACCGACTGGAGTCAAGGCCCTAGAAAGGTCCCATTGTCAAATTCCTCGATGCCATGGCTAAAATACGCATCATCAGGCACATAATCTTCATTACCTGATCAACAGTAATTTAAGCAAGGTTGAGTACATTGTGTAATCAGTAAGACTTGTAGTGTATCACAAAATTTTACATATATGCAAGGCTGTCAAAGGATGAGACTCTATACTAAGTTATTTTCAGCACAAAGCATATTTCATTTTGCAATATCCATAGGTAATAATTTGCAAACAGAAATGTAAGGAGCATTTGACATGTAATGAAATAAACATTTGCATAATTTCCATAATGGTAGCTTAAGTCGATTCACAGCCTTCCTCAGCTAAGAATATCGCACAAATCCCACCCATTGGCATGGCATACAGAAGACGCATACATGCTATATCCCATATGTTCAGTGAAACAATTTTTAAAAGGAAAACTATACCCTTTGTGGCTACATCCAAGCATCCTCATGACCACGAGCATGACTATTTAAATAGTTTTTAACACTCTGTAAAGGTTGTACAGCTTTACGCACACGAGATAACCAATTATACTATCGGCATGTGACGAAAGTTGATTATCATATAGCCTTTAGATCATCTAGTTCTAACCTTGCACCAGCCCAATGGGCATCAAACCTCTCTTAGGTACACCCCTAAGAGTGCATTTGAATTCTCACTTAGGTATACCCTCAAGCGAAGACCCTCACTTAAGTCCGTCCCCCAAGTGGGCATTCACCGTTGTATTAGCAAGGTTTGGCCCCATCACCTTGGTGAAGGGAGCCCCTATGAGCAAACCTAGCCAAAGTACCTTTACTACATCTGTGCCTACCACAATGTAAGGCTAGACCTACATAATTTAATCACCTAAATGCCAGAGTACATATAGCACGTGTGGTTATACGGTGTGACTTAGATGAGCAGCAATAGCGTTTGGTCCTCAATTGACCCTGGCGAGAGTCTCCCCATATATACGTGCGAGATTCCCTTTCACATTTGATAGTGTACCATATAACTCACCCGCGTCCAAAAACTAGGTTTTCATTTTATTTGATACCAAAGTACTAGAGGTTCCCCCTCTGGTCTAACATTTTTGAAACCATCATGCCCCCATGTAAACTTGTTCAAAAGATCAAACTTAACAAAAACTAGTGCTTAGCTAAGCATCTAGAACATATATTAATGTAGTATTCCCAATTTGATAGTATATTATCTAAACCATGTCCTAGAGGTTACAACAGTGAGGGTATCAAATTTTCAATGAGGTTCAATGCATATGAGCGGTCGTAACTACCATTACCCATAGTATAGCAGTTTTAATGGAACATACACATATGTATAATAGATTTTGCAAAAAAAATACAATAATTAAAATAATAGGATCAACATGGTCAAAGGGTGTGCTTGCCTTGCTCCTATTACTCAGAGATGTTTCCGATGCGTTCTCAACATTGTCTAGCACGTAATCGTCTATTCAACCAAAATATAGATAAATGCAAATAAGAGCCAATTAAATAGAAACAAGACTAAATATTTTGGAACAATTAAGAAGATCATGATTTTAGGAGAATTTGAAAACAAAGATAACTAAATTTGGAGTTCATATGAAAAAGTTATAAGCATTTGAGTTTTGGCTTGGTTTGAATTATTTCTTCTCGGTGAGTATAGTACTCTTTATAACTACTAACGTTCTTTGGCCACTATGGTGCTCGGATGCTTCGAATACCATCCACTGACCACAACGCTTTGACTACATAGGTCTTCTGAGCAATGAACGAGCATTATAGCTTACGACTACCAACCACCGACTATGTTCTGTAGCCTATGACTACCGACCACTGACTACATTCTGTAGCCTATGACTACCGACCACTAACTACGTTCAGAAGTTTTTGTCTAACGACCGAGTACTACAACTTATGATTGATTTACTATTTTTCATGACTGATCTACTGCACTTATGATCGATTTACTGGTATCAATGATACGAGTCCAGCTGTGGTCAAAGACCTTGTCATGGCAGCGGTCGAAGCTCTTGACTCTGGCTGTGGTCGAAGGTTTCAACATGGGTGCGGTCGAAGGTTTCGACACGGTAGTGGTAGAAGGTTTCAACAACGGAAGTGGTCAAAGATTTCGATTATGGCTACAGTTGAAGGTTTCAACAACGGTAGCGGTCGAAGATTTTGACAATGGCTATGGTCAAAGATTTCAACAACCATAGTGGTTGAAGATTCTGACTACAGCTATGGTCCAAGATTTTGACTATGGCTATGACTTTTCCTTCTTGCTTCAACACACAACCAAGGTCGTGTCGAGATGCATCATAATACAGAACAAAGCTTTTGTGTATGTTGGGCAATACGAGCACTGGGGTTGCGGTGAGCTTCTTTTACAGCTCTTAAAAGCTTTCCTCACAAGTCGCTGACCATTCAAACTTCTTCTACTTAAGAAGTTGGGTCATTGGTCATGAAATTTTGGAGAATTTCTTGATAAATCGGTGATAATATCCCACCAAACCAAGAACATTTTGGACTTCAGGGATGGTGCGAGGCTAATTCCAAGCTTGTACATCGCGTTCTTTGCTAGGATCCATAGCAACACCTTCAAAAAGAATATGGCCTAGGAAGCTGACTTTCTTCAATCAAAATTTGCATTTACTATACTTGGCATACAATCGATGGCCTTGAAGTTTCTCTAGCACCAATCACAAATGTTGCTCATGCTCCTCTGACTTCTTGGAGTAGATGAGAATATCATCAATGAAGACCACCATGAACTTGTCCATGCACTCCATGAAAATCTGATTCATAAGATTCATAAAGTTAGTGGGAGCATTGGTAAATTCAAATAACATTATGGTGTATTCATACAAGTCGTAACAGGTGGTGAATGTAGTCTTTGGAATGTCTTCTAGCTTGATCTTGAGTGGAAAATATCCGAGCCTCAGATCAATTTTGGAGAAGACACATGCACCATTCATTTGGTCAAACAAATCATCAATCCTTGGGAATGGATATTTGTTTCTGATGGTGACTTCATTTAGAGACCGATAGTCGACACACATCTTTAGACTACCGCCTTTCTTCTTTACGAATAGCACGGGGCTTCCCCATGGGGATGAGCTAGGACGAATAAATCCCTTGTGCAGCTACTCCTTGAGTTGTTTCTTTAATTCAACCAACTCATTTGGGGGCATATGATATGGTCATTCGGAGGTAGGTGTTGTCCCAGGCTTCAAATCAATGACAAACTCCATGTTGTGGTCTGGTGGCATTCCTAATAATTCATTTGGGAATACGTCGGAATACTCACATACTTCGGGCACTTCATCAAGCTCTGGAACTGAGGGGCATTGAGAGTAGGCTGCCACAAAGGTATGATAGGAGTAGAAGAGAAGGCAACTTGCTCTCCGCTAGAAGTAACAAGAGAGATGAATCGGTTGGCACAATTTATGAACCTATGGTCTTTGGATAATCAATCCATCCCAAGAATCACATCTAACCTAAAAGTGTTTATCATGATAAGGTTGGCTTTGAAATCTACTCCATTGATTATTATTTTAACCCCTAAACAACCATGTTTGGCTCGTATGACTAACCCAGGCGAATGGGTCAGCATGAGTTTTTCTAAGAGTTTACTTTCTATGTTCTATTGATTGACAAACTTCTCAGATATGAATGAATGGGAAGCTCTGGAATTGAAAAGAACTAGTGTAGGTGCTGAGTGCATGAGGAACGTACACATGAGAGACCATGTGGTCGTGATCCCATGAGAATGATGAGTAATTGACAATGGTGTAGGTTAGTCGAGTTTGGTTTGGGTGGTTTTGACCATGTCGTTGCGTGGTGCAACGGGCTCGGTCGATTTGGTCAAACTTGGTCGTTTGGGCTTAGGTCATTTATTCTAATGCTTCGACAGGTTTGGACTTCATCATGGGTAAGCATGATGTGTTTATGCTATTTTATGCTTTCATGTGTCGAGCGGTGCTATGTGATGTGTTTCTTGTCTGTGTGGCTGCAGGACATCGAGCGGAGTCGTGGCGAGACACGGTGGACCGGACTAGGCGCAGGTGGCGCTGAGGTCAGAACGGTCAGGATGTGTCGAAGACGACGTGGACTCGAGGTGGTTGCGAGGCGTGCAAGACAAGGAGCGCGGAAGCTTCCCGGAAGGTGCAGGAGGGGCGAAACGGGAATTTCGCAAGGCTGCACAAGCGGGAGCGGGCTCCGTTGGATTTAGCCGGCGTAACGGGGCGGAGACCCGTTAGCCATGGGCTATAAAAGGAGAGGAGGGGCTGCATGCCCATTTGAGCACTTGTAAGGAATTAGGGTTTACACTAGTCAAAAGAGGCTTTGGGAAGGTTGTTTCCTTTAGCTCTTTAGTTGGTGTGAGTTGGTGGAGGCAGAGTGTGCTCCCTCTGTTGTCCTCTACGATGGTTTCTAGGTGTGAGTCCTAGTGGGTGTTCTTCCTCCCTCCATGGATGAGTGTGTGTTCTTGAGTTGAGAGAGTGAGGAGATGGATTGAGAATCTTGTAATCATTCCTCTGTATTCAATCGTGTCATCGGGACTCCTATGTATTCCTTGTGATTCAATGAATGAAATCTGGAGTTTTGGGTTTCAGTTCGTAGCCTCTGTTCTTCTTTTCCCTTTGTGCAAGATTTCTTGATTTTCATGGTTTTGAGTTCTTGCTTGCTGAAGAGTGCCAAAATGGGTTGCTATGACATGGGTGATGCTCAAAAGCCATTTGGCTATTTAATCCCAAGAGCAAACCGAGTTTGATTCTCAGATTTCAGTTTTGGCCCTCCTCTGTTCATGTGTTGCCTTCCTAGGT
Organism: Dendrocalamus latiflorus; assembly: GCA_017311315.1. Lineage (NCBI taxonomy): Eukaryota > Viridiplantae > Streptophyta > Magnoliopsida > Poales > Poaceae > Dendrocalamus > Dendrocalamus latiflorus. Next base: position 32,236,550 of record CM029651.1, on the reverse strand, counting down.
TTTGGTGCTGTTCTTGATTCCCTTGTTGAGATGGCTTGAAATTTGGTATGAAGAGTCCAGAGGCTATTAATTAGCTATCCTCAAAATTTCATAGCCAAAGGATCAACGGTTGGGGAGTAATTTGGTTTTTGGCTCGGGTTGTGCAAAAATTCAGATTTTTACCCATAATCTGAAATTCTTGCTTCTTGGTTTGATTCTCTTGTTTCCCAAGGTCCCCTTACTATTTAGTATGTTGTAGTAAGGCCTTGGATCAAAAAGATTGAGAGCAAACCTATTTTTTAGCCAAAAATCCGAAGTCTCAAAGTTCCAGCCTGAAATTCCCGTTTGCTGTTTTTCTCGAGAGGTACTGCCGTTCCTGGAGCGGTACTACCGCTCATAGGTACTACCGCTCGGACCAGCGGTACTACCGCTCAGCGGTACTACCGCTTGACCAAGCGGTACTACCGCTTGAGGCCAGAATTTTCCCGATTTGATTTTTCTCGCTTGCTGGTCTCTGTATTTGTGTTTTTCCTGCTGCTGGGGTGTCTTGTGAGCACTGGTCTTCTACCTTCATAGCTCCCATAGCTATTGGAGAAGAAGATACGTGTTGGGGGCAATTTTTAGAAAACGACATTCACCCCCCCCCCCCTCTGTCGCCATTTCGGTCCAACAATTGGTATCAGAGCCGGTTAGCTCTAATTCATAGATCTTAACCGGTCTCAAGAGCCATGGCGACGGACAAGTACTCGACCAAGCCGCCCGTGTTGATGGCATCGATTACCCCTTCTGGAAGAGCCGAATGGAGACATACATCCAGGCCCAGGGGTATGCCATCTGGCGGAAGGTCAAGGTACGATTCGCTGTTCCTGCCGATGAGAACATCAATGCCGGGAACATGGCTGATGTTGAGGCGAATGCAAAGGCAAGGAACATCATCATCCAGGGGTTGAGTCGTAGCGAGTTTGACCGTATATCTCACCTGTCGTCCGCCTACGACATCTGGGTGACCCTCGACGCATACCATGAGGGCACCACCCAGATCAAGACGGTTCGACAGGACCAGTTCAAGCGCGAATACAACAAATTCGAGATGCTTGCTGGTGAGTCCCTGGACGAGTGCTTTTCGCGATTTCACAAAATCTTGAGCAACCTCCGAGCGGTCGGTCTCACATACCCCGACTCGGACAACGCTCGTCAGATGCTCGCGGCACTCGATCTGCGCGTGTGGGAGATGAAGGTGACCACCATCAAAGACACGACAGACCTCTCGACCCTGACTCTTGACGCGTTGTACTCGCGCCTCAAGACTCACGAGATTGACGTTGTCTCTCGTCGGTCGAAGTCACAGTCGATGGCTTTGGTCACCGATCCCAGTCCGGCTTCTGGTTTTTCCGCCGATTCGCTTTGTGGGTTCTCCCTAGCTGCTCTATGTGACGTAACTGATGATCAGTTAGAGCAGCTAGAGGATGAACAGCTGGCCCTCCTAGCTCGGAAGTTCTCCCATGCTTACAAGAGGAGGAGGGACAGAAAGAGAGGCGGACCAGTCATCTGCTTCGAGTGTGGTGGCCCCAACCACATTCGAGCAAACTGTCCCAAGCTGGAGAAGGGCAAGAACGACTACGGCGGTTCAGGCAAGAACGACTACACCGACAAGAACCGCAACAAGAAGCCTCCAGCTCAGACGCCGGGAAAGAAGAAGTTCCGCAACTTCGGGAAGGCCAAGAAGCTGTTTCACCGTGTCCTCACCGCCTTCGACGACCTCGACCTCAGCGAGGTGGAGGGATGGAGCGACGACGACGGGACGGGTGACCAAGATCCCAAGAGCGGCGACGACTTCTCCGGCATGTGCTTCATGGCCCTCGAGGGCGAACTTAGCGACAGCGAGCTGTACTCCGACTCGGACGAGGTATGTCCCTCCTATGACCAACTTAATGAAGCTTTCCTTAAGCTAGGAGGTTTTCATGCTAGAGCTAGGACTAGGTGTACCGAGTTAGAGAAGGAAGTAGATAGACTGTCACGGGAGCTTACTTCTCTTACATCTGCTCCCTCCCGTGACGACTGTGATACATGCTGTGCCTTGCTGGGTGATTTGGAGAAGTTAAGGACCTCGCATGATAGTGTGTCCTCCGAGCTTGATTCTATTAAGGTGGAGAATGTTAGTCTGCTTGCTGAGTTAGAGTTGAGTAGGATGGCTGTTACCCTACTTACTACTGATGAGACTACTTCTCCCACCTCATGTGAGGTTAAGGACATTGCTGCTAGAGGACCTTATGCCATGCTCCTTGATCTGCCCGAGTCTTGTGAAAATTGCAATAATTTAAAGATGAACCTAAAACGGGCAGATCACAAGATTGCTGAGTTGCGTGCTTCTTTACTTGAGCCTATTGATTCATGTTTGAACTGTCCAAAGTTAACTGCTGAACTTGAATCTGTCTCAAAACAGTTTCAAGAAATGATTGACAACAACAAGAAAATGGCTCAGTATGCGACTAAGGATTCTGTTAGCTCACCATGCATTAGTTGTGATAAACTAAAACTTGAACTCGTTGCTTTGAATGACAAATGTGTGAAGCTAACTAAGGAATTACTAGAGAAGCCACAATCTGGTTGTGATGTGATTGATGGTGTGGGGGAGAAGCCCCAGGGTAAGGGTGAGACGCCTAGAGACGCGAACCAACCTGCTAGTAGTAGGACTGTCCCCTCAGGGTCGGCTGTGCATGCACAAGCCATTCTCTCCTCTACTGTTGGTTCTTCTTCTGCTCCCTTACCTCCTGCTGTTCCCTCTTCTCCCTGCTCTTCTTGCACCTCTCTCTTTCGGGAGTGTCAGTACCTTATGAACACTCTCGAGAGATTTGTAGGCGGCAAGAAGAAGCTTAATCTTATTCTAGACCAGTCCAAGATTTGCAGATTTAATCAGGGTCTAGGATATGACTATTATGAGGATATGAGGAAGCATCCACCTGCTGTGCTTAGACCCATAGCACCAGGTGTGATCAAGACCGAGCCCAGGACCGAGAAAGTCCAATTTAAGTCAGCGGGCTATGTCCAGGGGATTTCTGACAGCAAGGTGATTGCACCTGCTGCTTCGGCCTCTCAGAAGGCGAAGCCTGACCGTGCTACTTCTACCTCTCAGAGGATGAAGTATCACTGCACCTTCTGTCAGAAGGATGGACACACGGTTGATCGATGCTTCAGGCGCGCCAAGATCGCGCGTAGAGACCGTGTTGAGTCTCCTAGGCGTATTCAGGGTCAGCCCCAGATCCTGAGTGCACCTAGGACCAGCACGAGGTCTAGGTTTACTGCTGTTGATGGGTTTGGGCAGCATCGAGGACTTGGTTTTTCTGAGTCTTCTGTTTTTCGTCCTCATGCTGCTCCTGGTCATGACTTCCGCCGTCCTGAGGGTACATCTCGTTTCCCCCGTCGAGACAGTTACCCGCGGCGTGTTCAGCGTGTTGCCGGTGTTCCGACTCGCTCTCTCGTAGCAGTCGGACCCCGCAACAGCTTCAGGTCTGCTCACAGACCTTCTGCTTCCTTGAGTCATGGAGAGCGTAGGGTAGATAGAGGTCAGTCGTGCTTGACTACTTCATCTGCTCGACGTGTTGTTCAGTATTGGGTGCCAAAATCACTTTTGATTTATCCCAGTACTGAGACTTTACTCTCTGTTTGACTCAGGTTCGCCGGGCAGGGAAGGGAAAGGTTTGGCTTGTAGACTCCGGTTGTTCTCGTCATATGACCGGAGACTCCCGTTGGTTTTCTTCCCTTGCCCGTGCTCCAGGTGATGAGACGATCACCTTCGGAGATGCTTCATCTGGGCGCGTCATCGCCAAAGGTACTGTGCGCATTAATGATTCTTTCATTTTGAAAGATGTAGCCTTGGTTAGTAAGCTGCAGTACAATTTGCTTTCAGTTTCTCAGCTTACCGATGACGGTTTCGAGGTGAGCTTTAAGAAAAATGCTTGTAAAATTCTTGATTCTTCGGGTAGTCTGGTTTGCGGAATTTCTCGTTATGGGAGGATCTTTCGTGCTGATTTTTCTGAGTCTTCTGGTGATCCTCTCAGGTGTTTAGTTGCTTCTGAGTCCCGCGACCTCTCTTTCTGGCATAGGAGACTTGGTCATATTGGATTTGACCATTTGACCCGAGTTAGCGGCCACGATCTCATTCGTGGTCTGCCTAAACTCAAGATGGTCAAAGATCTTGTTTGCTCTCCATGCCGGCACGGCAAGATGGTTGCCGCTTCTCACCCTCCGGTCACAGTTACTATGACCGATGCACCGGGACAGCTGCTCCACATGGACACAGTTGGACCAGCTCGAGTGCAGTCAGCAGGAGGGAAGTGGTATGTTCTTGTTGTGGTCGATGACTTCTCGAGGTATTCTTGGGTGTTTTTCTTAGCCTCGAAGGATGAGACGTTTTCACATTTCCGAGGTCTTTTCAGTAGGCTTTCTGTTGAGCTCCCAGGTGCCTTACGAGCGATCCGCAGTGACAATGGCACGGAGTTCAAGAATTCCTACTTCGAGAGTTTCTGTGGTGAGACAGGTGTAGAGCACCAGTTTTCTTCTCCGCACGTCCCACAACAAAATGGCGTTGTGGAGAGGAAGAACCGTACCTTGGTCGAGATGGCCAGGACGATGCTTGATGAGTACTCTACACCGCGGAAGTTTTGGGCTGAGGCTATAGCTACCGCGTGCCATGTCTCAAATCGAGTATTTCTTAGGGCACACTTGCACCGCACTTCTTATGAGTTGAGATATGGGCGAAAGCCCAGCGTCTCTCATTTTCGTGTTTTTGGTTGCAAGTGTTTTATCTTGAAGTCTGGGAACCTAGATAAGTTCGAGTCACGTTCCTGTGATGGGATCTTTCTAGGCTACTCGACTTCTTCGCGGGCTTATAGGGTCTGGAACTGCGAGTCTAGCAAAATGGTAGAGACCTGTGAGGTGACCTTTGACGAGGCCAGTCCGGGGACTAGGCCCGATATCTCAGGTTCTTTAGAGCAGTCCGAGACCATCTTTGTGGATGATGAGGATGATGGAGACGACGGTTGTCTACCTGATCCTGTCCCTCATCCACCCCTTGAGGTGCCGTCTTCCACCGCACCTCGAGGCGATCAGCCCATGCCTTCTGCTTCTTCTGGAGCTGGTGGCTCTGTTCCTACCTCGTCAGCTCACGAGGTAGAGGCCACTTCTTCATCTCATCCTGGACCTCCTAGACATATCCAGAAAGCTCATCCTTCAGAGCAGATCATTGGAGACCTCTTCGAGCGTGTTACCCGCTCAAAATCTGGCTTATCTCAATTCTGTCTCCATTCTGCTTTCATTGCCTCCTTTGAGCCCAAAGATGTCTCTCATGCTTTATCTGATGAGTCTTGGGTCAATGCCATGCATGAGGAGCTAGAAAATTTTGAGAGGAACAAGGTCTGGTCGCTTGTCGAGCCCCCGCGAGGTCACAATATTATTGGGACTAAGTGGGTGTTCAAGAACAAGCAGAGCGAGGATGGAGTGGTTATTCGAAACAAGGCTAGACTAGATGCTCAGGGGTTCTCCCAGGTTGAAGGTCTAGATTTCGAGGAGACCTTTGCCCCCGTAGCTAGACTTGAAGCCATTAGAATCCTGCTTGCCTTTGCAGCTTCTAAGGGTTTCAAGCTTTACCAGATGGACGTCAAGAGTGCCTTTCTCAATGGCCTTATTGAGGAAGAGGTCTACGTCCGACAGCCTCCTGGTTTCGAAAACCCCAAATACCCAAACCATGTCTTTAAGCTTTCCAAAGCATTGTATGGACTTAAGCAGGCCCCCAGGGCTTGGTATGAGAGGCTTAAGTCCTACTTGTTGAGTCATGGGTTTGAAATGGGTAAAGTTGATAAGACCTTGTTCATCCGCCGGCTTGGCGCTGACCTTCTGCTCGTTCAGATCTATGTCGATGACATTATCTTTGGCGGCTCTTCCCATACTCTGGTTTCCCAGTTCTCGGATATCATGAGCACCGAGTTTGAAATGAGTATGATGGGTGAGTTGACCTTCTTCCTTGGCTTCCAAATTAAGCAGACTCGGGAGGGTACATTTCTTCATCAAGGAAAGTACACTCGTGACCTCCTGAAGCGCTTCGATATGAGTGATGGTAAGCCGGTGTCAACTCCCATGGCTTCGACAGCCTATCTTGACCCAGATGAGGATGGCGAGCCAGTTGATCAGAAAGAGTTCAGAAGTATGATCGGCTCCCTTCTTTACCTCACTGCCTCGAGACCAGACATACACTTCTCAGTGTGTCTGTGTGCTCGTTTTCAGGCTTCTCCTCGCGTATCTCACCGTCAGGCGGTGAAGCGCATCTTTCGATACCTTCGAGCTACCATTGACTATGGTATCTGGTACTCTTCCTCATCCTGTCTTTCCTTGAGAGCCTTCTCGGATGCAGACTTTGCCGGCTGTAGGATAGATAGGAAGAGCACCTCTGGCACCTACCAATTCATTGGCACTTCTCTTGTTTCCTGGTCTTCGAGGAAGCAGTCCGGAGTTGCACAGTCCACCGCAGAGGCCGAGTACGTTGCTGCAGCCAGCTGCTGTAGCCAAGTACTTTGGATGGCGTCGACCCTGCGGGACTTTGGGTTGGTCATAGATAGTGTTCCACTCTTCTGTGATAACACTTCTGCGATTAACATTGCTAAAAACCCAGTGCAGCACTCTCGGACCAAGCACATTGATATCCGATACCACTTCCTTAGAGACCATGTAGAGAAGGGTGATATAGTGCTCCAGTTTGTGGAGAGTGACCACCAGTTGGCTGACATCTTCACCAAGCCTTTGGATAGTTCGAGGTTTTCAGCTCTGCGGGGAGAGCTTGGGGTGGTGTGTCCTTATGGACTGTAGTGAGAGGGAGCTTTGGGCTTTATTGCTTTACTATATTGATTATGCCTCTGTCTCATTTCTATTGCATTGCACTCGGGGTGCATTTGGGTTTAGTCCTTCCAGCATAGGTTAGAGTGCTTCTCTTGCCGAGATGCTTAGACTTCTAACCCTTATCTTGTGCTTCCAGGATTAGCTGCTTCTTATCTCACTAGGTCGAGCTCACTCACTTCTTGTAGGTTCTAGCGAGGGTTGGGCCACCCTCGGGTAGACAGGGTACGTGTTTGCTCTCTAGTGTGTGATTTACAGTCAGCTGATTGTCCTGGAGTCATATGGGGTAGATGAGAGTCAGTCTGAGCCATAGTTGTCTCTATATCTTATCTATGCTTTAAGGACTGCCTGTTTTGGTTTTATTTGCCAGCTTCTCGATTTATTGCTTTGGTTCAGGGAGAGTTCATTTGGGAGCTTCTGGAGCTTAATTGTGACTTAACTCAACTTGAACTAAAAGTTGCATGTCATGTTGAGGGGGAGCTAGATTTTTCTTGCATTTTCAGCATTCTAGCATTATAATCAATCTGCATTGAGCCTTGATCATTATCCTGTTATGACATGCTTCAATGCTTTACACCTTGCCATGACTTGTGCTTAGCTTGCTAAATTTATCATGACTTCATATGTGTAGACTAGCGTTTGCTATGATAAGTTAAGTAAAATTGATCAACTTAAATTAAACTTGTCATGCTAGCATTTGAGTTTAGTCTTTCTTGAGCTATCCCTTTATGATTCATGCCATGTCAAATAGGCTGAGTAGAGCGTTGAATCTATATTGAGCCTTAGATTGAGCTGTTTAGTCTCTTGATGATGCTGAGTTAGTACAATATGTTAAAAAGCAAAAAGATCGGTTTTGTGCGAAAAAACTGATCTCATCAATTCTCTCCTATGAGACGGCTTGCCATTGCACTTGGCATGAACTTAGGGGGAGTTTTGGATGACCTAGACTATCTTCTTAAGCTCATGGCTTGGAGTAGTCGCATAAGGCTTGAGACCTAGCACATGATAAAACAAAAATCTGGTTGGCAACAACCATGAATTTCAAAAGAAAATATGTCATTTGTGCTCCATTTGCTTAAGCTTCAAAAAGAACCAAGTACTTTAACCAAAGTTTCAATCTTGAGCTTATAGCACTCTATTTGGACTCAATGTTAGCTTCCTTGTTCCGCTTAGCTTATTGACATGGCCTGCATCATCCTTGGATATCTCTAGTTAGACTTTGCTCATTGATGACTTGACTTGCTCACTTAATGTACTTCACTTTTAGATTGTTATCTATGTGTTCTAGCTGGCTTATATATATGTTGTCATGATCTAGATAGCGTTTTATTGAGTTATGGCTTGGTGTAGTACTTGTTGGTCATATTGGATAATCCTCATGGCTCTAAATGCTTAGAATAAACAAACTTCAGCCATATTCATCCATTGACATGTCATATTCTCTCTTTTGCATCCTTGATGCGTTTATTGCCAAAAGGGGGAGAATAGAGAAGAAAAAGCTAGTTGGGATCATTTTGAGCTTTGGAGATCAATTTGCTCTTTCAGTTGTTGCTCTAGTGTTCCTTCTGTCGACATGGTCATTTGTTTCATTCTCTTCTTTGGACAATGTTAGATTCGTCAAACTCAAACTCTTCTTCTTGCTTTTTCCGAGTTTGTCAATATACTCATCAAGGGGGAGATTGAGAGACCATGTGGTCGTGATCCCATGAGAATGATGAGTAATTGACAATGGTGTAGGTTAGTCGAGTTTGGTTTGGGTGGTTTTGACCATGTCGTTGCGTGGTGCAACGGGCTCGGTCGATTTGGTCAAACTTGGTCGTTTGGGCTTAGGTCATTTATTCTAATGCTTCGACAGGTTTGGACTTCATCATGGGTAAGCATGATGTGTTTATGCTATTTTATGCTTTCATGTGTCGAGCGGTGCTATGTGATGTGTTTCTTGTCTGTGTGGCTGCAGGACATCGAGCGGAGTCGTGGCGAGACACGGTGGACCGGACTAGGCGCAGGTGGCGCTGAGGTCAGAACGGTCAGGATGTGTCGAAGACGACGTGGACTCGAGGTGGTTGCGAGGCGTGCAAGACAAGGAGCGCGGAAGCTTCCCGGAAGGTGCAGGAGGGGCGAAACGGGAATTTCGCAAGGCTGCACAAGCGGGAGCGGGCTCCGTTGGATTTAGCCGGCGTAACGGGGCGGAGACCCGTTAGCCATGGGCTATAAAAGGAGAGGAGGGGCTGCATGCCCATTTGAGCACTTGTAAGGAATTAGGGTTTACACTAGTCAAAAGAGGCTTTGGGAAGGTTGTTTCCTTTAGCTCTTTAGTTGGTGTGAGTTGGTGGAGGCAGAGTGTGCTCCCTCTGTTGTCCTCTACGATGGTTTCTAGGTGTGAGTCCTAGTTGGTGTTCTTCCTCCCTCCATGGATGAGTGTGTGTTCTTGAGTTGAGAGAGTGAGGAGATGGATTGAGAATCTTGTAATCATTCCTCTGTATTCAATCGTGTCATCGGGACTCCTATGTATTCCTTGTGATTCAATGAATGAAATCTGGAGTTTTGGGTTTCAGTTCGTAGCCTCTGTTCTTCTTTTCCCTTTGTGCAAGATTTCTTGATTTTCATGGTTTTGAGTTCTTGCTTGCTGAAGAGTGCCAAAATGGGTTGCTATGACATGGGTGATGCTCAAAAGCCATTTGGCTATTTAATCCCAAGAGCAAACCGAGTTTGATTCTCAGATTTCAGTTTTGGCCCTCCTCTGTTCATGTGTTGCCTTCCTAGGTTTTGGTGCTGTTCTTGATTCCCTTGTTGAGATGGCTTGAAATTTGGTATGAAGAGTCCAGAGGCTATTAATTAGCTATCCTCAAAATTTCATAGCCAAAGGATCAACGGTTGGGGAGTAATTTGGTTTTTGGCTCGGGTTGTGCAAAAATTCAGATTTTTACCCATAATCTGAAATTCTTGCTTCTTGGTTTGATTCTCTTGTTTCCCAAGGTCCCCTTACTATTTAGTATGTTGTAGTAAGGCCTTGGATCAAAAAGATTGAGAGCAAACCTATTTTTTAGCCAAAAATCCGAAGTCTCAAAGTTCCAGCCTGAAATTCCCGTTTGCTGTTTTTCTCGAGAGGTACTACCGCTCCTGGAGCGGTACTACCGCTCATAGGTACTACCGCTCGGACCAGCGGTACTACCGCTCAGCGGTACTACCGCTTGACCAAGCGGTACTACCGCTTGAGGCCAGAATTTTCCCGATTTGATTTTTCTCGCTTGCTGGTCTCTGTATTTGTGTTTTTCCTGCTGCTGGGGTGTCTTGTGAGCACTGGTCTTCTACCTTCATAGCTCCCATAGCTATTGGAGAAGAAGATACGTGTTGGGGGCAATTTTTAGAAAACGACATTCACCCCCCCTCTGTCGCCATTTCGGTCCAACAACACAACACCACATTGGGTGCCTCGGTAGCCTCCTCGGCAGTCGTATGGTTGAGGTGACTACTTCCAAAACGTTGAACCAGCTTGGGGGCTTGCTGCCCTCATTGGCCTTGAGCAGGGCCTTGAGGATGGAACTAGACATTTTGGGGTTGAGGACAGGGTGTGGAAGACTTCTTCTGTGGGCAATCATTTGCGTAGTGCCCATGCTCATTGCAGCTGAAATAGGTGATGATAGTAGCCTAGTTGTGTCCTCTGGACTGCTATCCTCCATGGTTATATGGTTGAATCACCCCTTGTTTTGGACAAGGGGCTTGCCCTTGGTTCTTTCGAGGTGGTGGTGCTAAAGGACAAACATTGGATGGTTTCCAATTATACAATTTTTGCGGGTTGCTGCTCGCTGATTTTTGCGTTATCCAGCCCTCTACAACCGCCTGAGTGCTATCCTCCACTCGAATTGCCTTGTCTATCAAGGTCTGGAAGTTAGAGATGTCGTGAGTAGAGAGAGACCACTTCATCTCTTCATTAAGGTGCTCCCAGAAGATAGTAACCTTCCACTTCTCATTTGGTACCTCAATAGTAGCATACCGAGTGAGGTACTTCAAGCGATGGAGAAGCTCCATTGGGGGTAGTTTCTCTTGTCAAAGATCATAGAATTCCCACTACTTTATCTACGTGAGACCCCATCAGGACATGGGCATTATGGAAGGCCTTCTTGAAGGCGGTCCAAGTGATGACATGGCCTTTGGGACATATGGCTTGGTAACTTTCCCACCAAGCTGCTGTGGCACCCTGGAGTTGGTAAGATGCATAGAGCACCTTCTCTGCATTGTTACACTAAGCAATATTTAGCTTGCTCTGAGTGGAGGGAAGCCAATCATTACCGTCCAGTGGATCTTTGGCTGATGCGAAGGTGGATGGCCGAGTTTACATGAACTTGCCCAACATTGACTAGAGGTAAGCAGCAATTGCACCTTCTTGAGCCATAGAGGCAAGGGTAGTGGTGTTCTAGACCAACTGTTGCGGCAAGAGGGTGTTGGTTTGGCGTCCTTGCTCAATCATAGAGAGCACTTGCACCATTGTGGGTGGTTGGGGTAGCACTTATACCCGCTGATTTTCAGCATGCGGTGCACCTTGAGTAGTACCAGTCTGCTGAGAAGCAAGCGCACCTGAGGATGGATTTGGGTGCGAAGGGCTCAACATCTTGCCCCTGGATGATGGGAACCAAAGGCTTCTTCACTCTCCATGATTTGACTTAGGGAGTGTGTTACTGGCATCCTGCAGAATTCATGTCGTGGGAACAGGACCTACACAAATAATGTTTAGTTTAGATGAGAGACAAGAGGGAATGGGCACAAGTTAAGTGGGTTAGCAAAAGAGGGTATCCCAGGCCAAATTGAATCATCTAAGACTAAGATGTTAGAAATCTAACAACATAGGACAGCTAGCATGAAACCTTAACATTAAAGTTAAGTTTTACATGGTCTGCAAGATCCTTGCTTAAAACACAACATAGCAACATACCAAGTAGCAAAATACAACCATCATACATCAGCGTCTTAGTGCCAAAAGCTACTCACATAAACTTCCTAAAGTGAGCTTTTTACTACGATCTAATCTTGTGGTCTAGATCTAGGTGCCGGTTGCATTGGGGTAGCAGGCTCCTCCTCACATCCCACGTGGAGGGGGTGGTGGTGCTGCATGGAAGGCCATCATGCGACAGTGGCTTCTGACCACTGACATGCGGGAATGTCGAGTAGGCGGCTAGATAATGTAAGTGGGTTTAGGCAACTCCTCACCGAGCGCAAGTATGGCATCCTCCCTGTACAACAGCTCCCGTGTGAAAAGGCCTTGACCCACCAATGGGGCAATATGGTTTTCAAGCATGGTGATCCTCCGACGTGCTTCCATAAGCTCTCAAGTTAGGCAATGGAGATATCCATTAGGTGACCTCACTAAGTCCGTGAGATGAAGCAGAGGGGTATTGAATCCCATGGCACGCACTTGGTAGACATTGTCCTAATTATTTCTTGGTCGGGAGGGGAAATAATAGAATGTGTCCTCCATCTCAAGAAGTCTATGGCAGACACAAGCAATGGCGACGTAAGCTACATCATAGATCAGCATGATTACACTAGAGCCTCATCCATGTAGCATTGGTGATAGTCTCTGGGGTACCGTCCATAGATAAGCACCTCCACAAGGTACTCTTTGGACGCTGGGCTGGAGGGAGTGCTGCAGATGGTGTACTCGGGTGCACGGGTGATACGAACACGCTGCAACATCACCCATAGGGTGTGCGGCAGGGTGCCTTCCTCGAATGCACTGGTCCGGTATTAGGGTGTCCAGTGAGTAGGCATCTGCAAAATTTAAAATGTGGCCTAGGATTAGTTACTGATTTGTAAAAGACATAATGAAGGGCTAGGGTAAGAAATGACATTAGGTAGGGTAAGAATTTTGCACAAATCCTCATCCATTTTCTCCAAACTAGAGTTATTTGAATAAGGTGCAGACCATTGATCGAAAGAAGACTTTAGGTAAGAGGAGAATGCTAAGAAAAGAGTATAGGAAAGCTTGCTATTCTCGCCTCTCATATTTTAAGATAAGTTGTATTTGGAAGATAACTCCTTAATTTAACGGTCATTCTATCTAGGGCTTAACATATAGTTAGTACGGCTCTGATACCAATGTTGTGGGGACCCTGAGCATGGGAGACGCCCGTAGTCGTCGTATGTGTTCTGTACTAGTCCCCTGATCAGTGGCTAGTACACATGTTCACATCATTGAGCTCAAATCCATACACATCACACATAAATAGCTTACAACAAAAAGGGTGATTCATAAAAGTGGGGCATAAAAGAGTCTAATAACAAAAGTATCCAATAATTTGCTCTCATAACCCGCAGGTAACCGACTAGAGTCAAGGCCCTACAAAGGTCCCATCATCAAATTCCCCGGTGCTAGGGGTGAAATATGCATTGTCAGGCACATAATCTTCATTCTCTGATCAACAACAATTTAAGCAAGGTTGAGTACATTGTGTACTCAATAAGACTTGTAGTGTATCACAAAAATTTATATATATGTAGGCTGTCAAAGGATGAGGCTCTATACTAAGTTATTTTCAACATAAAGCAGATTTCATTTTGCAATATCAATAGGTAATAATTTGCAAACGGAATTATAAAGAGAATTTGACATGTAATGAAATAACATTTCCATAATTTCCATAAGAGTAGCTCAAATCTATTCACAACCTTTCTCGACTGAGAACATTGCACAAATCCCACCCATGGGCATGGCATACGGAAGACACGTACATGCCATCCCATATGTTCAGTGAAACAATTTACAAGATTGTGTTGCACATCTAGATACATAAATTATAAGCATTTCATTAAAATAGAAAATAAAAAATTCAATTGCATCATCTTAGGACCTTGAATTTTCCCGATGCATGCTTGGCGAAGTGTAGCCTTCCGAAACCAAACCAAAATCCAACCTTTTCTTTTGCAATCTAAACATGAATAATAAAAACAAACCAAGGGACAATAAAAGAAATAAAAGGTTTTGTCATCAGAACCCATCCGGCTTTAGAAGGTCGAATCGAATCGTGCAAATCGAAGTTCCCAGACCGTCTGAGACCGGTCGACGCCTCTCACTTATAATGGGCCTCATCATCCAATGAACAATGAATCCCACAACCCACTTTATTTTTTACCGACTTACCCCAAACAGTAGAAAAAACCAGATTTACAGTACCAAGCCAACCCATGGATAAAGATACCAAAAATTCTACCCTTAGCACATTGATTGTAGAGGGGGAAAGAGATAAGGCTGAAGCCATCTCCAGCCATGGGGCCAGTTCATTCCCCCAACATAAGCCAGCTAGCAAGTCAATAGAGTGAGAAGAGGAGGCAAAAGATAAGGCTGATGCCACCATAGCAATGCCAGAGAGAAGAGAGGATAAGACCGAATGCCTCACCACTACATCGGATGGAATGCCGTGAAATCAAGTACAATAGAGTACTATAACTATCGGCTAGTCGTCGCCTTTATGTAGTTGCTGGTTAGTACTTCTTTCCTTTCTAAATATTGTATTAGTTGAGCCCTTGTGGCTTGGTAATACACTTTAGCTCTGCGTGGCAAAAGTTTTGTAATAAGAAAGGATTGTCTCTAATTATTGTTCCGCTGCAACACTCTGATGGACATATTATTCGTTGGACCGGTACGGTGTTCTACCGGGCAAATAATAATAATCCGTTGACCAATGTTATTACCCCTCAGTAATGACACAGGTCATCACAATGTTATATTGAGACACTAGTCCAGTAGTTCTATTTTATATTAGCTTTAGTTATTGAAAAATAGATTCGTGTCAAAGATTTGAGATCAGACCATCTTCTAAATTTAGTTGTGCGTTCTCCAATTTGGTTCCAGTTCACATCAACTTGAGATTCATTTTCTTTCCTTCTGTAAACTGGGTACGTATTTTGTTAAAATCGGATGATGTTGGATGCGCCACAGTTCATGGCTTCGCTCTTGATTCACTGGTGGATGCCACACTGTGACTTGCTTGGAGGGATATCGTCAGCACATGCAGAGCAAGAATCACCGCATGTTGGATGGGACGAAGTTGTCATCTATTTCATGTTGTGAAACTTGTGTTCATGTACGGCCACTTCATGTAAATGGTTGAACTGAAATATTTGTTGTAACCTTCTCTTTGCATTAGCTCTAGACTAATGTAGTTGTTGACGCTCAAAGTACTAGCAATTGTACGAGCGGTTTGGATGTATCAGCTAAACTAATTGCCGAATGGATAATTGTACTGAGCTGTTATGATTTTTCAATATATTTTATGGCTCATAAAAAAGCCAGTGTTCGTCAAACTCACCGTCACTACTACAAAAGAGGCTATACTGGATGGCTACATCACAGACAGTTCACACGGAACTGTCTGTGCTTAAACTATCACAGACGGTTTATACTAGCAACTGGCTGTGATACTTTCATAGACAGTTATTAACACGAACCGTCTGTGATAATTGAGACATCACAGATGGTTCGTGTTAATAACCATCTATGAACTTTCACAGACGGTTATTAACACGAACCGTCTGTGATAATTGAAATATCACAGACGGTTTGTGTTAATAACTGTCTGTGAAAGTTGCGGACATCACAGCTAGTCTGATTTGCTATAGTAGCGCTAATAATCATTTTGAGACCTATTTGTTACATGTGTAGCATAGATGGACTAAAGCTGGATGTACGTTGAGAACCGTGTGAGTGAAGAGTACATTAATGGTGTGTCTGCTTTTAGAAGAGCGGCCGAGCTGAATATGTTGAAGAAGGGGATGGAATATATGTACTATCTATGCATTGATTATGATAACCTAAAGATGTTTACCAACTCAGTACAGATCGAAGCTGACTTGATTCAAGAAGTTTCAGAAAGGGGTACAAATGTTGGACCAGTCACGGCGAAGAGAAGATTACACAAGAAGGTAGTTATGACATTGTCAAGAGAGACAATGATATGCCAGTTGTGGACTGTGCTTTCGATCATGAGGATAGGTCACAGGATGACAATCTAGATCAGATGATATGTGATGCAAAAGGAGACAATAGTGAGAGAGAGTTTGGTAAATTTGAGGGCTTGATGGAGGACTTGGAGAAACCTTTGTTCCTAGGTTGCAAGCCACAATACATGAGGTTATCATCAGTTCTAGAACTGCTGAAATTGAAGGCAAGCAATGGTTGGTCCAACAAGAGTTTCACGACATTGTTAGGTCTCCTAGCGGACATGCCTCCAAATAAAAATGTGTTGCCGAGAACCACCTACCAAGCCAAGAAGATTATTTGTCCATTGGGAATAGAAATAGAAAGCATACATGTATGTCCAAATGATTATATCCTCTACCGTAAAGAGTATGCTATCTTACATGTTTATCCGGTGTGCAAAGCATCCCGATACAAGCGCAAGAATGACTCTGATGATGGAAAGGGCATTGAGGTGAAGCAAGGACCTCCTACTAAGGTGTTGTGGTATCTTCCTGTAATTCCACGTTTGAAGCGTTTATTTGCAAACTGAAAGAATGCAAGATTGATGCGTTGGCACTTGGAGCAGCGTAAGAAAGATAGAATGAAAAGACACACTGCTGATTCTGCTTAGCGGAGGAACATCGATAGGATGTTTGTAGATTTTGGTGTGGAACCGAGGAATATAAGGTTTGGGTTGACTATAGATGGAATGAATCCTTTTGATAACATGAGCAGTTGACACAACACCTGGCCCGTGACTCTGTGCATGTACAACCTTCCTCCTTAACTATGTATGAAGCAGAAGTATATTTTGATGTCACTACTTATCCAAGGGTCGAAACAACCTGGGAACGATATTGATGTGTACATAGCACCATTGTTGGAAGATCTTGTAAAACTATGGAATGAAGGGGTACATGTATGTGATGCAAACGAAAAAGAGAACTTCACTTCATTAATGATTTTCCTGCCCTTGGTAACCTATTAGGGTTGAGTACAAAAGGAGTTAAAGCCTGTTCGCACTGTTTAGATTATACCGAGAGTGTGTGGTTGAACAACTCATGCAAAACTGTGTACATGCGTCACCGTAGGTTCCTTCCAAAGTATCACCCATACCGTAAGATGAAAAACAATTTGACGGAAAAAGAGGATAACTCAATACCAAGGCCTTTTAGCGGGAAAGATGTCTATGATATGATCAAGGATACCAATGTTGTGCTTGGAAAGGGATGTAAATTGAGTACCTATCGAAAGAACATGCGGAAGAAGAGATCAATATTTTGGGACTTGCCTTATTGGGAGCATTTAGAAATTCGCAATTGCATCGATGTCATGCACGTAGAGAAGAATGTATGTGATAGTTTGATTGGTCTCTTACTGAACATTCATGACAAAACAAAAGATGGTGTCAACTCAAGGCGTGACTTGGTCACTACGAACTTCAAGACCGACTTAGCACCAATAGAGACCGATAAAGGCCGTATGTACCTTTCACCAGCTTGCTACACTCTGTCTAAGTCCGAGAGAACTCAACTATGCCAACGCTTGCATGGTGAAAGTTCCATCCAGTCACTCCACCAGCATGAAGAAACTTGTTTCCATGGAACATTTGAAATTAGTTGGCACGAAGTCTCATGACTGTCATGTGCTAATGACACAAATGCTACCTGTTGCAATTAGAAGTATTTTGCTGAACAAGTTTCGAGTGACAATCATGAGGCTATGTTATTTCTTTAATGCAATTGCTTAGAAGATCATCGATCCTGATGGACTAGATAGGTGGTGACAACTCTATGTCATCTAGAGATGTATTTCCCTCCGTCATTGTTTGATATCATGGTCCATCTCATTGTCCACCTTGTGAAAGAGATAAAGATATGTGGCCCCGTGTTTCTATGTCACATGTACCCATTCGAGAGGTACATGAGAATTCTCAAGTCCCATGTACGGAATCGATCTCGATCGGAGGGTAGCATCATCGAAGGTTATACAACCGAAGAGGTCATTGAATTCAACATCGGCTACATAGCTCAGGTCAAACCGATGGGTATACCTATATCTCGTCACGAGGGGAGGCTAGAGGGTATCAGTACTATCGGAAGGAAAGCAATAACTCCGGATCAAGATATGTATGCTCAAGCCCATTTCACAGTTTTCAACACATGACTGAAGTGACCCCATATATTGAAGAGCATAAGGACATGCTACGCCAAGAGAATGCAGGCCAGTCAAAAGTTTGTATTACGAGACAACACAATCGTCAGCTTAACGAATGGTTGAAGGTGTAATTGACTGGGAGGTCGTCAAGTGAAACACTAAAATGGTTGGCAAAAGGGCCAAAATTTACAATTGTGACATGGCAAGGATACGACATTAATGGCTACACATTTTATACAAACAGATCAGGATAGAAAGAGCATAGTGCAGAACTCAGGTGTCTGCATAGATGCCTATGATACACACAACAGTTCCGCTGGCCCAAGCTCGTACTATGGGCTTGTAGAGGATATTTGGGAGCTTGACTATGTAATTTTCAAGATTCCTCTATTTCACTACTGTTGGGTCCATCTCCCATGGGGTGTAAAGGTCGACAAGTACGGTGTCGCTACTATGGACCTCGAATGTGTAGGATATGAAGATGAACCATTCGTACCCGCGAGGCAAGTTGTTCAAGTATTTTATGTAACCAACCCAGCAAATAAGAAGCGCCATGTAGTTATTCATGGAGAAAGAAGGATTGTTGGAGTTGAAAATGTTGTGGATGAGGAAGAGTACAATCAATTTGATGAGTTGCTTCCATTCGAAGACGGCATCAGGCTCAAGGAAGAACAAGGCTATGAAGCAAACTATATGCATGTCGATCATTGTGAATGACTTTATTTAATAGGAAATAGCCAACTGTAATAAATGATCCCACATAGCCCGCCTATTTGGAAATTGTTGCAATGTAATCATAATTATGAAACTTGGCATGTAAATATAGAACTATATTCCATTGCAATTGTAATTGATTCAGTAACTAAGAAATAGTTATATTTATGATTATACTTACGTTTTTCATATTACATGGCCAGCATGATTTTTTTGTGGTTAGATGGAGCGAACTATCACAAGCGGTTTATTGGAACAAACCGTCTGTGATAATACTATCATAGACGGTTCTGTAAAAGAACCATATGTGATAGTATTATCACAGACGGTTCCATAAAAGAACTGTCGTGTGAGTGAGCAGTCAGATCTAGCAAAACCTAGCGGTGGCGGTGGAGATGGAGTGAGTGAGTAAGGACTCTATGAGGGGGAATATTTATAAGGAAACTATCATAGACAGTTCATTTATGGAACCGTCTGTGATAATACTATCACAGACGGTTCTTTTATAGAACCGTCTATGATATCCGACGTATCACAGATGGTTCTATAAATGAACCGTCTGTGATAGTATTATCACAGATGGTTTCTTCCGATAAACCGCCTATGATAGTTCGCTCCTTCTAGCCATAAAAAAAATCATGCTGGCCATGCAATATTATGAAAAATGCAAGCATAATCATAAATATAACTATTTCATACTTACTGAGTCAATTACAATTACAATGGAATATAGTTCCATAGTTACATGCCGAGTTTCGTAATTATGATTACATCGCAACAATTTCCAGATAGGTGCTAGCTGTGTGGGATCATTTATTACACTTGGAATTTCCTTTTAAATAAAGTCCTTCATGATGATCGACACGCATATAGCTTGCTTCATTGCCTTGTTCTTCCTCAGGCCTGATGCCATCTTCGAATGTAGGCAACTCATCAAATTGATTGTACTCTTCCTCATCTATAACATTCTCAACTCCGAAAATCCTTCTTTTTCCCTGAAGAACTACATGGTGCTTCTTATTTGCCAGATCGGTTACATAAAATACTTGAACAACTTGCCTCATGAGTATGAATGGTTCGTGCTTGTATCCTACACATTCGAGGTCCACGGTAGTGTCGTCGTACTTGTCGACCTTTACACCCTGTGGGAGTTGGACCCAACGGCACTGAAATAGAGGAATCAAGCTCCCAAATCTCCTCTACAAGCCTGTAGTACGAGCTTGGGCCAGTGGTACTGACATGCGCATCATAGGCATCTATGCGGACACCTGAGTTCTACACTATGCTCTTTCTATCCTGATCTGTTGTATAAAATGTGTAGCCGTTAATGTCGTATCTTTGCCATGTCACAATTGTAAATTTTGGCCCTTTTGCCAACCATTGTAGTGTTTCACTTGACGACCTCCTAGTCAATCGCACTTTTAACCATTCGTTTAACTAACGGTTATATTGTCTCGTGATCCAAACCTCTAACTGGCCTGCATTCTCTTGGCGCAGCATGTCCTCTTGCTTTTCAATATATGGGGCACATTAGTCATGTGTTGTAAAATCGTGAAATAGGCTTGGGCATACTATCTTGATCCGGAGTTATTACTTTTCTTTCGATAGTCCCGATACCCTCTAGCCTCTCCTTGTGACGAGATAAAGGTACACCTATCGGCTCAACCTGAGTCATGTAGCTAATGCAAAATTCAATGACCTCTTCAGTTGTATAACCTTTAATGATGCTACCCTCCAGTCGAGATCGATTACGTACATAGGACTTGAGAATTCCCATGTACCTCTTGAATAGGTACATATGACGTAGAAACACGGGGCCGCATATCTTTATCTCTTTCACAAGGTGGACAATGAGATGGATCATGATATCAAATAATGATGGAGGGAAATACATCTCTAGATGACAAAGAGTTGTCACCACCTTGGTCTGCAGAGCATCTAGTCCATCGGTATCGATAACCTTCTAGGCAATTGCGTTAAAGAGAAAACATAGCCTTATGATTGTCACTCGAATTTTGTTCGGCAAAATACTTCTAATTGCAACAGGTAGTATTTGTGTCATTAGCACATGACAGTCATGAGACTTCATGCCAATTAATTTCAAATGTTCCATGGAAACAAGTTTCTTCATGCTAGAGGAGTGAACGGACGGAACTTTCACAACATGTAATGACTGGCACAGTTGAGTTCTCTCAGACTTAGACAGAGTGTAGTAAGCTGGGGGAAGGTACATCTGGCCTTTACCCATCTCTATCGGTGCTAACTCGGTCCTAATGTTCATAGCGACCAAGTCATGCCTTGCGACAGGACCAATCAAACTGTCACATACATTCTTCTCTATGTGCATGACATAGATGCAATTGCGAACTTCTAAGTGCTCCCAATAAGGTAAGTCCCAAAATATAGACCTCTTCTTCCATATGTTCTTCCGACAGGAGCTCAATTTATGTCCCTTTCCAAGCACAACATCGATATCCTTGACCATATCATACACCTCTTTCCCACTAACGGGCCTTGGTACTGAGTCATCCTCTTTTTTCCATAAAATTATTTCTTCATCTTGCAATATGGGTGATACTTTGGAAGGAACCTACGGTGACGCAAGCACACAGTTTTGCGTGAGTTGTTCAACCACACGCTCTCGGTATAATCTAAGCAGTGCAGACAAGCTTTGGTTCCTTTTGTACTCAACCCTGACAGGTTATCAAGGGTAGAAAAATCATTAATGGTGCAGAACAACATGGCGCGTAAAGTGAAGTTCTCTCGTTTGTCCGCATCCCATACATGTACCCCTTCATTCCATAGTATTGCAAGATCTTCTACCAATAGTGCTAGGTATACATCAATATCGTTCCCAAGTTGTTCCGGCCCTTGAATAAGTAGTGACATCAAAATATACTTCTGCATCATACACAGCCAAGGAGGAAGGTTGTACATGCACAGAGTCACGGGCTAGGTACTATGCTAGCTGCTCATGTTACCAAAAGGATTCACTCCATCTGTACTGAACCCAAACCTTATATTTCTTTGGTTCCACACTGAAATCTACAAACATCCTATCGATGTTCCTCCACTAGGTAGAATCAGCAACATGTCTTATCATTCCGTCTTTCTTACGCTGCTCCCAGTGCCATGCATCAATCTTGCATCCTTGCGGTTTGCAAATAAACGCTTCAAACGGGGAGTTATAGGAAGATACTACAACACCTTAGCAGGAGGTCCTTGCTTCACCTCGATGCCCTTCCCATCATCGAAGTCATTTTTACGCTTGTATCGGGATGCTTTGCACACCAGACAAAGATGTAAGCTAGCATACTCTTTATGGTACAGGATACAATCATTCAGATATGCATGTATTCTTTCTACTTCTATTCCCAATGGACAAAGAATCTTTTTGGTTGGTAGGTAGTTCTCGGCAATACATGCCTCGACAAAGAATCTTTTCTACTTCCACCAAGAGACTTAAAATGCCGTGAAACTCTTGTCGGACTAACCATTGCTTGCCTTCAATTTCAGCAATTCTAGAACTGATGACAACCTCGTGTATTGCGGCTTGCAGCCCGGAAACAAAAGGTTTCTCTGAGTCCTCCATCAAGCCCTCAAATTTACTAAACTCTCTCTCACTATAGTTCCCTTTTGCATCACGTAGCATCTGATCTAGATTGTCATCCTACAACCTATCCTCATGATCGAAAGCACAGTCCACAACCAGCATATCGTTATCTCCCTCGACGATGTCATAACTACCTTCTTGTATAATCTTCTCTTCACCGTGACTGGTCTAACATTTGTACCCCTTTCTGAAACCCCTTCGAATCAAGTGTGTTTCGATCTGCGCTGTGTTGCTAAACATCTTTAGATTATCACAATCAATGCATGGACAGTACATATATTCCACCCCATTCTTCAACATATCCAACTTAGCCGCTCTTCTAAAAGCAGACACACCATTAATGTACTCTTCACTCACACGGTTCTCAATGTACATCTAGTTTCGATCCATCTATGCTACACATGTAACAAATGGGTGTCAAAAACGATTATTTAGCGCTACTATAGCAAATCAAACTAGCTATACTTAATTACACATGACATCTATATTAGGTAGCTAGCTAACTAGCCACGTATTCATGACACAATAATATTAAGCAAGAATATATTGAAGTAAACTAGGAGTACTTACCTATTCTGAAATTGAGCAAAGTACCATTATCTTTCTAAACCTAGCTAGCTAGATCTAAACAAAAATCTAGCTATCATCTCTTTCAATTACAGGGCATATAAGTTATTAGAAGTAATTGAGTACTAACCTCTGATCACTAAGAAGACGTATATAGATCTACAAGCGATATGTTTTCACCAAACTCCCCAAAGCCGGCCGCCTCGCTCCACCGATGCAGTGCAATGAAAACAGATATGTGTCGAGACCACGTACGCTCGGTATTTAATAGCATAAATTATCCCAGACGGTTCCAACCACAAACGGTACCAACATTATCACAGATGGTTCGTATTAATAACCGTCTGTGATAATTCACAGACGGTTATTCATACAAACCGTCTGTGATGTCCGCAATATCACCGACGGTTTGTTACAAGAACCGTCTGTGATGTCCACAATATCAGAGACGGTTTTTTTACATGAACTGTCTGTGATGTCTGTAACTTTAACAGAAGGTTATTAACATGAATCGTCTGTGATGTCTGACTTATCACAGACGATTCATGTTAAGAACCATCTGTGAAAGTTCACAGACAGTTATTAACACGAACCATCTATGATGTCTCAATTATCACATACGGTTCGTGTTAATAACCATTTGTGAATATATCACAGACGGTTGCTAGTATAAACCATCTATGATAGTTTAAGCACAAACGGTTCCGTATGAACCGTTTATGATGCACCCATCCAGTATAGCCTCTTTTGTAGTGGTGTGAGTTATTTATTTTATACCTCATTAAAACCTTGCATACTCTCTACTAATAATAAAAAGGATATACTTTTGATCGAAAGTACTGATTGAAGGTATATCTCAATCCAAAATGAATCTCTGGGGACTTCATATCTCAATCCAAGTCATACCTACATACATAAGGTATACTCACCACTCTACCGAAGAGGTGACCAAACTCAGGTCATATACATGCAACCAAACACAATCTCTTGTATCAAACTTCCTCATACAACCTCTAATACAATCAACCGAACGACTTCTTAGCACGTGCAGACCTAACCTATACAAACAACCAAATAACCCTACTTGCATCCATAAAACCAGACTCAAGTCAGCCTCGAGGTGTACGCAAGTTCTTCTTGCTGAGACTTATTACTTTTAGTTGTAACTTATAACTTTTGAACTGTTTGTATGAGAGATTTTAGAATAACAAAAACTCACGTGTAGCTTTTACCGATATAAAGAAAGTAAGTATAGTATGTACTATAATTAACTAGTAAAGTTTATCTTGAAAAGATATATTCTATTTAAAAATTATTTACTATAAAAAAACTAAAAACTAAATTCAAAAGCTGAAAAAGAAAAGACCGTAGTGCCATCTAGCGGAGCCGTGAGACGACAACACTAGCTATACATACAGTAGGCTCATAAACAAATGGCAGTGCCGCATGCAATGCAAATTAACTCTCGGGAGTACTACTAGGCTCGACGTATACATACAGTAGGCTCATAAACAAATGGCAGTGCCGCATGCAATGCAATGCAATGCAAATTAACAAATAGGCTCGACGTACGTACGTGTGCGCGCTCGCCAACTCTCAGGAGACGTGCATGCATGCACGCACGTGTGACACCTCGATCGTCGGCACACTAGTATATGCGCGGTCCTGACGGAATATTCAGCCAGCCGACGTACTACTACACATGCCACCCCTCTTAATTTCCTTAAACTAATCTCTGATAGTACTATTCCTTTTGCATCCATATGTACAGCATAGCGATGGACTAGTTATTAATTACTCGTACAACTTCAGGGTACAAACCCTAGTTAGGCTGATCAATGTCAGCATGCAGCTCATTACATCTAACTACTCGTGAGGAGCGAGGACCCAGCTTTTGGTTAGGTCGATCGCTTAGCTAGGTTAATTCAGTGGTACATCATGCCGCCTATATAAATATACTAGCCTCATAGGCGCGGCGCGACGCCGCGCGCAGCCACCGTGTGTACCGAAGTAAAAGAGGCGAGAATTCGCGAGGAGTTTTTCAAAAAAAATCGAGGGTATATGCGTATTTCCGAAAAAGCTAAAGGGTTTTTTCGTAAAAAACCGAGGACCTGTACGTAAACAAACGAGGACCCGTGCGTAATTTAGAAAACCGCGGGGCGCTATCCTGCAAAGTGGAGGGGCTAAAAAAAACTAGCAGAGACCTTTTCACGATAACCGAGGACCTTTACGTAATTTCGGGAAAACGCAGTGGTTTTTTTGCAAAAAAGGTCTCCCGACCGTAACGAGATTCTGCGGCCACGCGGCGGGCGGAGCGCGGGCGCGGGTGACGTGGGAGCGCTCCGGGCGCAGTGTTTCCGCGGGGCGTAATATGATGTTATTTTAGATTGGTCTGCTAGCTAGCTTATTAAGAATATTATGGCATATACTCATGTGATTACGGTAAAAGAGAAAATGGATCTACGACGCCAAGGTTGCATGGACACGATCTTTTTACCATCTCCTCCAACATCGGTCGTTATCCCATGCGGAGTTCCGGTCCAATCTGTGTACGATAACACGTTTCATCTCTGGGGTACCACCTAGGTTGTCACTTACATGTGGGTCTTACATGTTTTCACTGCACTGACTGGTCTCACCAAGTTTTGGTGCCACCCGTCCGTGACCAAAGTGGAACAGAGCGTAAGGACGCATTATTTTAGAACATTCTTTCTCCCTCGCTTCCCCAATCCCATTATTCTCGTCCATCCCACCGCACCATCCTCTCTCTCTCTCCACCGTCGGCGCCGCCCTCTCCCCCTACTCCACCGCTGGCGCGGAACACGGCTGCACGGTGAGGGGCACAGCGGCGTGGCGCGGCGCCGGACACGGGCACGTCGTCGGAGGCCACGGCATGGCGTCCGGAGGTGTCCCGCCGTTGTCCTCCTGGCTACGACCTTACACGCGCGGGACGTGCCACGCCAAACCTGATGCGAGCAACGGCCGCCCGTACTGCAGCGACGCAAGGCCGATGTGGGCGCACGCCGTACGGGCGCGACCACGCGCACGGCGAGCGTTCCTGACGTCTTGTGGGTTTTTTTTTTTCTATTCTTTCTTTATTCCGACAGTGGAGATGAGATTTGACTTAAAACGTACTTCAATCGATATGTTTTTACCCCTTGAACTCATGAGTTTTTGTGACATGTTTTTTTTTGTGTAATGAATTTGTGTAAAAAGCTCAATGAATCAGAGACTTTTTTTTATAGCGTTTATGTCATGCTCAAATAATCTACAATTTGAAATGTCCCAATCTTTTTTGGTGTTCTCTGTTCCTAAAATAGCTTGAATAAAATGATATGAAGCAACGTGTGTTGAATGTTTTTCTATTCAGCTTACAGAGGAACGGATGGATTACACGATGAACAAGTGAACAACTCATCTAGACTGTCCCATGTGCATACACCGAAAAGGAATGGAAGTGGTTTTATTTTTGTCTGAGACGAACAGAGCATGTCCTAGGTGGGAACATTTTAAATTTTTGTAATATTTCAATGATGTCCTGGAAACAACCTTTGTCTTGTGTTCTGGCTGCTGCTTGGCGTTCGGCACACTTCTCTAATTACATTACCCTATTATGGACATTTTCCACTAATTACAAAAGAGCAAATCTCTCTCTCTCTCTCTCTCTCTCTCTCTCTCTGTTCTTTGAATCAATATTACATGGGACATAAGACATAATTTTTGAAAATTTACCAAGAACTTCACTTTCTCAGCACCACAAAATCATACAAATCTCTCTCTCTCTCTCTCTCTCTCTGTGTGTGTGTTCTTTTTTCTTGAATCATGAATCAACACTATATTGGACATAACCCAAAAAATTGAAAAATTACCAAGAACCTCACTTCCTCAACACCACAAAATCATGCCCAAAAAAAAACATCATACATAACATAACATAACATAACATAACATAACATGCGACTCTATGTCTCTCTGATAGCATGCGACTCTATGGCTCTCTGATTAAAGCCATGAAATGTTCAAAAACAAGATGCATACTTAAGACTCAACGGGTGTTGTCCATGCCGGCTCAAGGTCTGCTCAAAAATCAACTAGACTTTGGTAAAAGGGGGAAAAAACAGATCCATGAGTGACTGAAATAAAATATGTCGCACCATTTGAAAAAGGAAAATTTTGGGACACTATTCTAGTCACAATATAGATCC
This sequence comes from Dendrocalamus latiflorus, assembly GCA_017311315.1. Classification (NCBI taxonomy): domain Eukaryota; kingdom Viridiplantae; phylum Streptophyta; class Magnoliopsida; order Poales; family Poaceae; genus Dendrocalamus; species Dendrocalamus latiflorus. Next base: position 32,209,477 of record CM029651.1, on the reverse strand, counting down.
ATGACGCTCGCGCTCGGGCGCTCGATCGGCACGTCCACGCCGACGAGCAAGGCCGATGTGCAGGATGCCATGGCCCATGGACCGGGTGCTCGCGCTTGACGCGGCCTACCCGCTGCCGCTGCTTCCCGGCATGCTGGACAAGTTCCCCAAGGCCGTCGAACCAGCGCGGTGGTGGCCACGCCGCTGGCACGCACAGCGCAGGAAGTCACCGCCACCGTCCAAGAGCTTCGGCCGGCACGGCACCGGACCCCGTGCACCGCGTCGAAATGCAGTTGGGGTTGACGGCGCTTCCCGTGACATGGCATCGTGTCCTGAGCTCGGCGAGGTGACCGGATCCAGGCTTCCCATCGCCCGCTGCTGCACATACCATCGCATGGGAACTCCTCGCCGGCGGATCTAATTAAACCCCCACCGGCCGTAGCTTTATCTGGCCGCACCGCCGCCAGCGTGAACACTGATGGGAGCGTTGGTTTTGTCCACGAAAAAATTCACATATTGCAAATAAACTTAAAAATATAGAAATTTTTAGAATTTCTCTATTCTCTTACTTGCTCTTATAATATTGGTTATAAACATTCTCATTATATAGGATACTATTCTCCTACTAACATACATACCCGTACTTCAATTTAATTACGAGCTTTTGTGTAATTAATATGTCGATCTGGGTTTCTATAAGCATGAGCCGGACTATAAGTTAGTAGTACTTAATGGGTCCTTTTTAGCATATTTCTTATGCCTTATAGTTTATGATTTTTTTGAACAAATAAATAAAACGGTTTTTTCGTTTCATTTGAAATAGCTTATTGGGGCAGCTTTTTTGAAACAGTTTATCGGTATTAGATTCGTTCACACAAATACTTATGCTAAAACATAAAACTATCAACTATAACCATAAGCCATCAGATATAGTTAGAAAGAAAACATCCAGATGATATTTATCAATACCCCCAAAAAAATCCATAAAAACTCGGTGCTGCATGGCAGCATTATGTCGGCCAATTAATCTATATATAACTGTTATAAGCACTCATGTGTGGTGGGTCTGGACAAGCACAATGTTATGGCTAACGACCACATATATGGGGTATCAACCTTAGGATTCAGTGTAGTTGTACTTTGTAAATTCAAAGCTTAATAAAATAATTGAGACATGTAACATATTAGTACGTAGCAATCTAACTCTGGTCTAGCTCGGACTGTTTGCACACATGGTGCTGTACCATTTGTCTTTCAAATTTTTCCAGCATGTCTGTTTTTGCAAATCTAATCCTGTTCCTGAGCTTGGCAAGCGTGACACATGGTCGTAAATCGTTATGACCACAGCGAAAAGGCATCGTCGTAAGCGACCTCAGCAGGAGACATGGTCGTAAAGCATCACGACTACACCAGTGATAGAGTTTTTCGACGTGGTCAACATGATCATTGTGTGGTCTTATAGCACTATGACTACGGTGAACGTGGTCGTAACTTCTGCTAAAGTTACGACTACATGGTTGAAGATCTAACAGAGTGGTCGAAGAACAGCGGGACGTGATCGGAGGGGTCACAACGTGGTCGTAGCGACCATCAACGTGATTGGTGAGCCACCAGAATGGTCATAACGACACAAGAGGTGGTTGTAACCTCTTGAACGTGGTTGTACGGCTGCAGGAGATGGTCGTAGCCTCTTGAACGTAGTCGTACGGCTGCAGGAGGTGGTCGTAGTGGCTACAAGGTGGTCATAAATTCTCCAATAAGTGGTATCAGAGCTGCGTAGCGCTCCTGAGGTATCGCACATAGTTTCGGTGCCTCTGTTCTGACATATTTGTAACAGCCCAGGTTTTTATTAATATAAAAATAAATAAATAATAAAAATTGATTAAAATAAGTATATTTTCTGCCGAAATTTTAATTTTGGATTTGCCTTGAATTTCTGTTTTGAAAAAGCTAGATTTAAAAAGTATTTAAGTGAAAACCTAAAAATAATTTGTAAATAAAATGATATTTTGATTTTCTATAAATCTTATGTCAAATTAATTATCTGGTTTTATTTGGCTCTTATTTGGTTTCCTGGATTTTCTGGAGTTTAAAAGTGTATTTTTGAAATTAAAAAGTATTTTCCATATAAAATATAATACCAACATTAGTTGGAAATATTTTTAATAAGTCCAAAATGTCTCCAGGAGGTTCTCTGAATTTTTCTGGAATTTCTGGAAGTATTTTCATATTTTTCTGAGGTTTAATGTAATATCTAGGCTTTTCTGAAAAACCTTAAATCCGAAATAAAAATTCCAACCCCAGCGCCTCCCACCGGCCGCCACGTGGACGCCCATGATCGGCCCACGTCGCCCAGCCGATCCCGCCTCCCCCTGCTCCCCGCTTGCCACGCGTACGGCCCACATGGCCAAATGCCCCGCGCCCAGCCCAATCCGCCCGTCCACCCCTGCTTGCACCTCGGCCACTCGATCTTCATCCATCCGCCCGCGTCCCCTTCCCTCCCTCTCTCTCTACACGTGGGGCCCACCTGTCGGGTGCGTCTTCCCCGCGCGGCACTCTTCTTCCCCGCGAGCGCCGCCGCCTCCCGCGCGGCACTCTGGGTTCCGACAAAGGTGGTATCAGAGCCATGATGACACTAAGACATGACCCAAAACAAAACTTCATCTTTAGTAAAGCCTTTATTAATTTCATAATAAGTGCTAGTTACGGCTGCCGACAAAAGAGGAAGCTTGACAGCTCATAACAATGATCAAGCTATCACTTGGAATGAGTTCATGCGTAACTTCCGCAAAGCTCATGTTCCCACTGGCACCGTCACTCTCAAGAAGAGGGAATTTCGAGCACTACGCCAAGGAAGCTGCTCTATGAATGAGTACTTGCAGAAGTTCAACCAGTTGGCCCATTATGCACCTGAAGACGTTGCCACCGATGAAGCCAAACAGGAAAGGTTTCTAGAAGGACTCAATTACGACATATCGGTTCAACTTCTCTCTAGCGATTAGACTGATTTCCACCAGCTGGTCAGCAAGGCGATTCGCCAGGAGTCCAAGCATCAGGAGATTGAGAACCGGAAGAGACTGATGCATGGTCAGTATATGAACACCGGCAGTTTCTCCAAGGCCAGAAGAGCTCCACCACAGAACAATAGGTTCCAGTCTTCATCATCAGCAGGAGAGCTAGTTCCCATGGACCCCTCCCCCAACTCGGAGGACAACAAGGCCTTGAAGGACTCAAACTCTGCAGCAGGAGTCACTTGCTTCAACTGTCATGAGATGGGACATTATGCTAGAAACTGCCCCAAGAAGCAGCAGGTTGTGAACAATGGGACACCAACTGCCAACCACATGCAGGTCGCTAATAGAGGGCCGAAGAAGTTCATGAAAGGACGCCGAGATCAGATGTCAGCTCAAGCCATGCAGAGTAAGACCCAAACCCAATTCTTGCTAGCCAACCCGAATCTCGGGGACGGGATTCTTTTTAAGGGGGGTAGATTCTAACAACCCAGATTTTTATTAATATAAAAATAAATAAATAATAAAAACTGATTAAAATAAAATTTTAAATTAAAATAAGTATTTTTGCTGCCTAAATTTTAATTTTTGGATTTGCCTTGAATTTCTGTTTTGAAAAAGCTGGATTCAAAAAATATTTAAGTGAAAACCTAAAAATAATTATTAAATAAAATGATATTTTGATTTTCTATAAAATCTTATGTCAAATTAATTATCTGGTTTTATTTGGCTCTTATTTGGTTTCCTGGATTTTCTGGAGTTTAAAAGTGTATTTTTGAAATTAAAAAGTATTTTCAATACAACATATAATAACAACATTAGTTGGAAATATTTTTAATAAGTCCAAAATGTCTTCAGGAGGTTATCTGAATTTTTCTGGAATTTTTGGAAGTATTTTCATAATTTTTTTGAGGTTTAATGTAATATCTAGGCTTTTCTGAAAAACCTTAAATCCGAAATAAAAAATCCAACCCCAGCCCCTCCCACCGGCCGCCACATGGTTGGCCAGGATCGGCCCACGTCGCCCGACCGATCCCGCCTCCCCCACCTCCCCGCTTTCCACGCGTACGGCCCAGATGGCCGAATGCCCCGCGCCTGGCCCCAATCTGCTCGTCCACCCCTCCTTGCACCTCGACCGCTCGATCTTCATCCATCTGCCCGCGTCCCCTTCCCTCCCTCTCTCTTTGCGCGTGGGGCCCACCTGTCGGGTGCGTCTTCCCCGTGCGGCACCCTTCTTCCCCGCGAGCGCCGCCACCTCCCGCAACGACCTCCGCCCTACCCAGTCTCCCCCGCCTTCCCGCGTGCGCTGCCCACCTCCCTCTCCTCTCCCCCGCACGACGCGCGCCCGTTTCCCCCTCTCCCCACGCCCCCATCTCCCCCACCTCCTCCATAACCGCCACCACCACTCCCCCACTCCGGGGAGAAATCCGCGACGCCTCCGAGCCCCTCCGCCCCTATAAAAGCCTGCCCTAGCTTCCCCTCACTCCGCACCACCTCCCCCTCCACTCCGCTCTCCCTCCCGGCCGCTCCACCGCCGCCGCGCCGAAGGCCGTGCGCCTCTGCCGCCCTTTGCTCGCTGCCGGCCATCTCCCGCGCCCGTCGAGCTCCGCGACAAGGTGAGCCGCTCCCCTTGGCCCCCCTCTTACCGTTCCAACCCTCGCCGGCCGCCGCCGTGCCGCCGACCGCCGGCGAGCTCTCTTCCTGAGCGTCACCCCCGGCCGGTCGGCCACGCCCGCACGCCAGGCCCACGTGGCAGCCCAAGTGGCGCCTGGTGGCCGCCACGTCAGTGCCGTCCCGCCCCGTCGGCTGCCACGCCACCACCCTGCCACCTCAGTGCCTTCCCCCTCCCGTGGGCTCGGTCCATGGACCAAGGCCCACTGTCAGTCAAACCCCCTCATGACTGAAGCAATGCTGGCGCATTAAATCGAATTTTCCAGTAGAAAAATAATCCGGCCAAAAAGAAATTCCCTGCTGACGCCATAATTTAGATTTCTCTTTAGAAAAATAATTCCAGGAATTCCTCTTTTTTTCTCTCTGATTTTAAATTTCACGGAGTCCGTTCTTCTTCGTCCTAACTCCGATTGAGCCCATTCAAATTTCTAAATTCATCAAAAATTCCCCTCTATCCATTTACATCCTCATTTCAAATATTTGAAGTCAATTTGAATTTATTTGAATTTGGTGGGTTATTTTCACGTGTAGACTTCGACGATTCGGGAAAATTCTTCCACGAAGATTCAAACCAAGTTGAAGAGCAATGCAAGTCGCACTCCTTGATCATGTTGATCCTAGTTTTCAAAATAAAACTATGTTGTTTTAAATTATTCTGCATGCATATTTCAATTCAACGTATTTCAATTCAGTTTTGAATATAGTTAATGCCTACTTGTTAAATTCTTCCTTTGATATTGAGTTCCTTACCTTGTCACCCTAGAATTAAACTCTAGTTAGTACACTAGTATTGGCTAGAGAATATTATATCAAATGCTTAGACCAGCTTAGTTATAATATTGTTTTGTGATACCTTTTTACATAAAATGATGAACTTTTCACATGAATATGATACCAGCTTACTGTATTTCTTAAATGCTGTTTTATGCAAACTAACCCTATGAGCCTTCCATTGAAGCCTTTATCATTATGTTGCATTTCTCCGTGTGATTTGCGGAGTACAAGTTTGTACTCACCTTGTACCCTCCCTACAGAGAAGGATGATGTCGACTACGGTGAAGATCTGGATGAGTAGGCCGCGTCTTACTATCGTTTGCCTATGGGCAGGCTTGGGCTTCGCTATTTATCAGTTTGCTTCCGCAGTTATTTGCTTTATTTATTTTGCCGATGGACGTTGATGTAAGACTTGGCCATATGGCCGTACTCATTTATTTAATATAATTGGTAATTTGTGCTTGGTATTTATCTTTGTTGTACTGTGTGCACTAGCTGATCCTGGACTAGTGCGATTTACACAGAGGATCCAGGAGTCGTTACTCCGGGTTCTGACAATATTCCCCTATCACGTTTCGTCGTCTCCGAAACGCAGAGGACAACAAGTATGTCTCCGAGTTGGAGGCAGACAACATCGCAATAAAAACCAGCCCGAGGAGAGCAAGTCCAAGAGCCGCATAAACATAGCCCAAGTTCTTGATCTGTGCTCAAGATCATGTCGCGTACTCCGAGAAGTGGTGTCACCGGTGACTAGGCATCATCCGGTATGATGGCAAAGGAGAGTTCCGCTGTCTCGCTACATTATCTGATGCTCATGACGAGCAATTATGCAGCATATGCAATCAAGATGAAGGTGTACATGAAGGCTCAAGGAGTGTGGGGCGTGATCAAGAATGGCAACGTCGACGTGCGCAAGGATCGGATGGCATTGGTGACCATCTATTAGGGCATCCCAGAGGAGATGCTCTTCCTACTGGCCGAAAAGGAGATGGCCAAAGCCGCGTGAGAGGCATTGTAGACGATGCATCTTGGCGCCGATCGTGTGAAGAAAGCAAAGGTATAAACTCTCAAGACCAAGTTGGAGGTGCTGCGTATGAAGGAAACGGAGTCGATCAATGACTTCGCCATCCGGTTGACGATCATCGTCAACAAGATTCGGGCCCTTGGAGAGAAGGTGGAAGAGTTGTACATGGTAAAGAAATTCCTTCGTGCTGTTCCCTCACAGTTTCTCTCAATTGGTTCGGTCATAGAGCAATTTGGAGACCTAAAGACAATGACCATGGAGAAGATCATCGGTCGTATTAAGGCGTATGAGGAATGCATCCGCGGTAATAGCAACAATGGTGATGGATAGCTCTCGTTGACCTGTGCTAATGGGAGATCCGATCATTGAACCGTGAAGGCAAGAACACTTCTAGGGGTGGTGGCCAAGGCCATCAGAATCGGAAGTTTGATAAGGCAAAAGTAAGGTGTTATAATTGTAATGATTATGGGCATTTTGCTTCAGAATGCCCCAAGCCAAAGATGAAGAAAGCATTTCTTGCTAAAGCACTCAACGATGATGAACCAACATTTCTCTGATGGAGAATTGAGTCAAGGATATCAAGAAGAAGTGTCGCCGTCCAAACTCAAGTATGGGGAAAAGAAATTGGAACGTTGAGAAGATGTGTCACCGTTCTGTATCAAGTATAAGTTCAATAAGTCGTAGTTAAGACCGACTGCCTCAATGTTTTAGAATCTTTGCATCTGGTGGACCCGTACCAGTTGAGTTGAGTTCCTACATGTAGCTTACATGTAGAATGCTTCATGTGTAGGCGTGGCTGGTAGTTCATAATGCATTAGGACTAAAACTAGAGTATGTCAAGTCAAGATTATCGCAGAGGTTGTTGGAAATAATCTTGACTTCGAGTCCTAGACGTAGTAGAGTCCATCTCCGAGTATAACTCAAGTTAAAGTTGAGTCCAACTTGAAGTCCGAATATGTATGCAAGTAGGAGTTTTTTAGCCTATATATTGGGGAGGCTTGTACCCTGTTTGGTAAGTAAAAAAAGAGAAAAACAAATAAAAATGGGGAGCAAGTAAAAGAATAGAGAAATTCAGAAATTCTCCTGTGTTCTCCTAGATTATTTGCGATTTGTACGTTTTCTCCTGGATCAAAGTTGTAACACCCCGCAGGCCTTCAACCTTCCCCCTCTAGCCGCGGCGCCCCACCGCTCCCTGGTGCCTCGATGAAGCTCCACCTCCACCCTCCCAGAGCCCTTGACGAGGAGAGGTAGCCACCTCTTTCGAGCTCCCGCAGCATGGCCCAACCATCTTCTGTCCAAGCAAGGAATCTTTGAACCTGCTACATTGAAGACGAGTCAAGCAACCACATTGATTATTGAGTAAACCAACACATATCTTGCATAATCCTATTTAGGCCAGACCTTTGGCATGTAGGGTGTCCTTTCCAGGTGACTTCACCGTACCTCGCCTTAGGTCTATGATTATTGCTCCCCCAAGGGTTCATTCACCACGCATTCAAGCCATATCCACTAACATTTCCTTGAGTGCACAAGAGGAAGATGCTTCAACTGCTTATGTCGTGGCCACCTCGCGCCAGTCCTGTCGTGACCCCGTTAGGTGTCTTCGCTGCTTCCGCTCCAGCCACAAGGTGAAAGAGTGTCATCACCACATTAGAGAGCTGCCTCCACCCTCATCACGCCTTGTCACCCTAGCCTCCACGGTAGTAGCACCTGTCAAAATAAGTGATCTAGTTAGGTTGTTGAGCACGATGTCCTGGTCGTGTGTGTGTCAAGAAGTTGAGCACGATGTCCTAGTCATGCGTGTAGTAGAGCTTTTTCCATTGTTTAGTTAGAGTAAGTGCGTATTTTGCGGTTGTGGGATGGCATGACCGTGTAGTCGTGGCGCAAGTTTAGGAGGGGCCCAAACGACCATTACTTGTACTCCTTTGGTATAAATAGAGTCCCAGAAAAGCTGCAAGAAGGTGATTTGATCGCAGCAAAAAACACCCTGTGTCTTCCTCTCTATCGCGTGAGTTCCCATAAGTTGTAGAGCATTTACGACTTGCAAGATGGAATTGACTTGCTAGTTGTGGAGTGCCTCTGACTCCATAGTCGTATACGACTTACGACTGCCAGTTGCAACTAGATACTTGTGGTAGCTCCAAGTACTCATATACGACCATGTGGTCACAACTTCGAGTGCTCATATACGACAACGTGGTAGTAGCTTCGAGTGGTCATAAATGACTTCATAGTTGTAAGCTCGACTGCTTGGTTGTAAGTTCGACTGAATGGTTGTAAGTTTGACTGCATGGTCGTAAGTTCAACTGCGTGGTCATAAGTTTGACTACATGGTCGTAAATTTGACTGCGTGGTCATAAGTTCGACTGCGTGGTCGTAAATTCGATTGCATGGTTGTAAGTTCGACTGCGTGGTCGTAAGTTCGACTGAGTGGTCGTAACAAGTACCAGGTACTCATAGTCGTGGATTGGGCTTCAACAAGTGGTATCAGAGGTTCGTTGACCATTTGGGAGATATGTCTTCGTCGAGGGCTCAACTAGGAAAGCAGTCTATGACTCCTCCACTGTAAGACCGTCCACGCTCGCCTACACCTCCTCCACGCCGATTGCGGCACCATGACGATGGTGGTCGTGTCATCCAGCGTGTCGTCAGAGAGGCATCGGGCTTGGTGATCTACCCCATGCTCACGCGTACGAACTATAACGACTGGGCGCTCGTCATGCAAGGCCATTGAGATTGATGACACTGACTACCACGACAACCAGCTCGTGTTGTCGGCAATTCTCCATGCCATGCCAGCTAAGATGTTGTCGATGCTCGCCATCAAGAACACAACGAAGGCTGCCTAGGAGGCTGTGAAGACCATGCGCATAGGTGTCGATCGTGTCCGCGAGGCCAACGCCCAGCAACTACGCAAGGAGTTTGGAAGCATCTGTTTCAAAGACAGTGTGTCCATCGATGACTTCATCATGAGGATCTCTCGGTGATCCCATCTAGGAGGAAGAAGTTGTCAAGAAGCTCCTGCAGGTTGTACCGGATCACTATCTTTAGGTGGCCATCTCGATAGAGGCACTTCTCGATGTGAGCACTCTCTCGATCAAAAAAGTGACCGAACAACTTCAAGCGGTGGAGCAACGCTATGCCAACCGAGGCACCGATGATAGGGGAACTCATCTGCTCCTCACGGAGTAGGAGTGGCGAGCATAGGTGCAGGCACGCGAACGGCAAGGATCACACTCCAACAAGTCGTCCGACAACAAGTCGCGCTGCAGGACACGTGGCAATCGTGGACGAGACTCCTCCGGCAATAAAAGGGAGAACCGTGCCCACAGCGGCAGTGACAACCCCAAGAAGGATGAATGCAGGTACTGTGGCAAATTGGGGCATTGGTGTAACAGCCCAGCTGTTTATTTCAAAATTTTCAATAAAAAAATTATTATTAAAAGTTATTTTAATTTAAAATAAAATCAAGTGTTCTTTGGTTGCTTGAATTTCTGAGATTTTATTTGTCAGTTTCTAGATTAAAAAAACTTTTTTAAAACTAAATTAACTAAAAACATAAAAATATTATTAAGCAAAAGATATTTTGGATTTCTATAAAATCCTATTTCAAATTAATTATTTTTAAGCAATTGGCTTTTATCTGGATTTTTAAAAATCAATTTCAAATATAAAAAGTACTTTTGTAAAAATTAAAAGACCAACTTTAAGTTGAAAATATTTTTCCTAAGTCTAAAACATCTCCAGAAATTTCTGTAATTTTTTAGACTTTATTTACTATTTTCTAAATTTTTTTGAATCTTCCTAGTATTTCTGAAAAATTAAAACAAAATTTAATGCCAAAATCATCTTAGGCTGACATGTGTCACTCCCAGATTAAATCCACCCAACCCGCTGATCTAATCTTGGCCATCCGCCACCACTTACCCCTTTGTTTCACCTTAACGGCCGAGATTTTATTCCTTGCCACGTGTCCTCCATCCGGTCGTCCGTCCCTTCCTCTCCCCTCCTCTCTCACCGACTCATGGGCCCCATTACCGCCACCGGAGCTTCGTCTTCCTAGCCAGACTCGCCTCCCTAGATGCCGCCTCGGGTTCCCCCTTGCCGCCGCACCCCTGCTGGCCATGAATGGCCGTCCTTGTCGCATTCACACCTGAACCGGATTCCTTTCCGTGAACTCCAGCGAGCCGCGCTGCCCTCTCCCTGTATAAATCCTCCCTGAGCACCCCTTCCCTCGCACCTCCTACCTCCGCCCTCACTCCCCTATCTCTGAGCTCCCTCTCGCCGCGCCGTGCGCCACTCTCTCTTCGGGCCCCAGCGAACTCCGGTGAGAAATCGCCGTCGGCTCGGATCGCCCCTCACCTCACCGCCACCACCTTCACCTCCTCCAAGTGCCAGTGACCACCGTCCGCCCCTCGGCCGAGCCTCAACCCCACCAGAGCGCCTCCGCACTGAGAGCCGCCGCCGCCACTTCTCTCCTGCCGCCGACCGTCCTCCAGCCTTCTCCCAGCTCGGCGCCAGGTGGGATTTGAACCCCCGCCACCTCCTCTCCCTCCTCCGCCTCTCGCCGGTCATAGCCGAGCGCCAGAGCTCCGACGAGCTCGCGGGCTCCGTGCGCTGCCGCACTGACCCGGCCACGTTATCGCCCCGAGCACATGGCAGCCCACTGGCATGCCACGGCCGCCACGTCAGCCGACCTCACCATGTCAGCTTGCAAAAATAATTCAGCCGAAAAATAAAATTCCCTACTGACATCATAAATCAAATTTCCAGTAGAAAAATAATTCCAGAAAATCAACCTTTTCCTTTTTCTCTCTTTTCAAACTTCTGGAAGCTCGTATTTCTTCATTCTAACTCCGATTGGGCCCGTTAAAATTTCTAAATTCTTCCAAAATCCTAAGCTATCCATTTCCAGACACTTTTTGAAATTTTGAATTTTATTGGAATTTTGTTTGAATTTGCTTTGGTTCTTTGTGTATAGATTTCAATGAATCCGGAGAGTTCAATTTCGACAATCCGCATCATCAAGTCTTTGAGTATGGTAAGTTACACCTTTGATTATATTGCTCCCAATAATTTAAATTAAATATGTTGTTTTTAAAATTATTATGCATGTGTACTTTTATTCAATCTAGTTTAAATTCAATTTAAATTCTAGTTATGCCCCCATTTCCTTTATGTATAGCCAAATTTTTCTTTGAACAATCATGCCTTGTCACCCTTGATAAAACCTAGTTGATACATTAGTATTAACTGGAAATTTTATATAATTACTTAGCCATGCTTAGAATGATTTGAGTGGGATCAATTGTTTTATATAAAATGATAAAGTTTTCAAATGTATTCTTGACTTTGGTGAGTTAAGAAGGACTATGAAATATTTCCAAATAAAATATAAAAATCTGGTTTAGACTTCGGCAAATGGTTAGGTGGTGACACAATGTTGATTGCTAGGCACAAGAGGTATGTGATTTGTGCCTAAGTCAGTTAAGGACTGATCTGTAAGCTACTACTACAAATCCCTATCGTACTACCATAAGGCTGGTATGGGACAGTCCTGGCTGATTAATTTGCAGGTCCCAGCCTGAGTCTCGCTGTAGGTTGAAAGTGAGCGTGGCGTAGGCCATGAGAAGTCTCACTCGGCTCAAGAGGGGGCTCCAACTTGTGGATTCAAGTTGTGGTGAAACCTCAGTGTTGGCTTGGCCAGGTTAAATGCTTTGCATTGTAAAGGCTTTGTCATGATCTTCTCGCCGCACACCAAAGGAAGTGTGTTTATCCGGTGGCAATATGGGATGACCATGTCTTGTGGGTAAAGCTATACAACCTCTGCAAAGTGTATAATCTATCCTGGATAGCCGTGCCCACGGTCATGGGAAAGCTGAGTAAAGTTTTTCACAGATCAGACTTTGTTTTTTTTAAATGGTTTATGAATACCGTATGGATGGATGGAATCCATATGAGATCATTTTGGAAAGATGGTCCGGGTGGGATGCCCGTGGTTAGGTTAGTGTTTGGTTGGAGCCTACACTAACAATATTATTTTGTTAAAATCTTATTTTTATCTATTGTATCAAATTCAGCTTTTGAATCTACTTAAAATATTTACTTCAATTTTGTTTTTTGCTCAATTAACCTTATTATGCCTTCCTTTGTCAATCCTTATGCATGCATTAACTCTGTTAAACTTCTTGGTGTAACTTGTGGAGTACTTTATGTGCTCATGTTGCTTAATTCATCATTTTTCAGAGGACAGCTTCGACTTCGGTGAGGATCAGAATGTATAGGCCACGTCTTACTGTCATTTGCCTATGGGCAGGCTCAGTGGGCTTCTTCCGCTTTGGTTTTTCCTTCCGCTGATTATATTTAATTTTGGTTTATGGACCATTGAAGTAAGCTTTGGCCATCAGGCCCATATTCAGTTAAATAAAGTTTGTCATTGTGCTTGATATGTATCCCTGTTATTACTATGTGCACTAGCTGATCCTGGACTAGTGCGATTTACATAGAGGATTCCGGAGTTGTTGCTCCGGAATCTGACAATTGGGCTCGCGATTGCTGCAAGAAGAAAAGGGAGGAGGCGCATTTGGCGCAGCATACCAACGACGTGCCACTGCCGTCCCTTCTGCTGGGTGAAGTAACGGCGTTGGAGGAGGCTGTCACTCGAATGCCCACCATCACAGTACATGACGACTTGAAGGTCTTCCTCAACGAGGACCATGCCATGTCGGTCGTCCCCAACACAGCATGAGGAGACGTCCTAGTTTATCGACACCGGGGTGTCAAACCACATGACGGGGTCTGGCACAACATTCTTTGAACTCGATCATGAGATCAATGGATCGGTCAAGTTTGGGGACAGCTCGGTGGTCGAAATCCACGTGCGCGGCACGGTGCTGTTTGTTGGAAGAGGGAACCAACATTGTGCTCTCACCAACATGTACTTCATCCCTCAACTCCGGAGCAACGTCATCAGCATTGGCCAGCTCGAGGTGGGCGAAAATAGTGTGTTGATTGAAGGTGGAGTCCTGTGCATCCGTGATCGATAGCACAATGTCATCACTCAAGTGAAGTGATCACCAAATCGGCTGTACAAACTTGCTTTGAGAGTGGTGCAGCCGGTCTGTATGAGCCTGCAAACCGCCGACAAGGCATGGCGTTGGATTGCTCGGTTTGGGCACCTCAATTTCAATGCACTCTGGAAGATGTTGACCACAGGCATGGTGCATGGGCTTCCTCAACTAATCCACGCCAATCAAGTCTATGACGGGTGCCTCATAGGGAAGCAACGGTGCACTCCTTTTCCTAAGGAGACCAAGCACCACGCCAACAACCGCATCAACCTTGTCCATGGTGACCTGTGTAGACCTATCACACCGGCGACACAAGGAGGTAGGCACTACTTCCTCTTGCTCATCGATAACATGAGTCACTACATATGGCTCATTCTCCTCCAAAGCAAGGACAAGGCCAGAGGTGCAATCAAGAAGTTCCAGCCCTCCATCGAGATCGAGACAGGACACAAGATGTGTGCTCTCTGCACTGATGGGGGGGGGATTCACCTCATTGGACTTCATCGATCACTGCGCGGAGCATGGGGTACACTAGCAACTCATGGCCCCATATTCACCACAGCAAAATAGTGTCATTGAGTGCCGGAATTAGATGGTGCTGGAAATGGCGAGGTGCCTCCTCAAGGCCCAGAAGGTGTTTGGCAAATTCTAGGGGGAGGCCGTAACCACAGCTGTCTTCATCCTTAACCGCTCTCTCACGAGCAGCGTGACCAGGAAGACTCCCTACGAAGCCTGGTATGGAGTGAAACCTACCGTGCATTTTTTCCATACTTTTGGCTGTGTAGGGCATGTGAAAGCCACACGACCAAACGTTGGCAAGTTGGATGACAAAAGTGCCCCCATGGTGCTCATCGGCTACGAACACAGCTCCAAGGCGTACCGAATGTTCGACCCTTCATCCGGTAGGGTACACAACTCTAGGGATGTCGTCTTCGATGAAGGGAGAAGCTAGGACTGGGAGCACTCGGACCAGGCCAGTGGCAACAACGACTTCACCGTGGCCTACTCTATACTGGTGGCGCGACCTGAGGGTAGCCTGGCAGCTGGCTATGACCACGGCAACAATTACGACCACGGCGTTAGCAGTTCAACCACAGCAACAGGTGAACATGTCACTGCTCCGACTACTCCAATTTTAGGCAACATTATGACCACGGGCGGTGGTACGACCACGGCCACCGGTACGACCATGGGCAGTGGTACGACCATGGAAGAATTGCATCCCCGTCATTGACCATACTGTCGGGCATCAACGTCGATGATGAAGGAGCTCCTTGGAGGTTCCGCATGGTGCACAACTGCATCAACAACGCCCCTCCATGCGAGCTCGATCTTGATCCAGACGAGCTGTACATGCTAACGATGGAGGAGCCAGCCTCTGTAACTGAGGCCCTGGTTGACCGAGGATGGTGGATGGCGATGTAGGAGGAGATGAACTCCATCGAAGACAACCACACATGGGACCTCGTCAATCTTTCGACTGGTAAACGCCCAATTGGTGTTAAGTGGGTGTTCAAGCTCAAGAAGGACGCCAGCGGTGAGATTGTGAAGCGCAAGGTGCGTCTGGTGGCAAAGGGTTATGTTCAATGTGCCAGCATCGACTTTTATGAGGTATTCGCACCCGTGGCGCACCTCGACTCCGTCCAAGCACTCGTGGCTGTGGCTGCCCATGAGGGATGGCCGGTACATCACCTTGATGTGAAGTCTGCCTTTCTCAATGGTGACCTCTCAGAGGAAGTGTACGTGGCCCAATCCCCCAGTTTTGTGATCCAGTTCTATTCTATCTACGGTCACATCTTGGGGTCATTAGGGATCTGATACCATCTTTGTCGGAACCCGGAGTGACAACTCCTGCATCCTCTATGTAAATTGCACTAGTCCAGGATCAACTAGTGCACACAGTGAACAACAAAGATAAATATCAAGCAAATGAAATTTATTAAACTTAAAGAGTATGGCCTTATGGCCAGCGTTTACATCATCGCACATTGGCAAATATTGTTAATTGCAAACGAAACTGCGTAAGCAAGCTGGAAAAGTGTAACATCCCGAAAAATCAGAATTTGAAAACACAAGTTTCTTGAATTGTTTTTGCAATAAATTCTACTGGAATTCGGATTTTATGGTGTTTTCTTGAATTTGGGTGAGCTTTTAAACATTAAATAGATTCATAAAAGACAAAAACAAACATTAGTAATACCGAAAAGGGAATATGCACATAATAGAAAACTAAAATTTTAAATAAGAATCTGAAAAGATGATCCAGAAAAGACAAGGAGAGAATTGAGTTTAAAACCTAAGATTTTAATTTTTAAAATAATGTACATGAGAATTTGGACAATAAATATAGAGGTCAAAAGATGTTAAAAGAAGATGTGCACAAATATATATATATATATATATGTATGTATGTATGTATATATATATATATATAAATATAAACAATATTACTTCTAAGGTTTGGGAATAATAAAGAATTAAAAAGTAATCAAAAGGGAAGGGAATGCACATATATCTACACATACATATATATACATATAGGCATAACTAAAAAATTTATCAAAATATGTAGGTGCCCAAAAACTTAATATAGCAACAAAGGTGAATAAATGGGGGCAAAACAATGCAAGTAAATGTAGATAAATAAATGAATAAAAATAATGGAAGAATTGGTAATAAAATTAGCCATGCAATTAAACAAAAAAAGAAGAAGAAAATTGGGCCGACCAGCCGGCCAACCAGCCAGCCGGCCCAAGCGACTGCCAGCGTCGGCCTTCCCTCCTTCTCACCCGCGCCCAGCCCAGCCGGCCCACCCCGCACCCGTTCTCCTCCCTTCCCCCGCACCATTCGGACAGGGGCGAAGCCCCGTTCGGACCGCCCGGCCGAAGCCCCGACACCGGTGCATCCCGCGGACCAACGGTCGCTGGCGCCACTCCGCCCAGTCGCCGCGGCCCCACCGCCGTCCCGTCGCGCCCCCCGCCCTCGTCAGCTCTGCCGCCACCGGCTCCCATCTCCTCCCCTTCAATGCCCGTTAGTCCACCGGGTTGGTCGCCGCCCCATGCCTCTTCGGTCAACCGCAGTGCCTCCCCCGGTTGCACCGTGCTACGGGCCTGCAGGCGACCACTTCGCACCTGCCGCACATGGCCGCCGCAGGCCCCTCCTCGCCGCCCCGCTTTTTCCCTCTATAAAAACCCCGGGCAAGCCCCCAATTCGCATCCCCGCACTCCTCTTTCACTCCTCCCCCGAGCAATCGGCCTCCCACCCCTTCTCCTCGCCGGAATCCCTTCTCTTCCCCAAGTCCGGCTGCCGAGCCATTTCCCTAACCGCACCGCCATTTCCCGATTCCTAATATCTACACCCTCTCCGTGACGTCGTGAAGTGAACCGAGAGGTCGGCCGAGCCTCCCCGGCCCTGTAGCTCGCTGGCGTCGATCTCCTTCTTGGACCGCCACCGCCGCACGCCGCCGGCCCTACTCCGGTGACCCCCGTCTGCCGCCGACCGCACCACCGAGTTCCTCGACGTGCGAACGTTTCATTTTGCCCGCTACCCGCACCTCCCCGGTCCCTCCCCGCCGACGAGCCCGCCGCCCTTCCCCGACCTCGAGCTCCTCTCTGCCCGGTCTCTGCTACCGCATACCTTAAGAGGTAGAAGCCCCTTATACTTGTAAGCAACACCTGAGGAGCTCTCATGGCTAGCAGCGTCGGTGCTAAAAACACACCCAGGCAGCGCGCGTTCGAGCCCCGCTCCGCCGCGCCGGGTGGGTTTTTGGCTATTTTATTTTTTTGCCATTTTACTGTGCGCTAATGACCCAGCCAACTAAAGGAATGCGCGTAGGCTACGATAGCAGAAAACAAAAATTTTCTACCGTGCACACCAGGACATCATGCTAAGGAGGGATCATGGATCGTTACCACTAGACGCGCAGCGCAGCGGAAGAAGAGTTGGAGAAGCCGATCCAACCACGCGCGTCGAGGTAGTAGTGGAAGTAGCCGATCGTCCCGAACAAATCGTCTCCTCCACGCGATCAACCACACCACGAGCAGATCCAATCTGTAGGTTGTTGATTCCGATCAATGCCGCAACGAGCAGCGCCTCCACCGGTATCCACACGTCCGGGGCTGGAACGCCAATCGCGAGTGTACCAGCACTCGCGAGCGTCTAGGGTTTGGCTCGGGAGGTGGCGGCTAGGGTTTGGCTCGGGATTAACAAAAGCATGCATCCCTCAGCCCCTCGCCTCCATATATATAGACCTCCTCACTTGGGCCTCGTGGACCGAGGCCCAATAGAAGTCTATCCGGATCTCTGTCCGAATTGAGCCCACATCCAAATCACATTCGAATTAGTGTTCCAACCCGTTAAGTGTGCGACCCTGTAGGTTCACGTATACTTGGTCGCGACCCGGAAACGCCTTTCCGGTCACCCTGTTAATAACGACCTCTAGTAAGACATATTAACCCCAAAGTATACGTAAAGATCATATCGGCTGAACCTGTAATGTTCTCATGTACGAATCCCTTTGCCTCACGATATAGATTGAGGTCAAGGCGAGACCTGTGTCTCCTCTTAATAGCTCAATCACTCTCTCGATTCCGTGATGGATTATAAACTCGTGATTGACTCCTCAATCACCTTGGC
The DNA here is from genome assembly GCA_017311315.1 of Dendrocalamus latiflorus. Classification (NCBI taxonomy): domain Eukaryota; kingdom Viridiplantae; phylum Streptophyta; class Magnoliopsida; order Poales; family Poaceae; genus Dendrocalamus; species Dendrocalamus latiflorus. Next base: position 32,191,313 of record CM029651.1, on the reverse strand, counting down.
ATGGCCATGCACTTTCATAATCCATTACATCGAGGGGCCCAGAGATATCTCTCCCATAAGGAAGGGTAAATTCTATCTTGATCATTCACATCCCACTACATGTTTCATGGCAAACCCGAAGACTACTTTTATGACTACCCAGTTACGGAGTAGTGTTTAGTAGTCCCAAAATAGGCTACTACGCATGTTGGGAACCATGATGATCTCAAGTCTAAGGATTCTACATAAACACTACTTGAGACCAACTGATGACACATGGAATCTCTGCAGTGTCTCATGGCGGGTCTATCCAACATATGTTCACTAACACATGTCCATATTATTGATTTGGTATCACCATACCATGATCCATGAGACATGATCATCAATCAATACATATGCTGATCTTTGAATCATATTTGTTCCTCATATGATATATGATCAGGGGTCATTTAGAAATAGCAACATTTTAGCATTAAGAGTCTCATGAATAAGTCACATACTCATTGACCAATAATGATAATGTCTATTTCAAGGAACAAAGTAATGCATCATAAACATAGTATGTGATATATATAACATATCCATGTTGCCTCTAGGGCATATCAGTAACACTAACAGTCTCCCGCTTGCACTAGAGTCAACCATGTAGGTATCTAATACCCATTGCCCTAGTGTGAGCCTCAAGCTTTGGCTGGGGAAGTGGCTTTGTCAACGGATCCGCAATGTTCAAATCCGTTTATACTTTGCATATCTTCACATCGCCTCTCTCCACTATCTCGCGGATGAGATGAAATCACCGTAAAATGTGCTTGGACTTCTGGTGCGATCTAGGCTCCTTAGCTTGCGCAATGGCCCCACTATTGTCACAGTAGAGGTCCATTGGGCTGGAGGCACTAGCCACCACACCAAGCTCAGAAACAAATTTCTTGATCCAAACAGCCTCTTTAGCAGCTTCAGAAGCTGCTATGTACTTGGCTTCTGTTGTAGAATCAGCAACCGTCTCCTGCTTGGAACTCTTCCAGCTCACCACACCGCCATTCAGGCAGAACACAAATCCAGATTGCGATCTAAAATCATCTTTGTCAGTTTGGAAGCTAGCATCGGTGTAACCATTTATAACGAGCTCTTCCTCACCACCATAGACGAGGAACACATCTTTAGTTCTTCTCAAGTACTTCAAGATGTTCTTTACGGCAATCCAGTGACTTTCACCTGGATCTGACTGGTATCTACTTGTAGCACTTAAAGCATACGAGACATCTGGACGTGTACAAAGCATGGCATACATAATGGACCCAATAGCCGAAGCATATGGAATCGCATTCATTTTATCCCGCTCATCAGGTGTACTAGGACACTGATTCTTGCTAAGATTTATACCATGTGACATAGGTAGAAAGCCTTTCTTGGAATCCTGCATGTTGAACCTTTTCAACACCTTGTCAATGTACATATCTTGGCTTAATCCAATTAGCCTTTTTGATCTATCTTTATAGATCTTGATGCCCAGAATATATGCCGCCTCTCCTAAGTCTTTCATAGAGAAACTATTTTTCAATGAAGACTTAACAGATTCGAGCATAGGAATGTCATTTCCGATCAGTAATATGTCATCCACATATAAGACCAGAAATACGAGTGCGCTCCCACTAGCCTTTTTGTAAACACAAGGCTCTTCTTCGTTCTTGATGAAACCAAACCCTTTGATTACTTCATCAAAACGAATGTTCCAACTCTGAGATGCCTGCTTTAATCCATAAATGGATCTTTGTAGCTTGCATATCTTCCAGCTGATTGCGGATCGACAAAACCCATGGGTTGTGTCATGTACACATCCTCACTCGGATTTCCATTAAAGAAAGCTGTTTTGACATCTATTTGCCATATTTCATTGTCGAAATATGCAGCAATCGCTAGAATGATCCGAATAGACTTTAGCATTGCGACAGGCGAAAAAGTTTCATCATAATCAACACCTTGAATTTGTTTGAAACCTTTGGCCACCAATCGTGCTTTATAGATGTGAACATTTCCATATATGTCTATCTTTTTCTTGAAAACCCATTTGCACTCAATGGTTTTAACACCATCAGGTGGATCAACCAAGTTCCAACTTGATTATTGTGCATGGATTCAATTTCGGATCTCATGGCTTCAAGCCATTTCTCAGAGTCTGGTCCCACCATCGCTTCTTCATAGGTCTTAGGCTCATCGTTGTCTAACAACAATATGTCCCGTTGTTGAGTAGTCAAGAACATGTACCTCTCAGGTGCACGACGTGACCTCTCTGACCTACGTGGTGCCGGTGTGTCCACAACAGGTTCTTCAACAGTTTGTTCATCCTGTTGTGGTTCTGTAGGAGCTGAAACGTTTTCAGGTGTTTCTCGAATTTCTTCAAGTTGCACCGTGCTCCTACTATCCCTTTTTGAGAGAAACTCTTTCTCTAAGAAAACACCATGCCGGGCGACAAACACTTTGCCTTCTTCTTGATTATAGAAGTAATATCCTTTTGTTTCCTTAGGATACCCGATAAAGAAGCATTTATCAGATTTAGGAGTGAGCTTATCAGATTGTAAACGTTTTACATAAGCCTCACATCCCCAAATCTTAAGAAAAGACAAGCTAGGACGTTGTCCTCTCCACATCTCATATGGTGTCTTTTCTACTGATTTTGATGGAACCCTGTTTAGTGTGAACGCGGCTGTTTCAAGAGCGTACCCCCAAAAAGACAATGGAAGATCACTTTGGCTCATCATGGAGCGCACCATATCTAATAAGGTGCGATTTCTCCGTTCAGATACCCCATTCCATTGAGGTGTTCCTGGCGGAGTCAATTGTGGAACAATTATACAATCCTTCAGATGATTGCCAAACTCATGGCTCAAATACTCACCTCCACGATCAGATCGTAGAAACTTGATTGTCTTGCCTAAATGATTTTGCACTTCATTTTGGAATTCTTTGAACTTTTCAAAGGATTCAGACTTATGCTTCATCAGGTAGATATACCCATATCTACTAAAGTCATCAGTAAAAGTTATGAAGTACTGAAAACCACCTCTGGCTATTGAGCTCATTGGTCCACATACATCAGAATGTACGAGTGCCAATAAGTCACTTGCCCGTTCACCTTGACCGGTGAAAGGTGCCTTTGTCATCTTGCCAAGTAAACAAGATTCGCATGTCTCACATGATTCAAAATCAAATGAGTGCAGAATACCATTTCTATGGAGCTTCTCCATGCGTTTATCATTTATATGACCTAAGCGACAGTGCCAAATAAACGTGGGATTCAAATCATTCGAACGTTGCCTCTTTGCATTAAGGTTATAGACCGGTGACTCTTCAAGAGCAAGAACATATAACCCATTCACCAATGGAGTATGACAATAGAACATATCTTTGAAATAAAGAGAACAACCATTGTTCACAGATCTAAAGTCATAACCTTCTGCTTGCAAACATGAAGCAGAAATAATGTTCTTCGAAAGAGATGGAACACAATAACAATTATTCAATTCCAAAACTAATCCTGAAGGTAAAGACAATGGCATGGTGCCAACAGCCACCGCAACAACTTTTGCTCCATTGCCAACGCAAAGATCCACTTCGCTCCTCCTCAAACTTCTACTTCTTCTTAGCCCCTGCAACGATTTGCAAATGTGAGCAACCGATCCGGTATCAAATACCCAAGAATCAGTAGATGAAGTAGCAAGATTGATTTCTATAACATTTATACCTGGAGTGGAAGTTGTACTTCCCTTCTTCTTCTCAAGATCCTCCAAGTACTTTGGGCAGTTCCTTTTCCAATGTCCTGATTGCTTACAGTAGTAACAATCTGCATTAGGAGCAGCGCCCTTCTTGACTTGCTTGGCCATAGAACTGCTCACGATCTCATCGGGAGCTAACTTTCTTTTGACCGCGCCTTTCTTGACATTGGGCTTGCCCTTGCCTTTCTGCATCATCATCACATGATTGCTGCTTTTCTTAATGCTTTCCTCGGCAGTTAGCATCCCATGCAACTCAGCCAAGGTCTTGTCCATGTTGTTCATGTGATAGTTCAGTACGAATGGCTCAAAGCTCGGGGGGAGCGACTGGAGAATCATATCAGTAGCCAACTCTTGGCTAAGGGGAAAACCAAGCTTTTCCAGACTCTCAATGTAGCCAATCATCTTAATCACATGAGGGCTGACGGGATTCCCTTCTGCAAGCCTGCACGCAAACAAGAACTTTGAAGTGTTGAACCTCTCAGCCCTTACTTGGTTCTCAAACATACCACGCAACTCCACAATGATATTGTAGGCATCTGTGTTCTCATATTGCTTCTGAAGCTCAGAGGACATTGTGGCAAGCATGAGATAGCTCACATCAAGGTAATCATTCGTTTGCTTCTCATAAGCTCTCCGTGCAGCCGTAGTAGCATTATCAGGCAAGTCTTCGGGGTAAGGAGACTCAAGGACGTACTCCTTGCGCTCTTGCTTGAGAACAATTCTCAAGTTGCGATGCCAATCCATAAAGTTCATTCCATTGAGTTTTTCTTTCTCAAGAATAGATCGCAAATTAAAAGTACTGGATGCGGCGTTAGCTGACATGAACACAAGAATATGGAAAGTTTAGCACTATGTTTATGTTCATCTTTTATTAAACTTTTTAACAAAAGACTCCCACTGTGTGTTTTGCAACAAAACTCCCTCTAAGTTACATAGTGGGTCAAGATCCTCATTTCACTAATTCCTAGTGAGCTTTGGCATCACAGCTTGAAAACTAGTGACATGGGTAAGCAACACCTTGCTAATCACATCCCTATGTGACTCTTGCTTGTTGGGTGACATCAGTATGCCTTGGCCCCAAACTATGCCCCAAGGTCCAAAACTGTTTTGATAACCTTGTTAAGTAAACCAAATGCTTCCGCATGTCGATGTCCGACATCTACCCCAAATAATGATGATAACCGACGGCACTCTACTTTGGTAGACCTACCATGCGGTGATCATTATCTTTTGGTGCAACATATGGAAGGGCATGAACACCTAATTTTATGAGGGATTCTATCCTACCATAGCAACATATCACAAATATCATTGCATAACAATAAGATAGATAACATCACAGATAAACACATTTAACTGTGAAGTAGTATGGCCCAAAAAAAATGGTGATCTCCATCTCCATGTAGGTGTAGACGATCTCCATCCTCCACATCACTCCTTTAGGCCACCATGCTTGAAAGCTTGTAACCTCAAAACTAGGCTACTACCTATAATAGCTAGAAATTGAAGATTACAAAGATAGATTCAAGCATTAAGGTCGACACGCAGGTCATTAAATACAATATAGACATCTAACAATAGCTGAAATAATCATGACACGCAGGCCATGAACGAATGTTACATGCATCACATACATATCATACATTCCAATAAGATATAGGGCCATACTATTCACATCATTCCCTGCAAAAACAAGTTAGACGTAGAATCGCATTCTACCTAACGATGTGAACCCATGACGCTATACAAAGGCGGTACGCACGGCGGTCCCCCACGGGCGGGGGGTCGAGGGGGGAGCCGCCCCCCGCGGGTTTCAGGGCAGCGCCCTGAAAACCTCACGAAATTCACAGATCCAATCTATGAAATCGCTATGGAAAAACTATTCGGCACAACCACCTTATGCCGATCCGAGACATTCTCTAGGACGCTAGTTTTTCCACTAGGCCGAGGCTATCAGATCCATAACCTACTAGTATTCGACATAACCACCTTATGCCGATCCGAGACAATCTCTAGGACACTAGTTTTTCACTGGCCCGAGGCTATCAGATTCATATCCTACTAGTATTCGACATAACCACCTTATGCCGATCCGAGACAATCTCTAGGGCACTAGTAGTGATACAATCTGCGCCTCATCTAACCCCTATTCACCGATTGATCTCATCAACCTGTGCTACCATCGATTCATCACATGAACCGACTGATCTAGACTGTAATAGATCCAATTTACTACTACCGCATATCAACATATGCGCTGATCCAAATCGCAAACTAAGCAACCTGGCTCTGATACCACTAAAGGAATGCGCGCAGGCTACGATAGCAGAAAATAAAACTTTTCTACCACGCACACCAGGACATCATGCTAAGGAGGGATCATGGATCGTTACCACTAGACGCGCAGCGCAGCGGAAGAAGAATTGGAGAAGCCGATCCAACCACGCGCGTCGAGGTAGTAGTGGAAGTAGCCGATCGTCCCAAACAGATCGTCTTTTCCACGCGATCAACCACACCACGAGCAGATCCAATCTGTAGGTTGTTGATGCCGATCAACGCCGCAATGAGCAGCGCCTCCACCGGTATCCACACGTCCGGGGCTGGAACGCCGATCGCGAGTGTACCAGCACTCGCGAGCGGCTAGGGTTTGGCTCGGGAGGTGGCGGCTAGGGTTTGGCTCGGGATTAACAGAAGCATGCATCCCTCAGCCCCTCGCCTCCATATATATAGACCTCCTCACTTGGGCCTCGTGGACCGAGGCCCAATAGAAGTCTATCCGGATCTCTATCCGAATTGAGCCCACATCCAAATCACATTTGAATTAGTGTTCCAACCCATTAAGTGTGCGACCCTGTATGTTCACATATACTTGGTTGCGACCCGGGAATGCCTTTCTAGTCACCCTATTAATAGCGGCCTCTAGTAAGACATATTAACCCCAAAGTATACGTAAAGATCATATCGGCTGAACCTGTAATGTTCTCATGTACGAATCCCTTTGCCTCACGATATAGATTGAGCTCAAGGCGAGACCTGTATCATCCTCTTAATAGCTCAATCACTCTTTCGATTCCGTGATGGATTATAAACTCGTGATTGACTCCTCAATCACCTTGGCATGGCCACGCACTTTCATAATCCATTACATCGAGGGGCCCAGAGATATCTCTCCCATAAGGAGGGGCAAATTCTATCTTGATCATTCACATCCCACTACATGTTTCATGGCAAACCCGAAGACTACTTTTATGACTACCCAGTTTCGGAGTAATGTTTAGTAGTCCCAAAATAGGCTACTACGCATGTTGGGAACCATGATGAGCTCAAGTCTAAGGATTCTACATAAACACTACTTGAGACCAACTGATGACACATGGAATCTCTGCAGTGTCTCATGGCGGGTCTATCCAACATATGTTCACTAACACATGTCCATATTATTGATTTGGTATCACCATACCATGATCCATGAGACATGATCATCAATTAATACATATGCTGATCTTTGAATCATATTTGTTGTATTAACCCCTACAAATTACAACTAAGGGTATTTTGGGGACCCTTGATTATGGATATTCATCATATGCTAGAAAACAATATTTGTGTATATGGACAACATAAGTAACCCTTTTTGCTCTTTGTCAAATGAGAGGATTTAGTAATAGAATGATTAGGGCGATTGCTCACATAAAATAATAACATATTAAACAAAGGGTGTAGAAATCAACCCTTAGCAAGATAGGCTATAAGATGTTATCAATAACCTAGGCCATGTCATCAAGACATAATTAGAGAATACATTATACTAAAATGACTAAGATTAAACTTTAGCTAATCAAAATGGGATTATTATGGCACCAAAGCAAATAAAGTAAATCTCTAAAATTTGTCCAAATCACATGTTTACCTAAAGAAACCCAAAAACTTGAAATTGGAGTTATTTGGAATTTTTGTTGGATGTTATTTGGTTTGCTGATTGCCTTGCCTTTTATCCAAATTTTCGCGCACGTTAAAAATAGCGTACGAGGCTCAGGAGGAGGAAGCCGAAGCAGCAACCTTAGAAGCACAAGACAACCCAGAAACCAACCACTGTGACCAAGGCGAGTCAATACTTTGATCATGTTGAACCTACGTTTTCTGCAATTTACTTTGGTTTAAATTATCAAATTGCATGCTGTGATTTTATATACAAATACATGCTTAATTTAAGATTTAGTTATATGCCCATTGTTTACCTTGATTAATATTACACCTCCCTTTGGAATATTTGAATTGTGAACCTTGTCGCCCTAGCAAAACTTATAATAGTAACCTTTCGAAAATAAGTCCGTAATTATATGCCATGCTTAGTATTGCATAGATACTCATGGGTGCGAGAGCGCCCAAGCAACACTTTTAATCCTGAGAAAAATTGGTTGGGCGGTCATGGTGGTAATGACTGGTGTGTGTTGGATATGGTTATTTTATATTTCCAAAAACCTCAAATTGCTTATTTATCTGGGCGGATGGTTCGGGGGTATGGTGCAGGTGTGCACGAGAGTGTGGTTTGTGGTAGAACCGCCCAGATAACCCTAAGGACCAAATCTTGTCATGACCTCCTATGTAAAACAAGTACAACCACAAGTCTGTAAAGTACAACTTGGCTTAGTAGATTTACCGGACCCTGGAAATCACCGTCATCGGTGGAGGAGGTGAGGTAGTGCAAGCGGCGGTCTAGGTGACGGCTTGAACGGGACACTCGCAGAGGGTGAAGTTCTTCTGCGGCTTGCTAGCAGTGTGGGTAGCCAGCTGCTAGGCGCATAGGAGGGGAACTCCCGCACAACCTATGAGACCTGCCGCAAGCGGGACAAGCTCATAGGGGTGAGATGATGGAAGGGGCGAGGTATTTTGAACGGTTATTGTGATGGTTGGCTCAACTGCACGACTAAGGAATCGTGTGGGGCAACGAGTAAACTATCTCTTGTGGGTAAAGTGTGCAAACTCTTCAGAGTCAAAACTATTCGAATAGCCGTGCCCACGGTCAAGGGCGGACATGGGAACTTAACTAGATATAGTTCTATTCCAAAAATCTTGAATCATGGAATGGGAATTGGAGGGCAGTGGGAAGTCCTAACTGGTGTTGTCCTGGGTGTCGTCCCAGTGGTAATGTAAGCGGTTATAACGCTAAAAGTATATGGTTTGGAGACCATGTAATGGTGGATGGTCTCTAGATCACTGGTATTATAGCATTCTCACAGTTTTGTTCTAAATTGCTAGGTCATAGGGATTTTTAAGTAATTGTATTCAAAAGCACTCTACGCAAAACAAAATAACCCCAGCCTTCTCTTGATAAGCCCTGCATACTACTTAATTACATTCTGTGTGTTGGCTCTCGGAGCACGGTGGTTTGTGCTCACACTCGCCTACCAAAACCAGATTCTGGAGTCCAGGACCACTACGCTTATGAAGATGCTCCCGCGGCTGAGGAAGGAAACAACGTGGAGAATTAGGGCGTCGCTTGCGCATTTTGAGTCTTAGGGTGGCTAGACTAAGGTTTAGTGTGCCTATAATTATTGCCTTCGCTTAGGTAATAATCATACGACACATATTTTACCCCAGTCGCTGCTTGTGGATTATTGGCTCTACTAGACTTTTGCTTCCGCTGGCGTATTTCTGTAATGTAAACATTTGGCCTAATCGGCCCTTATGTAAACTTATTGCCCGACGTGGCTTAATTCAAACCACTGTTATGTAATATTGGTTTGTGTTGTGATGGTCCATGCGATGTATGAAATGATGCAGCAATGTACCTGTGAGCACTGTCTACTGATCCAGGGAATAGTGCGGTGGTTTCACAGGAGATTCTGGATTGAAAAATTCGGGTCTGACAACGCTGGTATCAGAGCATACGACTGTAGGGTAAAAGCCTTAGAATGGTCGCTAGAAGGGTCTTAGGGATTTAATTTTAAACCCTACAAAAAGAACTTCTCAAAATATAGAGTATTATTGCTGTTCGTATCCTTCTTAGATCTGTTCTACTCTACTTTCAGTTGATTATAAAAAAAAGATACTAACGGTAAGTATTGTAAACTTCAGATGGCAGGAGCCGCCGCCGAGGGACACTGGGACTTTTTAGCCCACGGAGTTCGGGAAGGGGAGTTTGCGAGCTTGCTTCGCAGACTGCTCCACTACTTGGGCTACAAGAAGCAGCCCATCTACCGGGGCAGGAGGACCAGGGTTGGAGCAGACGAGTCTTGGCTAGTTGAGGTCTACATCGACGCCAAGGACGAGAGAGACCCTCCTCACGTCTTCCCGACCACCCACAGGGGGAGCACTGTGACTGCGGCACTCCAGGACGCCGCTCGTCTGGCGGTGGCCCGCCTCTGAGACCTTCACGAGTCCACGCTTCGACGGACTCCCTTTTGCTACTACCTGCTACGCCGAGAGGACGACCGCTACGACGAGACCCTCACCCCCGACATGGAGGACGACCCGATGCTGACGCATCAGGTGGACCTCACCCGGGCTCTGGGGACAATCCACGTTACGGCACAGGAGGAGATCACGGCGCTGCGTGAGCGCCTGCACGCCCGTCACAGCGAGGTGGAGTCACTTCGTGAGCAGCTTGCCTCGTGCGAGGCGGCCTTGGCGGAGGCGGCTGCTGCACGTGCCCAGTCCCAGCGGGCCCCCGCACCAGTTTCAGCCCCAGCACCGCCCCCACCAGGCTCAGGGGGACTACATATCAGACTCACCGCTCGTAAGAGCGTGCATCCCTCGGGGCCACAGTCCACTCTGCACCGTGGAGAGACTCGAGGCAGCTACAGCCGTAGCCGTTCCCGCTCCCACTCCGACACTGACCCGTCAGAGTTTAGCGGCAGTCGCTCCCGCTCCCAGTCGTTGGGCTACAGCCCCTCTAGCCCGGATGTTGGACCTTGAGAGACCATGTGGTCGTGATCCCATGAGAATGATGAGTAATTGACAATGGTGTAGGTTAGTCGAGTTTGGTTTGGGTGGTTTTGACCATGTCGTTGCGTGGTGCAACGGGCTCGGTCGATTTGGTCAAACTTGGTCGTTTGGGCTTAGGCCATTTATTCTAATGCTTCGACAGGTTTGGACTTCATCATGGGTAAGCATGATGTGTTTATGCTATTTTACGCTTTCATGTGTCGAGCGGTGCTATGTGATGTGTTTCTTGTCTGTGTGGCTGCAGGACATCGAGCGGAGTCGTGGCGAGACACGGTGGACCGGACTAGGCGCTGGTGGCGCTGAGGTCAGAACGGTCAGGATGTGTCGAAGACGACGTGGACTCGAGGTGGTTGCGAGGCGTGCAAGACAAGGAGCGCGGAAGCTTCCCGGAAGGTGCAGGAGGGGCGAAACGGGAATTTCGCAAGGCTGCACAAGCGGGAGCGGGCTCCGTTGGATTTAGCCGGCGTAACGGGGCGGAGACCCGTTAGCCATGGGCTATAAAAGGAGAGGAGGGGCTGCATGCCCATTTGAGTACTTGTAAGGAATTAGGGTTTACACTAGTCAAAAGAGGCTTTGGGAAGGTTGTTTCCTTTAGCTCTTTAGTTGGTGTGAGTTGGTGGAGGCAGAGTGTGCTCCCTCTGTTGTCCTCTACGATGGTTTCTAGGTGTGAGTTCTAGTGGGTGTTCTTCCTCCCTCCATGGATGAGTGTGTGTTCTTGAGTTGAGAGAGTGAGGAGATGGATTGAGAGTCTTGTAATCATTCCTCTGTATTCAATCGTGTCATCGGGACTCCTCTGTATTCATTGTGATCCAAGAAATGAAGATCTGAAGTTTGGTTCCTCTCTGTCGTAGCTTCTGTTCTTCGTTCTTCATTTTGGGTGATTTGCTCTCTTTTGATTTTCGAGTTCTTGATTGCTGGAGAGTGCCAAAATGGGTTGCTATGACATGGGTGATGCTTAAAAGCCATTTGGCTAGTTAACTCCAAGAGCAAACCAAGTTTTAATCTCAGATTTTCATTGTTTGCCTCCTTTGTTCATCTTTTCTCTTTCTAGGTTTTTGTCCAGATTTTGACTCCCTTGTTAAGATGGCTTGAAATTTGGTATGCAGAGTCCAGAGGCTATTAAATAGCTACCCTCAAAATTTCATAGCCAAAGGATCAACGGTTTGGGAGTAATTGGATTTTTGGCTCAGCTCGGGCAAAATTTCAGATTTTTACCCAAATCTGAAATTCGTGTTTCTTGAAAGTGGTTTCTTGAAATTGGCTCTTGGCTTAGTCTTCTGGGAGTATTCCCTAGCTATCCTCAAAGTTTCCCAAGCCAAGAATCAAAGAATCTTGCGAATTTCTCAGTTTTCAGATTCATTGTCTGAAAATTTCTGTTTGCTGTTTTTCCTCGAGAGGTACTACCGCTCCTGGAAGAGGTACTACCGCTCAGCGGTACTACCGCTCCTGGAAGAGGTACTACCGCTCAGCGGTACTACCGCTCGTCCCAGCGGTACTACCGCTTGCAGCCAGACTTGCGCTGAATTTGTTTTTCTTGATTGCTTCTTTCTGGGTCTAGTTTTTCCTTGTCTCTGTGATGTCCAGTAAGGGTTTATTTTCTCCTTCATAGCTCCCATAGCTATTGGAGAAGAAGATAATTGTTGGGGGCGATTTTTAAAGATCGACATTCACCCCCCCTCTGTCGCCATTTCGGTCCAACAGACCTATGGAGGAGTAGTCGGCTTGGTAGGGTGCTTGCTGTTGGTGGGTTAGCAGCAGCAGGTGTAGGTCCCCGGTTATGGTAGTATCAGTCTGTGATCGTTTCCTAGTCCTGTAATGTATAATTATGAACTCTACGTGTGTATGTGTTTGTAAAGTCCAGCTTAACCTAGAAACTTTAAAAGCTGGCTAAGTGATGTGTAATTTATGCTTTATGAACTGGCCTTGTGTTTCAAAGTTGCCTTGTTATCTGTCTTATTTGATGTTTATTCTGGATTTTCTATGATGTGCCTTGGGTTGAGGTTTCCTTACATGGTTAAAGCTAGAACCTAAATTGTGTCACAATACCTGCAGATGGCTAGCCAAAGAGTCACGCGCGCTCAGACTGGTGCCAACCCCGACATGCAGGCCGAGGTAGAGGCCAACCAGGTGGCGCAAACTGCTGGTAGGGGAAGAGGCCCAAACCAAGGGGTGGATCTCCCACCCGCACCAGTCAACCCGTCCATTGCCCAAGTAATGGCCCAACAGACGCAACTGCTACAAGCTATCTATGCAGGCCAGCAGCCTGGCACCCACGCCCACAGCTCAGACCTTGGTGATTTTATAAGAACCCGCCCCCTCACATTCGCGGGTGCAGATGAGCCCTTGGAGGCAGAAGACTGGCTGAGAGACACTGAAAGAAAGCTTCGCTTGGCCAAGATTGCAGATAATGATCAAGTCATCTTCGCTACCCACCAGCTGCAAGGAGCTGCAGCTGCATGGTGGGAGAATTATCTGGCAGCTAAGGGTAATGAGGACACCCCTGCCGGAGCAAACCCAGAAGTTATTACATGGGCTGAGTTTAAGGCGGCTTTCAAGGCCAATTTCGTTCCAGCAGGAGTTATGCGAATGAAGAAAAATGGGTTTCGTACTTTGAAGCAAGGAAACATGTCAGTCGGCGAGTACCTCACCAAGTTCAATCAGCTGGCCCGCTACGCCCCTAAAGACGTGGCGGATGAAGAAGAGAAGATTGATCGGTTCTTTGTGGGGATGAACAAGGAGCTGCGAGTGCAGCTAATTACACAAGACTTCACCAGCTTTCATCAGCTGGTAAACAAGACCTTGATCCTGGAAAGCGAGAGGAGAACCCTGGAAGCAAGCCGCAAGCGCAAGCAAGTGGCCCAATGCCCCCAGGGGAGGTTTGTTCAGAGACTCTTCGAGAGTTCTTCCTTCTCAGGATCCACCCAGTTTAAGAGTCTAGCTCCCACCCCCCGTTCAAGTGGCAGTTCATTCCAGACTCCGTGCCCCTCAGGCCAGCCTGCAAAACCAAACTCGGCCGCGGGTAGAAGCTGTTATGGGTGTGGAGAAATGGGGCACTTCATCAGCCAGTGCCCGCAGCGGCAGAATTCTCCAGTGAGGTTCAATTTAGGGGCCACTCCTGTCCGTGGGCAAGCATCAGCGCCAAGTAAAGGACACCAGACTCCCCAAGCCAACAAGACTGCTTCAACTCCAAACCACGGGTGAGTCAATCATATCACCATGGAAGAAGCGAAGGAGGCTGTCGGAGTTTTGATGGGTACGTTCTCTGTCAACTCCATGCCAGCACAAGTTCTTTTCGATTCTGGGGCTTCACACTCATTTATATCAAAGAAATTTGTGGATAAACTAGAGCTACCCACTTACCCTTTAAAGAAACTGTTGGCACTTAGCTCCCCTGCGGGAATTATTAATGCCACCTTAGTCTGCCCTGGGGTAGTGATTACCATGGAAAGATGTGACTTCCTAGCAGATTTAATAGTTTTGCCCTCCCAGACCCTGGACATCATATTAGGGATGGATTGGCTCGCGAGATATGATGGGATCATAAGCTGTGCCACTAGGAAAGTCAAGCTAACCAAGTGTCCTGGGTTAACCATAGAAGTGAAGGTGGATCGCCCGTACCGATGGGGTCGGGCAATCTATTATTGTGAGGAGGTACCATTGGAAGGAATGATAGTGGTGCAAGACTATCCCGAAGTATTTCCCGAAGAGCTACCAGGCATGCCACCCGACAGGGATTTGGAATTTGTCATCGACTTAAAGCCTGGTGCTGCCCCCATCTCTAAGAGGCCATACAGGATGACTGTGAATGAGTTAGAAGAGTTGAAGAAGCAACTACACGAGCTGCAATGCAAGGGATTTATTAGGCCGAGTTCCTCACCTTGGGGATCCCCGGTCATTTTTGTGAAGAAGAAGGACGGTACCGCCCGAATGTGTGTAGATTATCGGGCCTTAAATGAAGTGACCATAAAAAACAAGTACCCTCTGCCTAGAATTGATGACCTATTTGACCAGCTTGGAGGAGCCACTGTATTCTCCAAAATCGACTTGAGATCGGGTTACCATCAGTTGAAGATCAGGCCTAAGGATATTCCAAAAACTGCTTTCACCACCAGATATGGGCTGTATGAATTTACAGTCATGTCTTTTGGATTGACAAATGCCCCAGCCTACTTCATGAATCTTATGAATAAGGTCTTCATGGAATACCTAGATAAGTTTGTGGTGGTATTCATTGACGATATTCTCATCTACTCCAAGACCGCAGAAGAGCATGCTGAGCATTTGCGCTTAGTATTAGAGAAGTTGAAGAAGCACCAGCTTTATGCCAAGTTCAGCAAGTGCGAGTTTTGGCTGTCAGATATCAGTTTTCTAGGCCATATAGTGTCCGCTGGGGGAGTATCAGTAGACCCAGCTAAGATTGCAGCTGTAATGGAATGGCAACAACCCACCAGTGTCACGGAAGTGTGCAGTTTCCTTGGGTTGGCAGGATACTACCGGAGATTCATAGAGGGATTCTCTCGAATTGCCAGGCCTTTGACACAGCTACTCAAGAAAGAGCAGAAATTCGAGTGGACAAGGGCCTGCGAAGAAAGTTTTCAAGAACTAAAGAAGAGGTTAACCTCTACCCCTGTGTTGGTTCTGCCAGATGTACGCAAGGATTTTGAGGTATATTGTGATGCCTCACATCAAGGCCTTGGATGTGTACTCATGCAAGGGGGCAAGGTGGTGGCTTATGCATCAAGACAGCTACGCTCTCATGAAGTCAACTACCCAACCCATGATTTGGAACTGGCTTCAGTGGTGCATGCATTAAAGATTTGGAGACACTACTTGATCGGAAACCATTGTGATATATATACAGACCACAAGAGCCTCAAGTACTTCTTCACGCAATCTCATCTCAACCTGAGGCAAAGAAGATGGCTAGAGCTAATCAAGGACTACGATTTGAGTGTTCACTATCACCCTGGCAAGGCTAATGTGGTAGCTGATGCCCTGAGTCGTAAAGCATATTGCAACAACCTCATGGTTTTGGAGCAGCAACCAGAGTTGTACAAAGAGATATTGGCGCTCAATTTGGAGATCGTGGATCGAGGCACTCTGGCGGCCATGGAAATCCAATCAAGCATAGAAGTGATGATTATGGCCACTCAGCAAGAGGATCCGACTGTATTGAGGCTAAAAAGATTGATGGAAGCAGGGAAGGCTCCCAAGATGACAGTTGATCATGAAGGTGCTCTGCGGTACGGGACGCGTATCGTTGTGCCTCATCAAAAGGATCTTAAGGACCTGATACTGAGGGAAGCTCATAGCTCTGCGTACTCCCTCCACCCCGGGAGTACCAAGATGTACCACGACATGAAGCAGTTCTGCTGGTGGCCCCGCATGAAAAGAGACATCGCTGAGCATGTAGCCTGTTGTGATGTGTGTCAGAGAGTAAAGGCAGAACATCAGAGGCCCGCAGAGTTACTACAACCATTGCAAATACCTCAATGGAAATGGGAAGAAGTCGGAATGGATTTTATCACGGGACTTCCCCGAACCAAATCTGGGTATGATTCCATATGGGTGGTAATAGACAGACTGACCAAGGTTGCGCATTTCATCCCTGTTAAGACCACCTACAAAGGAGATAAGCTGGCAGAACTATACATGGCTCACATTGTGAGTTTGCACGGTGTGCCCAAAAGGATAGTTTCAGACCGAGGTTCTCAGTTCACGTCGCACTTTTGGGCTAGTCTCCATGAAGCTCTTGGCACCCACCTTGATTTCAGCACTGCTTATCATCCACAAACGGATGGTCAAACAGAAAGGGTGAACCAAATACTAGAAGACATGCTTCGAGCCTGTGCCTTAGATTTCTCCAAGGACTGGGATAAGAGTTTGCCATATGCTGAATTCGCTTACAACAATAGCTACCAAGCCAGTCTGCAGATGTCCCCGTTTGAAGCGTTATATGGGAGGAAATGCCGAACTCCTCTCCACTGGTCAGAGGTAGGAGAAGGCTATGTCTTTGGGCCAGATACTCTTAAACAGGCTGAAGAAAAAGTCCGACTAATTAGAGACAGATTGCAAGCAGCTCAGTCAAGACAGAAGAGTTACGCCGACAAGAGACGGAGACCGCTAAGTTTTGAAGTTGGGGATCATGTCTATTTGAAGGTGTCACCCCTGTGGGGAGTCAGAAGATTTAAAGTCAAAGGCAAGCTCGCACCACGTTATGTTGGGCCATTCCCAATTGTGGCCAAGAAAGGAGAAGTAGCCTACCAACTATAGTTGCCCGCGAGTTTAGCAGATGTACACAATGTTTTCAATGTATCCCAACTTAAGAAATGCCTTCGGGTACCAGAAGATCAAACCCCGATGGAAGCAATTGAGCTCGAGAATGACCTGACTTACAAGGAGCGGCCTATCAAGATTTTAGATACGGTGGAAAAGAGGACCAGGAATCAGACTATCCGCTTGTGCCGTGTTCAGTGGAGCCATCACACTAAGAAAGAGGCCACCTGGGAACGTGAAGATCAACTGAAGAGAGATTACCCACAGTTGTTCACGGCTTAGGCTGAATCTCGGGGTCGAGATTCTTTTAAGGGGGGTAGGTTTGTAACATCCTGAAAAACCGGAATTTGAAAACACAAGTTTCTTGAATTGTTTTTGCAATAAATTCTACTGGAATTCGGATTTTATGGTGTTTTCTTGAATTTGGGTGAGCTTCTAAACAATAAAGAGATTCATAAAAGACAAAGACAAACATTAGTAATACCAAAAAGGGAATATGCAAATAATAGAAAACTAAAATTTTAAATAAGAATCTGAAAAGATGATCCAGAAAAGACAAGGAGAGAATTGAGTTTAAAACCTAAGATTTCAATTTTTAAAATAATGTACATGAGAATTTGGACAATAAATACAGAGGTCAAAAGATGTTAGAAGGAGATGTGCACAAATATATATATATATATATGTATGTATATATGTATATATATATATATATATATATATATATATATATATATAAACAATATTACTTCTAAGGTTTGGGAATAATAAAGAATTAAAAAGTAATCAAAAGGGAAGGGAATGAATATATATCTACACATACATATATATACATATAGGCATAACTAAGAAATTTATCAAAATATGTAGGTGCCCAAAAACTTAATATAGCAACAAAGGTGAATAAATGGGGGCAAAACAATGCAAGTAAATGTAGATAAATAAATGAATAAAAATAATGGAAGAATTGGTAATAAAATTAGCAATGCAATTAAACAAAAAAAGAAGAAGAAGAAGAAAATTGGGCCGGCCAGCCGGCCAACCAGCCAGCCGGCCCAAGCGACCACCAGCGCCGGCCTTCCCTCCTTCTCACCCGCGCCCAGCCCAGCCGGCCCACCCCGCACCCGTTCTCCTCCCTTCCCCCTCACCGTTCGGACAGGGGCGAAGCCCCATTCGGACCGCCCGGCCGAAGCCCCGACACCGGCGCATCCCGCGGACCAACGGTCGCCGGTGCCACTCCGCCCAGTCGCAGCGGTCCCACAGCCGTCCCGTCGCGCGCCCCGCCCTCGTCAGGTCTGCCGCCACCGGCTCCCATCTCCTCCCCTTCAATGCTCGTCAGTCCACCGGGTTGGTCGCCACCCCATGCCTCTTCGGTCAACCGCAGTGCCTCCCCCGGTCGCGCCGTGCTACGGGCCTGCAGGCGACCACGCCATGCCCCATGCCGCGCCCTGCAAGCATGACGCCGCCGGTCCAACCGCTTCGCACCTGCTGCACATGGCCGCCGCAGGCCTCTCCTCGCTGCCCCGCTTTTTCCCTCTATAAAAACCCCGAGCAAGCCCCCAATTTGCATCCCCGCACTCCTCTTTCACTCCTCCCCTGAGCAATCGGCCTCCCACCCCTTCTCCTCGTCGGAATCCCCTCTCTTCCCCAAGTCCGGCCGCCGAGCCATCTCCCTAACCGCACCGCCATTTCCCGATTCCTAATATCTACACCCTCTCCGTGACGTCGTGAAGTCAACCGAGAGGTCGGCCGAGCCTCCCCGGCCCTGTAGCTCGCCGGCGTCGATCACCTTCTTGGACCGCCGCCGCCGCACGCCGCCGGCCCTACTCCTGTGACCCCCGTCCGCCGCCGACTGCACCACCAGGTTCCTCGACGCGCGAACGTTCCATTTTGCCCGCTACCCGCACCTCCCCGGTCCCTCCCCGCCGACGAGCCCGCCGCCCTTCCCCGACCTCGAGCTCCTCTCTGCCCGGTCTCTGCTACCGCATACCTTAAGAGGTAAAAGCCCCTTATACTTGTAAGCAACACCTGAGGAGCTCTCTTGCCTAGCAGCGTCGGTGCTAAAAACACACCCAGGCAGTGCGCGTTCGAGCCCCGCTCCGCCGCGCCGGGTGGGTTTTTGGCTATTTTACTTTTTTGCCATTTTACTGTGCGCTAATGACCCAGCCAACAGTGTAGGAAGTGGAGAAAAGGTACAGTGAGGGTATATGCTAGCTCTGTGGCAAGGAAAGATAGAAAGCATGTGCCATAATGGATAGCCCTTTGTAAATCTTTAGCAAATAAATTTAATGAGTGATTAAACATAATTTAAAATGGCACATGAAATAGCAACAATCTTGTATTTAGACCTTGTGTATTAACCCCTACAAATTACAACTAAGGGTATTTTGGGGACCCTTGATTATGGATATTCATCATATGCTAGAAAACAATATTTGTGTATATGGACAACATAAGTAACCCTTTTTGCTCTTTGTCAAATGAGAGGATTTAGTAATAGAATGATTAGGGCGATTGCTCACATAAAATAATAACATATTAAACAAAGGGTGTAGAAATCAACCCTTAGCAAGATAGGCTATAAGATGTTATCAATAACCTAGGCCATGTCATCAAGACATAATTAGAGAATACATTATACTAAAATGACTAAGATTAAACTTGAGCTAATCAAAATGGGATTATTATGGCACCAAAGCAAATAAAGTAAATCTCTAAAATTTGTCCAAATCACATGTTTACCTAAAGAAACCCAAAAACTTGAAATTGGAGTTATTTGGAATTTTTGTTGGATGTTATTTGGTTTGCTGATTGCCTTGCCTTTTATCCAAATTTTCGCGCACGTTAAAAATAGCGTACGAGGCTCAGGAGGAGGAAGCCGAAGCAGCAACCTTAGAAGCACAAGACAACCCAGAAACCAACCACTGTGACCAAGGCGAGTCAATACTTTGATCATGTTGAACCTACGTTTTCTGCAAATTACTTTGGTTTAAATTATCAAATTGCATGCTGTGATTTTATATACAAATACATGCTTAATTTAAGATTTAGTTATATGCCCATTGTTTACCTTGATTAATATTACACCTCCCTTTGGAATATTTGAAATGTGAACCTTGTCGCCCTAGCAAAACTTATAATAGTAACCTTTCAAAAATAAGTCCGTAATTATATGCCATGCTTAGTATTGCGTAGATACTCATGGGTGCGAGAGCGCCCAAGCAACACTTTTAATCCTGAGAAAAATTGGTTGGGCAGTCATGGTGGTAATGACTGGTGTGTGTTGGATGGTCTGGGTTTGCGTCCACAGGAAATATGGCCTGGGTTTGCGTCGGATTGGACGCGCAGCTACTCGGATGGTTGTGCGGGCTAGCTAGCACAGGAACGGCAATAGCGGCCTGCTGACTTTCTGTCTGTTTCCGCACCTCATCTCTGATTACATCAGCCATCTGAGCTAATAGCTCATCTCTAAGAGATTCCTTGATCTCTTCTCGTAGCTGTGCATCATGCTCGGCTTTGTTTCTCTTCCTACGCCGATACATTCCGGAGTCATCTTGGAAACCATGTTTCCAAGGAACGTAAAGCCCAAGGCCTCTCGTACAACCCGGGTGCTCCTTGTTTCCCAGGGCTACAGAGAGCATATCATTCTCCCTTGTTCCCTGGAATGATCTCAGGGTAGATTCAAAACTCAGCTCTTCCTGCAAGAGCACAAAATGTCATTTCAATTCGTACGAAGTTGTGGAGTAATTACAAGCTACGTAGTTCTATCGATATATTACCAGGCGCTGGGACACTTGCTGGTCTGCAGGGTTTCGAAAGGAGACGTCCCCCGATATCATTGTAGATGACCTTGCTCTAATCCAATTTCGAGCGCGGTCATCCGGGATATTGGAAAACGGCGGGGCGATGTCCTGTGCAGCTGCCAGGTCATCCTCCTTCCTCCACTGCGGGATTTTACCCGCATACCCAGCTGTGCCAAGTCTGTGGGGGTGTGTGTTTTTTGCCTAGAGGATCTTGTGCGCCGTACTTGTACTTTTGAAATCTTCGGACGTCTTCATCGCCTTGAACTCTTCCCATTGTGGTTCCAGGAATGGGTATTTATGAAAAGGCGCTTCGTCTATCTCCACGTATTTCCTGACAAGCGTGCTCTTAAAGTTCTTCCATGCTTTGCACGCCGCTAGGTAGGTTTGTCGTTGCACAGCATATAGGTGTTCTTCTGGGAACTCGAACGATGCCAAAATTTCGGTCCACAGCTCACGTTTCCGAGTATCAGCTCACATATAGATGTGGCATTCCTCAAGACACAGCAGCAGGCCTCGGATGTGCCACGGATGCTATGCTCCATCTGAAGACCAGCTCTTGGCATTCCTCAAGACACAGCAGCAGACCTCGGATGTGCCTCGGATGCTGTGCTATGCTTCGAATTGGCAGTCATGCGCCTGACGAAACAGTTCATCTTTCCACCCAAATGGTCCATGTATCTTTTGCAACAATCGCAAGATTTCTTTATCTGGGAACCTCATCCACAACATTCTCCACTCTGACAATCCTTCTTTTTCCCGCAAAATTCAAGGCAATTTTATTACAAAAGTGCAAAAAAAAGACATTCCCAGATTATTCGGTGAGCAGCCGACATAGCCGACTTCTTCGATGAGCGACTATCCATCTGCTTCTTTCCACTTCTTTTCTTCATCTCTGGTCTCTGGATCACGTACGCCAGTAGCGATGATTCAGAATCATCGCTACTGGCGTACGTGATCCAGAGACTAGAGATGAAGAAAAGAAGTGGGAAGAAGCAGATGGATAGTCGCTCATCGAAGAAGTCGGCTATGTCGGCTGCTCACCGAATAATTTGGGAATGTCTTTTTTTTGCACTTTTGTAATAAAATTGCCTTTAATTTAAGAATGAAAAAGAAGGATTGTGGGAGTAGATATCACATCACGACAGTAGTCGGCATATACTATTACTACAAGGTCTGCAAACAAAGTTCTATGAAGCAAATGACACAAACTAGTGTATGACACAAACTAGTGTATCCGGTTCATTGAACGGGAACACTCGAGTGTGTCACTTACTTCATGCCCCTTGAAGGTCTATGTGGCTCACAGAAAGTGCTCACAATGCAGACGGTAATCGAGGGGAGATGGCTGGCGAGGGGCTCGACGAGGGGCTCGGAGGAGGCGGCCGGCGACGGGCTCGACAAGGGGCTGGGGGGAGGCGGCCGGCGAGGGGCTCGGGGAGGCGGCCAACGAGGGTTCGGGGAAGCGGAGGCGACGACGGGCTCGGGATTTAATTAGATCCAGATCGAATAACTGCGCAGCGCACAGGGAAAACCCTAGCCAGAGGGTATATATAGGGAGGTTATCATAGACGGTTCTAAACTTAGAACCGTCTATGATAAATATCACAGACGGTTCTAAGTTTATAACCGTCTGTGATAGTTATACTATCACAGACAGTTTTAAACTTAGAACCCTCTGTGATATTGATATCACAGACGGTTCTAAGTTCAGAACCGTCTGTGATAAGCCTTTGTGACTGTAGTTATTAAGACAACACCAATAACCACAGCTGCATTCATATCCACCACCAAACAGCTGCATTTATATACAACACCAACCAGCTGCATTCATATCAACCATCACATGTACATCACACATATACATCACATATACATACATGCCAATACACATATACATTTTGTCACACATTTTGACATATACATCTCAAAATTGACTACATCACACATTTTCACATATACATCTCAAAATTGTCACACATTTTCACATATACATCTCAAAATTATCACACATTTTCACATATACATTCTTATTGTACTTGCTTATTTCCTTTAAAAATTAGCCCTTCATCATGATCAATGCGTACGTAACTAGTTTCGTCACGTTGTTCATCGTCGACCCTTATGCCATTTCCAAAAGGAGGTAACTCGTCAAATTGATTGTATTCCTCCTCATCCACTACATTCTCCACTCCGACAATTTTCCTTTTTCCATGAAGAACTACATGGCGTTTCTTATTTGCCGGGTCGGTTACATAGAAAACTTGAACAACTTGATTGGCGTGTACGAATGGTTCGTCTTTGTACCCGACACGTTGGAGGTCCACGGTCGTGACACTGTACTTGTCAACCTTCACCTGTGGGAGATGCACCCAACGGCAGCGAAATAAGGGGATCTTGAAAACCACATAGTCGAGCTCTCAAATCTCTTCTATGAAGCCATAGTACGAGTTTCTCGACCCATTGGTACTGAATGCATCTATGCGGACAGCGCTGTTCTGGTTAGTGCTCTTGATATCCTGAGACTGCGTATAGAATGTGTACCCATTTATGTCATATCCTTGCCATGTCACAACTGTAAATGTCGGCCCTTTTGCCAACCATGTCAGCGTCTCACTCGGCGAGCTCCTAGCGATTTGCTCCTTCAACCATTGGTTGAACCGACGGTTGTGTTGCCTCATGTTCCAAACATTCGGCCGCTCCGGATTCTGTTGCCGAAGCACATCCTTGTGCTGGTCCACATAAGGCGCCACTTCAGTCATGTGTTGCAACACCGTGAAATGGGCTTGAGTATACGTGTCCATATCTGGAGTGATTGCTTTCCTTCCGATAGTTCCGAGAGCCTTCAGCCTCCCCTCATGACGAGATTGAGGGACACCTATCGGTTGAATCTGAGCCATATAATCGACACAAAACTCAATGACCTCTTCGCTTGCATAACCATCGACGATGTTGCCCTCCGGTCGAGAACGATTCCGTACGTAGGACTTGAGAATTCCCATGAACCTCTCAAATGGGTACATGCTACGTAGGAATACGGGCCCGCACATTTTTATCTCCCACACAACGTGAACAATGAGATGGACCTGATATCGAAAAATGAAGGAGGGAAATTCATTTCAAGGTGACATAGAGTCATCACCACCTCGTCCTGCAGAGCATCTAGTCCTTCGGGATCGATGACCTTCTGAGCAATTGTGTTAAAGAAATAACATAGCCTCATGATTGTCTCTCGGACTTTGATCGGCAAAATATTTCTAATTGCAATAGGGAGCATCTGTGTCATCAGCACATGACAATCATGAGACTTCATGCCATTTAACTTCAAATCTTGCGTCGAAACAAGTTTCTTCACGTTGCCAGAGTAACCAGACGGAACTTTGACACCATGCAAGCACTGGCACAGTTCTGTTTTCTCAGCCTTGGACAAAGTGTAACATGCAGGGAGAAGGTACGTTCGTCCATTATCAGTGCTTGTCGGTGCTAACTCAGGCCTGATGTCCATTCAGCCAAGTCAAGCCGTGCGTTGACACCGTCCTTTGTTTTATCACGGATGTTCAGTAAGAGACCAATCAAGTTGTCGCACACATTCTTTTCTACGTGCATGACGTCGATGCAGTGCCGAACATCTAGGTACTCCCAATAAGGTAAGTCCCAAAATATTGATCTCTTCTTCCAGGTGTTCTTCTCATGAGCCCTCAATTTACGTCCCTTTCCGAGGACAACATCTAAATCCTTAACCATATCATAAACCTCGTGTCCCCTTAAATGCCTTGGAGCTGAACCGTCTTCCTTCTCCCCGTCAAATTGTTTCTTCATCTTGCGGTATGGGAGAGCCCTCCGAAGGAACTGGCGGTGACGCATGTAGACGGTTTTGCGTGAGTGTCTCAGCCACACACTCTCGGTACCATCTAAACAGTGAGTACAAGCTTTGGCACCTTTTGTACTATGGCCCGATAGGTTACCAAGGGCAGGATAATCATTTATGGTGCAGAATAATACGGAGCGCAGAGTGAAGTTCTCTCGGTTGTATGCATCCCATACCTTAGCAGGAGGTCCTTTCTTCGCCTCTGTTCCCTTGCCATCATCTGATTGATTGTTACGTTTGTATCGGGATGCGTTGCACACCGGACATACATGCATGTTTGCATACTCTTTACGGTAGAGGATACAGCCGTTCGGGCATGCATGTATTCTTTCTACTTCCATTCCCAACGGACAAAGAACCTTCTTGGCTTTATACGTGGTTTCAGGCAACTCATTTCCCTCCGGAAGCATGTCCGCTAAAAGACCTAGCAGCGCCGTGAAACTCTTGTCGGACCAACCGTTGCTTGCCTTCAATTTCAACAGTTCAAGCACGGCCGACAACCTCGTGTACTTGCAGCCCGTGTACAAAGGTTTCTCTGAGTCCTCCATCAAGCCACGGAATTTAACATACTCTCTCTCATCATAGTTCTCTTCTACATCGTGAAGCATCTGATCCAGATTATCATCGTGCAACCTATCCGAATCTGAGCCACAATCGACATCGGTCGGCAGCATGTCATTCACTTCACCGGCGATGTCATCTGGGGGCATATCATTCACTTCACCGGCGATGTCATCCGGCGGCATATGATCATTCACTTCGCCATGACTGGTCCAACACGTATAATCCTTTTTGAAACCCCTCCGAATCAAGTGAGCTTCAATTTGCCCTCGGTTCTTAAACATCTTCAAATTCTCGTAGTCAGTGCATCGACAGCACATATATTCCACCCCTTATTCAACATATCCTCCTCGGCGGCTCTTATAAAAGCAGAAACGCCATTAATGTACTCTTCACTCACACGGCTCGCGGCATACATCCAGCTTCGGTCCTACGTTACGTACATATATAACAACTTAGTATTAAAATCTAGATTAACTAATTATAACTACATATATACCGGCCACATTTATTATATTGAGACTTAATTTTCTAGCTCAATTCATATTACAAACACAACAGCTATTATATAACCAACAATTTTGCAAATTAACCATCTTCAATAACCACTCATGGATTACTTAGACCTAAGTTGTAATGCAATTAAATAAAAAATAAATTTCATTACTAACCATACCTACAGCAACCAGGAAAGTCTGAATCTTAATTCAAAGCTCAATCTCTGCCTCTTCCCACCAAATTAACTGGCCTGAAATCGCCTAGCTTCCTCCTGAGTGAAAAAGTGCGCAGCAGTGGCTAGATCTGGATCGAAATGAAGACAGATGCGGTCTGAGCAGCGCAATAAATGCCTTAGTCATTCTGGAGTCCAGGACCACTACGCTTATGAAGATGCTCCCACGGCTGAGGAAGGAAACAACGTGAAGAATTAGGGCGTCGCTTGCGCATTTTGAGTCCTAGGGTGGCTAGACTAAGGTTTAGTGTGCCTATAATTATTGCCTTCGCTTAGGTAATAATCATACGGCACATATTTTACCCCAGTCGCTGCTTGTGGATTATTGGCTCTACTAGACTTTTGCTTCCGCTGGCGTATTTCTGTAATGTAAACATTTGGCCTAATCAGCCCTTATGTAAACTTATTGCCCGACGTGGCTTAATTCAAACCACTGTTATGTAATATTGGTTTGTGTTGTGATGGTCCATGCGATGTATGAAATGATGCAGCAATGTACCTGTGAGCACTATCTACTGATCCAGGGAATAGTGCGGTGGTTTCACAGGAGATTCTAGATTGAAAAATCCGGGTCTGACAAAAAGAGAAGCCCAAGTCTGCCCATAGCAAATGACTACAAGACGTGGCCTACTCGTCCTGGTCCTCACCGTAATCGTCGTAGTCCTCCTCTGTGTTGAGATAGCAAGGGTGAGTACAAACTTGTACTCCGCAAGTCACATGGAAAGTGCATTATAATGATTAAGGCCAGAAAGGAAGGCATATAGGGTTAGTTGTGCAGAAAATAGCATTTAAAAGAATACAATAAATAGATTGAAACTGTTGAATTTAATACCATAAGTAAGAACAGTAGCTGTAATTGAAATTAATACCGTTAGTGTAGGCTCCAACCAAACACTAACCTATCAACAGGCATCCCACCCGGACCATCTTTTCAAAAAGATTTCACGTGGCTCCGACCACACTGTTTCATAAATCATTTTAAAACTAAAGTCTAATCCATGAAAAACTTTACTCAGCATGCCCATGACCGTGGGCACGGCTATCCAGGATAGATTATACACTCTGCAGATGTTGTACATCTTTACCCACAAAACATGATCATCCCGTACTGCCACGCAAGTTACACACTTCCTTAGGTGTGCGGCAAGGAGATCATGACTAGGCCTTTATAATGAAAAGCCTTCAACCTGGCCAAGCCAACACTAAGATTTCACCCTAGTAAGGAATCCACCAGACCGAGAGCCCCTCTTGAGCCGAGTCAGACTTCTCATGGCCTACACCACGCTCACTTTCAACCTACAAAATGGCTCAGGTTGGGACCCACAAATTATTCAGCCAGGGCTGTCCCATACCAGCCTTGTGGTAGTACGTTAGGGCTTTGCAACAGTAGCTCACAGACCGGTCCTTAATTGACTTAGGCTCAACCACATACCCCCTGTGCCTGACAATCAACACTGTGTCTCCAAACAACAGTGCATGCCTACACCCACCACCTATCCATTAGCCTAAGTCTAAACCAGATTTTATATTTTATTTTCAAAAATTTTATCAACCTTCTTGACTCTCCAAAGTCAGGAGTACATCTCAAAAGTTTATCATTTTATGTGAAAAGGTATCCCAAAATCAAAATTATGTCTAAGCAGGTCTAAGCATTTGATTTAAAATTCTCTAGCCAATACTAGTGTACTAACTAGAGTTTGATTCTAAGGTGACAAGGTATAAGGATTTGCAATGTCAAAGGAGGTATTAACAAACAGGTATTAACTAAAGTTGAAAGTGAATTGAAATACATTGAATAAAATTATGCATGCAATATAATTTAAATCAACATAATTTTATTTGCAATCTGGGATCAACATGGTCAAGGTGTATGACTTGCCTTGCTCCTCGAGTGGGTGTGCTTCGTCGTCGTAGAATTCTCCGGAATCGTCGCAGTCTACACGTGAAAATAACTCAAATAAATTCAAATGAACTCCAAAAAAATCAAATTGAGGGCAAAAATGGATAGAGGGGAATGGGCCATATCGGAGTTAGGATGAAGGAGAACAGGCTCGGGGAAGTTTAAATTCAGAGAAAAAGAAAAAGATTGATTTTCTGGAATTATTTTTCTAAAGGAAATTGGAATTATTGTGTCAGCACTGAATTTCCTTTTTCGGCCAAATTATTTTTCTACGGGAAAATAAATTTATGGCGTCAGCCCTGGGGTAAACCCCACTGATCGGTGGGCCCTGGTCCATGTGGACTAGGTCCATGGATCGGGGTGGGTCGGAGGTGGCACGGGTGGTGGGTGCGGCTTGCGTGGCACCGACAGGGCAGGAGGCGCCGAAGTGACACTGACGTGGCACCATGTGGCTGCCACGCTGGCACACGTGGCAGCGCCGGCCGGAGGCGACACTCGAGCACGGTGGCGTCGAGGCTCTAGTGACCGGCGGTGAGCGGCGAGGCCAGCAAAAGGGAGAGAGGAGCGAGCGCAACTCAGGAGCGGCACGGGCCTTACCAGAGGCAACCTGAGGTGGGCCGGCAGCGAGGAGAGGCGGTGGCGGCTCGGGGTGCTCCGGTGCGGCGGTGTTCTGGTGGCGAGGAGGCTTGGCCGAGGTGGTGGCGGAGCCTGGGAGGTCCGAAGTGGCGGGGATCGCTCGTCAGAGCACGGCGGAGCTCGGAGAGAGAGAGAGCACGGGGGCAGGGCACTGCGGAGCCCGGGGGGAGAGGGGAGCAGAGGGAGGTGGTGCGGGAAGTGGGGAGGCCGGGTAGGGGGAGTTGGTGGGGATTTCTCACCAGAGATGGCGGGCGGCGAAAAGGAAAGGGAGGGGAGGGAAGGAAAGAGGGGGCGCGAAAGGAAAGGAGGGGTCGGAATTGGGGGGATTTGTTCCCGGCGTCTTGCGGATACCAAAACCGGAGAGAGCTGGGGAAGGAATGGAAGCGAGGCGTGGATTCAGGCAGCGGCCGAAAAAGGAAAGGGGAAAGGGGAAGATAGGAAGGAGGCGCGCCGGGGAAGAAAGGCCTGGCAGGCGGGCCCCAGATGGTAGCGGGAGAGAGAGAAAAGGGAGGGAACGGGCGGATGAGATTGCGCCATGGGGACGAGGAAGAGATCGGGCGGCGACGTGGTTTAAGTGGGAGGGGACGGCGGGATGGGCCTGGCGAGTGGGGGCGGTGAATCCCGGTCGCCCACGTGGCGAGTAGGGGAGGAGGGTAGGCGAGATCTGGGCGGCGACGTGGGCAGATCTGGACCATCCACGCGTCGGCTGGGGAGGTGGTGGAGAGTTTTTAAATTTTTATTTTTGATTTTTGATTTTCAAAAAAACCGAGGAAATTCAATAAAGTCTAGGAAAGTATGAAATAAATTCCAAAAATTCCAAAAAAATTCACAGAAATTCCTAGATAAGTTTTGGACCTAGATAAAATATTTCCTGCATTAAATTTTAAATTTTGTTTTCCTTTAAATAATTTTTAATCTTTAAATAACTTTTCAAATTTAGAAAGGATGTCACAACACATGACCGGACATCGTGTTCGCAATCGGCTACATAAGTTGGTTCATGGAATCGCCGACTACCGAGCACCTTAGCGCCGTGAAGCACCTGCTACGGTACGTGGCAGGGACGATCGACTACGGGTGTAGGTACAGTAGAGGCATAGGGGTAGCTACGCTCGTCGGGTACAGTGACGCAGACATGGCTGGAGATGTTGATGACCGGAAGAGTACCTCTAGCATGATCTTTTTAATCAGGGGGAGCCCAGTGAGCTGGCAATCACAGAAGCAGAAGACCTTCACCCTGTCGACTTGCAAGGCCGAGTATGTTGCCACCTCAATGGTTGCTTGCCAATGGATTTGGCTCGGGGAGTTGCTCGGGAATCTGCTCGACGGGGTCCTGGTCGTGCGCCTAGTAGAGCTTTTTCCACTGCTCAGTTAGAGTACGTGCGTAGTTTGCGGTCATGGGATGGCACGACCATGTAGTCATGGCGCAAGTTTAGGAGGGGCCCAAACGGCCATTACTTGTACTCTTTTGGTATAAATAGAGTCCGCAGAAAAACTGTAGGAAGGTGATTTGATCGTAGCAAAAAACACTCTGTGTCTTCCATCTCTATCGCGTGAGTTCCCATAAGTCGTAGTGCGTTTATGACTTGCAAGATGGAATAGACTTGCTAGTCGTGGATATATTGAAGAAGGGGATGTCATATATGTACTATCCATGCATTGATTATGATAATCTAAAGATGTTTAGTAACTCAACGCAGATCGAAGCTCACCTAATTCGAAGGGGTTTTAGAAAGGGGCACAAATGTTGGACCAGTCACGGTGAAGAGAAGAGTACACAAAAAGGTAGTTATTACATCGTCGAGGGAGACAACGATATGCCGATTGTGGACTATGCTTTTGATCATGAGGATAGGTCGTAGGATGACAATCTAGATCAGATGCTACGTGATGTAGAAGGGAACTATAGTGAGAGAGAGTTTGGTAAATTCGCGGGCTTGATAGAGGACTCGGAGAAATCTTTGTTCACGGGCTGCAAGTTGCAATACACGAGGTTGTCATCAGTTCTAGAACTGCTAAAATTGAAGATAAGCAATGGTTGGTCTGACAAGAGTTTCACGTCATTATTAGGTCACCTAGCGGACATGCTTCCAAAGGGAAATGTGTTGCCAAGAACCACCTACCAAGCCAAAAAGATTCTTTGCCTATTGGGAATGAACGTAGAAAGAATACATGCACGTCTGAATGATTGTATCCTATACTGTAAAGAGTATGCTAGCTTACATATTTGCCCGGTGTGCAGAGCATCTCGATACAAGCGTAAAAATGACTCTGATGATGGGAAGGGCATCGAGGAGAAGCAAGGACCTCCTGCTAAGGTGTTGTGGTATCTTCCTATAATTCCCCGTTTGAAACATTTATTTGCAAATCGCAAGGATGCAAGATTGATGCGTTGGCACTGGGAGGAATAATAAGACACATTGCTGATTCTGCCCAGTGGAGGAACATCGATAGAATGTTTGTAGATTTCGTTGTGAAACCGAGGAATACAAGGTTTGGGTTGAGTATAAATGCAATGAATCCTTTAGGTAACATGAGCAGCCGACATAGCACCTGGCTCATGACTCTGTGCATGTACAACCTTTCTCCTTCGCTGTGTATGAAGCGGAAATATATTTTGATGTCACTACTTATCCAAGAGCCGAAGCAACCTGGGAACGATATTGATGTGTACCTAGCACCATTGGTGGAAGATCTTGCGATACTGTGGAACGAAGGAGTACATGTATGGGATGCAGAAAAACGAGAGAACTTCACTCTACGCGCCATGTTGTTCTGCACTATTAATAATTTTTCTACCCTTGGTAACCTGTCAGGGTTGAGTACAAAAGGAGACAAAGCCTGTCTGCACTGCTTAGATTATACCGAGAGTGTATGGTTGAACAACTCGCGCAAAACTGTGTACATGCGTCACCGTAGGTTCCTTCTAAAGTATCACCCATATTGCAAGATGAAGAAATAATTTGATAGAAAAAAAGAGGATGACTCAGTACCAAGGCCTTTTAGTGGGAAAGAGGTGTATGATATGGTCAAGGATATCGACGTTGTGCTTGGAAAGGGACATAAATTTAGGACCTATCGGAAGAACATGTGGAAGAAGAGGTCAATATTTTGGGACTTGCCTTGTTAGGAGCACTTAGAAGTTCGCAATTGCATTGATGTCATGCACGTAGAGAAGAATGTATGTGACGGTTTGGTCTGTTACTAAACATTCGTGATAAAACAAAGGATGGTGTCAACGCAAGGTGTGACTTGGTCTTTATGAACATCAGAACCGAGTTAGTACCGATAGAGACGATAAAGGCTGGATGTACCTTACCCTAGCTTGCTACACTCTGTCTAAGTCCGAGAGAACTCAACTATGCCAGTCCTTACATGGTGTGAAAGTTTCGTCCGGTCACTCCACCAGCACGAAGAAACTTGATTCCATGGAACATTTGAAATTAATTGGCATGAAGTCTCATGACTATCATGTTCTAATGACACAAATGCTATCTGTTGCAATTAAAAGTATTTTGCCGAACAAGGTTCGAGTGACAATCATAAGGCTATGTTATTTCTTCAACGCAATTGCTCAGAAGGTCATTGATCCCGATTGACTAGATACTCTACAGACTAAGGTGGTGACAACTCTATGTCATCTAGAGATGTATTTCCCTCCATCATTTTTTGATATCATGGTCCATCTCATTGTTCACCCTGTGAAAGAGATAACGATATGCGGCCCCGTGTTTCCAAGTCATATGTACCCATTCGAGAGGTACATGGGAATTCTCAAGCCCTATGTACGCAATCGATCTCGACCGGAGGGTAGCATCATCGGAGGTTATACAACAGAAGAGGTCATTGAATTCTGCATCAGCTACATGGCTCAGGTCGAGCCGATAGGTGTACCTCTATCTCGTCACGAGGAGAGGCTAGAGGGTATCGGGACTATTGGAAGGAAAGCAATAATTCTGGATCAAAATACATATGCTCAAGCCCATTTCACGGTTTTACAACACATGACTGAAGTGACCCCATATATTGAAGAGCACAAGGACATGCTACCATCAGTTCAATGAATGGTAGAAGGTGCGATTGACTAGGAGGTCATCAAGTGAAGCACTATAATGGTTGGCAAAAGGGCCAAAATTTACAATTGTGACATGGCAAGGATATGACATTAATAACTACACATTTTATACAACAGATCAGAATAGAAAGAGCACAATGCAGAACTTAGGTGTCCGCATAGATGCCTATGATGCGCGTGTTAGTATCGCTGGCCCAAGCTCATACTACAGGCTTGTAGAGGATAGTCGCTCACCGAAGAAGTCGGCTATGTCGGCTGCTCACGAAGAATCTGGGAATGTCTTTTTTTGCACTTTTGTAATAAAATTG
Source organism: Dendrocalamus latiflorus (assembly GCA_017311315.1). Taxonomy (NCBI): domain Eukaryota; kingdom Viridiplantae; phylum Streptophyta; class Magnoliopsida; order Poales; family Poaceae; genus Dendrocalamus; species Dendrocalamus latiflorus. The sequence continues at coordinate 32,158,459 of CM029651.1, read as the reverse complement.
CCTTGAATTTAAGAAGGAAAAAGAAGGATTGTGGGAGTAGACATCACATCTCGGCAGTAGTCGGCAAATACTATTACTACAAGGTCTCTAAACAAAGTTCTATGAAGCAAATGACACAAACTAGTGTATCCGGTTCATTGAACGGGAACACTCGAGTGTGTCACTTACTTCATGCCCCTTGAAGGTCTATGTGGCATATACGCTAGAGTGGTCCTTGATTGGTTAATTTGTGCTCTCAAATTGTAGGGTTGCACAAGATTAATCTTGGCCGTCCCGCTACTATATGAGGAAGCAAGAAAAGTGAAACATGACACAAACTAGTGTATCCGGTTCATTGAACGGGAACATGATAAGATGAGGAAGCAAGAAAAGTGAAACATGATGCTCAATGTTAGGAAGAGAGGAGAGGAGTAGAGGGAAGGGGGAGAAGGGAGGGGGTGATGTGGACAGAGAGAGGAGTTATGTGCCTATACTATATACTATATACTAACACAACAAGCAATGTAATATGTACCAATGTAAACTAAGCAACTGCAGTAAACAATGTACCAATGTAGTATGTACCAAATAGCAAATTAAACTAAGCTACTGCAGTAAACAATGTACCAATGTAATATGTACCAAATAGCAAACTAATTAAGCTACTGCAGTAAACAATGTACCAATGTAGTATGTACCAAATAGCAAATTAAACTAAGCTACTGCAGTAAACAATGTACCAATGTAGTATGTACCAAATAGCAAACTAATTAAGCTACTGCAGTAAACGATGTACCAATGTAGTATGTACCAAATAGCAAACTAATTAAGCTATTGCAGTAAACAATGTACCAAATAGCAAACTAATTAAGCTACTGCAGTAAACAATGTACCAATGTAATATGTACCAAATAGCAAACTAATTAAGCTACTGCAGTAAACAATGTACCAAATAGCAAACTAATTAAGCTACTGCAGTAAACAATGTTCCAATGTAATATGTACCAAATAGCAAACTAATTAAGCTACTGCAGTAAACAATGCTCACAATGCTCAAAACCATAGTCCATCACAGAAACTGCTCACAATACTCAAAACCCTAGTCCATCACAGAAAGTGCTCACAATGCAGACGGTAATCGAGGGGAGGTGGCCGGCGAGGGGCTCGACGAGGGGCTCGGGGGAGGCGGCCGGCGGCGGGCTCGACGAGGGGCTCGGGGGAGGCGACCGGCGACGGGCTCGATGAGCGGCTCGGGGGAGGCGGCCGGCGATGGGCTCGGGGAGGCGGCCGACGAGGGTTCGGGGAGGCAGAGGCGATGACGGGCTCGGGATTTAATTAGATCTAGATCGAATAACTGCGCAGCTCACAGGGAAAACCCTAGCCAGAGGGTATATATAGGGAGGTTATCACAGATGGTTCTAAACTTAGAACCGTCTATGATATTTTCTAAGTTTATAACCGTCTGTGATAGTTATACTATCACAGACGGTTTTAAACTTAGAACCGTCTGTGATAAGCCTTTGCGACTGTAGTTATTAAGACCACACCAATAACCACAGCTGCATTCATATCCACCACCAAACAGCTGCATTCATATACAACACCAACCAGCTGCATTCATATCAACCATCACATGTACATCACACATATACATCACATATACATAAATGCCAATACACATATACATTTTCACATATACATTTTGTAACACATTTTCACATATACATCTCAAAATTGACTACATCACACATTTTCACATATACATCTCAAAATTGTCACACATTTTCACATATACATTCTTATTGTACTTGCTTAATTATTTCCTTTAAAAATTAGCCCTTCATCATGATCAATGCGTACGTAACTAGTTTCGTCACGTTGTTCATCGTCGAACCTTATGCCATTTCCAAAAGGAGGTAACTCGTCAAATTGATTGTATTTCTCCTCGTCCACTACATTCTCCACTCCGACAATTCTCCTTTTTCCATGAAGAACTACATGGCGTTTCTTATTTGCCAGGTCGGTTACATAGAAAACTTGAACAACTTGATTGGCGAGTACGAATGCTTCGTCTTTGTACCCGACACGTTGGAGGTCCACGGTCGTGACACCGTACTTGTCAACCTTCACCTGTGGAAGATGCACCCAACGGCACCGAAATAAGGGGATCTTGAAAACCACATAGTCGAGCTCCCAAATCTCTTCTATGAAGCCATTGTACGAGTTTCTCGACCCAACGGTACTGAATGCATCTATGCAGATACCGCTGTTCTGGTTAGTGCTCTTGACATCCTGAGACTGCGTATAGAATGTGTACCCATTTATGTCATATTCTTGCCATGTCACAACTGTAAATGTCGGCCCTTTTGCCAACCATGTCAGCGTCTCACTCGGCGAGCTCCTAGCGATTTGCTCCTTCAACCATTGGTTGAACCAACGGTTGTGTTGTCTCATGATCCAAACATCCGGCCGCTCTGGATTCTGTTGCCGAAGCACATCCTTGTGCTGGTCCACATAAGGCGCCACTTCAGTCATGTGTTGCAACACCGTGAAATGGGCTTGAGTATACGTGTCCATATCTGGAGTGATTGCTTTCCTTCCGATAGTTCCGAGACCCTTCAGCCTCCCCTCATGACGAGATTGAGGGACACCTATCGGTTGAATCTGAGCCATATAATCGACACAAAACTCAATGACCTCTTCGCTTGCATAACCTTCGACGATGCTGCCCTCCGGCCGAGAACGATTCCGTACGTAGGACTTGAGAATTCCCATGAACCTCTCAAATGGGTACATGCTACCTAGGAATACGGGCCCGCACATTTTTATCTCCCACACAACGTGAACAATGAGATGGACCATGATATCAAAAAACGAAGGAGGGAATACATTTCAAGGTGACATAGAGTCATCACCACCTCGTCCTGCAGAGCATCTAGTCCTTCGGGATCGATGACCTTCTGAGCAATTGTGTTAAAGAAATAACATAGCCTCATGATTGTCTCTCGGACTTTGATCGGCAAAATATTTCTAATTGCAATAGGGAGCATCTGTGTCATCAGCACATGACAATCATGAGACTTCATGCCATTTAACTTCAAATCTTGCGTCGAAACAAGTTTCTTCACGCTGCCGGAGTAACCAGACGGAACTTTGACACCATGCAAGCACTGGCACAGTTCTGTTTTCTCAGCCTTGGACAGAGTGTAACATGCAGGGGGAAGGTACGTTCGTCCATTATCAGTGCTTGTCGGTGCTAACTCAGGCCTGATGTCCATGTCAGCCAAGTCAAGCCGTGCGTTGACACCGTCCTTTGTTTTATCACGGATGTTCAGTAAGAGACCAATCAAGTTGTCGCACACATTCTTTTCTACGTGCATGACGTCGATGCAGTGCCGAACATCTAGGTACTCCCAATAAGGTAAGTCCCAAAATATTGATCTCTTCTTCCAGGTGTTCTTCTCATGAGCCCTCAATTTACGTCCCTTTCCGAGGACAACATCTAAATCCTTAACCATATCATAAACCTCGTGTCCCCTTAAATGCCTTGGAGCTGAACCGTCTTCCTTCTCCCCGTCAAATTGTTTCTTCATCTTGCGGTATGGGTGAGCCCTCCGAAGGAACCGGCGGTGACGCATGTAGACGGTTTTGCGTGAGTGTCTCAGCCACACACTCTCGGTACCATCTAAACAGTGAGTACAAGCTTTGGCACCTTTTGTACTATGGCCCGATAGGTTACCAAGGGCAGGATAATCATTTATGGTGTAGAATAATAAGGAGCGCAGAGTGAAGTTCTCTCGGTTGTATGCATCTGTAACATCCCAAATTTGGCTTTCTGGAAAAATTTAAATTCAAATTAATTATTTTAAGGTATTTAGATTTTACTTGGCTTTTATTTGATTTTCTGGATTTTCTAGAGTTTAAAACCTATTCTTAAAATTTAAAAAAGTAATTTAAAGTATAAAAGTTAAATACCAACAGTAGTTGGGAATAATTTTATTTTGTCCAAAGTAGGTCCAGGAGCTTCTGTGAATTTTTCTGAAATTTTTGGAGGTATTTTCATATTTTTTCTGAGGCCAAAAGAATTTCCTAGCATTTTCTGTAAATAAAAATCAATTCCTAAAAATAAAAATCCAAATCCTTCCCTCCGGCCGACGCGTGGACGGCCCAGATCCAACCACGTCGCCGCTCGGCCTGATCCAGGCCGCATCTCCCCTCCCCTCGCTGTCTAGCGGGCCCGGCCCATCTAGCGGTCCACGCTCCCCCTTCTCTCTCTGCCCTGCGGGCCCTGGCTGTCAGCCGCTCGCACCCCGCTCCCCTCTCCTCTCTCTGACCTGCGGGCCCCACCCGCCAGTCGCTCGCGCCCTCTCCCGCTGCCACCCGGGCCCTGCCTGTCAGGTCCTTCATCCCCGCGGAGCGCCTCCTTTCCTTTCTTCCTCCCCTCTTTCCTTTTTCGCCGGCCGACCGAGACCGCGCCGGATCCCGCCTTGCCTTCCCTGGCTCTCCCTGGTTTTGGAAACCCCAGACGCCACCGCGACCGAATCCCTGATTCCCCGTGCTCCCCTTCCTCCCCTGCCTCCTCTTTCCGTTTCTTCCCCACCATTTCCTTTTCCGGCCGCCAGCAACGGCGAGAAATTGCCGTGCCCCTGCTCCCCCTCCGCCCCTATAAATACCCCCATCGGCCTCCTCCCTCCCCGCACCACCTCCCAGCGCTCTCCACCTCTCTTCCGGAGCCCCGAAGCACCTCGCAGTCGAGCTCCCCTCCCTCCGAGCTCCGCCGCACTCCGGCGAGCCTTCCTCGCCGCCTCGGGCCTCCCCGAAGCTCGCCGCCACCACCCCGAGCACCCCCGTGCCCGTGCGAGCCTCCCCGACCCCTCGGCCACCCCTCCCCGCCGCCGAAGCGCCGTCGCGCCGGAGGACCCGAGCCCGCTCCGCCACTCCCTCGTCGCCGGTCACCTCCGCTCGTCCCCGAGCCTCGCTGACTCCTCCACCAGCACCGTATCTGCACCGGGAACGCATTTTGGGCGTCACCAGAACACCTCCGGCCACCCCTCGCTGCCAGCGCCACTGCCTCCGTCCACGGCTGCCCGGTCCCTCCGGCAGGTACTCCTCAAGAGGGTTACCTACCCTTTACGGTTAGGCAACGCCTCCCCGCTCGACTGGTTACCAGCGCTCGCTCTTCTCCCCCTTGACTCCCTCGGCGCGCGTTCGAGCCCTCGGCTCCGCACGCTGAGGTTGAGTTTTCTCTCATTTAATCACGCTGACAAGTGGGCCCCACACGCCAGCGGCTGCCGTCTGCGCTGGCCACTGTCGCCTGGGCCCCATCCCTCTGCGCTGGTGTCGGGCCCCCGGATTACCAAACCTGGACCCTCTGTGTATTACAGCACTAGTCCCAGATCAAAGCTAGTGCACACAGTCAAACAGAATGGAAAACATCACCATCATCGATTTATTACAATAAATAAGAGTACTGACCACAGGGTCACATTATTACAATAGAGGTTCAAGACCTCGCACACAAGAAATAAAGCGGAAGCAAAGATAACTCGAGGACGACCCATCAATTCGCCACAGGCAATTGACTGGGGAAGCGCGACCTAGTCCTCCGGGAAGAATCCATCACAGCCACAAGCGAAGCAATAGTCGTAGTCACCTTCTTGAGCTTCAACTTCCTCTGAGATTTATTTTTAAGTGTAGCATGTGAGTACATAAAGTACTCCGCAAGTCTTGGGAAAAATGCATAGATGCAAGGCTTAACAAAGGAAGGCCATATGGTTCTTTTGCACAAAGCAATATTTGAAATCTAAATTACTACTAATTATTTTCGAAGGCATCAATTTAATGAAGTAAATGTTTTAACAGAATTAACTTTCTAGTGAAGGTTCCAACTACCAACACTAGCTAACCAATTACCATTGGTCAAGTTTTAAACTGCGGGTTCCATCCACCCTCTCTGGCTCCATCCGCCAGGATTCCCTTCCGAGAGTTCCCTCCACTCTCGGAATACAAAATTTTCATTTTAAAATCAAAACCAGAAATCTACCATGTGAATGCATTCCTTGCCCGCCCTTGACCGTGGGCACGGCTATTCGAATAGTTTTACACTCTGCAGAGGTTGTACAACTTTACCCACAAGAGATAATTCATCCTAAAAGTCAACACGCTTCCTTTCGCATGAGACCCAGACAAAATATCACAAAGCCTTTACCTTACTCTAATCTAGCTAGATACCACCCGCTGAGGTTTCACCGCAGGTAGGCTAACTGCCCGAACCGAAGCCCCCTCTTGCGCCATATGAGTACAGTAAATCCCTGTCCCTCACTGTGGATAACCAGTCCATCCCTGGCACCCACTTTCCACTGGTGGCACCTAAACTAGACTATCATAAGTTAGTCAGCTAGGTCGTACCCATATAGACTTGTGGCTGTACGGTTAATGCTCAGTTTGGACAAACATAAAGGTCGGTCCTTAATTGACTAGGGTGGAACATACACTTAACAAGTTCTCGTGCTTACTGCACCAACCCAAATAGCCATCCACCCTAATCTAAACCAACTTTCACATTTTTATTTTATTTTGAAAGATCAGTGGCAACTCCAATTACCACGACATTTATAAACACAAGGGTCCAGTCATAATTTCCCCTTTTCAAGATTTTCCAAAGTTATTAGATAGCATGACTAAGCATTAACCTACGATTCTAATATTCACAAAGATTAATAGTAATCTCATTATTGAGACAAAGGAAGTTCTAGGGTGACAATGTACATGGCAATCAATGTCAAACGAGGGCATAACAAAGTTGGAATAACTAACTCCTAAAGATTTGAACTAGGGATTTTATGTAAATATCAATGCACATAATTTAAAATATTTAAAACATTTCAAAAGCATAGGTTCAAGATGATCAAAGGAGACTTGCCTTCTTGCAGGGTTTCTGGGTCTTCTTGCTGCTGTGAAGAGGGATCGTCGACAACGTTGGAATCTACGCGAGAAAAGACGAAGCAAACAAAGCAAATAAATACAAACAAAAATTCAAATAAAATCCAAAAATTCAACAGAGGCCATAGTTGGATAGATTATGATTTTAGATGAATTTAGAAATTTGAATGGCTGAATTTGGAGTTAAAATGAGGAAGTTGTGCTCATTTGAAAATCTCAGATTGAATAAATCTAGAAATTCCCAAATTTCTGACAAGTGGGGCCCACTGGAATATTAGATTTTAAATTCTATTTTTTTATTCTGAGAGACTGACAGGTGGGGCCCACTGAACAGTAACCACTGGCGGTCACTGACATGTGGGACCCACTGGACAGTGAGCCCACTGACTCAACCTCTGACACGTGGGACCCATTGGACTCCGGGCCCACTTGTCAGAGACCAGCACAGAGGGGTGGGGCCCAGGCGGCAGTGGCCAACGCAGACCGGCGGCCGCTGACGGGTGGGGCCCACTTGTCAGCGCGAGATTTTAAAAGAATGGCTCGACCTCAGCGTGCGGAGCCGAGGGCGGGGAGGCGTTGCCTACCCATTATGGGTAGGTAACCCTCTTGAGGGATACCTGCGGGAGGTCCGGGCAGAGGTGGTCGGAGACGACGGTGCCGGCGGCGAGGGACGGCAGGAGAGGTTCGGGCGGTTCGTGGAATGTAAACCTGGTGCGGAGGGGGTCTGATTTGAGGGGTCGGCGAGGCTCGGGGACGAACGGAGGTGGCCGGCGGCGGGGAAGACGGTGGCGCAGCTCGGGTCCTCCGGGGCGACGGTGCTCCGGCGGCGGAAAGGGACGACCGAGGCGTCGATGAGGATCGCACGGGCACGGGGTGCTCGGAGTGGCGGTGGCTGGCTCTGGGGATGACCGACGCGTCAGCAAAAGCTCGCCGGAGTGCGGCGGAGCTCAGGGAGAGAGAGCGCACGGTGCTGGGGTGCTACAGGGCTCGGGAGAGGAGGTGGAGAGCGCTGGGAGGTGGTGCGGGGAGAGAGGAAGCCGAGGGAGGTATTTATAGGGGCGGAGGAGGGGACACGGGCGCGGGATTGCTCGCCGGTGTGTCGGCCGGAAAAAGGAAGGAAAGGGGAGAAACGGGAAAGAGGGGGACGTTGATGGAAGGGGAGCACGGGAGATCGGGGATTCGGTCGCGGCGGCGTCCGGAACTTCCAAAACCGGAGGGACGGGGAAGGAAAGGTGGGATCTGGCGCAGTCTCGGTCGGCCGGTGAAAAAGGAAAGAGGGGAGGAAGAAAGGAAAGGGGGCGCTCCGCGGGGACGACGGATCCGACAGGCGGGCCCCGCGTGCAGTGAGAGGAAGGAGGGAGCGGGCGGGCGGTGCGGATGGACGCCACGCGGCTCGAGGAAAGGATCGGGCGGTGGCGCGGTTAAGTGGAAGGGGCGGTGGATTGAGGCCGGGCCCGAAGACGCAGCTCATCCGAGCCATCCACGCGTCGGGCGAAGAGGAGGGGAAGGCGGGGCCGCCGGCTGACGGGCCGGGCCCGCGAGGCAGCGAGGGAAAGGGGAGGGGCGGCCTGGATCAGGCCGAGCGGCGACGTGGGCGGATCTGGGCCGTCCACGCGTCGGCCGGAGGGAAGGATTTGGATTTTTATTGATTTTTAATTTCAGAAAAGGCTATAAAATTGTTTAGGCCTCAGAAAAATATGAAAATACCTCCAAAAATTCCAGAAAAATTCACAGAAGCTCCTGGAGATATTTTGGACTTAATAAAATTATTTCCAACTACTGTTGATATTTAATTTTCATATTTTGAATTACTTTTTAAATTTTAAAAATAGGTTTTAAATTCCAGAAAATTCAGAAAAGCAAATAAAAGCCAAGTAAAATCCAATTACCTTAAAATAATTAATTTGAATTTAAATTTTTCAAAAAGCCAAATTTTGAGATGTGACAAACCTACCCCCTTAGAAAGAATCTCGACCCCGAGATTCGGACGGACTGGGAAAAAGGTCGGGGAACTCTTCTTTTAGATCCTCTTCACGCTCCCAAGTCGCTTTCGATTCTGAATGGTTGCTCCACTGCACTTTACAGAACTTGATAACCTTGCTGCGCGTACGGCGCTCTGCTTCCTCCAATATCTTGACTGGATATTCTGGATAGGTGAGGTCCTCCTTCACGTTTATTTCATCTAGAGGCATCTGCTCTTCTGGAACTCTAAGACACTTTCTTAGCTGAGACACATGGAAGATGTCATGCACCTTTGACAGTTGAGGTGGAAGCTCCAACTGGTAAGCAACTTCTCCTCGTTTCGCCACAACAGGAAAGGGTCCAATGAATCTGGGAGCTAGCTTTCCACTGACTCCAAAACGTCTCATTCCTTTGAGAGGTGATACCTTCAAATAAACATGATCCCCAGGTACAAATTCTAAGCTTCTACGTCGATTGTCCGCATAGCTCTTCTGTCTAGCTTGTGCTGTTTTTAATCTGTCCTGGATTAGACGAACCTGTTCTTCTGCTTGCTTCAACACATCTGGTCCAAATACTTGTCCTTCTCCTGTCTCCTTCCAATACAATGGAGTCCTACATTTTCTGCCGTATAGGGCTTCGAACGGAGACATCTGCAAACTGGATTGATAACTGTTGTTATAGGAAAACTCTGCATAGGGCAAACTCTGATCCCAATTATTCTTGTTTGCCAGTACACAAGCTCTCAACATGTCTTCCAGAATTTGATTTACTCTTTCGGTTTGTCCATCTGTTTGTGGATGATAAGCTGTACTGAAGTTTAAGTTTGTGCCCAAAAGTTCATGTAGTTTTTGCCAAAATCTCGAAGTGAATTGGGTTCCTCGATCTGACACAATCTTCTTTGGGACTCCATGCAAGCACACAATTCTTGACATGTACAACTCTGCAAGTCTATCCCCGGAGTATGTGGTCTTTACTGGAATGAAATGGGCGACTTTTGTCAGACGATCCACTATAACCCAAATTGAATCGTGCCCTGTTTTGGTTCTTGGTAATCCCGTTATAAAATCCATACCGATTTCTTCCCATTTCCACTCAGGGATCCGCAAAGGTTGTAGAAGCCCAGCGGGTCTCTGATGTTCTGCTTTAATTCGCTGGCACACATCGCACAAAGCTACATATTCTGCAATTTCTCGTTTCATACTTGACCACCAATACCTTTCCTTGAGATCTTGGTACATCTTTGTACTCCCAGGGTGAATTGAATATCCAGATTCATGGGCTTCCTTCAGGATTAACTCCTTTACCTCTTTCTTTTCAGGTACAATAATTCTTTTCCCAAACCAAAGGGTACCTTCTTCATCCTCTGAAAATTCCGATACTTTCCCTTTCTTCATATTATCCTTGATCTCCTGGACATACTTGTCCTCCTTTTGAGCTGCCCTGATTTGATCTTCTAAGGTTGGTTGAACTTCCAAAGTGGCTAGGAATCCTTCCTCCACTACTTCTAAGTTGAGCCGTTGGAATTCTTCTTGAAGTGCGGGCATACTATCCTTAATCCACAGTTTGGTACAGTAACTCTTTCGGCTCAAGGCATCAGCTACCACATTAGCCTTTCCTGGGTGATAATGTATTCCAACATCATAATCCTTTATTAACTCAAGCCATCTCCTTTGCCTCATATTGAGATCGGGTTGAGTAAATATGTACTTCAGGCTTTTGTGATCAGTGTAAATCTCGCAGCGGTTACCAATCAAGTAGTGCCTCCATATTTTCAGTGCATGCACTACGGCAGCAAGCTCTAAATCATGAGTTGGGTAATTTCCTTCATGGGGTCGCAGCTGCCTCGAAGCATATGCTACTACCTTTCTTTCTTGCATCAGTACACAGCCTAGTCCTTGCCTTGACGCATCACAGAAGACTTCGAAATCCTTCCTAATGTCCGGAAGTGTCAACACTGGTGCAGAAGTTAACCTCTTCTTCAGCTCTTGGAAACTATCCTCGCACGGTTTACTCCATTCAAACTTCTTTTCCTTCTTCAGCAACTGGGTGAGAGGTCTTGCGAGCTTGGAGAAGCCTTCAATAAATCGACGATAGTAACCAGCCAATCCAAGAAAACTTCTGATCTCGGATACTGACTTTGGTTGTGTCCAATTAAGCACATCATTTACTTTCTCAGGGTCTACGGACACTCCTCCTGCCGAAATCACATGGCCAAAGAAAGCTACTTTCTTCAACCAAAACTCACACTTACTAAACTTGGCATACAACTGATTCTCTCTGAGCTTTTCCAAAACTATCCTCAAATGTTCTGCGTGCTCTTCCTCATTCTTGGAGTATATCAGAATATCGTCGATAAACACAACCACAAACTTATCCAAATATTCCATGAACACCTTATTCATCAGATTCATGAAGTATGCGGGGGCATTGGTTAGACCGAAAGACATCACTGTATACTCGTATAATCCATAACGAGTAGCAAATGCTGTCTTGGGTATATCTTCTGGTCTTATCTTCAATTGGGGATAACCTGATCGAAGATCAATCTTGGAGAAGACACATGAACCTTTCAATTGATCAAACAGATCATCTATCCGGGGCAAGGGATATTTGTTCTTGATCGTCATATCGTTCAGAGATCGATAGTCCACACACATGCGAAGACTACCATCTTTCTTCTTTACTAGCAGTACTGGTGCTCCCCAGGGTGACGAGCTTGGTCTTACAAATCCTTTATCCTGCAATTCTTCAATTTGCTTCTTAACTTCAGCCAAATCATTTGCAGACATCCGATAAGGTCTCTTTGAAATCGGAGCTGTTCCCGGTACCAAGTTGATGACAAATTCAATTTCTCTGTCTGGCGGCATTCCTGGCAAATCTTCAGGAAATACATCTGGGTATTCACATGCTATAGGCACCTTTTCCAAAGTTATTCCCTTCAAACTAGTTAACTTACTTTTCTTCTGGGAAGGTGCATTGGACTGAAACCTCACTCGAATCCCTTCAGAATTGGTAAGAGTCACAGCTCGGTCGGCACAATCTATCTGCCCTTTATACTTGGTTAACCAATCCATTCCAAGTATCACATCTAAACTCTTGGAGTCTATTATAATAAGGTTCGCTAGGAACTTAACTCCATTTATATCCACAGTTGCGCTAGGGCAAACTGTGTTAGTCCTTATTTCCTTTCCAGGAGACTGGACTAGCATGGGGTTCTGTAGTTTACGCACATCCCACTTATATCTTTCAACAAAATCTTTGGACACAAAAGAATGCAAAGCTCCAGAATCAAATAATGCTGATGCAGGTACTGAGTTGACAAGGAACTTACCCAGAACTACGTCGGGTGCATCCCGGGCTGCTTCCGCGGTCACATGGTTGAGATGCCCTCTGCTCACCGCTTGCGGAGTCCTTGGGGTTTGTGGTGCCCCACGGCCTTGACCTGCAGGCGGAGCTCTTGCTGGCGTAGTCCCCAGATTGAAACGAACTGGGGTCACTGCTGGGCGTTTCTAGGGACAGTTGCTGGCATAGTGCCCCATGTTCTTGCAGTTGAAACACTGCACTCCTGCTGCTGAAGTCTTGTTCTGCTGGGGTTGACCACCATTGCTTGCCTGGGGAGTTTGTGGATTTGGGCGGGGTCCTGAAAAGGGAGTCCTTGGCACGCTTGACTCTGACGGTTTGTGAAAATGAGGTGTGTTGGGGCGAAATCGAGAGCTGCTTGCTCCTTGCTGGGCTTGGAACTTCCTCTTCCGAGTTTCGCATAGCTGACGCTGAGCATCTTCTTGGACAAAGGCCTTGTTTACTAGATGCTGGAAGGTCGGGTAATCATTGGACACCAGCTGCACCTTGAGGTTGGGGTCAAGTCCCTGCGTGAACCTCCAAATCTTGGTCGCCTCCGATGTGACCTCTTCAGATGCATACCTGGACAGTTGGGTGAACTTGTTCAAGTACTCGGAAACACTGAGGTTTCCCTGCTGCAGTTGGTAGAATTCTCTTTTCTTCATTTCCATTATTCCCGTAGGAATATGGGCGGTGCGGAAAGCTTCAACAAACTCATCCCAAGTGATGGTTTGTGCATTTTGATGGGCGCGCGCGGTAATTATCCCACCAGTTAGCAGCGATCCCCTTGAGCTGGTGAGCAGCATACAGCACCTTCTCGTTGTCGTTGCACTGGGCTAGGACCAATTTTCTTTCCACATCCTTGATCCAATCATCTGCCTCCAGGGGATCCACTGATCCAGCAAAAGTGGGAGGCCTTGTCCTCATGAATTCTCCCAACTTAGACTGGGGTGCCTGGTTGGGTGCCTGCAGGGCTGGCTGCACTTGGTTCTGGGCGAGAGCTTGAAGTAACTGCAGCTGCATAGTCATCATCTGGTCCAAGTTGGGGGCCTGAGCGGGAGGTGGTGGAATGTTGTCCTCTGGCTGATTGTTGGCGTCACGGCTGTTGCCAGGGTTGCTCCTTGTGTTCACCATCTGAAGTGGTTTAGGATAGCAGAAGGTAAGAGGGAAATAGCAAAGGTAAGAGATTAGGGGAACTAAATCACATCCCAAGCCAACACACAAGAAGAACTAGCAACCGCTTAGGGAAAACTTTTATTAAAATCAAGATAACTCCATGAATGGCTGTACCACAAGTGCACATAGGCATGGTACAGTCCATCTAGCACACCAAAACATAGCATAAAACGTTCTAAAGACGTGGACATTTTATTTGGGGTACTACTGACTAAAAAGGCTACTAATCCTCTCTAAAGACGCGCTCCTCAGGGTCCTCCTCCGGGTCCTCTTCTGGATCTTCCTCCGGGTCTTCCTGGCGCTCTCTCACGTGGTGCCTCGAACAGTCACACTCAGCCGAGGGACGGTTACGACTGGAGGCAGTCGAACGCGAGCGGGAAGGAGAAGGCTTGCGCTTCTTGAGAGTGATGACAGGTGGCGGACTGGGGCGTCGCACCTTCTTGCGTGCTGTGAACCGAGTACGGAGTCCCGAGAGTCGAAAAGGCGCGCGGTTGGCAGGGGCGGCGGCTGGTGCTGGTGAAGACGGCGTGTAGTCGGGTACAGCTTGGAGACGTCCCAGTCTAAACTCATCTGTCTGGCTCCGAAGAAGCTGCGCGCGAAGAGTGTCGGAGTGCTGATAGCTGGAAGTGAGAAGCATCCGGAGTTGTCCAATCTCCTCCTGAGCTCTAGCATAAGTGACTGCCATCGCTTGGGCGAGCTGCACCTGATGTGACAATCGAGGATCATCAGCTGGAATGTCAAAGGGATCTGGATACCTCTGTCCTGCTCGAGGGTTGATGAAGAAGCAAAAAGGGGACTGATGTACAGCATCCTTGTGCAGGTGGCACAACTCGTCAATGGCGATGCGTGCTGCGTCCTGGACAGCGTCGAAACAGCGGGACCAAGGGTGCTTGATGGGGTATGTGTGGGAGTTGAATTCCTCTTCCCGTGCATACAGGAATACCTCCATCGTCCATGAGTCTCAATCCAGGATACGCGTCTTCCGACCCCTGAAAATGGGCGGCTGACGGTACTCCAAGCACTGCATCAGCTGCCGGAGAAGGCTAGCGAATGCTCCAGCATCCTCTCCATGTGAGTAGTAGTCCCACGGGGCAGCGGAGGATGAACCAGCCATCTACAAAGTTCAGTAAAAGAAAAGATTAGTAAAAAGTTTTTAATAAAGGGAGCTGGAGACAAGAACGAGATTCTAAGTAGGAAGAGAGTAGAAGCAAAGAAGCTTATACATTTTTAATATACTCTTTTTATAAATATAAGTCCTTATGGTTTGCCATTCTTAATCTAGGTCACGTCCTACAGTCAAATTGGCTCTGATACCATCTCTGTTGCTTGCCGCCACCACCCCGAGCACCCCCGTGCCCGTGCGAGCCTCCCCGACCCCTCGGCCACCCCTCCCCGCCGCCGGAGCGCCGTCGCGCCGGAGGACCCGAGCCCACTCCGCCACTCCCTCGTCGCCGGTCACCTCCGCTCGTCCCCGAGCCTCGCTGACTCCTCCACCAACACCGCATCTGCACCGGGAACGCATTTTGGGTGTCACCAGAACACCTCCGGCCACCCCTCGCCGCCAGCGCCACTGCCTCCGTCCACGGCTGCCCGGTCCCTCCGGCAGGTACTCCTCAAGAGGGTTACCTACCATTTACGGTTAGGCAACGCCTCCCCGCTCGACTGGTTACCAGCGCTCGCTCTTCTCCCCCTTGACTGCCTCGGCGCGCGTTCGAGCCCTCGGCTCCGCACGCTGAGGTTGAGTTTTCTCTCATTTAATCACGCTGACAAGTGGGCCCCACACGCCAGCGGCCGCCGTCTGCGCTGGCCACTGTCGCCTGGGCCCCATCCCTCTGCGCTGGTCACTGACAAGTGGGCCCGGAGTCCAGTGGGTCCCAAATGTTAGAGGCTAAGACAGTGGGCTCACTGTCCAGTGGATCCCACCTGTCAGAGGCTGATCCCGTGCGTTCATTGCCAGTGGGTCCCACCTGTCATAATTTCAGAATAAAAAATAAAAGATTAAATCTGATAATTCCAGTGGGCCCCACCTGTCAGAAATTTTCTAATTTCTGGATTTATTCAAACTGGAAACTTCAAACAAGCATAACTTTCTCATTTTAATCCCAAATTGAGCCATTCAAATTTCTAAATTCTTCTAAAATCATGATCTATCCAACTAGGGCCTCTATTTGAATTTTTGAGTTTATTTGAATTGTGCTCTGTCTTTTCTCGCATAGAACCCAACGTTGACGAAGACCTCTCCACTCCCCAGCAAGAAGACCCAGAGACCCTGCAAGAAGGCAAGTCTCCTTTGATCATTTTGAACCCATGATTATGAAATGTTTTAAATATTTTAAAGTTATGTGCATCGCTATTTACATAGAACTTTAATTCTGTTTTAGCAAATTAGTTAAACCACTCGTTGTTATGCCCTCCATTGAAGTTGAATGCCATGTAACCTTGTCTCCTCAGGATTTCCTTTGGCTCTTTAGTGAGAGTATTATAATCAATTGTTGGTATTAGAATGGTAGAACAATGCTTAGCCCACGGTCAAGGGCGGGCAAGGAATGCATTCGCATGGTAGATTTTTGGTTTTGGTTTTTAAATCAAAGTTTTGTATTCCGAGAGTGGAGGGAACTCTCGGAAGGGTATCCTGGCAGTTGGAGCCAGAGAGGGTGGATGGAACCCGCAGTTTAAAACTTGACCAATTGTAACTGGTTAGCTAGTGTTGGTAGTTGGAACCTTCACTAGAAAGTTAATGTTAGTTCTGTTAAAACAATTACTTTATTAAATTGATGCCTTCGAAAATATTTAGTAGTATTTGAAATAAAATGTTGCTTTGTGCAAAAGAACCATATAGCCTTCCTTGGTCAAGCCTTGCATCTATTGCATTTTTCCCAAGACTTGCGGAGTACTTTATGTACTCACATGCTACACTCAAAAATAATAACCAGAGGAATACGAAGCTCAAGAAGGTGACTTCGGCTACTTCGCTGGCGGCTTCGACGAAGGATTCCAGGAGTTTTAGGTCGCGCTTCCCCAGTCAACTGCCTGTGGCATATTGATGGGTCTACTTTGAATTTACCTTGCTTCCGCTGTATTATGGTTGTGTGAGGTCTTGGAACCTCCAATGTAATAATGAGACCTTTTCGGTCAGTACTCTCAATTATTGTAATAAATGCGTTGTTGGTCATGAATCATTTCTATTTAACTGTGTGCACTAGCTTTGATCTGGGACTAGTGCAGTAATACACAGAGGGTCCGGGTTTGGAAATCCGGGGTCCCGACAGAGGTGGTATCAGAGCCAATTTGACTGTAGGACGTGACCTAGAGTAGGAATGGTAAACAATAAGGACTTATGTTTATAAAAAAAAGAATATATTAAAATATATAAGCCTCTTTGCTTCTACTCTCTTCCTACTTAGTATCCTGTTCTTACCTTTGAACTCTCTTGTTAAAAACCTTTTTACTAATCTTCTCTTTTATTTCAACTTTGTAGATGGCCGGTTCAACCTCCGCTGCTCCTTGGGACTACTACTCTCATGGAGAGGATGCTGGAGCATTCGCCAGCCTTCTCCGGCAGCTAATGCAGTGCTTGGAGTATCGTCAGTCGCCCATTTTCAGTGGACGGAAGACGAGGATCCTAGATTGAGACTCTTGGACCATGGAGGTATTCCTGTATGCACGGGAAGGGGAATTCAACTCCCACAAATACCCCATCAAGCATCCTCGGTCCCGCTGCTTCGATGCCGTCCAGGATGCAGCACGCCTGGCCATTGATGAGTTGTGCCATCTGCACAAGGATGTTGTGCATCAGTCTCCCTTCTACTTCTTCATCAACCCCAGGGCGGGACAGAGGTATCCAAATCCCTTTGATATCCCAGCTGACGATCCTCGACTGTCGCACCAGGTGCAGCTCACACAGGCAATGGCAGTCACTTATGCTAGAGCCTTGGAGGAGATTGGACAGCTACGGATGCTACTCACTTCCAGCTATCAGCACTCCGACACTCTTCGTGCCCAGCTCCGCCAGAGTCAGGCAGCAGAGTTCGAGCTGGGACGTCTCCAAGCTACAGTGGATTACATGCCATCTTCTCCCGTACCAGCTGTCGTCCTCAACAACCAGGCACTAGCTCGACTTTCGGGACTCCGCACCAGGCTCACCGCACGCAAGTGTAGGGATATGGGTGGGCTACGCTAGCGCAAATTAATAAAAATTCTACCCGTAAACCAAGATCACTGCAGTTATAGATCACGGAATTACCACTAGACGCGCAGATGCGGAATTGATGCAGCACGTCGGGGCAGAGTAGTCGTACTACGTCGATGCAGCACGTCGGGGCAGAGTAGTCGTACTACTTCCTCGTCCTCGTCGCGGCGTCCAACGTACAGCTCCTCTTGCGGTTCGTCCAAACGCTACAGATGCAGCGCCGCCAAAAGGTATCCACACGTACGGGAGGAAGCGACGCACGCCGGATTACTAGATCCGCGCGAGCGCCCAGGGCGTGGGAGGTGTGGCGGCCAGGGTTTGAGGAGGTCACGAAAATCTCACCAACCCTGTGCGCCCTTGCCCTCCTTTTATAGACGTCCTTATAATGGGCTTCAGCGAATGGAGGCCCATTAGGACTCAATACCCAGTCTAACCCAGATCCAATCCGAATTAGGCTTCAGCCCTTAAGTGTGTGACCCTATGGGTTCACGTATGTTTAGACATGACACGAGTTTACCTACTCGGTCAATAGTTGGTAGCGGCCTCTAGCAAGACATGCCAACTCCTAAACATACACAAAGATCATAGCGAACGAACCGTCACAACTTTATGTACATGCCAATCCCTTTGCCTCACGATATTGGGTCGAGCTCCAAGCTGACCACTCTTTCTCGATCCTGTGATCCGGAATCCCTTACTAGGTTAACTCTTAACCTTAAGTAGCATGGCCATGCATTTCTGGATCCGATCACTCGAGGGGCCCAGAGATATCTCTCTCAGGTAGAGAGGGGAAAATCTCATCTCGACTGACCATGCCTCGTAGCATGCTTCATGACAAACCCGAAAACTACCTTTATAACTACCCAGTTACGGAGTAGCGTTTGATAGCCCCTAAGTAGGTCGATTCACATCTCAAGTACATGCGACAATCTCAGGTCTAAGGACAAGGCGTACACATTGTGTAGAGAGAGAACCATAAGTATAATTGTTATGTCTCATGTTGGGTCGGTCCAACCCCATGTTCTAAACATGTGTCCACATTATTGGTTTGACATCTCCATGTCTATGACCTGTGAAACATGGTCATCAACCGATACATGTGCTAATCCATTATTCACGTGTGTCCTCACATGAACTCCGACTAGGGACAACTTTAGAATAACCATATAAGTAAAGAGTTTCACAAACAAGTCACATACTTGTTAATCAACAGAAAGGCAATATTCAAGGAACATTTATTAAATCATGGATACAACGAAATATCATCATCTCTATGATTGCCTCTAGGGCATATTTCCAACAGTCTCCCACTTGCACTAGAGTCAATCTAGAAGATATCTAATACCCATAGCTCTTGTGTGCGCCTCATGCTTAGGCTGTGGGAGAGGCTTCGTCAAAGGATCTGAAATATTCAAATCCGTATGTATTTTGCATATCTTTAAATCTCCTCGATTGAGGATCTCTCGAATGAGATGAAACCGCCGCAGTATGTGTTTGTTCTTTTGGTGATTCCTTGGCTCCTTGGCTTGCGCAATGGCCCCACTGTTATCACAGTAAAGATCCAGAGGACTGCACGCACTAGGAACCACACCTAGTTCAGATATGAACTTCCTTATCCAAACACCTTCCTTTGCTGCTTCAGAAGCTGCAATGTACTCGGCCTCCGTTGTAGAGTCAGCAACAGTCTCCTGCTTGGAACTCTTCCAACTGACCGCACCACCGTTCAAAATGAACACAAAACCCGATTGCGACTTGTAATCGTCTTTGTCGGTTTGGAAGCTTGCATCGGTGTAACCATTTACAACGAGCTCTTCCTCACCTCCGTAGACTAGGAACACATCCTTAGTTCTTTTCAAATACTTGAGGATGTTTTTAACCGCTGTCCAGTGACTCTCACCGGGATCAGCCTGGTATCTGCTCGTAACACTTAAAGCATAGGAAACATCTGGGCGAGTACATATCATAGCATACATGATAGATCCAATGGCCGAAGCATATGGAATCTTACTCATGTGATCTCGCTCATCAGTTGTCGAAGGACACTGAGTCTTGCCAAGATTTATGCCATGAGACATTGGCAAGAACCCTTTCTTTGCTTCCTCCATGTTGAACCGTTTCAACACTTTGTCAATATAAGTACTCTGGCTTAATCCTATTAGCCTTTTTGATCTATCTCTATAGATCTTAATACCCAAAATATATGCCGCTTCCCCTAAGTCCTTCATTGAAAAACTATTTTTCAGTGAGGTCTTAACGGACTCGAGCATAGGAATATCATTTCCAATCAGTAATATGTCATCTACATATAAGATTAGAAATACGAGCGAGCTCCCACTTGCCTTCTTGTAAACGCAAGATTCTTCTTCGTTTTTGATGAAGCCAAACCCTTTGACCACTTCATCAAAACGAATGTTCCAACTCCGAGATGCTTGCTTCAATCCATAAATGGATTTTTGAAGTTTGCATACTTTTCTAGCATTGATTGGATCGACAAAACCCTCGGGCTGTATCATATACACGTCCTCGGTTAAATTTCCATTAAGGAAAGCCGTTTTGACATCCATCTGCCATATCTCATAGTCGAAATATGCAGCAATAGCTAGAATGATCCGTATAGATTTAAGCATCGCTACAGGCGATAAGGTCTCATCGTAGTCAACTCCTTGAACTTGCCGAAAACCTTTTGCGACAAGTCGAGCTTTATGGATATGAACATTTCCATCCATATCAATCTTCTTTTTATAGATCCATTTGCACTCTATGGTTTTAACACCATCAGGCGGGTCAACCAAGTTCCAAACTTGATTGTCTCCCATGGATGCTATCTCGGATCTCATGGCACTTTGCCATTTCTCAGAGTCTGGGTCCATCATTGCTTCCGCATAGGTCGTAGGCTCATCATTGTCTAACAATAACATATCTCGCGCATTGCGGAGCCTTTCCGACCTTCGTGGTGGTGGTGCTTCCTTTGCCATGGGTTCCTCAACTTGTTCTGCCACGTGGGCATCATTCGTCGAGTCTTCCCTGATTGGTTCATCTTGAACCTCTTCAAGCTGCACCGTTCTTCCACTTGTCTCCCTGTTGAGAAACTCTTTCTCTAGGAAAACACCACTTCGAGCGACAAACACTTTGCCCTCTAGTCGGTTGTAGAAGTAATATCCAAAGGTTTCCTTCGGATATCCCACGAAAATGCATTTATCCGACTTGGGTGTGAGCTTGTCCGACTGTAGTCGCTTGACAAACGCCTCACATCCCCAAATCTTTAGAAAAGACAAACTGTGACTCTTCCCAGTCCATATCTCATATGGTGTCTTAACTACGGATTTAGACGGTACCCTATTAAGTGTGAAAGCTGCTGTTTCTAGAGCGTAACCCCAAAATGATAATGGTAGATCTGACTGGCTCATCATCGATCGAACCATGTCCAACAAGGTCTGATTACGCCGCTCGGATACCCCGTTTCTTTGAGGCGTTCCGGGCGGTGTTAGCTGTGGAACAATTCCGCAACTCTTCAGATGATTGCTAAATTCATGACTCAAATACTCGCCACCACGATCAGATCGCAGAGCCTTAATTTTCTTGGCACGTTGATTTTCAACCTCATTCAGGAACTCTTTGAACTTTTCAAAAGTTTCAGACTTATGCTTCATTAAGTAGACATAGCCATATCTACTAAAATCATCAGTGAAAGTTATGAAGTAATGAAATCCACCTCTAGCAGTCGTGCTCATTCGTCCACATACATCAGTATGTATGATTTCCAACAAGTCTGATGCCCTCTCAAAAGAACCTTTGAAAGGTGACTTGGTCATCTTACCAAGCAAACAAGCTTCACATGTCTCGTATGATTCAAAATCAAACGAAGTTAGAAGACCATCATCATGGAGCTTCTTCATGCGCTTTTCACTTATGTGACCCAAACGACAATGCCAAACATAGGTGGGATTCAAATCATTAGGTCGAAGTCTTTTAGCATTTATGTTAAAGATGGGCGCATCATCAAGATTTAAAATAAATAACCCATTCACAATGGGCGCAAAAGCCACAAACATTTCATTTTTAGAGATCAAACAACCATTGTCTTTACTTGCAAATGAATAACCATCTCTCATCAAACATGAGGGAGATAAAATGTTTCGACTCATACTAGGAACATAATAACAATTATTCAATTCCATAATAAATCTTGAAGGAAGCTGAAGTTGCATGGTGCCGACGGTCAACGCAGCAACCCTTGCTTTATTTCCGACGCGAAAATCAACTTCACCTCTTGCGACTCCTCTACTTCTTATTAGCCCCTGCATCGAGTTGCAAATGTGAGCAACTGATCCGGTATCAAATACCCAAGAGTTAATAGGAGAATCAGCAAGAAAAATGTCTAAAACATTTATGACAAGTGTACCATGGGTGGAAGTCTTACTTCCAGCATTCTTCTTGCATTCCTCAAGATCCATGTACTTCTTGCAGTTTCTCTTCCAGTGGCCAGTCTCTTTACAATAGTAGCATACTGTCTCAGCTCCAGGTCCAGCTTTAGGCTTAGGCGTTGGCTTTGAGATCATATCTTTAGCCTTGCCCTTATTCTTTGCCCATGGCTTCTTACCCTTTTTCTTGAAGCTAGACTTGTTCTGCACAGCCATCACATGGCTAGGCCCTGCACACTTCTTAATGTCACTCTCTGCTGTTTTGAGCATCCCACAAAGCTCATTAAGGCCCTTTTCCACCCCATGCATATGGTAGTTCGAAATGAAATGTCCATAGCTAGGTGGTAGAGACGCCAAAATGAAATCAGTTGCCAACTCTTGGCTAATTGGAAAACCAAGTTTATCCAAAGTCTGACTGTAACCAACCATTTTGATCACATGTGGGCCTACGGGTGCACCTTCTGTTAACTTGCATTCCAGAAAAGCCTTAGACACATTGAACCTTTCAGTCCTGGCCTGTGTCTGGAACATGTCCTTAAGCGCCATGATCATATCATACGCTTCCTGATCCTCAAACTGCTTTTGAAGGTCAGGTTCCATGCATGCAAGCATAAGACAGCTAATCTCAAGAGAGTCATCACATGCTTTCTTGTAGGCATTTTTAACAGCAGCAGTCGCATTGTCAGCAGGTTCTTCTGGGATTTGGGTGTCTAGAACGTGTTCCTTTTTATCTGCCCTGAGAACAATTCTCAGGTTACGGACCCAGTCCGAATAGTTTGTTCCATTTAATTTTTCTTTCTCAAGAATCGATCGCAAAGCAAAAGGGTGTGCGCGGTTGTTAGATGCCATTGATCTACAACAGAAAATGCAAAATACTAAGACAAATAGAACCATGATAGAGTAAACTGTATTAAACAAATTTAATAGAATGTACTCCCACTAAAATCAATATCCCTCTATTGATTCTTAGCGATTCAAGATCCGCAATTAACTAGTCTACTAGTGAGCTTTTGCATCACCGCTAGGAGACAAGGTAATTCGGTAAGTAACACCTTACTAATCATATCTCTATATGACTCTTGTTGTTGGGTGACATCTCTATGCCTCGGCACCCAACCTTTATGCCCCAAGGCCAATAACCTTTATGATAACCTTGTTAAGTTCACCAACCCTTATGCATGTATGTATCCGATACAAACCCATCTAGTCAAGGAAAGTCGATGGTGCCCTAATTTTATAGACCCACCATCAATTTACAAGACATGGGATGGTGCAGGGTTTAGTTGGGAGGGCATATGTTTAACCTAACATTTTGTGAGGGATCGTTATACTTCTACCATTCAAACATGCATAGGAGTAAAACAAACAGGAATAGCATTCACACAGTTGTGACTCAGTATGGCCCATTTTCTCATGGTGATCTCCATCGCCATAGAATCTGTCCACCATGATGATCTCCATCTCCATGGTTAATGTGTGCCATCCCTCCAAGTGATGTGTCCTCCGAGTACTAATATAAGCTATTACTCATAACAGCTAGTAATCAAATACATGGATACAAGGAATCATCACAAGTCGGCACGCAGGCCGTTAATACAATACTTTGACAACACTATGGCTCCAGCCGTGTTGCCGAACCCACGACACGCAGGTCATGAAAATATTATAAACATGCATCACATACACATTAGGCCATACTGGTCACATACATCCTGCAAAATCAAGTTATGCATAGATTCGCAATCTACCGGATAAGGGGGTCGAGGGGGTTTCCCCTCGCGGGGTTCGAAGGGGCAATCTATGCAATTTTTACTTAGGATTTTGATCGGCAAATCATATTTACCCCAAATCGACTATTGTTCCGATTCGACCAATTTGCATTGATCTTCGCGTGCCGCAACCGGTTTTACGTGTCACTGTCTACCCCGATGGTGATACCGACCGGTAGGGGTATGTTGTGGCACGACCTTAGCAGCACAATCACGGAATATCGATTATTAATCTAGGTTCCGATTTGACCAATCATATTGATCTTCGCATTCCGCAATCGGTTTTACGTGTCACTGTCTACCCCGATAGTGATACCGACCGGTAGGGGTATGTTGTGGCACGACCTTAGCAGAATGATCACGGAAACCAGATCTATCCATTACCAGAACTATACAATCGATCACATCGATCATAACGACTTACATATCGCCATATGCAAATCACCCGAACCTATAACATGACAGCAATGGCTCTGATACCACTGTAGGGATATGGGTGGGCTACGCTAGCGCAAATTAATAAAAATTCTACCCGTAAACCAAGATCACTGCAGTTATAGATCACGGAATTACCACTAGACGCGCAGATGCGGAATTGATGCAGCACGTCGGGGCAGAGTAGTCGTACTACGTCGATGCAGCACGTCGGGGCAGAGTAGTCGTACTACTTCCTCGTCCTCATCGCGGCATCCAACGTACAGCTCCTCTTGCGGTTCGTCCAAACGCTACAGATGCAGCGCCGCCAAAAGGTATCCACACGTACGGGAGGAAGCGACGCACGCCGGATTACTAGATCCGCGCGAGCGCCCAGGGCGTGGGAGGTGTGGCGGCCAGGGTTTGAGGAGGTCACGAAAATCTCACCAACCCTGTGCGCCCTTGCCCTCCTTTTATAGACGTCCTTATAATGGGCTTCAGCGAATGGAGGCCCATTAGGACTCAATACCCAGTCTAACCCAGATCCAATCCGAATTAGGCTTCAGCCCTTAAGTGTGTGACCCTATGGGTTCACGTATGTTTAGACATGACACGAGTTTACCTACTCGGTCAATAGTTGGTAGCGGCCTCTAGCAAGACGTGCCAACTCCTAAACATACACAAAGATCATAGCGAACGAACCGTCACAACTTTATGTACATGCCAATCCCTTTGCCTCACGATATTGGGTCGAGCTCCAAGCTGACCACTCTTTCTCGATCCTGTGATCCGGAATCCCTTACTAGGTTAACTCTTAACCTTAAGTAGCATGGCCATGCATTTCTGGATCCGATCACTCGAGGGGCCCAGAGATATCTCTCTCAGGTAGAGAGGGGAAAATCCCATCTCGACTGACCATGCCTCGTAGCATGCTTCATGACAAACCCGAAAACTACCTTTATAACTACCCAGTTACGGAGTAGCGTTTGATAGCCCCTAAGTAGGTCGATTCACATCTCAAGTACATGCGACAATCTCAGGTCTAAGGACAAGGCGTACACATTGTGTAGAGAGAGAACCATAAGTATAATTGTTATGTCTCATGTTGGGTCGGTCCAACCCCATGTTCTAAACATGTGTCCACATTATTGGTTTGACATCTCCATGTCTATGACCTGTGAAACATGGTCATCAACCGATACATGTGCTAATCCATTATTCACGTGTGTCCTCACATGAACTCCGACTAGGGACAACTTTAGAATAACCATATAAGTAAAGAGTTTCACAAACAAGTCACATACTTGTTAATCAACAGAAAGGCAATATTCAAGGAACATTTATTAAATCATGGATACAACGAAATATCATCATCTCTATGATTGCCTCTAGGGCATATTTCCAACAGCAAGAAGGTGCGACGTCCGAGTCCTCTACCCGACATCAACATCGGCAAACCCAGCAAGAGGCGCAAGCTATTCCGCTCTCGCTCTCATTCTCAGTCGACTGCCTCCAGTCGTAACCGTGCCTCGGCCGAGTGTGATTGTTTGCGCCATCATGTGAACGAGCGCCAGGAGGACCCGGAGGAGGACCCGGAAGAGGATACAGAGGAGGACCCCGAGGAGGATCCGGAAGAGCGCATCATCGTGGAGGATGAGTAGTTAGTTAAGTCAGTAGTACCCAAATAAATGTTCACGTTCTTAGAACGCTTTATTATGCTTTGGTGTGCTGGATGGACTGTACCAAGCCTATGTGCACTTGTGGTACAGCCATTCTTAAAACTATTTTGATTGCAATAAAAGTTTTCCCTATGTGGTTGCTAGTTTCTTCTTGTGTGTTGGTTGGGATGTTATTAGTTCCCCTAATCTCTTACCTATGCTAGTTCCCCCTTACCTTTTGCTAACCCTGGAAACCGCTTCACATGGTGAACACAAGGAGCAACACTGGCAACAGCCGTGATGCCAACAATCAGCCAGACAACAACATTCCACCACCTCCTGCCCAAGCGCCCAACTTAGAGCAGATGATGGTCATGCAACTACAGCTTCTGCAAGCCTTAGCTCAAAACCAAGTACAGCAAGCTCCGCAGGCCCCCAACCAAGCTCCACAGTCTAAGTTGGGAGAATTTATGAGGACAAGACCTCCTACGTTTGCTGGATCAGTTGACCCCTTGGAGGCAGACGATTGGATCAAGGATGTGGAGAGAAAGTTGAACTTAGCTCAGTGCAATGACCACGAGAAGGTGTTGTATGCTGCCCACCAACTCAAAGGAATTGCTGCTAATTGGTGGGAAAACTACTGCGCCGCCCATCAAAATGTACAAGCCATCACTTGGGATGAGTTTGTGGAGGCTTTCCGCACTGCGCATATTCCTACGGGAATAATGGAAATGAAGAAGAGGGAATTCTACCAACTGCAGCAAGGAAACCTCAGCATTTCGGAATACCTAAACAAGTTCACCCAACTGTCCAGGTATGCGCCAGAGGATGTCACCTCAGATGCAACCAAGATCTGGAGGTTCATGCAGGGACTTGATCCCAATCTCAAGGTGCAGCTGGTGTCTAATGACTACCCAACTTTCCAGCACATGGTGAACAAGGCCCTCGTACAAGAATATTCCCAACGTCAACTGTACGAGACTCAGAAGAGAAAATTCCAAGCTCAGTAGGGAGCAAGCAGTTCTCGGTTTCGCCCCAACCCTCCTCAATTCAACAGGCCTTCAATGCCAAGTGTGCCAAGGACACCATCGGCAGGACCTCGTCCAAATCCGCAGGCTTCCAGAGCAGGCAATGGTGGCCAACCACAGCAGAACAGGACTTCAGCGGCAGGAGTGCAGTGCTTCAACTGCAAGAACATGGGGCATTATGCCAGCAACTGTCCCCAGAAGCGCCCAGCTGTGACCCCAGTTCGTTTCAACTTGGAGACTACACCAGCGCGAGCTCCAACTGCAGGTCAAGGCCGTGGGGCACCACAAACTCCAAGGACACCGCAGGCAATGAGCAGAGGACATCTTAACCATGTTACTGCGGAGGCAGCCCAGGATGCACCCGACGTAGTTCTGGGTAAGTTCCTTGTCAATTCAGTACCTGCATCAGCATTATTTGGTTCTGGAGCTTCGCATTCTTTTGTGTCAAAAGATTTTGTTGAAAGATATAATTGGGATGTGCGGTTGCTTAAGAACCCCATGCTAGTCCAGTCCCCTGGGAAGGAAATGAGGACTAACACAGTTTGCCCTAGCGCAACTGTGGACTAACACAGTTTGATCTGGGACTAGTGCAGTAATACACAGAGGGTCCGGGTTTGGAAATCCAGGGTCCCGACAGCATCCCATACCTGTACCCCTTCGTTCCACAGTACTTTTAGATCTTCCACCAACGGTGCTAGGAACACATCGATATCATTCCCAGGTTGTTTTGGCCCTTGGATAAGTATCGACAGTAAAATGTACTTTCGCTTCATACACAACCAAGGAGGAAGGTTATAGATGCAGAGAGTCACGGGCCATGTGCTATGTCGGCTGCTCATGCTACTGAAAGGATTCATTCCATCTGTACTCAGTCCAAACTTTATATTCCTTGGTTCTGCACCGAACTCTGCAAAACTCCTATCGATGTTTCTCCACTGCGCGGAATCAGCAAGGTGTCTTAGCATTCCATCCTTCTTGCGCTCCTCCGAGTGCCAACGCAGCAGTTTTGCCTCCTTTGGATTTGCAAAAAACCTATTTAAACGGGGAATTATAGAAAAATACCATGCCACCTTAGCAGGAGGTCCTTTCTTCGCCTCTGTTCCCTCGCCATCATCTGATTGATTGTTACGTTCGTATCGGGATGCGTTGCACACCGGACATACATGCATGTTTGCATACTCTTTACAGTAGAGGATACAGTCGTTCGGGCATGCATGTATTATTTCTACTTCCATTCCCAACGGACAAAGAACCTTCTTGGCTTTATACGTGGTTTTAGGCAGCTCATTTCCCTCCGGAAGCATGTCCGCTAAAAGACCTAGCAGCGCCGTGAAACTCTTGTCGGACCAACCGTTGCTTGCCTTCAATTTCAACAGTTCAAGCACGGCCGACAACCTCGTGTACTTGCAGCCCGTGTACAAAGGTTTCTCTGAGTCCTCCATCAAGCCACGGAATTTAACATACTCTTTCTCATCATAGTTCTCTTCTACATCACGAAGCATCTGATCCAGATTATCATCGTGCAACCTATCCGAATCCGAGCCACAATCGACATCAGCCGGCGGCATGTCATTCACTTCACCGGCGATGTCATCCGGGGGCATATCATTCACTTCACCGGCGATGTCATCCAGCGGCATATGATCATTCACTTCGCCATGACTGGTCCAACACATATAATCCTTCTTGAAACCCCTCCGAATCAAGAGCGCTTCAATTTGCCCTCGGTTCTTAAACATCTTCAAATTCTCGCAGTCAGTGCATGGACAGCACATATATTCCACCCCCTTATTCAACATATCCTCCTCAGCGGCTCTTATAAAAGCAGAAACGTCATTAATGTACTCTTCACTCACACGGCTCGCGTCATACATCCAGCTTCGGTCCTACGTTACGTACATATATAACAACTTAGTATTAAAATCTAGATTAACTAATTATAACTACATATATACTGGCCACATTTATTATATTGAGACATACTTAATTTGATAGCTCAATTCATATTACAAACACAACAGCTATTATATAACCAACAATTTTGCAAATTAACCATCTTCAATAACCACTCATGGATTACTTAGACCTAAATTGTAATGCAATTAAAGAAAAAATAAATTTCATTACTAACTATATCTACAGCAACCAGAAAAGTCTGAATCTTAATTCAAAGCTCAATCTCTGCCTCTTCCCACCAAATTAACTGGCCTGAAATCGCCTAGCTTCCTCCCGAGTGAAAAAGTACGCAGCAGTGGCTAGATCTGGATCAAAATGAAGACAGATGCGGTCTGAGCAGCACAATAAATGCCTTAGTCATTATCATAGACGATTTTTAACTAAAAACCGTCTGTGAATTATCACATACGGTTTTCAACTAAAAACCGTCTGTGATAACCAGCATATCACAGACGGTTTTTTATAAAAAACCGTCTGTCATAAGCTTCATGCCAGAACGCTTCGCGCGTGTTTCCATTGCCAGAACGCTTCGTGTTTCGATCGTCTAATTAACGTCTCTCGATCGTTATACGAAGCGTCTATATCATTAATGTTTGGGTATACGAACTGTCTGTGCTAAAGGTTAAATATGCGCGCCTAATCCAGGTCTCTTCTACGTACGTACAATATGGCTTCTTCGACTATTCTTGTGATCATCTCCTTCCTCTCATCTGCTCATCAAGAATTGTTCGGCCGGAACCTTACACAGGCGGCCAGCAATTTGCATCTGGAGCAGCTTCTCCGCACACGCCCTGCTCTCCTTCCCAGACTTTCTTGCATCCGTCAGCTCGACCTGATCATCCGCCGTCGACGGAGGCGTCTCGCTGCCGCTCAAGAAAGGGAAACAACCCTTACCCTGGTTCTTCTCCACAATGTGCGCAAAGCGGAAGAAGCTCTACACGCATTGGAGAGACTGATGGATAGCCTTGCCGATCAAGCAGAAACGGCAGATTCTGAGGAATCTGCCCATGCATTCCTCTACGACATTATGGGCTATGCTGCTGATCATTTGCCCAGGCTGGAGGAGGAAGTGCTGAGGACAAGGGCAATCTTAACGGCGTTCGAGAATTCAGTCGCTGATCCTCCAAGTCCCAAAGTCGAAGAAGAAGCGTACGAAGCCCAAAAGATTACAATCTGGGAAACTCTTTACCTGTGCGACTTTTGTAGTAAATTTGCATCTAATTGAAACTAATAAATTTGCCTTTAATTTGTGATCTCTTGTCTTAGTAGTTCTGTAGTTAAGTTATTAGAAGCAATGTGTACTTATATATTAACCTCTGATCATGAACAGAATATGACAGACAAAGGGACATCACAGACGGATCTTGTTAAAAACCGTATGTGAACATTAACAGACGGTTCTTAACAACAACAGTCTGTGATAGTCTACACAACACAGACGGTTTTTAATAAAAACCGTCTGTGATACTTTAGTATCACAGACGGTTTATCGGTAAGAACCGTCTGTGATACTCGTTTTATCTGATGCCACTAACACAGACGGTGTCCAAATTAAAACCGTCTGTGTTAGTGTCAATCACAGACGGTTTGACAAAACTGTCTGTGATTGGCCATCTAGTATTAGGCTTTCTGTAGTAGTGAGCGTCACTACCGTGGACCTCGAATGTGTAGGATATGAAGACGAACTATTCGTACTCACAAGGCAAGTTGTTCAAGTATTTTATGTAGCCGACCTGGCAAATAAGAAGCGCCATTTAGTTCTTCAGGGAAAAAGAAGAATTGTTGGAGTTGAGAATGTTGTGGATGAGCAAGAGTACAATCAATTTGATGAGTTGCCTCCATTCGGAGACGGCATTAGGCATGAGAAAGAACAAGGCGATGAAGCAAGCTATATGCATGTCGATCATCGTGAAGGGCTTTATTTAAAAGGAAATAGGCAAGTGTAATAAATGATCCCACAAAGCCATCACCTATTTGGAAATTGTTGCAATGTAATCGTAATTAGGAAACTCGGCATGTAATTATGGAACTATATTTCATTGTAATTGCAAATGACTCAGGAACAAACAAATAGTTATATTTATTATTATGCTTGTGTTTTTCATAATATTGCATGGACAGCAAGATTTTTTTGGTGGCTAGTTGCAGAAAACTATCACAAGCGGTTTATCGGAAGAAACCATTTGTGATGATACATCATAGACGGTTCTATAAAAGAACTATCTGTGATATAACTATCACAGATGGTTCCATAAAATAACCGTTTGTGATAGTTTTCCTATAAATATTTGCAATAAGTTCTGCTCACAGAGTCCTCACTCACTCTCTCTGTCTCCACCGCCACTGCTAGGTTTTGCTAGATCTGATTGCTCGCTTGCGCGTGACGCCGCCGCTCCCTCCCGAGGCTGGCCGCCTCTCCCTGACGATGCCACCTGTCACGACGCCGCCTCTCTCTCCCATCGCCGTCCGCCACTCCCTCCCGACGCTGGCCGCCACTCCCTCCTGACGCTGGCTGCCACTCCTTCCCGATGCCGGCCGCCACTCCCTCCCGACGCCGGCTGCCACTCCTTCCTGACGCCGGCTGCCTCAACCTCACATTGCTGCCACTCCTTCCCGACACCGTTCGCCTCTGTCTCAATAGTTGGCTAATTTGTTTTGTTATCTTCAGTAGATGGCTAAATTGTTTTATGACCTTTGGTACTTTATGATATATGCTTCACTTGTTAGCTACAAGTTCTAATACTAAAATTGAATATTCAAGATTGAGCTCTAAATTTTTACTATTACTATCATTTGCCAATCTTGTGGTCTATTTCAATAGTTGGCTGGATTGTTTTATGACCTTTAGAACTTCATGATATATGCTGCACTTGTTACCTACAAGATCAATTTGGAATGAAATGTTACTGTTCCAAAGGGACCTTGCAGTAATAATATATGTCACATAGACCTTCAAAGGGCACGAAGCAAGTTACACACTCTAGTGTATCAGGTTCAACGAACTTGATACACTGGTGTGTGTAATTTGATTCATAGTACTTTGTTTAGGCCCATAGCTCACTACAGTTAATTTTTTCTTAGAAGAGGGATGGCGTCCACACAGTCGTCATCCAAAATTTTTTACTATTACTGTCAGTTGTCAATCTTATGGTCTGTCTCAATAGTTGGCTAAATTGTTTTATGACTTTTAGAACTTCATGATATATGTTGTACTTGTTACCTACAAGATCAATTTGTAATAGCATGTTACTGTTCCAAAGGTACCTTGTAGTAATAATATATGCCACGTGGACCTTCAAATGGCATGAAGCAAGTTACACACTCTAGTGTATCAGGTTCAATGAACTTGACACACTTGTGTGTGTAATTTGATTCATAGAACTTTGTTTATGCCCATACCTCACTGCAGTTAGTTTTTTCTTAGAAGAGAGATGGCGTCCACACAGTCATCGTCATCGTCGTCTGGGTCTCACACTCCCAAGATTGGGATAACTAAGCGTGGCCAAGGAGTATCGAAAAGGCCAGAGGGCCAAATGACCATCAAGGTGGTCTCTCCGGATGTGGTCCCTCTATAACCGAAGAAAGCAGCAGCATCATTTCGGACTACCTACAGGATAATTGGAAGGCAACGAGTCCCCATCATTATAGCAAGTTGAAAAGATTTGGCAAAGGTTCAAAAAAATCAGCTATGGGAGGAAATTACAAATTCGTTCGAGATCCCAGTAGAAGTACAGGGACTCGTGTAACGACAGGCACTCCTCGCAATGGGAAAAGCATGGAAGAATTTTAAGAGCACTCTTGTCATGCAGTACGTGGCCAAGGATCTCACGCCCTTCACGAGATATCCTTTCGTGTCGCCAGAAACATGGGAGGCCTTTGTGTAGATAAAGACAATGACCGAATTTGAACAACAAAGTGCAGCACACAAGGCTCTCCAGTCACAAAACACTCACCCTCACAGACATGGCAGCGTTGGGTACGCGGGTAAAATCCCACAGTGGAGGATGCAGGACGAAGTCGTAATCTGGTCGGAGGCCTCCCCGCCATTTGCCGGGATCGCAAACGAGCATGCTCGAAACTGGTTAATAGCAAGGTCATCAACCACGTCTTCAGGTGTCTCTTTCATAAACCCCACAAACGAGGAAGTGTCCCAACGCATGTTAAGATATGTTAAACTACATAGTTGTTAATACCTCTTGAACTTCATGGGTTCAAAAATAACATGATTGCTTCTTGCAACAATCATTGACTAACGAATCTTCTCGAGGCTCCTTTCAAGCATACAGGGAGAGAGATGTACTATCACAGGACTTGGAAAACAAAGAGCACCCAGGTCGCACACGAGGCTTGGGGGTTTACGTATCTTGGAGGCACGGATTAACAAATGACTCTGAGACATATAGGAGTAGGAAGAGATCCAAGGCCTACCGCAACGATCAAATAAAACAGGACCTTCATGCTCAATTTGAGGAACAACTATCTACCTCACTTCGAGGAGAGATAGATTCATTGAGGGAAGAACTGAGACAAGTCCGCAACCAATCGCAGCTCACCCCTGTTACTGCGGTACCCAGTCCCCCTCAACGTCGTAGTAGGTACGTGTCCACACCAATTACTGAACATAGCGACAGCCACTTACCTATCGATGATATCCAGGTAATGTACCTCTTTAGAATGCTACATAGATATCTCTGGTGGACGTCTTAGCTCATCTTGTATCGTTATGTAGGAACCCATGCCTTGCATCCTCAGAGTCAGGCTTGTTGGTTCTATTCCTGTTGACATTGGGCGGGGGATGGTGTATCCATGGCTATCAGGGACGCTGGTGTACAGTGTACAAGTAGAGACCAATTTCATAAAGGTTCAGGTGGACATGATTAATGATGTTTTTAAGACCGTCCCTCTTGAGAAGCCCCCAAACGAAGAGATTACGACATTAGGGGATGCCGTCCACACATTCATCCAATGGCCCAAGAGGGACATCGCCCTCGACTTGTCCGTGCCACGATTCTATGCCACGATTTCCACATCCAGTGGCCCAAGAGGGACATCGCCCTAGACCTGTCACATCAACTCCGATGGCTCCACCTCCAGCTCCGGTTCTGAAGCCTGTTGCATCGGCTTCCGTTGAGACGCCACCGAAAATGTATCATAAGCGAGGCTCTAAGACTCAAGCGAAGAAAATTAAGGCGCGTCCTGAGCCATGGAAGTTCATTCTAGGAGTGTTGTTGGTCCCCGAATCACAATTACCCCGGCTTGGTCTGGTTTGCAATACATTTCATACCTGGTATATGCAGAGATCCAACATGAAGCCAAACCGACACAATGGATTCACTATGAGATATACGGAGGTGCATTTCCTCCATGACTCGGGCTACTTCGTCGTGACATTCGAAGACTTATTCTTACTATTTAATCTCGACGAACTTGACGACTCACTTCTATGATGCTGGATACTGTAAGTGTACTGTACAATGAAGTTCTACATTCACGTCATACCGATAAATGTCATTACTCTTTCCTTATGTATAGATACATGATCCAACAAGTCTGGCGACGATGACAACTGGTGGGTTTCCTCGATCCACACTTGGTCTCGGATCAATCTATCAACGAAAATGCATCCTTCGTGCAAGATTACATAATGAGGGGATTGATTGCTCACAGCGACAAGGAGTACATCATGGTACCCTTCAACCAAGGGTAAGTACTTCACTAGTTGCCACACAAGTTTCATTTGTACTTTATATGCAACATGAACTTAGGATTAATCACTATGGCGACACACATGACTAGGTCTCACATCATGGTACCCTTCAACCAAGGGTAAGTGTTTCACTAGTTGCCACACAAATTTCATTTGTACTTTATATGCAACATGAACTTAGGATTAATCACTATGGTGATACACATGACTAGGTCTCACTAGATTTTGATTGTGATTGTACCAAAGTGGAGCAAGTTAATATACTTTGATTCCCTACTTAGGAGCAACCATAACTTCAGTCGTGTGCAAGAAGCATTTAACACGTAAACTCATTTCCTCCAGACATAACTTTATTGTAATCTTTCCTTCGTTTGCAATGGCCGAGGCTAACTTTTTTGGAATCACGTAGGTCATTTATCGCTTATGTTTCCCTAGGAGGGAGACAAAACAAATCCAGTGACACGCTGCGACACAGGACGTGATTTTCGGAACCTGCTACAACACAACAATCCTATATCACACTTTGTTATAATACCTCTAGAATTGAAAATACCTATGTATGTAATTCTATTTTTGCAGTGCCACCAACAGCTACAGAGCAACGTATGTGGATTCTATGTTTGCCGCCATATGAAGGAAATCATGGACACTAAGATGAATGATCCAGAGGTTTGTTAACCTTTCAATAATTATTATTTTCTGATTATATATGTATATATACACACACACACATGCTAATTAATGACTTAACATTGCTCTTAGCGACAGTAGGTGGACTTTGACGAAAGTGCATATGATCTTGACAAACTCGTCAAAATTCATGGAAACATCTCCGAATTCTTGCTAACGGAGGTCATAAACAAGATTGGAGAGTTCCACCCTGGCAATGGTGATAATTAGATGTTGAAACATTGGATTCAATTGTACAAATCATTCAATTGTGCTTAATCAAACAATTCATTCAATTTAATTCATTTGTGAGATCTGTGTAACGATTGTCATGCTATATATATGTGATTTGCTGGTGTTTTTTCATTCATTTGTGTGACTTATGTAATGATTGTCCTGTGCTATATACGTGATCTTGCTTGTTTTCAGAGGGCATGGCTAGCATATCCTGAGGCTAGCTGAAAAAGGGCAAAAAAAATTTGTTGTTCAAATAGCTATCACAGATGGTTCGGTGTTCCAAACCGTCTGTGATATATATATCCCAGACAGTTTCAAACACTGAACCGTCTGTGATATGAATGATATCACAGACGGTTAATAACAAAAATTGTCTGTGATAGTTGAGTATCACACACGATTTTTCTAAAAAACTGCCTGTATTGTAATTTATCACAGATGGCGTGGGAGCCGTCTATGATAACCACCTATTATCACTGACATATAAACTCAGACGGTTCAGGAACCGTCTTTGATGATGATTTCGAACCGTCTATGATAGCACTGTCTATAGTAGTGGGTCTTCAGTCGGTCCTTCACTCTCCAACAGCCACAGCTACAGCTAGGGAGGCCCAGCACCCCTTGCCATTGGCCGTTCATCGGTTGTGAGAGCACCTTAGTGTTTTCGGCTGGCCTCTCCCTCTCCAATAGCTATAGCGGCAACAAGGGTGGTATGGGCACCTATTGCTGCTCCTCGGTGACCCAGCCACCTAGCCAGCAGAGGACCGTGCGTCATCCCGGCCACTAGGGAGTTACAGAGAGAGCTTCAATGCCATGAATCCTATTCAAAGGTGCTATGTCTATGCAAGACAAGGCTAGAAATGGAGCTTTGAATCATCGCTGAAACCATCAGAAGAAGGTTCCATCTGAGGTCCGTCGAATTCTCCATGCACCACACTATCCGGAGAACTACCTCATTCGAGCACAGGCATCATCGAGGTGAGGTGGCCAGCCTCTAGAAGTTCATCCTCCATGATCTTGACTTCCATGAGCGACCATGGATGATGCTCCATCATGCATTTGGATTAGCTCTAAGGTTTCATGTGCGTCTTTGCTTGGAGGGCATTCCCCTATATGCTTGGAGTGCAGAGGTGGCCAGTACAGTCATCGACAGCAAGTTCTCCTTGGATCATGTGGATGAGAAGTCCCTCCTCCAAGAGAATGTGTGTACTCTAGACCTTTGGGCATGGACAACAAACCCTAGTTCCATACCGAAGGTATCATGGCTCACCTTCACTAATGGCTCTTCCCCTGGTTCATCGGCAGGCCCCCATAGAATGACTACTGGTCCTGACTACTGCAAGAAAGGACTTGCTTTCCGGGTCCTTCTGCACTTGGACTTCATTAAGGATTTTTTTGGATACCCTACCCCCTGAGGCCGACTTGCCACATACGTCTTCGTGCCTTTAAATCTTGCGAAGCATGGGCTATTCTAGCACTTGGGTGTTATTGATGACTCCCTAGAGATTGAGGAGGACTGACATAGTCACCGATGAAGTAACAATGCCACCTAGAATAACAGTGTGAGACCTTGTGGAGGTCACTCCATGGTTGTGATGAGTGTTGTGGTTACAGACCAAACAGAGAGAGAGGTATGGTAATGGAGAGTTAGGTGAGCAATGCTTAGGGTTTCCCGCATAGCCAGCATCATATATATATATATATATCCACATGGGGAGTGTTTTTACAACCTTACCCTTACACCTAAGTAATCCCCTCAAGGGTATTTATGTCATTACATATGTCCCACATTGGGCTTTACAGCCTTCTAACAGGCCGGCTGGGCTTAGGTGGGGGCCATCCCTACAACAATGAGTAATTGACCTTTGGATTAGAGTTTGTGTAGAGGTTGAGTTTGGTTTTTAATGTTTGTGCAGAAGTTTGCTTTTATGACTTTGTGATCTATGAATTCTGTTTACGACTTGGTCGGCAGGTCTAGTCGGTTCAATCAGCTGTTTACGACTTTGTGGTTGGTTGGTCCGATTGGTAGGCTGATTGGTAGAACACCCATGAGGTAGCGATAGCTTTTGCAATCTTGTCGATAGTCGTAGTTGTGATTGATGGTTGTAACTCTGCCTGGTCATGATCGATGGTCATAAGCTGTGTTGTTGGTAGTCATCAATGGCGGAGACTACTCAGTCATCAATGGCTAAGAGGTTTTGGTGGTGGACTAGATAGGCGAAGGTGTAGCAGACGGTCGTGCGTGCTTGATGAAGC
Source organism: Dendrocalamus latiflorus (assembly GCA_017311315.1). Lineage (NCBI taxonomy): Eukaryota > Viridiplantae > Streptophyta > Magnoliopsida > Poales > Poaceae > Dendrocalamus > Dendrocalamus latiflorus. Next base: position 32,120,757 of record CM029651.1, on the reverse strand, counting down.
TAGAGGTGAAAGGCGAGGAGTCCCAAGCTTCTCGAAAATGCTCACCAGAGCTCAGCTTAAGGCCAGCGGGGAAGAAACACGGTGCAGAAAAATATCAGGCACTCGAAATCAAGAATTGAGGGGCAGAAGAGTGTGAACAAGAGATGCTCGAAAAGGTATTTATAGGCTCTGAAAAGACGAATGGCTGAGAGGCGGCTCATTGGATTTATGGCAAGTGTAGTGGTGTACGATCATGATTGATAATGAGGTTTAAAGTGGGGAAAACCATTAGAGGAAGAGGGGAAATGAAGAGGGCTTTCAATGGCATCATTTGTGTCAGCTAACCGGAAGTAACGGCCAGATATTAAGAGCTTAGAGGGCATCACTGGCGGTGGTTGAAGGTGGAAGAAAGTTGGTTAATTTCACCACACCAAAGTCTAGATAGATTTCTTTTTGTGTTATCTTTAGTATATGATTTGAATTCTACATGTTGTAGAGTTTAGCAACTTCTCTAATTCCTTTTCAGTTCAGATTTTCCTTATCTGTTATTCGACTGTAATTCGATTCAATCTATAACTTGCTTATGATATATATAGGAGGAGAAAAACTAGAAAATCGTGTAGCAGCTTGCACACGAAGAAAGACTCTTGTGTTACTGCATTGTCTCTGCTCGTAGCCACCGAAATTTCCATCTGGGACAGAAGAAGAGAAGACATTCGGACCAGTCCGATCGGCAACTTGACTTATGTTTGGAGTGTCTGATTGGCAACCTACTTTAACAAAGAAGGGAAGGAAGGGGATGATCGATGGCCCCACAGGTCGGTGAGAATGAGGAGACTATTTTTTTACTTTTATAAATAAACAAATTAAGTTTTCTTGTTCTAAGTTTTGGAAATAAAACCTAGAAAAACCAAATAAATTCCAATAAATCCAATAAAATGCAAATAAGATTTGGGATGTTACATTAATCGTTTGTGATGTTGCATCTAGTATTAGCCTTTTTGTAGTAGTGAAAAATAAAATATAAAAACCTAGTTCTAATTTAGGCAAATGGTTAGGTGTTGGGTGCTCGATGGCACAAGGAGTATGTGGAATGTCTATTTAAGTCAATTAAGGATCGATCTGTTAGCTATTGCTATAAAGACATATTGTACTACCACAAGTCTAGTATGGGATATACCTAGCTGACTAATTTGTGGGTCCCAACCTGAGTCTCACTATAGGTTGAATGTGGGTGTGGCGTAGGCCAAAAAAAGTCTCACACGACATAACAAGGGGCCCCGATTTAGTGCATTCCTTATTGGGGTGAAATCTTAGCGGGGACATGACCAAGTTGATGGCTTTGCATTGTAAAGGCCTTGTGATAATCTGACATTATAAGTTGATTATCGCTGTGTTATGGCTGACATTATAAGTTGATTATCTCTTATGGGTAAAGTTGTACCACCTCTTTAGAGTGTATAAACTATCATGGATAGCTGTGCCCATGGTCATGGGCATGCTGAGTAAGGTTTTTCACGGATTTCATTTGTTTTCAAAATTTGATTAAAATGGAAGATGATGAGAACTTTTGGGAAAATATGGTCCAGGTAGGATGCTCGTGGATAGGTTAGTATGGGGAATGGACCTGCACTAATGATATTAATCAGATTTAAATATATTTTTACTTATCGTATTAAATTTAGCAATTTACATATACATATTGTATTTATTCAAATTTGGCTTTACGCTCAAATAACCCTATTGTGCCTTTACTTGTTAACCTTGCATTAATATTTCATTTCCCATGTAACTTGTAGAGTATATTTTTGTGCTCACCTTTACTTAATTATGTTGCTTAGAGGAAGACATCTTCGACTACAGTGAGGATCAGGACAAGTAGTCCGCGTCTCATAGTCATTTGCCTGTGGGCGGATTTATTGGGCTTCTGTGCTTTATTTACTATTTTTCACTGTTATTGACCTTTTCATTTGGACTATGGGCCAAGGAGATGTAAAACTTGGCTATAAGGCACATACTCTTTTAATTAATAAAGTTTATCATTATACATGATATATATCCCTATTACTATTGTGTGCTCTAACTTTTTCTGGACTAGTGTGTTTGACACAAAAGATCTGGAGGTGTTGCTCACTGGTTTGACAGAGATGGTAACACTTGGCCACCTGCCTATGGAAGCTCCTTCAGTAGCTAAAGTTCAAAGCGTGACCAGTCTACCAAGGATACCTTTAGTCCCGTTCTCTTTGTCAAGAATAAAGATGGCAGTATAAGAATGTGTGTGGATTACAGAGCACTCAACGACACTACCATCAAGAACAACTAACCTACCTAGGATTGATGAGCTTTTTGATCGGTTGAAGGGAGCAAATGTTTTCTCCAAGATAGACCTAAGGTCAAGATACCACCAGCGAAAGATTTGAGAAGAGGATATACCCAAGACTACCTTCTCCACTTGTTACTGTCAGTACGAGTTCACTATCATGTCCTTTGGATGGACAAATGCACAAGCCTACTTCATGTGTATGATGAACAAGATGTTCATGGAGTATTTGGATAAGTTTGTAGTGATCTTCATTAGTGACATTCCCATTTACTCTAAAAATGAGAAAGAGCACAAAGACCACCTGAAAATAATTCTAGAGAAATTTAGAGAGCACCAACTCTATACCAAATTTAGCAAGTGTAAGTTTTGGCTAAGGGAGGTAGCCTTTCTTGGTCACATTGTCATAGCTAAAGGAATTGCAGTAGATCCCTCTAAGGTAGAAGTAGTGATGGATGGTAAGCAACCTGGGATAGTAACTCAGATCAAGAGTTTTTTGGACTTGCCAGTTATTACCAATGCTTCATAGCAGGATTCTCTAAGATAGCCAAGCCCATAACTCAGCTTCTAAAGAAGGAGAAGAAGTTCAATTGAAGAAAAGCTTGTGAACAAAGCTTCTAGACTCTTAAGAACAAGTTGGTGCCTACACTAATACTCATTTTGCCAAATATACACCAGGATTTTGAGGTTTTCTATGATGCCTCCTGGCAATGACTCGGTTGTGTTTTTGGTGTAAGAAGGCAAGGTGATAGCCAATGCGTCATGCCAATTGAGACCTCACAAGTGCAACTATCCTACTCATGACTTGGAGTTAGTAGCAGTAGTTCATGCCTTGAAGATTTGGCAGCATTACCTCATGGGTAAATATTGTGAAATCTACACAAACCACAAAAGGTTGAAGTATATTTTCACCTAGGCAGAGCTCAATTTGAGGCAACAAAGATGGTTAGAACTAATAAAGGATTATAACCTTAAAATCCACTACCATCCAGGCAAGGCCAATGTTATGGCAGATGCATTAAGCAAAAAAAACTATGCAAACTACATGTTGGCAGAAGAGGTATAGAGTCAACTTCAAGAGGAAGTTCCCAATCTTAACCTAAACCAGTGGATCGAAGTATTCTCACAGCTCTAGAAATTCAACCCACCCTACCTGACTAGATCAAAGAAGTTCAAAAGGTTGATGAGGACATCAAGGAGATAAGGAAGAATATGAGAAGAGGAAAGGCCACCGGCTTCAGTGAAGATGAACATGGAACAGTTTGGTTCGAGAATCGTATCTTTGTACCAAATAACACAGAGATTAAGGATATGATTCTATAAGAAACTCATGAGTCCCCATATTCAATCCATCCAACTCATACCAACATGTATCAAGACCTTAGAGAAATATATTGGTGGGTTAGAATGAAGCAAGAAATTGCTAAGTTTGTCCAAGCTTATGACACCTGCCAAAAAGTCAAGGCAGAGCATTAGAGGCCTACTGGAATTTTGCAACCTTTGCCAATCCTAGATTGGAAGTGCAAAGAGATTAGTATGGATTTCATCATCGGATTCCTAGGACTCAATCCGGTTATGCTCTAATTGGGTTGTGATTGATCGGTTGACCAAGTTAGCTCATTGCATACCTATTAAGACCACCTACTCAGGGGGCAAGTTAGCAGAGTTATACATGTCTAGAATTGTATGCTTGCATGGAGTTTCTAAAAAAGATTATGTTAGATCAGGGAGCCAGTTCACTTCTAGGTTCTGGCAGAAGCTACATGAGGAGTCAGGGAGTAAGCTCAACTTTAGCACAACTTATCTCCCTTAGACCAATGGCCAGACAGAGTGAGTCAACCAAGTATTGGAGGATATACTAAGAGCTTATGCTGCTCTAGATTTTGGCACTAGTTGGGATAACACCTTACCCTATGCTGAATTCTCCTACAACAACAGTTACCAAGTTAGTCTCCAAATGGCACCCTTTGAAGCCTTGTATAGTAGAAAATGTAGAACATCTCAACTATGGGAGCAACCTGAAGGGCATCAAGACTATGTGCCCAATCTACTTCAACATTATGAGGAGAAGGTGAGAAAAATCAAGGACAAGTTGAAGATAACCCATTCTCGATAGAAGAGCTATGCTGACAATCATCGCCGAGACTCAACTTTTGAAGTGGGATACTTTGTTTACCTTAGAGTATCCCCTCTTAGAGGAGTCAAGAGGTTCCAGACTAAGGGAAAGCTTGCACCAAGGTTCGTGGGACCATTCAAGATTTTGGAATGTAGAGAAGAAGTTGTCTACCAGTTGGAGTTGCCGTCAACCATGGTAGGAGTACATGACATATTCCATGTGTCTCAACTGAAGAAATGTCTTCAAGTACCCATAGAGCAAGCAATGCTTGAGACCCTTGACCTTCAAGACCTCATCTACAGGGAGCATCCAATCAAGATACTTGACGTAGTAGAACACAAGACTAGAAAGAAAACCATCCGCTTCTTCAAGACTCAGAAGATGAAGCCATTTGGGAATGGGAAGAAGATTTGAATGCCAACCATTCCCATCTCTTTTCTAGCCCATCCAAATCTCAAGGTCAAGATTTTTCTTAAGGGGTAGGTTTGTAACATCCCAAAATTTCAGCTTTTATTTATTTTAGTTTTTTAGATTTTTCCTTTGTCTTTTTCTTTTTAAATTGATCCTAGAAAAGGAAAAAAAGCCTTAATTGTTTTCTTAGATCCTTTTTGGAGTTAGTTTTTTTTTTCCTAAGTTGCCCTTGTCTTGTAGAATGTTTTTAGAAATTTTCTAGGATTTTTGGCCCTTATTTGCTATTTTTAAGCCTTCCTTTAGTTTCCAGCATTTATTTAAATAAATAAGGTATTTAAATTCCCTAAATTCTCTTTGCCCTCTGCCCCAACCCAACTTCTCCCATGCGTGACCTCGGCCCATGCATTCGCCACCCAGCTTGTCTCCCACGCGCCTCCTCTCTCCCCTCACCGCCACATGGCCTGCGTTGTCAGTTGCCCCTTTCCTGCTACCTCCCGGCCACACCAGTCAACAATGCCCCTTCTTTCCTTTCTTCTTCCTCCCTCCTTCGTTCTTCTCCCGTGTGATGCCCCTATCACTACCTATGAGTATTCACCGTATTCCATTTTTGGAAGCTTGCCTAAAAGGAATCTTTGCCATTGGTCGCCTAATTGCGCAATTTTCGCCCCCCCCCCCACATGCTCCATGCCATTTCCCTTTGAAACCTCCCCTTTCCTTTCTCCCCTCACCCCGAATCCACACCGCCATGATTCCGGCAAGGAATCCATTCGCCATGCACCCCCAAGCTATTTCAGCCCTCCCTTGGCACCTGCTAGCACAGCACTACTCCTCCACTACCAGCATTCACCCCCTAGCACAGTCAAGCTCCCTAGCACTATGCGCTCTCCTCCCGAGCTCAGCCTAAGATACCGCGCGAGGTCCCTTCGCCGCATTGAGCCTCCCCAAGATCCTTCATCGCTATGGGAAGATTCACCGAGCTACCGCCGATCTCGTCCACCGCTCCGCCGTGAAGAACTATCGCTGGGACACCGTCTCCACCAGAAGCCAAACACCACCACTGCTCCTCCCTCGCCACCAGTAAACTACAACTATCCCTGAGCCATGCACCAAGGTGAAAATCCCTCCCCGTGCCTTTCCCCCGTTGTTGCAAACCTTGCCGACCACTGCCGTGGTAGCTCAGACTTGTGCAAGCACCATAATGGTGGCTCGAGGAGGTTCCTATCATAGTTGTGTATGGACCAAAACCACCGATACAACAATGGATTCCTTGGGGTTCAATATGTTCTAACTCCTGAGGGCTAAAATTCAATAGGCTGAGTAATTTTGGAGCGAACAATATAAAGACCTTGTTATGATCTAGTGTCAGCTGCACTATTTATATCTTATGGGTAAAGTATACAATCTCTGTTGAGTGTAAAATCTATTCAAATAGTTGTGCCCCTAGTTATGGACAAAGCTTAGTGATATCGGTATGACTAGTCTTATTGTTTTAAAAACTTGGTCGGGAATGGATGGTATCCACTTTTGAAACTTGGTCATGAGTATGTTAAAGATGTTGCTCATGGCTATGTCCTTGCTTTGTAAAAAAAAAAAATTGCCCTATTTAAGCGCGGGATTGACCAGGTTACCTACCTCTACAGCTTTGTAATTTCCTAGCTTTGGGATTAGCTAAGAGTTTTGCTTACAGCTTGCATTTAACGAATTGAATTTCTATAATTACCAGTGGGTTACTCTTCATAGGGAACTCTAGTTTAACATATTGAGGGACTTCCCAGACTTATTGCATTCCCCGACACCTGGCTAAGATGAGTTCATTCCACTAAAATACCTTTGAATAGCCCAGCCATTTGTGAATTATGGTTATGTTACTTGTTACTTTGTATCAAATGTCAATTGCTTTTACAACTTTCATTTGCAACATATTACTCATTATCATAAATAAAAACAGGTTTTTGCAAAATAAATTAGATCAGACAACCATATTTATCTCAGCTTACATACTACATATAACTTAGCTGTGAAGTCTTGCAAAGTACATTTTTGTACTCAGAGTTACTTGTTGAATTTTATTAGAGCAAGAAGAAGGAGATCTCCATATCGATTACTTTCATGTTGCGGGTATTGGCGAAGACGATGTCATTTGCTAAGTTTAACTCTAGTCAGTTGTCTGTTGTGCGTCATGGCATGCTTGCTGAAATTTTTGTCCTATTTATCGTTATTTTCGCTACTATTTACTTGTTATGCAATAACACTGGCGTGCCAGCTAATGCACAGATGTTCAAAGCTTCCTCCCAGGGCCATTCTTGTTGACGAACGTGTGCCCAATGCCTAGGCAGTTCCCCGGATTCGTCGTGCGGACGTCGTCGATGTCAACCTTGGGGCCTTGATCACCATGAATCTCCGACGAGGGGAACACAGCGCCCTCGACCATTCCCTTGGGCGCAGCTCCATTGCCATGCGATAACAAGTATCTCCTGTGCATCGTAGTGATGAAGCCGCCATTGGGCAATGGCCTGCCCTGAGAAGCCTAGAGCTGAGAGAACAGAAGTAGAAAAACTAGAAGTAGCTAGTGCACAAGTGCAAGTGTTAGCAATGTTGTTGTTAAGTGCCATTGCACACTTACACCCAGACTACACTAGATAGAAAGCTAGCTAGCGCGTGTAACATGGTTACATGTATAGGCCACAGGATTTTATGACAATATATTGTACTAGCTAGTACATTTTTTAAAATTAACCAGTAGCACTAGTACATGTTTGGAAGTATGGTTTGTAACATTAATTACTGAACCATGGCGATATATTGATGTTGTGATAGGTTTATACCTGATATTTGTTGTCAAATCATATAATGTTTGATCGAAAGCATTTTTCGTGGTATGCGAAGAGGATAAAACTAAATTTAGACAAATTACATGCCAATTTCATATAAATGACACACATACACTATGCTTTTTGTTACAAGCTAGTGATCATTATTGCAACCAGCGCTTTATAAATATGGCTACTAGTATTTTAAAAGACATTTATTCAGCACATATATTTTATAGTTAAAACAATATAATAGATCTAGGACAGAACGCCAGCTGTGTCAGTCCATGTGCATGCATATATGGTCCTTGATCTTTTGACCAGCAGAATTTTACAATGGACTTTGCCTTAATTAATTATGTTTTTGTCGGAAAGATCTTAGGATATTCTAAGTTGATGCTTGAACTAAACCAAAACCTTTATTTATTATTCAGTTCCAAACCAGTAGGGAAGGACGCAAGGACAGTTGGTCCATTCATAACGTAACTAACAGTTAACTATTACTGCTACATGGAGTACTGTACATTTAACAAGCATTGCAGCCTCTATATATCATCTTGCATTCTTTTGTACTCTCATGCATGTGAGATCTGACTATGTAAGTGCTTGGCATTCTGTACTACTGCTTGTGAAATATCAACATTGGCAAATATACCGCGAGTTGTGTGAGAGAGAAAGGAGCACCCTGGTATATGTTAAGTACATCAAATCAATATGCACACACAAAACTACACACTACTTTCCCATTGCATTGTGGGGGAACTAAACAACCATTTCATTTTACATTTGGCATCAGCCTAAACTTCATCGGTTGATTAATTGGCTGAGTGATTGGCCTACAGCACGGACCAAATATGTGTCCAGGACAGTAATTGTCCATGGGTTCCATACTATCATGGTATTCACCACTAGACGCTAGCTCCAACCATCCTGATTATTTCTTTTTCATAAATATGTTAAGCTGACTAACTTGAAGGTCTGCTCCTAGACTGGGAAAAAAAATTAAGAGTGAGTATCTCTAGCTAACACAGAAATAATGAATATATGTTGTTAAAAACATACAATGGGTAAGATATCAACAAACGTATCAATTAGGAAGTACAACAACGACAACGCAACCAGCTAGCACTCGAGGAAAGAATCTTGAGATGCAGTTGGAATCTCCTCCTAGGGCGGATGCTCAATGTGAATCTTGGAGAGATTCTCTCCACAACTCCACTGATGAGAGTTAGTTAATTACAGCTAGTTGGTACTTCCCCTGCCTGAACTTTATATACTAAATATGCTCCATCAGTATGATATTCGGTATTATATGCTTCTCAAGTTATCTGGCAACTGCTTAAGTTTGCCCTTCATGTCCCTGAAGGGCAATATTGGGCTCAAATTGCATATTGATTAGGACTAAAAACAAAAGGTAATGACGGCTCTTAGAATGTACTTAGGGCCATCATTTGGAGCAGACAAGGCTGGCAGGCTAAACGGCAAAGAGCCGGTGGCTCCACGTTGTCGTTGGAGCTAAATATATAAATGCGTCCCACTGCCAAGAGAATATACGCACGTATAATTGGCTGCGCCAGCTTGATTGTTAGTACTTGCGGCGGCTATAATCATGCTGTGAAGGAGCTTTTGCTTTGTACTATAGTACTACCAATGTTTATTATTCTATCCCTCAAAAAAGGTTTATTATCCTAGCTAGCTTTGTACTTTGACCGGTTTAAAAATTAGTGCTGTGGCAGCAGATATGTGGTGGTACATGAAATGACCTTCTTAACTGTTTAGATTGACTAAAAAAAATGTAGTAGCAGATGCAGAGGCACTTGATCAGTGCATGCATGGTAGTGGGGGAGAAGCCAATACGGCTGTGGAGGTGGGGTGGCGGTGAAGGAGGCAAGGAGCTAGGCCCCTGGCGGCTGGGGCGGAGGCGAGGAGGGTGGTGGTGCCCAGGACATTGGGGGCAGGGACCGGGGCAGTGGGGAGCTGAGGTCATGTCAGCGGTAGGGCGGCTACGAAAGGATCCATTGCAACGGTAACAGTAGTTATAGATTGTGCAAACCTCTAATGCGTTCCTGGTTAAACTGTACAGTGCATATTGTGGTCCACATTATAGGTATGAATCAAGAAGCTGGTAGACTAACTTTGATTCACCAGCTGGACAAATTTGTTTCAAATTTCAAATTTTGTTTGAAATTTTTGGTCCACAATTCACCGAAAAAACCAAATAATCGTGATTACCGCCTCTACCGGCCACCTCTGGTAAAAATTTCATTCTGGTATTGAAAACCCTGGATGCGAATGTGCTCTCCTTCCACTTTAGCAGCCCTTAGGATCGGTTCTTTGCCTTGCAATTACAAACGAGTCTGTTCAGGGCTTGGGTTGCCAGCATGTTCGCCGTCGTAAAAATCCTTGTCTGTGGGTCGATGGCGATGTGCAAGTTTTGGTTCTTCTTATCTTGTTCCGACTAGTAGGCATCTGAGTCGTCTACCTCTGGGCCAGGGGGCTCGGTCCCCACACACAGCGCACAATGCGTGTGATGGGCGCCCAGTCAGAAAGGGATCATGCTTGCCTCGAAAGCTACAGTCACCTGACGCCGACACGACGGCCCGACCCATGTCTCCGGCGCCCCCTCCTCGATCTTACCTCCTTGCCACCCCCCCTAAAAAAACCCATATCTCCCTCTTCTGCTTCTCCCCCTTCAGAAGAGGTGCTTTCGCTGTCTCACCGCTGACCATCTTGTCTTAACGCCAACCCGGTGAAATGTGCTAGCTGTAGCTGTTCGGTCGTCGATCTTCTCATTGCAAAGCTTCTTTGGTTTCCGCATGTTCTGCTCACCCCCTTTTCTATTCCTTTCCTAGGCCTTGTCTGGGAGTCCATGGGGATGGGCCAGGAATTTTGGACTTCCAAACAAGGCCCTAAGAAGCTTCTCTAATCAAAACCACAAAATGTTGGGGATCCCTCTGCGTGTCGGAAAAAACTACCCCTCCCGCCCCACCCCTCCCCGAGTTTCCCTCCGATCCGCCACGTCAAAGCCAGTCAGCTGGTACAGATCAGCCGCCTCCACCACCAATGCCATCGCCACCACCATCCCTCTCATCTCAACACTTTACACCTCCTCCGCCTCCACCCACCCCCACAGACCTTTCTGCTTGGGCCTCCGCCAGCGGCTGCCCTATGCATAGGAGCTTGACCCATACCGGCTTGACTACAAATGTTGCCGGTGAGCATGGAGACAAAGGGAACGACCGCACTGTTAGTATAATCTGTAGTTTCCGGACGGAGTTTGATTAGGACTCGGTTTTGTGCAGGACTCAGTTTCGGAGTTGTTTTAGTTTCTGTTTACGAGTCCGATTTGGAGTCTGTTTCGGTTCTTTTGTTGCCTAGATTAGTGCTTCGTTTTGCATATAAATAGAGAGCACCAGGTGCGGCTAATAGCAGCGCAGCACAGCAAAGAAACATTGTGTTCTTCATTTATTTCTGCTGCCTCAATTTCGTGAGAGCTCGGGAGAGTGAGCGATCATGGTTCTTTTCTTTTGCCAACACGCACAGATTGATAAGCGTCGGAAGGCAATGTTTTGGAAGGGTGCCGTACAATGTTCATGAGGGTATTGCCAGGTGTTCAGGATATCGCTTGCCGCAATAAACAGGAAGGCGGCCTAGCTAGGTGCATACCATCGATTTCAAGATGCAAAACAAATGCTTAATGCATAAGTTTGACCACAAATTCTTCACGGCGTTAGCAGCTACCGCTAAGACTCACGCGATCACGAGTACACACGTACGCGAAAACACTGGAACACAGAGAGAGGAGAGAGATGAACACGCATGACAGTTGTTGTGCTGCTCAACTCCTCGCAGCTTTTCAGGCTTTCTTCTTCGTTTCTTTTAATGAGCAAAGAGCGACAGAAATGGAGCACTTCATGCGGCACGATCTGACCCGGATCAACTCGGCTTCGGCTTCTGGCTTCTGGCTTATTTTTCACTATTCATAAGTTTCGTCTTTTTCTGAACTTTTGGCTTTTTTTTAGCTTTTTTGCCGGTTCTTTTTTTCCCGTATTTGTTTGTATTATACGTAATGGGCTAACATATTTTTTATATTTTTAAATTTTTTTAAATTTAATTATGCTAAATAAGCATCTGTCAGCTACAGTGCTTTTTCAACCAGCTACAGTGTTTTCAGCCATAAGCCATGAGCTTTTCAGCCGAACCGATCACGTGACGCGCGGTACAAGCAGCGTCCACGCACACGTGACACTACTCGCTTCGGCGTGGACTGAGTACGCCTCGAGCTAAACACAACGACGCGCAAGACTAATTAACACAGCCGTGCGCATAAACCGAAAAGAAAAGAATCAAAACAAAACTAAAAAAACTCACAAGATTATTCAACACACTGGACAGGACACGCCATGGACACGCTGGGTCAAGAGGTGGTATCACCCCTTCGAGGAGTCTACCAGTTCCACCTTGACCACACAAACAGTTGGCGCACCATCACCAAGTTACGTTGTTCTCTTGGTATCGCTCTCATTGAGGTCTAGATTGGTGATGGCTGTAGAACTTCCCTTTGGGATGACAATTTGACGTCTGTAGGCCTCCATCATGTTTTCATAGCACCGGAGGAGCTCACAGTCCTCTCTCAACAGCTCATACCGGGCATGCTCTCGAACTCGGAGGATCTTAGTATCATGGCCTGGGGGACCACGAGGAAGGTAGTATCAGTCTACCGCATGATAAAATGTTCGAGCTGTGGACTCCCCTTGTAGGGCCTTAATTGAGACAAACTTAGCGCCAAAGAAGGTCCATGTTTTCTTCTGGGACTGGAAGACAAGAATAATTAAATTCTTTCCTCCACCATATCGGATGGGATGACAATCATGACTTCCCCTTCTGCCCCGGAGTGGAAGAAGACATCAACCACCTCTTCGTCCAATGCACCAGCTGTTGGCTTGACTCTGTTAGCTTGACTCGTGAACAAAGAACTCACGAACACAAGAAAAATTTTTCTTCTGGTGCGTCTCAACTAGCACCTGTTTTCTTTCTTTTCTTCTCTTTTTTTCTCGTAGCTTACAAGTAACTAGTGCCTTTGTTATATAGTAGTACTAACTAACCTACTCGGAAACGAATCTATTTCCTACTTGGATACATACAAAGATTAACTCTCATTCACGCCCTGGACTCGACTTGGCATCAGAGTAGTGTCGGGTCATCTTCAGCATCTGCCTTAATTAAATGCACCTCCACTTTCTTCTTCCTTGGCATGCGGCATTCAGAAGCAAAGTGCACATAGTCCTGACAATTGTAGCAGCTAACTTTTGCCTTGATGGTTCTTCTTGCCGTAGTTCTTGGCCCTAGATTTCCGCTTGGCACGAGTGAGTAACACATGTTCCTCCTTGTTGTCACCATATCCTCCTAGGGTCTCCTCGTGCACCTTCAACTACTCAATGACCTCTTCACTGTCACGGTCTTGAGATCACCAAATTTCTCAATAGTCAAAGCGATCTTGAGAAACTTACAGGAGACGGTGTGGAGAAATTTCAAGACAGCATACATCTCCTCGACCTTCTCACCAAGCCCCCAAATCTTGTTGACGATGGTCGTCAACCGGACAGTGAAATCATCAATTGATTCCAACTTCTTCATGCGCAACACCTTGAACTCCTACTTGAGAGTTTGCACCTTAGTGTTTTTCATGCGTTCAGCTCCCATATGCATGGTCTTTAGTGTCTCCCATGCCTCCTTGGCCGTCCCCTTCTCGGCCAATAGGAAGGGTGTATCCTTTGGTATCCCTTGGTAGATAGCGGCCAATGCAATCTGATCCTTGCGCATGTTGGTGATACTAGGATCGGCGGCATCCCACATGCCCTCTGTCTTCATGTACTAGCTACTTTATCTTGATTGCCCACGCATTATAGTTACTCTTCGTATGCATCGGATATTGTAGCGAATGGAACCCTCTTTCACCCCGCTTGGTTCTCCGGCCTTCATCATGGCTTTGATACCAATTGTTGGTTTAACTTTGTTAGATTGAGTCGGGAACGAAGAACTCACTAACACAAGAAAAAAAATTCCTTCTGATGCATTTCAACTAGCACCTGTTTTTCTTTCTTTTCTTCTCTTTTCTTCTTGTAGCTTACAAGTAACTAGTGCCTTGGTTATATAGCAGTACTACTAACTAACCTACTCGAAAACGAATCCGTTTCCTACTTGGATACCTACAAGATTAACTCTATAACCAGCAACCAAGACTTCTGGCAATCCATCCTAATGCCTCTGTCAGTCAGCAATACCATGAGCAACGATGCCACGTGCTGCATGCACGTCTGTCCCACCTCACCTCTACATGTCCACACACCAGCGTCCTCCTAGCACTTTCAGTGACTGGGAAGCGTCACAACTAGAAGACCTTCCAAAATGAACCTGAGCTGCGCGGCAACTCTCCAATTAATCTGGGATCATCTCTCTCTGAATAGTCGGAGGCTCGGAGCAGGCAAAGGGCAACCCCCTGGCTTAGTTCTGGACTGGCGCAACCAATTAGCTGGTACAATTACCTGAATTAGTTCCTGCTCCTCCCCGTGTCCTGCATTCTTACACTGTTACACCTCCAAGGCATCCGTCATTTCGGTATTCCGGCCTTTGTAAAACTTTTACATTTTTCGAAGTGATGAATTGAGTTCAGGTGGGCTCTTTGCCCACCGTTGCCACCTCAAAAAAAAAGTTGTTGTATTTCTTATGTAACTGTAAAAACCCTAATATATACCTGATAATATGATTAATCTGCACTTTTTTTTCATTTTCTCTGATTAATGTGACCCTCATTTAGTATACGCCCAGGCTTCTTTTAATATCATTTAAATTATATATATTATAGATTGTGAAATTACCGGTCGAATTTACAACATAAATAATGTACTCCCTCTGATTCCATAATATAGGTCGTTTTAAATATAAGCACAAGAATTTAAGGAAGTGAATGAAATGACCTTCTTACCCTACAATCATTCCTATATTATCTTGCTTTTGTTTTCAATTAGACATGGGAAAAGAGCTCAATTACTCATGAAGTTAAGGAACGGTATAACTGGGGGGGGGGAAAACAAAAATGACTAGGAACTCTGGCCGGAATGACTTATATTTAGAGATAAGTAGGCTAAACGACATATATTTTTGACTCGGATGGAGAATGGATTTCGATACAGATCATTTGAATAAGCCTAAATATTCTATACCAATGCAAAGGAGGGGAGAAAGGAAATTTTAGTTGACACGAACATCAGTATATGATGCACCATATACAGAAAATTAAGACTAGATACTACGAAATGATCGATCAATCACTCTGCTTCACCACCAATAAGCTAAGGCAAATTGAAACCAAGTGCGCTCGCTTTCTAAAGCTACGTGTAAACTATATGCATATAAAATTTCCGAGAACACTAGGAGCATATATATGACTTTGGAGGAAAAATTTATGGTTCAAAGGTAGGGCTAGAGAAATCACTGCAAGGGCATAGCATTTGGCTTTTTTGGTCCATTACGTATGTATACAGAACACAAAACCTGAAACCCAATTTTTCCTTTCAAGTACTTATCAATAGTGATCGACCAGAATTGTGAAAATCGACTGAAATATTGAGAGAACGTTTAGTTGAATGCTATATAACATTTCTTTGTACAGATGTACCAATTCGCAGGATCTACATATATATAAACTGGTAAACAAGCACAGGGAGCACACAGGCGTGCACGGGCTACTAGGCTAGCTAGCTCCTAGCTACGACAAGTCATTTTGGAGAACTAGCTGAGCTTGCCTGGCCAGCCAGCGAAGCTGCTTGCATGTGTGATGGAACATGCAACGCACAGCGTCGATCGATATGATGCTTCAAAGGTAGGTCTAGAGAAATCACTGCAACTCTGCAAGGGCATAGCATTTAGCTAGACCTCGATTGAACGTGAACGCTGGTGCATGCGAGCGCCCGCCGTCACTTTGGAACTGCATGCATGTGCACGTCCACAAGCTGCAGAGGCACGACTCCCGATGGAATATTCGAGGTTGGAACTGTGGTTAGGTATGTGGAGTACTGTACTTTAGCATTAATTTATGCACCTTTGTAGAGAGCTCTGTTGTAAGATTCTCTGATACTCCCAGCCGACCGACAATTCGTCTGAGCTCCGCGTGCAAGTAAGCACTGCTTAGCTGCATGGTATGTCCCCTCCTGATTCCCCCCCCCCCCCAACCTGCCACGTACTAGACTATATGATTAAATACACATCAACACACACACACTCTCTCTCACACACACACATATATCACTACTACAGAAAAGGTCATTACAGACGGTTTTATGAACCGTCTGAATTTATGGGTCAGTGATAATACGAGGTCATCACAGACGGTTTTCGAACCGTCTGTGTTGCAAATATCACAGACGGTTTTTAGTTAAAAACCGTCTGTGATATATAGTTATCACAGACGGTTCTAAATTTAGAACCGTCTGTGATATGTAAATATCACAGACGGTTCTTAACTAAAAACCGTCTGTGACATTTATAAATCACAGACGGTTTTTAGTTAAAAACCGTCTGTGATATTCCCTAAACCTATTTCTGTTTATTGGCTAGCTTCAGGAAATGCTAGCCATGCCCTCTGAAACAAGCAGATCAACATGTACATGTATACATCCAATTCACATCTCAATTCATTTCACAAACATAAAACATCCATTCTTATTAAGATTAGAGCCTACCATTACAATATCCCAAACAACGAGCAGGTTACACAACAAGAACAGAGAAAAAGAGCAAATATCTATGCCTTCTCGCCCCTGATGCAACGCATGAGCTGGATGTCTTTGACGCCCACCATCGTCGGCGTTGATTGAGCGTCTGCACGGTTGGCACGGGTTAGTTGCTTCTGCGGTGTCTTGCCTCCCGTAGACTTGTGCGTCGTCTGCAAGGAGGAGGAGGACAGCAAGGAGGAGAAGAACATACAACAAGGAGGAGGACAGCAAGGAGGAGGAGTACATACAGCAAGGAGGAGGACGACAAGGAGGAGGAGGAGAACAGCAAGGAGGCTGGGTTTTGGTTACATTTATAGGGGAGGGAGAGGCGGGAGTTCGAAATTTTTTGGCGCGGGGATCCGTGGAGTGAGGCTTGGTGGATTTCTATTGGCTAGGATTGGGTTGAGCAGGATCGACTGGCCCAGCTGTCAGATTATCATAGACGGTTCTACATATAGAACCGTCTGTGATGAATGAATATCACAGACGGTTCTACATATAGAACCGTCTGTGAATTAGAGCACACAAATTTATATACCGATGCAATATAAACAACTAGTCTGAAAAGCTAAAATAGCAAAGTTCTATATGACTTATATATACTCATTTGAAAGGTTTCGACGATATCTACAACTTTTTAGTTGAAGCAAAATCCAAATTCCAAAAGGAAGACCAAGAAAAAGGGCAAAAACAGAAACCAAAAACTTGCGACGCAGATTTAGATCCAAAGATGGCCGATTTTCGGGGTCTTGGAAGTTGACTAGCGCAAGCGGGTTATTTTTTTTGGATCAGGCTCGTCGTTAGCTTTCCAACGAGTACAAGAACGTCGAAAACGGACACCGTATGCAAAAGTTATACCCGTTTTACTGAAGGTGTGTCAAAATTGAACCATATTCGGACTCAAGCGGGAAAATATGAAATTTTGAGAGATTGCAAGGCGGGAAACATATCACAGACGAGTTTTATTATAAAACCGTCTGTGATACTGAAATATACTAGAATATCACAGATGGTTTTATAATAAAAACCGTCTGTGATATTCCAAATTATCACAGATGGTTTTATAACAAAAACCGTCTGTGATAATCTCGAATATCACAGACGGTTTTTATTATAAAACCGTCTGTGATATTCTAGTATCACAGACGGTTCAGCGGTAAGAACCGTCTGTGATACTCCTTTTTCCCGCCACAAACACCACAGACGGCCTCCAAATTAAAACGTCTATGGTAGTGTACATCACAGACGGTTTCACAAAACCGTCTGTGATTTGACGTCTAATATTAGGCTTTTTGTAGTAGTGTATATATAACAAAGTCATATTGAAGTATCTTAGAATTAGTATTTAAGTATACCAAATATGATAAAGAGGTATAAAATAGTCGTTTAAATGGTATATTAGAAGTGGGAGTATGTACTCCTGGGAGTACGGAAAAAGCTTCCTCTAGGAAAATGGTTCTATATTCCTGAGAGTACATACTCCCGCCTCTAATATACAGCTTTAATGGTACTATTATACCTCTACCTATTTGAGCACACTAATAATGATTATAAGATATTTCAATGTAAGTTCCATAAAAAAATTTCATCAAAGTTTACTTTTTATAACATAATTTGTATATATACTCCTTTTATACACAGAAAAGTGTATATAGCAAAAATAAAGGGTTCCGATGAAAATTTTTAAACAAAGTCACATTGAAGTATCTTAGAATTAGTATTTAAGTATACCGAACATGATAAAGAGGTATAAAATAGTCATTTAAGTGGTATATTGGAAGTGGAAGTATGTACTCCCGAGTGTACATAAAAGGCTTTCAAGAAAATGGTTCCATATTATTGGGTGTACGTACTCCCACTTGTTATATACAACTTAAATGGTGTTCTTATACCTCTTTATCCTTTTGAACATATTCTAATAATGATTACAAGATACTCCAAAATGAGTTACATAAAAATTTTCACCAAAGCCCACTTTTTATAGCATAATTTACGTATATACTATTTTTATACATAAAAAGTGTATATAATAAAAATAAAGGGTTTCGATAAATTTTTTCAACAAAGTCGCATTGGAATATCTTAGCATTAGTTTTTAAGTATACCGAAAATGATAAAGAGGTATAAAATATTTATAAGTAGTATATTACAAGTGAAAGTATGTACTCCCAAGAGTACAAAAAAGGCTTCCTAAAAAAATGAATTGGCGAGGTTAACAATATAGGAGTAATAGTTATCACATGCAGGTATGGCAGAGGACACGCTACTTGAACACAATTGTTGAAACTACAGTTGATCCTTTATTAGTGTTTGTTTAATTTCTTAATGTATACAATACCAAAAATTAACTAAATAATATTGAACAAGAAGCTTTGTTTTGGCAAAGTGACTTAATGACACTACCTTTTGCTAAGAAAGCGATCTCAGTGGGTTGCAGTATACTAGTACTACTAAGCACTCATGCGACTGCATGCAAACTAATTAAAGTACCTTTAGTACGTGCTCCTTGACAAGCGCAAATATTTAGCAGCAAAACTCCAAATGTAATTGTTATGGTTACATATCAAACAGTAAATAATAAGGGCTACGGGTAGGTCATAAAGGGGCAACCTGAAGCTTACAACTCACAGTAGGGAGATGTATGGAGAATGTGTGATGTGCCTGTACTACAGACTGACATTTTCTCTAAAAAAAATAAATCCTCTCCCCTCCATGGTGCCCTAAAGAACATATTTATAGCCATGAACAGGTTGCTTATATAAAATGCCCCTATTATGGTCTGCAATAGTGAGAGTAAATATGTTTTTTCCCTTGCTATAGCCCTTTTGGGCTTGCCATATGGTTACACATTTAATGGGCCTTTTGGCATAGTGGGCCGATTGGACCTAGGTGGGGGGTCATTTCTCCAACAATAGACTCTCATAGTAAAGGGCTTCGTTATCGGTAGGTCGAAACCATGTTGCTTGCTCTTTGGCCCCCTCTGTCCCTTTGGCTTACTGGTTGCTTGCCCGTTCGGTTTCCCCACCCTTTTTTGATAGATGTACATTGGTGAGAGTGATGTGCTAGAGCAGGGTACATGTGGTGACCATGTCATTCTTGTTCATGCAATGTGGACCCACACACCAGTTATGGGGGCACACATGCCACCTAAAAAGGTGCACCCACGTATAGGACCTCGCGTTGTAGTCCAATGCCTGCACCACAGAGGAGCAGAACAACTTCCTTTAGCAGATCACGATCCTGGAGTGGGAGAAGGATCACCTAGAGTCAGAGGTGACGGAGGGGCACCAGCTCTGTGACCAATCTACCATTTTTGCCTAAGATTCCATGGAGGATCTGGAGGCCACACTGATGAACCTAGCAGCGGAAGTTCCCCCAAGGTCATATGGCCTAGAGGACCTCGCGAGCAGCATTTAGAGCATCTGTGATGCTTCAATCCTTTCCCTAAATGCTACCTAGGTGTACGGCAACTGCTACTAGCAAGCAACGGTGCAAATACTCCTCAGTGTGCTTCATGTACACGGGTGTGGACACGTTGGTGAACTGGCGGGCCCCTGCTCAAGATTCCCCCAGGCAACTTGATGATGCTCCATGCTATCCACATGATGTAGAACTCTATGCATGCTTTTGTGAGTGTGTGTGGGGAGGGTACTTTGGCGAGGCTACCGCGAAGGTGTCATTGTGGTAGACCCTTGGCACGGCGATGGACCTCAAGACATGGCTCAAAGGAGTGCATCATTGAACCATTTTGGGTAGAGCTACAGCGGGGGCCTAGACTGAGGATCGACAGGTGTGATACTAATGAACCCATCCTTCGCTCTTGTCCTGGTGAATAGGCTACAAGATGTGATGTGCTACGATCATACTTCATTTTTTATTTTACTTTTGGATTGACAATAGTGGATGCCCTCCGTGCTTATAATATAAAACTCATTTAAGGATTTTGCTTTGTTGTTTGGTTTGGTTGCCCACGGGCTTTGCTATGCCACTTGGTTAATTTGTAAGTGCTCAAGGAGGACAACCTTCCTATTGCAGACTACCTTCTCCATCGTGGGCTCCTCCATTGGGATTGGGAGGAGGCCCTGTGTTTTTGGGCAAAATTTTTGGCCTCAACTGCATGCTCATCCTAGTGATTTCATAAAGATAGAGAGCTCCAACGAGGGTGATTAACGTTTCACCATACCCTTGCCCCTTGTCTGCATTCTGTTTCTTTACTCGAGTGGAGCACTGCCTCCACACTAGCAGGGGCTTTGGTAGGTCTTTGTATGATCCACGAGCATTATGATTGCCTGCCCACTGGTGCCTTTGAGGACCACATGCTACCTCACTTCTCTTCTCACCTCTTTGAGCGGGACAGGTAGGGTTCGTGGCCCAACAAACTTGTCTCTTTTCGAGACTGGGCACTGAAAGAAGAGATGGCAACTATAGCTAAGGATGACTACTCTTGACAAAACATGCGTGCAAACATGCAATGGGACTATGAGGCGAACTAGAGCCGTTGGAGACAACAATAGAACGAGTAGGCCCGCACATGCTTCTACCCCTACCCCTCGAATGAACGTTGACAAAGTCAGTGGTAGAATGAAGTATGATTTGCTCAGCCGATTGTGCCTTGTAGTGTCTAGAAAGGATGTAGCCTCTTAACCAAGAGCATAGGTAACCTCATCTTCTCTTTGCATATGGCTAGAGGATGAGGGGTAGGTTTGCGCGGTCAGTCTAGTCTCACTGTGAACTATAGAAGGTCAAAGCAGGTCAAGCCATAGCTAGTAGCAGTAAAACGAGCTTCAACGAAGTCATTGGTGGAATGGGTTGGTGTGCACGCTTTGTCCCCCCTTTGAACGAGCATCGATGAAGTCTTCGACTCAAGAGCTCAACCATTGCATCACCTAGATCTCTCCTTGTCTCTTTGGTACAAATGTTGAGGAGAGCATGCAGTGCTGTAGGGGCACAGTGCTGCTCATTCATCCATCTCCTCATCTTCGTGGAGGTAGTACCATAGAAGGTAGTATTCACAATTAATTTTGGATAACATAGTGGCATGGGGCTGGGTCGCACGAGGGTCCCAACGCTTATATTATACTCCATAGAGTGGCGCTGAACTGGGGGCTCCACGCTCATTTTTTGACTCAATGGACATGCGAGGTTCCCAGCGCTTATTTTAGACTCCATAGAGTGGGTTAGGACACGCGATGGTCTCGACACTTATTTTAGAGTCCATAGGTGGGCTGGGATGCATGAGGGTCCCAGCGCTTATTTTAGACTCTATAGAGTGGCATGGAGCCTAGGGGCTCCGCGCTCAATTTTTTACTCTGTAGAGTGGGCCAGGACGCATGAGGGTCCCGACACTTATTTTAGACTCCATAGAGTGCATTGGGACATGTCAGGGTCTCGGTGTTTATTTTAGACTCTATAGAGTGCGTTGGGACATGTGACGGTCCTAGCACTTATTTTAGACTCTGTAGAATGGTGCGAAGCTTGCTTTTTTGACTCTGTAGAGTGGGCTAGGATGTGTGTGGGTCCCGGTGCTTATTTTAGACTACATAGATTGGGCCAGGATGCATGAGTGTTCTAGCGCTTATGTTAGACTCCATAGAGTGGCGCAGAGCATGAGGGCTCTATGCTTATTTTTGGACTACGTAGACTAAAACGTGATGCGTGAGGGCCCTAGCACTTATTTTAGACTCCATAGAGTGCATCGGGACGCACGAGAGTCCCAATGTCTATTTTAGACTCTGTAGAGTGGGCTGGGATGTGCGAGGGTCCCAAAGCTTATTTTAGACTCTGTAAAGTGGACCGGGACGTGCGAGGGTCCTGGCACTTATTGTAGACTCCATGGAGTTGCACGGAGTCCAGGGGCTCCATGATCCATTTTGACATGGGTGTACTCCCTCTATTAGGGTCCAAAAGTGCTTTTTTGACCTTGTTTGCATGGGTACACTTTACATAAAATTTGTACAAGTATAGCATGTAGGACTGTGGGCCTTGCTGCTGTTACATGCAGTAGCAGCAAGTGTGGTTGCCATTCCACGTGTGCTTGAGGTCCATGCCATCCAGCGTGGAGAGATGATATGAGCCCACCCTGAGGGAAGCTGTGATTATGTAGGGTCCCTCCCACTAAGACTCTAGCATCCTTGCTGTGGTGGCGTGGAGGGCCTTCTTAAGGACGAGGTCCCTTACAATGAGTCATCATGGCTTGACCTTCATGTTGTCGGGGCTGTGGTTATTCGAAGGTACATGGCAATGTTATGGATTGCCTGGACCCTATCCTCATAAATGAGGTCAAGCGAGAAACTACGTTCCTTCAATGGTGTAGGCACCATCACTCGATGGAACTTCACCTTGAGCTCTTTGGGTGTAATGGCCGCTTCCCCGAAGAGCAGCTTGAATGGTGTGAAGCCGGTAGGGTGCGAGGTCATGGTGTGTATGGACCAGAGCACCTTTCGTAGCTCCTATTGCCATTTGCTCTTAGAGAGGCTAACCAAGTGCTTTTTCATGCCATCGGAGATAGTGCCGTTGGTGCATTCGACTGCTCTGTTGGACTGTGGGTGACCTACGGAGGCACAACACACCTTGATGCCCATGCATTCACAGAATGCCTAGAATGCTGCTGCGTCAAAATGCAAACCATTATCGATCCTGGTTTCACTAGGAACTCCAAAACAACATATGATGTTGTTTCAAAGGAATTTTTGTGCCAACACAGAGGTGATCTTGGCAACTGGAACCGCCTCGAACCACTTGGAGAACTAGTCATAAGCGATGATAATGAATTGTAGGTCCCCAGGGACATGGGGTAGCTGACTAATGATGTCAAGCCCCCAACGCGCTAATGGCCACACCGGTGGAATTGGCTAGAGGAGGTTGGGTGGTGCATGGGCAAATCCATTGGCATCCCTGGTAGTGCTTAATCAACTCCTTGGCGTCTAAAGCTACCATGGGCTAATAAAAGCCTTGCTGGAAGGCCTTCCCTACGAAGACCTACGGGGCTATGTGCGAGCCGCTTAGGCTACCATGAATCTCCGCAAGGAGCTCCTAGCCCTCTTAACATGAGAGGCATCATAGAAGCTGAGCGCATACGCTATGTTTGTAGAGTACCCCTTTTGCCATGTCGAAAGTTCTCTCCTGGTATGCAAATATCTAGAGCTCATGTGGGTCGTCCGGTTCCTCTGTTCCCTAGAGGGAGAAGTGACGAGCGGCTACCTCCAATTGTCCTCCTGGCTAATGTGCAACACGCGGGAGGGCTCCGCTTGCTCTTGTGGCACCACAGCAGATGTTAGGACTTTGATGAAGACACTGAAGGGTGGCTCGCATCCCTGGCTAGCAGCCTTTGCTAATGCATCCGATTCTACATTATCGATCCATGGTATTGATTTGACGGTGACCCCCAAAAAGTGCCACTCCCTCATCCTGACCTCAGCGAGGTATTTGGTGAGGTTGGGGTCCTTTGTCTAATAGGATTTATCAATGTGCCCCGCTAGTAAGCGGGAATCGGTGTGCATAAGCACCCTTTTGGCTCTGAGCGCTTTCCCCTTGCGGAGGCCAAACAGTAGTGCTTTATACTTTGTGGTGTTATTGGTTGCTGGAAAGTTGAGCCACGCTGCGTACACTAGGTTTTGCTCCTCAGGGGTTGTTACGACTGCCCCCACCCTTGCGCCTATTGCATCGTATGCCCCGTCCGTGTGTAGGGCCCATTCTGTGATGAAGTCTACCATTATTTATGACTTTATTGTGATGCATGCGATGTAGGTGATAGACAAGGGGCTAGCTCGGTCTCCCACTTGCTGATGTGGTCTGTGGATTCTTTGTTTTGCGGCATCTCCCCCAAGGGGAAAAATAAGGGTACGGTGATCTTGTGAGCTAGGAAATAGTGTCAAAGCATGCGCAAAGCTATGAGCAGAGCATAAGACAACTTCTCCAGCTCGATATATCATGCCTTGGCTCCCTACAGAGCTTCAAACATAGCACACTAACTACTGGACAGAGCCCTCTTCCAGCACAAGGACCCCACTGTAGCGTTCCGTAGATCACCTCCAAGGCGTCTCCGCTCACACCCGATGTAGGGGCCAGGAGCCCTCCGTTCTCTGTGTGGTGATGGTGATAGTGCTGAGGTCGGCGGAGGCCATCGCTTGAGTAGTACAAGCCCCGGCGTTGACGAGGGGAGCTGTGATCGGATCCTTTGTTCACCATGCCTCTTGCTTCATTGTTCATGCGGCTACTGGAGTCATCCTCGTTACCTGTCACAGCCAAGGATGCGACAGCTCCAATGCACCATTGCCACGGGGGAGGGGAGCCTTTGACTACTGGCTCCTGTGCTCTCATCGCAACAGTCTCAGCTATAGTACTTCTTTCGCTTGGAGGTCAACTTTGTTGTCTTCCATGGTGCCATCATGCCCTGATGTCCTTGCGTCGACATGTAGCTTCTATGCCACTCCCCACAATCGGTGCCAATTGTTATGGTTACAGACTAAACAGTGTTTAATGAGGGCTATAGGCAGGCCATAGAGGGGCTACCCGGAACCTACAACTCATAGTAGGGAGAGGTATAGAAGATGTGTGTTGTGCCTATACTATAGGCTGACCTTTTCTCTAAAAACTGAATCCTCTCCCCTCAATGGCACCCTAAGGAACGTATTTTAGCCATGAGGAGGCTGCTTACATAAATGCCCCTATTAGGGCCTGTAATAGTGAGGGCAAATATGTCTTTTCCCTTGCCATAGCCGTTTTTGGCCTTGCCATACGGTTATACGCTTAATAGGCCTTTTGGCACAGTGGCCTGATTGGGCCCAAGTAGGGGCCACTCCCCCAACATAATTGTGTGGCACAAGCCAAACAGTAGGTAGTTCATACATTTCTCCTTTAGGGATGTGGAATTAAGGAGATTAGAGACCATCACTTATGAGTGAGAGAGAGTTACCGAGGAAAAGATGAGAGAGCCCACTCTTGCCCTCAACAATTACACAGGGTACAATATCATACTCTTGAGTTTACTCTATGGTCTATTAGGCAATCCAGACAGCCTCAAAGGCTGGGCACCCCACAACGGTAACGAAATAAAATACTTATGGCAGTATTTTGCAACTAACTAAAACAAAGATAGTGGAGGTGGGACGTACGTACTGTAACACTAAATTATTTAAATTAGCCCAGGGGACCAATTAAAAAGGACCTAAACTAGCAAATCAAACTTTGAATATCCAAGAGCATATATAAGCGCGCAACCTTGTATGGTGGTAACAGTGTCTGGTCAAACCGGTCAAGCATGTGTAGTGCTTGACTCCACCTGCAGCACATGACACCTTGTCCTGTACTTTGTCTTGAGATGTACATTTGTCAATATTTTCAGAGGATTATTTGTCGATTTTTGTAGTACAGTACTGTATATATATCTAGATGTGTTCATGCATATAATCAAATCACTTGGCCTTCTGTGTGTGTGAGGAGCAATTGGTAGTTTCTAACTAATTAGGCATTAGCTTCCCTTCAGATTCCTCTTTCTTTACATTTTAGCTAGAACTGTCATATATACTAGTTATTTTTTAAGAGCGCACTTAAGCGCACTTAATTTCAGCTGATATACACATGCATGCATGCATGAACTGATGCACATTAGGTTAGCAGTTAATTAAATTGTACAGGAAACTTCAAACCTGGTAGAAAAGTAACGTTTATGCATGACGGTCAGATATAGCTCCTCACATCACTATACGGAGCAGCATTGTGCACTACTACAGAAAGCCTAATAGTAGACGTCTCATCACAGACGGTTTTGTGAAACCGTCTCTGATGAGCACTATTACAGACGGTTGTAATTTGGAGGCCGTCTGTGGTATTTGTGGCGGGAAAATGGATTATCACAGACGGTTATTACCGATGAACCGTCTGTGTCACAGACGGTCTGTATAAAAACCGTCTGTGATAATCCCAGATTATCACAGACGGTTTTTAATTAAAAACCGTCTGTGATAATGGCTAAGACATTTATTGCGCTGTTCAGACCGCATCTGTCTTCATTTCGATCCAGATCTAGCCACTGCTGCGCACTTTTTCACTCGGGAGGAAGCTAGGCGATTTCAGGCCAGTTAATTTGGTGGGAAGAGGCAGAGATTGAGCTTTGAAAGATTCAGACTTTCCCGGTTGCTCTAGATATGGTTAGTAATGAAATTTATTTTTTCTTTAATTGCATTACAATTTAGGTATAAGTAATCCATGAGTGGTTATTGAAGATGGTTAATTTGCAAAATTGTTGGTTATATAATAGCTATTGTGTTTGTAATATGAATTGAGCTAGCAAATTAAGTCTCAATATAATAAATGTGGCCGGTATATATGTAGTTATAATTAGTTAATCTAGATTTTAATACTAAGTTGTTATATATGTACGTAACGTAGGACCGAAGCTGGATGTATGCCGCGAGCCGTGTGAGTGAAGAGTACATTAATGGCGTTTCTGCTTTTATAAGAGATGCCGAGGAGGATATGTTGAATAAGGGGTGGAATATATGTGTTGTCCATGCACTGATTGCGAGAATTTGAAGATGTTTAAGAATCGAGGGCAAATTGAATCGCACTTGATTCGGAGGGGTTTCAAAAAGGATTATACGTGTTGGACCAGTCATGGCGAAGTGAATGATCATATGCCGCCGGATGACATCGCCGGTGAAGTGAATGATATGCCCCCGGATGACATCGCCGGTGAACTGAATGACATGCCGCCGGCTGATGTCGATTGTGGCTCGGATTCGGATAGGTTGCACGATGATAATCTGGATCAGATGCTTCGCGATGTAGAAGAGAACTATGATGAGAGAGAGTATGTGAAATTCCATGGCTTGATGGAGGACTCAGAGAAACCTTTATACACGGGCTGCAAGTACACGAGGTTGTCGGCCGTGCTTGAACTGTTGAAATTGAAGGCAAGCAACGGTTGGCCCGACAAGAGTTTCACGGCGCTGCTAGGTCTTCTAGGAGGGTTGGCGCGCTCCTATCGACAGGCTGTGTCCATCCCGTCAACTGCATTGAAACAGTCTGATGTTGGAGGGATTCAAGGAGAGTTGGCGTACTTTTTGCTGACTCAAGCCATAAAGCTAGGAGGACGGTTCCACTGCGCACCATGATTTCTTATTGGTCTTATCACTAAGTGTAAATGCAGTGTAGATCTTTTGTAACTGTGCATTTGTTAATGGATATTTCATTTCAATTCAATTAATTGATTTGCGAAATGGATGCATGCATGCTTTATGTTTGTGAAATGAAGTGCCATGTCAATTGGATGTTTTATGTCTGTGAAATGTATCTGAAAGCAAATGAGATGTGTGAATTGTATGTTTTTTGTCTGTGATTATCTGCTTGTTTCAGAGGGCATGGCTAGCATTCCTGAGGCTAGCCAATAAGAGAAATATATGGATGGGTCGAAGGGGATATCACAGACGGTTTTTACTCAAAAACCGTCTGTGATAATCAGTATCACAGACGGTTTTTGACGGTTAAAAACCGTCTGTGATTATCTGCTATCACAGACGGTTTTTACTCAAAAACCGTCTGTGATAGCCCATAATCACAGACGGTTCAAAAACCGTCTGTGATGACCTTCGATTATCACTGACCCATAAATACAGACGGCTCACAAAACCGTCTGTGATGGCGTTTTCGAACCGTCTGTGATGATCTTTTCTGTAGTAGTGGTGATTTATTGTGGTCCTACAAGAAACATATCAACGACTCTTCGACATATATTGATCAACAGTTGCATGCATGCATTTGATTTGAAAACATAAAAGCTCTTTCTCACTGCATCTCTTTCTCTACAAGATTAATTAGACAGATATCTGTCTATGTAAAATTTTAACTCCTCGTCCATGTGCAGGACAGACTGTACTGCCAACTTATATATTGGAGTGTGCTTTGGAGTACCGTGCGTCTTGGGTGGTTCTTCAATACTATAAATAGGCATGGAGCATAGGAGGTTGCAGCCATCGGCAGCTGGTAGCTAACTTGAAGTAATCTCATTTGAGCACTTCAGCTCTTCCCAACTCTCTGATTCCCCCGCCTTTTTCTTTGTGAAATGGCCCTTACGAAGTCATGTAACAATATTAGCAAAGTTGCTCTCCTTGTGCTAATTCTTGCCTCTCAAACTATGTCTTCTCATAGCACACCTCTGACGATGCATAGGAGATACCTATTGCATTCAGTTACTGTTACTGCTGCTGCCACAACGAAAGAGATAATCGAAGGCACGATCACTCCTACAGAAGGAGGAGGTTTTGCGGGAGCGACAGACGATGTCCGCCCCACAAACCCGGGCCATAGCCCGGGTATCGGGCATGCATTCGTCAACAACAAATTTGGGAGGAAGCTGCTGCTTACAGTTGATCAATACTAGAGCTAGCACTTGGAGAATCGCATGTCAATCTTAGATTTCCACACCTTTCATCTCTTGTATTTTATTGTGGGCTTTTTGTGGTTGGTTTTTTCGTTGGCTTGTTTTTCCGATTTGATCTCTTTAAAATTTGTAGCTCACTACGTACTACATTTGTTTATTTTGAACCATTGTGCTCACTAAGTACTACATTCACCAACAACAATGGCGGCTCCATCGCTACCATGCACGTGAGATACTTGTTATCGCATGGCAATGGAGCTGCTCCCAAGGGAATGGTCGAGGGCGCTGTGTTCCCCTCGTTGGAGATTCATGGTGATAAAGGCCCTATGGTTGACATCGACGACGGTCGCCCGACGAATCCGGGCACAGCCCAGGCATTGGGCACGCTTTCGTCAACAATAATGGGCATTCATCGTGCACCTATGACCCAAACAGCAAAGGAGGTGTACTCTGAGCCCCGGCAACCGCCCCTGAGCGGTTATTCCTGCACGGTCCATAGCCCCGGTATCGGGCATGCATTCATCAACAACAAATTTGGGAGGAAGCTGCTGCTTACAGTTGATCAATACTGATGAGCTAGCACTTGGAGAATCGCATGTCGATCTTAGATTTCCACACCTTTCATCTCTTGTATTTGATTGTCAGCTTTTGGTGGTTGGTTTTTTCGTTAGCTTGTTTTCCCGATTTTATCCCTTTAAAATTGGTAGCACACTACGTTTGAACCATTGTGCTCACTACGTACTACATTTGTTTATTTTGAACCACTGTGCTAAAGAAAAATTAAGAAAACAAATAATGTTGTGTGCCTCCTCGATTACTTGGCAAATTTCTTTCAATATCCCGTATTCCTATATATCAACCGTCCTGCATATATATAGGATATTGCTTGGGCACCTACATCTAAGAAAACAACTCGTGCGGACGGCCATCAACCAACCCGTTGATGCGGATCCACCTATAGCAAGCTAGCTAAACCCCGTTGTTTTGGCTCTGATCTTTCACGATACATCTTGTTGGATGCCCTCTCCAAGATAAGCCTTCTTCCATACACACCGCAGCACGTGAATGAAGGGTAGAGAAACCGAAGTTTCAGCAACTAGAATCCAACACCACAATTGGATTCAACACACCAAGAGCAATTCCTCGATGGAAATCTCAAGAACACGCCAACAACGGCCACCAAACCATGGTGATTTTCTGGTTTCTATTTCTCAATTCATAGCCTAAGTTACAATGGGGCCTTATATTGGTGCACAATGCACGGCCTTGACTAAAACTCATGCACAACCTGGTCTAAGGCCGAAACAAACTCCAATACGAACTAAAAAGGAAATATCTAAACTACTACCACCTGATTCTCTCTTAATTTACGATCTAACTATGAGGATTTCGTGGCTGGCACCATATCCATTGTGTGGGGCTTTGAAATAGCTTTCCAACAAGTCTAGGAACGCCCAAATCGGACTCTGTTTGTGAAAGTTGTGGACGTTTTAGTATCGGTCTTACCAGCTGTCCCAATCCGAGTCCGAATCGGTTTCAAATCTTAATATGTTTTGTTTTCTTGTTCAAGGGGCTTCCAAATCCATTTGGAACCTGAAAAAGAATCATTCTCAACCTTTAGAAAGTCATGGTGTGGTCGGATTTTACCCTTACTTGCATTGCAATACTCGAACTCTTTATGTTTAGCAAGTCTCGCGCGTCTTTTCGGACAGCTCGTACAACATACAATGAAATTGCCATAACTTTGTGTAGGAAGCTCCAAATCAAGTACCGTTTGATTCGTTGGAAAATAGACTTCATTGTATTTTCAAATATATCTTTTGTGCACATTAGAAACCTCATAATTGGGATTCAAAACTTCTTGAACATTGTGCATAGAACTGCAAGCACTAACTAAAATTGTAGAACTGCAAGCACTAACTAAAACTGTCAAAAATTTGTTCGACACACATCTCCCAATCTAAGTTCTCCTCCGGTTCAGCTTTACCATTAAATGATGGGATAGAAATTTTTATCCGCCCAATTCCTTCATCCACGGCAACACGTTGAGCAAACCCAACACCATCATTGACATGCGTCATTTTTATATATATTTAACCGTCATTTTACCCTCATATTCTTCGCATTTTAGGACCATTTATCACCATTTACACGCTTTTCTATAATTAATTGCTCAATTTGGATCATTTTACATTTTTTATGCTTTTCCACAGGCCGGCGCGATCTAGGCGCATAAACGACAAATCTGGACTGCTCCATACAGATGTACGCGTCGTCACGGATGCGTAGGATCTTTTTGCGAAGAAATCGGACTTCCAGAGGGCTAGAACAGAAGAAATGAAATGGGAGAAGGACTTATTTGGAAACCCTAGATATTATGGGGACTAAACTGCAAAATTGCCAAAAACTCCCATCTCCTTCATCCAGCCGCCGCCGCCGCCTGTGGGGGTTTGGAGCCCGGTATTGCTTTGTCTCCCCTTTGCCTTCTCGCCTCCCCCTGGTTCTTCTCCACATTCGGCCGCCGGTGAGGCCTGGCCGACTCGCCGGCGCGCCACTAAGCT
This sequence comes from Dendrocalamus latiflorus, assembly GCA_017311315.1. Lineage (NCBI taxonomy): Eukaryota > Viridiplantae > Streptophyta > Magnoliopsida > Poales > Poaceae > Dendrocalamus > Dendrocalamus latiflorus. Next base: position 32,089,407 of record CM029651.1, on the reverse strand, counting down.
TGGCCGCCCCTCCTTCTCTCCGTCGCATCCTCCATCGCGCCGCCTACTCCCCTCTTCTCCGCCTTCTCCACCCCACTCCACCGCGCCACTCTGCACCGCCTTCTCCATCTGCCATCTCGCCACCACCGCCTCCATATCACCACCGCACACTACCTCTTCCACATCTCTCCGCCACCGACCTTCCTCACCTCTCCCTTGCCGCCTGTTTCTCCACCGCCTTCCTCCACCCGCACGCCGCCGTTTCTCCTCTTCCTCCTACTTCTCCGCTCCGACCTCCCTACTCCGGCCGCCAGCCCCTACCTCTCTCTGCCGCCTCTCTCCTCCCTTCTCAATTCCCTCCGGCCGCTCCTTCACATCCACCGCCGCCGCCTTCATCCACCTCCGGTCGCCGACCACTCCACTGCTCCGGCGCCGACGACCACCCACCACATCGCCTCCTCTGCTACACCTTCCGCTGCATCATCACTGACACCGACGGCCGCCGACCGCACCGATCTCCGCCACCATAGCACCGGCGACCTCCACCAAGCGCGGGCTGCCGATCTTCATCGTCTCCACCGACGGCGATCTCTCTACTGCCTCAACTTCACCTCGGCCACCACATGCTACATCTTCTTTCTCGGTTGATTCCTTCTACCACATCTTCTATTCTTAGTTACTATTACTACATGAACTGTGAATGTTAAACTATTGATTTGTGCTGTCACTGTGATGTATGATCTGTGGTTATGTTATTGTGACCTGTTAATCTGAGGTCTGTTATTGTGATATATGTTCTGTCATTGTGCCCTGTTCTGTACTTCTGTTATTGTGATTAGGTGTTAATTTGTTATTTGTTCTAGTGTCAGTGGGTTAGTGTTTTGCCTATGATCAGTGTTCTTGTAGTGTGTTTGTGTTAGATGTCAATGTTAGTTTCTGTGGATCTCCTTGTGTGTTGTGCGATTTAGCGTGTCGGCGATCGTCTCCCTTCCCCATGCTGTCTTGACTCTCTCTTTGCTTCTAATCCTCCCTTGTGCTTCTCGACCTCCCTCTTTGCTTCTCTCAGTGGTCGTTTGATAGGTAAGTCATACGTGTGTTCGTTGTGGTATTTGTTTGTCCTGCCGTCGTCGTCTAGTTGGGCGTCGACCATTTTCTCCCTCGTTCTCTCTTGACTCCCTCCGTGCTTCTAGACTCCCCCAGTGCTTCTCGACTTTCTTCTTCTTTCTCGCGGTCGGTAGTTAATTAGGTCGTCGATCGGTCGTTCTTATAGTCGTTGTCGTTCGTGTGTCGTTGTGTCGTAGTCGTGTTGTTCGTTCGGTCGTACGACGTCCATTCGTACGGTCGTTCGTTCCGTCGTCGTTTAGTTCGTGCGTTTGTTTAGTTCTTTCGTCGTTTCGTCCGTGCGAGTTAGAGTTCGTTCGGTAGTTCATTCGTTCGACTGTTTTAGTAGTTGTTTTAGGTTTAGTTCTCCCCCGTTTCGTTTGACCTAGCTTTAGCTGAGCGCCGGTAGTCTCAGTCTAGTCCCTGTGGAGAACACGACACTCGCCGCTATTTCAGTGGAAACCTGTGCACTTGCGGGTGTGCTATTGTTGCACGATCAATCATGCATACCTCCACCATGGGCAGCACCTCTGCCACGCATGTCCCTACCACGGTCAGCACCACGGTAGTCTCGAGCATGGCACGGTTGTGGAGCAAAGCTCTCTACACCATCAAAGACCTCCTCGTGTTCGTCGTCTTCGTATGGTGCACGCCGTTCGGGATATTGAGGTCCCCGTTTAGCACGCTGAAATTGTGGTGGCTGGTTGCGTATTGCCTCCGTCAACGTGTCAATTCATGCCCCCAAATCATCAACCTTGCCTTCAAGCCTCCGGTGACAACTTAAGAAGTAGTCACATGTCGCTTCAACCTCGTGTTGCACCTCGGGCAACAAAGACGCCGCATATTGGGGCACCTCCCCGATTGGCTCAGCATGATTATGTCGCGCCTCGCTATTTTCAGTCTTCATAGAACCCGCCATTAAGAAAAATTCAGCAACCTCGTACCGTGATCAACCACGCTTTGATACCAAGATGATGCGGATCCACCTAGCAAGCTAGCTGAACCCCGTTGCTTTGGCCCTGATCTTTCACGATACGCCTTGTTGGATGCCCTCTCCAAGATAAGCCTTCTCCCAAACACACCGCAGCACGTGAATGAAGGGTAGAGAAACCGAAGTTTCAGCGAGTAGAATCCAACACCACAATTGGATTCAACACACCAAGAGCAATTACTCGATGGAAATCTCAAGAACACGCCAACAACGGCCACCAAACCATGGTGATTTTCTGGTTTCTATTTCTCAATTCATAGCCTAAGTTACAATGGGGCTAAGGCCCTGGCCGTATATTGGTGCACAATGCATGGCCTTGACTAAAACTCATACACAACCTGGCCTAAGGCCGAAACAAACTCCAATACGAACTAAAAAGGAAATATCTAAACTACTACCACCTGATTCTCTCTTAATTTGCGATTTGACTATGAGGATTTCGTGGCTGGCACCATATCCATTGTGTGGGGCTTCGAAATAGCTTTCCAACGAGTCTAAGAACGCCCAAATCGGACTCCGTTTGTGAAAGTTATGGACGTTTTAGTATCGGTCTTACCAGCTGTCCCAATCCGAGTCCGAATCAGTTTCAAATCTTTATATGTTTTGTTTTCTTGTTCAAAGGGCTTCTAAATCCATTTGGAACCTGAAAAAGAGTCCTTCTCAACCTTTAGAAAGTCATGGTGTAATCGGATTTTACCCTTACTTGCATTGCAATACTCGAACTCTTTATGTTTGGTAAGTCTCGCGCGTCTCTTCGGACAGCTCGTGCAGCATCCAATGAAATTGCCATAACTTTGTGTAGGAAGCTCCAATCAAGTACCGTTTGATTCGTTGGAAAATAGACTTCATTGTCTTTCCAAATATGTCTTTTGTGCACATTAGAAACCTCATAATTGGGATTCAAAACTTCTTGAACATTATGCATAGAACTGCAAGCACTAACCAAAATTGTAGTGCTACTTGGTGCCACATCACCCGTCAATGCAACGATAGCTATTCCTACTTCCCGCCATTTAGTGCCATTTCGTTGAGACAGCCATGGCTTCTCCACTAGTGGCAGATGTGGCATCCGTGAGCTCCATACAATGCCCCAGACATAACCTCCGTGATCTCCACCTCCAACGCTTGGCAAGCTCCATCGACCCTGGCCATGGCCGGCGCGAGCTCCATCAACATTCCAATCTTCATTACCATGAGTGGACTCGTGAGCCTCGCCCAAACTCCGCCGTCACCAGGGCGTTACCTTTGCAATCACCAACTTAGCTCCGCCGTTGTGGGCTCCTCACCAGTGTCGCCGCGATCTACCCCTACCAGCTCTACGCCTCACCACCGTCAGTACCTCCTCCACTTGGTAGATGTGTTGCAGGCGTTTCTCTAATTGTTTTAACTTATTTTGTTACATGTATTTTTTGTTGCAATATTTTGATTTCATATGTACAACAAGTAGCAAGAACCATTGCAACATTGAAGTTTTCTGTCAACTATGTTGTAGCCCCTTTCTTCGTTTGTTGCAAGATTTGTTTTGATTTGTCGTAAATTTGTTTCTCAGTTGTTGCAATTTTTGTTGTAACATTTTGATTTCACGTATTCAACAATCAGTGTAACAAATTGCAACATCAAGATTTTTAACCTACAAATAGATGGTTTTTTTGTTGCATTTTTTAGATGCAACGTGTATTCTCTGGGTTATTTTTGTTGCCAAGTGTCTTCCCATATTGTTACACATGTATTTTCAAAATGTTGCAAATGTTATAGCATCGTTGATTAATGTTTTTTCAAACTTCTGTGCTAGATTTTAAGTATCTCTATGTATACAAATGAGATCAATATTTTCAAGTGAATTTTGACAAGAAACTAGATCAACCCCTTTCCAAGAACAAAGTATTTATCCTGCATATGTCGAAATTTTTTGTTGCATATGTTGTCAAGTCATGTTGCGCCGACACGGGCGCCCTATATATATACCATTGTATGCATCGTAAATATGGCAGGCTGATCGATTAATACGCTGTATTACATAGATTATAAGACCTTAAGCCGATATTTGCTACACTTTCTTTACAAGTTAGTTTAGTCTGGCATGCAACATGAACAGAAAAAAGGATAAGGAAATGAGTGCTGAGCTAGCAGTTACGCTTGATCGATCGGAAGCAAATGCATGCATACGTAACATGCATCGATCCGTACGTAGTGTACGTTGGAATTGGATACTACATGTGTGCACTTGTGCAACTGGTAACTAGTGCCATGGCATACACAGTACACTCGAGATGGCAAATCGGCGAGTACTTACGTAGCCAAAAGGAGGAAGATAATCTTATTTCTCTGATCGATACGCATGCACAAGCTAGCTGAGGCCACAAAGGGAGAATCGATCTACAGTCGATCGATCGACATCCCTTACTGGTTTGATTCTTTTTTCCAGCTCGATCGATCTGTACGTAAATGCATGTATAAATACAATGGGGTTAGTAGCAGTGATCAATCGACCGCCTATGGGCCCCAAAAGAAGGCAAAGCAAGATTGTGATATGATGAGCACTTTACAGTTAATTAGCTTCCAGGAATTAGGGCGGCTTTTTGTGTGTCCGGCAAATAAACTACTGCAACATATATATATATGGACATACAGTATAAGAAATTAACCAATTATATATGCCCCCACACCTGCATATGGTTTAATTTGAATATTTGAGCTCAACTTAAATAACTTACGAGTCTTTTGTGACGGGTTAGATAAAATGGTGTGCGTGCTCCGTTATTTGAAATCAATAGTTGCCCAACTACGCCATGCGTGCGTACCAACCGGAAAGACACAAAATCATAGTAACAATTAATAGAATTAGACCATACTTAGTAATGTTTTCAACGCTCGGTTTTCACCCCCAAAGTAATAACATTGAAATCTCAAAAGAAAATTGTTAATGGCACTACTAAGTAGTAAATAATATCATCTACAAATTGTGGTCCATGGTTACCATACGTACATTTCCTCAACTTATAAGATGTAACAATTACACCAACTGCCAGGCATATGCATGCACATGATACCTACCATGCACTACATTATCTCGACTCCTGATGATAATAATGTGTTGTCCAGTGCTCCATTAATAAGCAAAAAGAGGTTTCATTTCTTTTCCTTACAGGCCGGCCCATTCATATTGGATTTTAGCTTTAGTTTTTAACTTTACCTTATAATAAATAGTAACAGCTTGTAAAGAACATTGTAGAGGAAGCGACACTCACGTGTGATTTTAGCCGTTATAAATGTAGTCACTACAATGTGTACTACAATCGAAACTAGTCCCCATCTTAAAAAGGCACTTCGTTTGAAAGTTAAGTACAGTAGAAAAGCAGCTTTTAGAAGCCCAATGACCTCCTCGAAAAAGTTTAATGGCCATATTTTTCATGATAATTAAATATGGTACCCTAAAGGTGCCAGCCATACCGACATATAAATTGCCAAGCAGCGCGTTTTTAATTGAAATTGCAAAACTGTTTTGTCGACCATGAACAGCACTTAGCTGCGAACAGTGCTTAGCTTTTTTTTTTCCTTAATAGGGTTCCAAGTCACACGTACGTCCATGGCACAGAGCATGCGTGCGTGCACGTTTGCTTTTACATGTTCGCGAAAAGTTCGTCGATTAGAGTTTCTCCCTTCGTCTTGGTACTCATTAGAAAAGGATTGTACGTTAGGGGATCAGACACAGAATATCAGGCCTTAGCTAGCTTCCATATGCCAGCAGCTCTCTTTTTAGGTAGAAATGTAACAGCAATGTCAAGGCCTCTAGCTAGTCCAATCTCGCTATATATTAACGGTTTGGGCTTGTTTAATTAGTACTAGCTACTTAGTATTTTCATTCAAAAGAAATTCCAGTGACAAGACCGCATGCACATGCTTATGCACGTTATATTGCCTCGCATGCACAACTATTGATCGAGTACCGGTACCTGAGATCTCGTTGCTTGGTTGCATCCGAAGGGTGTGTTTGGTTGTCTGCATCAGTCTAGATGAGACTTGATTCACATCTGTGGATGCTACCTCGGGCTGTTTGGTCGCCTGCACCATCGTCCCAACCAAAAATTCCCTCGCAGCCAGGCTCACGAGGAAAGCTGATTCGGGCTTCGCTTCACAGCCATGCTCCGCTCGTGCAGGAGCGGGTGCAAGCTCAGGCGCAGGCTAGGCTCCAGATCATGCTAGGGTCACCTCTACCACCCTGTGTGGTGATTGTAACGGCCTCATTTTAGGGATAGTGCTGTGATGTTTCCTGTAACAGCTTAAGAGTTAGTTGCGGACAAAAAGAGTATCATATCTGCTCACGAACTTTTAAAAAAATAGTTTGATTAAAATATGACCTACTGGTCAAGTTACAGCAGCTTTACGGGTGCACAAGCTCAAAATTTAACTTACATTTAGAAGAACCGATAAAATCCCACATGAATACTTGAATGTGGTTATAACTCTAACACATTAACTGATCATCATTCCTTCTTTTGGCGTCTGTTTTGATAAAAATAATCAAGGTTGCTTATTTTTATCAAAACAGACAACAAAAGAAGGAATGAAGCAAATCACGTGGGAAGGCTATTTAACTAATATGTAAGGAGTTCAACTAGACAGAGTCACGGGTTATAATATTATAAGAATAGATGCAAGTTTACTAGTAAAGGCCTTTGCCATTAAAACAATACAACATTATTTAATTAACAAGGGGGTTTTATCATTAGCAGTTTCCACATTAAAATCCTCCAGGAGTTTCCACATTAAAATCCTCCAAATTCTACTTATGCATTGTTATTGGAATTATCCAATAAACACAGCTCTATTGACCGAGAGCATAGCGTATTGAAATACTATTTATTAAATTCTATAGAGTTGCCCAACTTTACCCACCAGATATCTCAGACTCATAATGTCAAGCTTTAGACACGCAACATGATAGCGTGCGACTGAGCTGAAGTAACAAGGTCATTTCACTGCTCATTTCATTCTAATTTCTGCCCGATAGGTTCCAAGTCATTCAACCATCTTCGGGAATCCACCAGCTAGTATAGAAATCATGACCCGAAATTGAGTAGATCTACTGTTGTGAAGATTGGTAAGTGGCACAACAGGCCCAACTTCCATCTCACCCCTATCTCATGGCTATCTAGACAAAACTAGAATAACCATCACCCTGTAAATGTTCAATCGAATCAAGCAGTATACTAAACAGCTTGACAAGTCAAGCTATGGTTGAGCAAGTACTGTGTTACTGGCATAAGGGTTTAATCCTTATGATGTTATCGTCCACATACTGTGGGGCACCCAGATTTTTCAATCCGGATTCCTCTGTGATTCCACCGCACTATTCCCTGGATCAGTAGATAGTGCTCACAGTTACAGTAATGGATATCAAATTTCATATCATGCGGAAGCTAAAGTAAATTAATAGACTTACTCATGGGCCGATTAGGCCGAAATCAATAAATTGCAGCAGCAGAAAGAAGCACACAGGTGGGACCTTCAGGACATGCCCACAGGCAGCCAACTGGAGGTTCGCAACCTAGCCCTTGACATCTTCATCTTCTCTGCCAGCATGTCCAATCGTGTTGCTGAGACGAGGTGATCTAATTCCTGATTCTGAATTTGTCGCGAAAGCGAGTGTGAGCACAAACCACCGTGCTCCGCGAGCCAATACACAGAATGCAAATAAATAGTATGCATGGCTTGTCAAAAGAGAGGCTCGGGTTATTTTATTTGCCAAAAATCGCTTTTAGCAGCATTATTGTTATTTAACCATAGTGTTATTATTGCTACCTAAACCTCCACACAACAATTTCCATAATTGACTTAATCCACCGAAAATGCACTTTCTTTATTGACTGGTGTCTAAAACTCCAACCAGCGAGTGACATCATTTGACTAGTCCACCGATCTTACTCTTTCTATATTGATTGCTATCTAAGATTCTAACAGGGAGCGACATCATTTAATTGATCCACCGAACCCACACTTTCTATATTCCGTGCTGTCAAAGCTCCAATAGCATATATCATCCATTATACAATCCACCAATCAATTGCTGCCTAAGACTCCAAGCAGTGAGTGTCATCCTTTATTTTAGATCTGCTAATATCTTTTGTATTCTAAATTCCTAACCATCCAATCTTGTGGTTATTAATCATCTACTCTTCATTTCTAAATTCCAGTGATTAACTAACACCATTGCTTTTAAATCCACCGAAATCATTCGTATTCAATCCTTTTGTTATTGATTCAAAACCATAATCCATTCTTCCAATAATCAATCTCATTTTCCATTATCTATCACTAACTAATCCACAAGTATACCTCCACCAAAAACATCAATGATCAAATCTACGACTCACTAGTATACATCCACCGAGAATACACTTTATCAAGATTATAATCCACTAATTGTTATGAATCCTCCAATATTATTAGAAATTCAATTCATCCATGTAGTATTTAATCCAATCCTATTAATTCCCATTATCGCCAATATCTTCCAAGAATTTATATTAATCATCAGTGTAGTAATCCAGCAATTACCTATGCACTCCCTAAATCTCCAAAATCATTTAAATCATCTATTTAGCCTATATATTCATTTAGGCTCCACCAATTTATTTCTCCCAGAATCCACACTATCATTTTCACCACTATAATTGACATGAATCCACCAACAACTTTATGTGGTTAACCCAACAACCATCTTCTTTTCTTACGACTTCATCTATATTTCCTGACATTTTATTTTGTGAAAAGTGCCATCATTATTTAAAAATACAATACATAAAAATTTCTTGAGACCTAGCAGATTTGCACAAAAACATAATGTGTAAAGGAATGCAATAATAATAGCGATCCAGATTCCATCCACCATTACATGGCATCCGCACCATATGCTAATATTTTAGCGTGATAACCGCTTACATTACCACTGGGACGACACCCAGGACCACTCAAATCAAAGCTTTCCACTGCCCTCCACTTTTTCATTTCCACCCACAAAGTTTTTGAAATAGAACTATATCTGGTTAAGTTCCCATGTCCGCCCTTGATCGTGTGCACGGCTATTCGAATAGTTTTGACTCTGCAGAGTTTGCACACTTTACCCACAAGAGACAGTTCACTCGTTGCCCCACACGATTCCTTAGCCGTGCGGTTGAGCAAACCATCACAGTAACCGTTCAAAGTACCTCGCCCCTTCCATCATCTCAACCCTATGAGCTTGGCCCGCTTGCGACAGGTCTCATAGGTTGTGCGGGATGTTCTCCTTTTGAGCGCCTAGCAGCTGGCTACCCACACTGCTAGCATGCCATAGCAGAACTTCACCCTCCGCGGATTCCCCATTCAAGCCGTCACACTGACTGCCACTTGCACTACCTCACCTCCTCCACCTATGACGATGACTTTCGGGGTCCGGTAAATCTACTAAGCCAAGTTGTACTTTACAGACTTGTGGTTGTACTTGTTTTACACAGGAGGTCATGACAAGATTCAGTCCTTAGGGTATCTGGGCGGTTCTACCACAAACCACACTCTCGTGCACACCTGCACCATACCCCCGAACCATCCGCCCAGATAAATAAGCAATTCGAGGTTTTTGGGAATATAAAATAGCCATATCCAATATACACCAGTCATTACCACCATGACTGCCCAACCAATTTTTCTCAGGATTAAAAGTGATGCTTGGGCGCTCTCGCGCCCATGAGTATCTAAACAATACTAAGCATGGCATATATTTAGTGACTTATTTTTGAAAGGTTACTATTATAATTTTGCTAGGGCGACAAGGTTCACACATTCAAATATTCCAAAGGAGGTGTAATATTATTCAAGGTAAACAATAGGCATGTAACTAGAATCTTAAATTAACATGTATTTGCATATAACATAACATCATGCAATTTGATAATTTAAACCAAAATAATTTGCAGAAAATGTAGGTTCAACATGATCAAAGTATTGACTCGCCTGGCGCGATTTTCCGCGGACTTGAGCTCACACGATGCTTTCTCTTGAGCTTCTATTCTTTATCTTCTCTTGCTCTGACCACACTTGATCCGTGGAATCTTCAGAATCTCCAGTTTCTAATCACGTGTCTGACGACTGAATCCAAATAAAAGTAAATAACTCAAAAGATCCAAATAACTCCGAATAAACTCAATTTAGATTTATTATAAGTTAATGGGTGGTTAGAGTGATTTGAGGCAAGATCTGCGGTAGGGTACGGTGACTTGACCTTTTTATTAACAATTTCTTTTATTATTTTTGTATTTATCAAGGAAATTCCATGAGTTAGGTTAAACCTATGAATCGGTGTATTTTGTCGAGTGCTAATGTTCTGGGCATATGATATATGTGTGTATAAGTAACGTTTGCAAATTTTAACTTACAGAGTTAACCTTTATGAGGCTATGTTTATAGCATTTTGTGGTATGATATTTTATGTACCTCCATTTATTACTAGGCTAAGTTCAATTTGAACTAGGGTCTATTTATATGAGTCCCAGCTTGCTATATATACAGTTATGCTCAATATTACTATATACTAAAGCTAGTGTTAAAATTTAGCTAATGGCACTATTTTTACCCTGCTTACACTTTAGCTACCATTAGGTTTATTTTTACCCCTAATTCTAGTTTAAACTTAGTTATCTGAGCAGAGCCTATTAATAAAGTATGTATCATTTTATGTAACCCTAATTACTCCGTGTTAATGGTTACAGGTTCACTTTAAAGTATGTATATGCCTATGAGATTATTTCGAATCTTGGTGACCTAGGGCCAATATATTAAAATGTCACTGAGGCTTTATTAATGGTGGCATGATGAATATTGGGCATGAATTTTAATTATGATCAAGGGTAATCCTTAGTTTAGAGCCTTGATTTCATAACTAAGCATAGTATCCAATCTTTTAACTTTAATTAGAACTTCTTTTCAATTAGGATCTTCACGAAATTTTGAATATTTAACCAAAGCCACTTTTTTCCTTGTTACTGCCCTTAGTTAACATCCAGATGTTTAAATAATTATCTAAACTATCTCAAGTATTTACCTATGATAACTAGCCCATTATTAAATATTTAACATTCATATGTTCTTTTATATACTAATCAAATTTATTGGCTTTTATGGGTTTTCCTAAATTGCTCAATCGCCCATATGCATACATTTTTAACTACCTTTGATCACTACTAGGGGTATTCTTTTATTTAAGGCCTTACTTTTATAACTAAGTATGATACCCACTATCTTTATGCAGTTTTGAATAATTAATCAAAGTCACCTTTTGGTGATACCTTTAATTTAAAACTTAGATTTAAATCTATAACATTAGTTACTTATATATGACATTTAACCTAATATTAAATTTCAAGCAACCTGATCTTATATCCTAATTAAATTTATTATACTCCCTAGATTATTCCCTAATTTTTTGGATTTATTTATTGAGTGAAATGGGTAGATAAACTAAGAACAAAATGAAAGAAAAGGTGCAGAGGGGGGATTCGAACCTGGGACCTGGTGTTTAACATTTGGCTTGGCTGGCCAGTTGAGCGGCTGCCCACTTGTGACCGATAGAGGGGAGAGTATTAGATGAAACAAGCGCAAGGGGAACTCAAAACAGAGCAAGGCGGCGGCGTTGGGAGTTGGCTTTGCCGGCGGCGGGCGGTGGGCGGGGAGGTTGAGGTACCAGGCAAAATGGGTCGCTCTGGGTGTGGAGGTGCCGTTGGTGGTGTCGACGCGGGTCGGGGTGGCGGCGGGGGTGGCCGGCGTCGGCGCGAGCGGCCGAAGGCGGGGACGGATCGGGGCGCCAGGGGACGGGAGGAAGAAGAGGCGGATTAGAGCGCGGTCGAGCATGTGCAAGATCGTGTGATGCTCGCCGTGCGGTTTCCCAGGCCGGGGAGGTACCGAGGTGAGCCGGCGGCGTGGACGGGGAGGCGGCCAAGAGGAGCTCATGTCGCCGGCGGTCTACAGTGGAGGGGAGGGTGTGGCGGTGCTTGGAAGAGCTCGGCGACGACTTGGTGTGGCTTCCGGCGGAAGGAATTGGACCGAAGTGCGGCAGGCAAGAAACGGGGGCGGTGGCGGCGCAGTTGGCCAGCGGTGGGAAAGATGGCCGCTGCGGCGAACTTCAGTGCGCGAAAGCCCTATTAGACCGGTGGGGAGGCCGAGGGGGAGTGGGGGCACGGCCCAATGGCCAGTGTGCTCGCCGGAGCAGGCTTGGAGGCGCAGGCGGACGTGCTCGATGGACTCGGGTGGAGGGACGAGGAAGAGATAGGGGAGGAAAGCGTGGAGCACGGGCGAAGGGGGAAAACCGGGGAAACTTATAGCGCGGAGGGGGGAGGCGCTGCAGCAGGCTCACGGGCGGGACCGAGCGACAGGGGAGGTCCGCTGGGCAAGGACCGGCGCGGGGCTTGGCGCGTGGCAGAGAGGAGGCTGTCAGCTGCGGCCAGGATTCGGGGGATTCGGCGCAGAGCTGAGAGAAGGAGGGGCGACGCGGAAGCAGCTCGTCCACGAGTGAAAGAGGGAAGGAGGGAGAAGAATGAAAAAGAAAGGGGGAGACGGGGCAGGAAGAGGGCTCTGCGGCAGGGAGGGGAAAAGAGAGAGGGAGGGAGGAAGAGAGAGAAGAGATTAGGGCCCACATATAAGAGAGAGGGAAAATGGGAAAAGAATGAGAGAAATGAAAGGCTCTAGTAAATTTTGGATTTTTAATTCAACTTTTGATTCAAATATCTAGGTAAAAATAAACTAACATTTCTCTATTTTTAATTTTTATTTTATTTTGTGTTGACTAAATTTTTGAGGATCCAATTATTGGGTTTTGCATGCTAATTGAATTAAAAGGAGAGACTTTTGGGTTTAGCCATTTAGAGATATATTGCAATATTTCTTTTGGTTTTATTTTATTGACTTGAACTTGAATTCAAGATTTTGGTATTTTGGATTCCATGATTCAGTAATGTCATTTTAGATTTTTATTATTTTCATGATCTTATTTCTACTTGAGATTATCCTTGATCATTAATTTGCATGCCACCAAAATTTCAAAAGATTTCAACTAAATATACAAATGAAACTTTGAACGCCAGCAAAATGCAAGAACAGGTTTTAAAAACTCCATATTTCTGAATATCTAAATTTTGGGATGTTACACATACCATGTGCATGCTGGCACTCCACCATATCCAAACTAGAGTCTCAATGTTTACATGGGATTGTGGGTTCCTACCATCTCATGGTTGCCTACTGGAATTCTCATTACATAACTTTTTTTCAAAGTCTGTCGGCACTGGACTGGATAATTCTCAATGGTATTTGTAAAACAATTATATTTTTCCATCCTGCCTACTAATTATTAACAAGGTGATTTCATGTTATAATAATACCTATGGTTATCAATGTAAATATGGCTTACAAGAGTATGACTGGGCTTTTTAGTGGTTGGTTCTAACTATTCATCTATCATTCTAAATTAACATTATATGTAAATAATAGTGCTCAAATAACATAAATGAAAATAGTAATAATTAAATAATCACTTCTTCGTAGGATTTAGATTCAATATTCTCTACTTTAGTTACTCTAGTAGCATCTTCATTGGTCAACCAGTCGAATTCAGATGCTAGCATAGAAGAGCGAACAAAAATGAGTTTCTGCTTTGTAGAATGCAAACTAGGAACAAAATACAATAAAATATCTAAAAATACGTAAAAGAAAGTGAGTTTGATTTGATAGCATTTAAGCGGTGTTTGATTGGGTCGAACGTAGTTGAAAATGGGTTAGATAGACTCAAAATGATTGAAATAAATATAAACAAGGTTACTGAGTTTTGGGTGAATAGTAACATATCAAGTGAATAGTACTAGGTTGACACTATTCCTAACGGGTTGGATTTGGGCTAGAATTATTTGGGCTGCACAGTGTTGTTCTGGTCTATGAATAGTATTGGACTTAAATAGTGTGGACTGGCCTATTTGATTGACTGGGCCAAATGACCTTGGCGGCCCAATTGGCTTGGATGATAGCCGAGACAGAGGAATGGCAGCGGCATGAAATTGTACGATGGCGGTGAGCGGTGGTTCGACAAGACCTATTAACGTGAGCAACCCATTTTGGGCACACATGCGAACGGTAGTGGCTTGGAGATGGCTGGTGACGGCAGTGTCTGGCCAGAACAGGGGTATTGCATGATAGAGGTATGACGAGGCTTCGACTAAATTGGCGGTGATTTGAGCATCTAGGAGGTAAGGGGAGCTCAATGGTGGTGACAATTTAGCTTGAGGAGGTCTTTGGATGGTTGGCAACGATGGCCATGGGTAGCAGAGTGGTGGTGAATTGCAATGTGAACTAGAGATGCTGAAGCTAGGCAAGAAGCTAGGGGATAGCTTTGTAATGGTGAGGAGAAGCTAAGGGAACAACTAATTTAGTTAGATAGGAGGCTGTGGAAAAAATTCGAAATCAAGCTTACCGGCGAAGCTTTGGGACTCAGTGGTTGTAGCACAACTTTACTGGATCGGACAAAGGAAGGTTGGCAGTGGGTGTTAGGCAGTGCAGAAAGAGATGGAGATAGTCGTGGGGCTCGACTAAAAGGATGGCGAGAGGCAGTGGTGACAGGAGTGACATGAGGCAAGTTCGTCTCATGGATGTCGACGTGGACGGTTGCACGGCTTAAGTGCCGAAACAATGACACGGTGGCAGAGCGGAAGTCATTGCTCATCCCTAGAGCGAGTGTGTAAGGTGGCAGTAAAAAACGGTGGCAGGGCAGTGTGTCAAGCAATTGGCGGTCGGGTTTGGGGCGGTGTGAATTAACAGTGTGGATGGTGTAGCACTGGCGTGGGCCGCGTTTAATGTCGAAGTGAGGTGGCAGGTGAGGTGTCATGGGTGCTGGCGCAGCTTGGCATGGGCAAAGCCGATGGCGGGTTGAGGTAGTGCGACGTGAGCGGTTGGCGACATGATGTGGGGTAGACAAGAACAAGGGAGAAGACGGTTGCAAGAGTACACTTTCTCAATGGAAAATCACATTTTTGGAAAGGGACAACGATTCTCTAATTGGAATTTTTTGACTTGGTAAAATTTCCAATTCAAAAGAAATTCACTCAAATTCACAAATTTTAAATTTTAGGTTATTTCAGTGATCTCATTTGCAAAATCCTCACCCAAGCTAGGGTTTCCTCCCCTCCTCCACTACTCTCTCCGCCTCTATTGACCGCACCCCCTCCACCTTCCTCCCATCCGAGCCCAGGAGGTAAGTCCGAGGATTCATGGCATTGCAAGGTACAGTGTCTCTATCCCTCATCCTCTTGCCCCTCTTCCATCCTTCCCCATCTTCTCTTTACCTATTACAGTTGTATTTCTTCTAGATACATGGTGTGATAAGAGCTATTTTTCCTCTGGACATACTTGGGGATTTGGCCGTGGTTTTGTCCCCAGTGTTGGATGATTTGTAACATCCCAAAATTTGGCTTTCTAGAAAAATTTAAATTCAAATTAATTATTTTAAAGTAATTGGATTTTATTTGGCTTTTATCTGATTTTCTGGATTTTTTGGAATTTAAAACCTATTTTTGCAAATTAAAAAGTATTTTAAAGTATAAAAATTAAATACCAACTTTAGTGGAAACAATTGTATTTAGTCCAAAACATGTCCAGGAGCTTCTGTGAATTTTTCTGCAATTTGTGGAGGTATTTTCATATTTTTCTGAGGCCTAAATAATTTCCTAGCCTTTTCTGAAAATATAAATCAAATTCTAAAATTAAAAATTCCTCTCCTCCCTCCAGCCGACACGTGGACGGCCTAGGACCGCCCACGTCGCCCCTCGGCCCAATCCGGCCGCTCTCTCCCTCTTCCTCTGCCAAGTGGGCCCGGCCCAGCCAGCCCCGCCTTCCCCTCCTCCTTGCCTGACGCATGGATAGCTTCGATGAGCCGCGTCCTCGCGCCCGGCCCATCTAACCATCCCTTCTCACTTAACCGTGTCCACCGCCCGATCTTCTTCCCCAGCCACGCGTCTCCATCCTAGCCGCCCGTGAATCGCTCTCTCTCTCCCTTCTCTCTCTGCACTGCGGGCCCCGCCCGTCAGCCGCGCCCCGCTCCCGCTGCCGCCCGGCCCTGCCTGTCAGGCCCTTCTTCCCCGCGGAGCGCCCGCCTTCCTTCTTTCTTCCCCCTCTTTCCTTTCTTGTGCCGGCGACCAATCCGAGCCGATCCCGGCCTTCCCTTACCTGGCTCTCCCCGGTTTTGGAAACCCCAAGCCCCGCCGCGACCAAATCCCCTCTTCCCCGCGTCACCCCTTCCTTCTGCGGCCCCAATTTCCTTTTTCCCCCGCCCCTTCCTTTTCCGACCGCCAGCACCGGCAAGTGATTGCCGCTGCCATGTCCCCTCTCCGCCCCTATAAATAACCCCCTCGGCCTCCCCTCTCACCGCACCACCTCCCACCGCCCTCCGCTCTCTTTTCCGAGCTCCGTAACACCCCAGCATCGTGCCACCTCTCTCCCCGAGCCCCGCCGCACTCCGACGAGCAATTCCCGCCGCCTCGGTTCTCCCCAGAGCCCGTCGCCGCCACCCACAGCTTCCCCGTGCGTCGGCGAACCTCCCCGGCACCTCGGCCGTCCCTTCCCGCCGCTGGAGCACCGTCGCACCGAAGGACCAGTACTGCGCCACCGCTCCTCCTCGTCGCCGGCCGTCCCCATTCGTTGCCGGACCCCGTTGACCCCACCGCCAGGACCGCCTTCGCACCGGGATCGCATTTTGCGCATCACCCGACCCTCTCCGGCCTTCCCTCGCCGCCGGATCCTGTCGTCGCCGTCCACTGCTGCTCGGCCCTCCAGCAGGTACCCCTCAAGAGGGCTACCTACCCTTTATGGGTAGGCAACGCCTCCCCGCCCGACTGGTTACCAGCGCTATCTCTTTCCCCCCGGCTCCCTCAGCGCGCGTTCGAGCCCCCGGCTACGCACGATGAGGTTGAGCCTTTCTCTTATTTTTCCGCGCTAACAGATGGGTCCCACCCGTCAGCCGCCGCCAGACCGCGCTGGCCACTGCCGTCTGGGCCCCACCCGTCTGCGCTCCTCACTGACATCTGGGCCCAGAGCCCAGAGGGGTCCCACATGTCAGAGGCAGGGCCAGAGGGCTCACTGTCCAGTGGGTCCCACCTGTTATAGACTCAAAATGAAAGCAATAAAATAAAAGATTAAAAATTAAATCCTGCCAGTGGGCCCCACCTGTCAGAAATTTCACAATTTCTGGATTTGTTCAAACTGAAAATTTCAAATGAGCATAACTTTCTCATTTTAACTCCAAATTCAGCCATTCAAATTTCTAAATTTGTCTAAAATCATAATCTATCCAAATATGGCCTCTATTTGAGTTTTTGAGTTTATTAGAATTTTTGTTTGTATTTATTTGTTTTGTTGCTTTGTCTTTTCTCGTGTAGAATCCAACGTTGTTGAAGATCTCTCCACTCCGTAGCAGGAAGACCCAGAGAGCGTGCAAGAAGGCAAGTCTCCTTTGATCATCTTGAACCTATGATTTTGAAATGTTTTAATTATTTTAAATTATGTGCATTGCTATTTACATAAAATATTAGTTAAAATCTTAAGGTATTAGTTAATCCAACTTTGTTATGCCCTCAATTGAGTTGAATGCCATGTACCTTTGTCACCCTAGAATTTCCTTTGTATCAATAATGAGAGTATTGTAATCTTTTGCGAATAATAGAATGGTAGTATAATGCTTAGTCATGCTATTTAATACTTTTGAAATCTTGAAAATGGGAAATTATGATTGGTCGTAATAACCTTGTGTTGATAAGTTTAGTGGTGATTGGAGTCGCCACTGCTCTTTTAAAATAAAATAAAATGTGAAAGTTGGTTTAGATTAGGGTGGATGGTTGGTTTGGGTTGGTGCAGCAAGCACGAGATCTTGTAAAGTGTATGTTCCACCCTAGTCAATTAAGGACCGACGCTTGTGTTTGTCCAGACTGAACACTACAGTACAAACCCAAGTCTATATGGGTACAACCTAGCTGATTAACTTACGATAGTCTAGTTTAGGTGCCACCAGTGGAAAGTGGGTGCCAGGGATTTACTGGTTATTCACAGTGAGGGACAGGGATTTACTGTACTCATATGGCGCAAGAGGGGGCTTCGGATTGGGCAGATTAACCCTTCTGCGGTGAAACCTCAGCGGGTGGTGTCTAGCTAGACTAGAGTGGGGTAAAGGCTTTGCGATATTTTATCTGTGTCTCATGCCAAAGGAAGTGTGGTGACTATTAAGATAATTTATCTATTGGGGGTAAAGTTGTACAACCTCTGTAGAGTGTCAAACTATTCGAATAGCCGTGCCCACGGTCAAGGGCGGGCAAGGAATGCATTCACATGGTAGATCTTTGGTTTTCATTTTAAAAACAAAGTTTGGTATTCCGAGAGTGGAGGGAACTCTCGGAAGGGTATCCTGGCAGTTGGAGCCAGAGAGGGTGGATGGAACCCGCAGCTTTAAACTTGATCATTTGTAAGCTAGTGATGGTAGTTGGAACCTTCACTATTAAGTTAATGTTAGTTCTGTTAAAACATTTATTTGATTAACTTGATGCCTTCAAAAATAATCATTCGTAATTGAAATTAAAACCTTGCTTTGTGCAAAAGAACCATATAGCCTTTCTTTGTCAAGCCTTGCATCTATTGCATTTTCCCCAAGACTTGCGGAGTACTTTATGTACTCACATGCTGCACTCAAAAATAATAATCAGAGGAATACGAAGCCCAAAAAGGAGACTACGACTACTTCACCGGTGGCTTCGACGAAGGATTCCAGGAGTTCTAGGTCGCGCTTCCCAGTCAATTGCCTGTGGCGTGTTGATGGGTTCTGCTGAATTTTATCTTGCTTCCGCTGTATTTTGATTGTGCGAAGTCTTGGAACCTCCAATGTAATAATGAGACCGGATGGTCAGTACTCTTTATTATTGTAATAATGCGTTGTTGGTTATGAATCATTTCTGATTAACTGTGTGCACTAGCTTTGATCTGGGACTAGTGCAGTAATACACAGAGGGTCCGGGTTCGGAAATCCGGGGTCCCGACATGATTTCATGATGCTGATATTGGAACACACTAGATCTGATCATTCTCTGCAATTTCTTTTCAAATCAGTCACCACCACAAGCTCCTATTGTTTCCACCTCTCGATCTACACTAATTCGATCTCCTCCCTATCCTTGAAGCTCAAGTCCCCCACATCCACTATTTAAGCCTTAACCCTCATCTCTACACAAGTTAGCAAAAGACAAGGAGAAGAAGAGCAAATTAGATCTGTTTCAAGAGTTCTTGTGCTGATGTTGTTCAGCTGTAGATAACTAAGTAGAGAGGGTTTTTTTGGGCTCAAAATCTTTCTTAAGTTGCAGTTCATCCATAATTTTGGAAATGAAAAATAACACATTTTTCTTCCAATTTCTTTGCTTCTGCAGGCGCTTGGAGAGGTAATATAGCAGGAGAACATAAGCATCCATCACAAGAGCAGATACACATACCTGGATTTTGGTTTATTTAACAAACTAGTGTGTATATATATGTTTGAAAAAACCCTAACATTTAATTAATGCCAATAGTGAAATTTAACTAATTTAAATATTAATTAAAAGAATAATTAAGTTAATTACAACACGGTAAATTACAAGAAATTAAACTCAGTCCTTACAAGCAAAATAAAATCATTACAACCATTGAATATTTACAAGATTGTGTTGTACATCTAGAATAAATAAATTACAAGTATTGCATTAAAATAGAAAATAATAAAAAATTCAATTGCACCATTTTAGGACCTTGCATTTTCTCGATGCATGCATGGCGAAGTGTAGCCTTCCGAAATCGAACCAAAATCTAGCGTTTTCTTTGCGATCTAAACATGAAGAATAAAAACAATCCAAGGGAGAATAAAAGAAATAAAAGATTTTATTGTCGGAACACGTCTGGCTTTAGAAGGCCGAATCAAATAGTGCTCATCGAAGTTCCTAGACCATCTGAGGCTAGTCGGTGCCTCTCACTTATAATGGGCCTCATAATCCAGCGAAAAATGTATCCCACAACCCACTTTATCTTTTACTAACTTACCTCAAACCATAGAAAAAAACCAGATTTATAGTACCAAGCCAACCCATGGACAAAGATACCAAAAATTCTACCCTCAGCATAGTGATCAGAAAGGGGGAAAGAAATAAGGTTGAAGCCATCTCCAACTAGAGGCCAGTTCATTTCCCCCCAGCATAAGCCAGCTAGCAAGCCAACACAGGGAGTAGAGGAGGCAAAGGATAAGTCCGAAGCCACCACATAAATGCCAGAGAGAAGAGAGGATAAGACCAAATGCCTCGTCAGGAGATAGGCAGAGCCTCCTCTTCTCCAAAAAACCAAAAGAGAGAGAGAGCAAAGCCATTGTTATTTTCCTTATCCAAACCAAAACCACCACAAGCATAAGCACAAAGGCAACCAAAGCCATCCACACCACCAAAAGGGAGTAGAGGAGGAAGCCAAGAGGAGGGGGAGCCCACAAGAGAGTTGGGGAAGACCATGGCATGAAGACGGAGGCCGTGACAACAAAGGGCCAACAAAGACCACCAAGCCACACCAGGACAAGAAGGGGACAAGAAGGACTAATGGGAACACATGGAGAGCATCACAACCACCATGGTCATTGTCATCATATTCCTATCCCCAACCGAACCGAGCCAAGTAAGGTCCCCACAACCCATCCCTTAGCCCATTCACAACACAACACAACACAGCACATGGTTGAAGTACCCACTGGCCATCGCAAGCCCTCACAGCAATTGTAGGTTCACAACCACACCATGTACACAACCATCACACAGTCGCCATCACATAGCCATCACAGAGCATATGGAGGGTAGTAGAGGAGGAAAGGAGTAGAGAGGAGAGGGAGTATCGAGGGTTGGTGCCAGTGGTTAGGGGAGTCGGGCGAGTAGCGGGAGGAGGCAGCGCTAGAGGGCCGGAGCCGAGGGCAAGCCGGGCATAGCCGAAGCTAGGCTAGAAGGTGGCGGCTTGGGGACGAGACGAAGGGGTGGCACAGGGAAACTATGGTCGGGTTGCAGGGGGTGGACCGACCATGGATCTGGTTGGATCCGAGGAAGGGTAGTCGAAGAGGAGGCTGAGCCGGGCTGGAGGCAGCCTGAAGGCACGACAACCAAGCAAGGTTGTAGCGCACAGGAGGCTAGAGGCCGACGCAGGGAGGCCGAAGACAGAGGAGCTGGAGGAGGCGACCAAAGGTGTAGAGACACAGGGTACCTACTGGGAGCTAGGCGCAGTGGCCTGCACTGGAGGGAGCTAGTAAACGGGGAATCGATAGGAGAGGGAGAGAAAGTAGGCAGAAGTAATGGAGAAAGAAAAGAAATGGGAAGAAGATAAGGGGGAAGGAGAGCCAGTAAATGGCTAAGGCCATTCGGCTGAATAGAGAGGAATAGGAAAATGGGAGGAGAGAGAAAAGAAGAAGAGAGAGGAGAAGCGCGCGTAATAAAAATCATTCCTCACGAATATTTAACCCTGAACATTCTGTTGAATGTTAAATTCTTTTAAAAAAATTGCTAACCATGTTAAGTTGCAAAACTCCACTAATCAGTATTTTTGATTATTCAAAATGAATTTGATACCACTGGTAGATTAAGATTTTGCACGTACTAATTAAATTGATATACTGACATTTAAACATTCTGAAGCAAATTTAAACACCTAATTAATTATATTAGTCACACGTAAATGGTAGAACCCCATTAAGAATTATTTAGGACTTTAGAATAATTAATTGCCATCTAGAGATTTAGAATCTGTATGCGATTAAATAAAATTACATGTAGCGATTAAACTTTAAATGCGACAATTAAAATAGCAACTAAAGAGTAAAAATCTACTAGTGGTACAAGTAGAATTTGAGGATCACACGGGGACACTTTAGTGCAATATATTCAATTATTTACCACATGTTATTTTCTTCAGCACCGGTAGATTAAACCGTAGTATGCATACTAACTACAGAAAAAGAACATCGATATAAACTTAGGCAAGCCTCCCTTTGAGCATATGATCAGAGTATGTTTAGTAAAACAAGCATTTATCTATTAAATTATGTATCACCTTGCATAAAAATAAAAAAGATGTTTAAATTGGATGAAGGTTACGCGGAAGAAAGGAAAGACATAAGGGCAAACACTTAGAGAAGCTACTATCAGGCCAATAAGATTTCAGACACTGTAGAAAAGAAGACAAGGAACCAAACTATCCGTTTATGCAGAGTACAATGAAGTCATCACACCAAGAAGGAAGCCACCTGGGAACGTGAAGATCAACTGAGAAAGGACTATCCCTACTTGTTCACAGGGTAGGCTGAATCTCGGGGTCGAGATTCTTTTTAAGGAGGGTAGATTTGTAATGTCCTAGGAATTTGAATTTGGGAAATTTGTAGCCCTAGAAATATTTTGAAATGTATCTTCTCGATATTTGCATTTTAATGGATTTCCATGGATTCTGATTGAGGTTCCAACAATTGAAGAAAATTATGAAAAGTAAAACTAATAGAAAATCATGAAGGAAATGTGAAAATAATAGAAATTTTATAATTTTAAATCTAATCTGAAGAGATGATCCATTAATTAGGGTAGGCGAATAGGTAAAGGGGAAGAGTATAATGTGAATCAAAAATTGAAGTTTCACTTTGGGCCTAGTAATAAAAATAACGATGATACTAATAATAAAAACAAAAGGGGTGAATAAATATGTACCATATTAAATAAATAAATACAAGGATAATGCTAGTAATAAAGAAATAGATATAAGTAAATAAATAAATGAGCAAAAAATATGTAAATATATATATATATATATATATATATATATATATATATATATATATATATAGGTGTATATGTATTTATATGTATAAACAAATAAATAAAAAAATGAAAAAAAACCTTTGGTAGAGCCGAAGCCTTACCTCGCCTCGCCAGCATCGCCGTCACGCGCCTACTCACCACACCTCACAAGCTCCGCTGATCATGTGCCCATGCTGCTGAAGTCAGCTACAGGACGTCGCCATGTCATGCACTATGTCGCTGTCGCATTGCCCCAACCACCTCGCTGGATGCGTCGTTTCCCCCGTCACGCACAGTGTCCTGCCCTGTCGCATCCGCCTCGGCTTGCACGTGCGTGACATTGGCACTGTGCTGGCTTCACTGTGCAAGTCACTCCCATGTCCTGAGCGCCTTCTCGTCCTGAATGTTGTAGTAGCGTCACCACCATGCCACCGCGATGACCCGCCAACCGCTTCCCTGTCGCCCGCCACTTTTCCGTGGCTATAAAAGCCCGCCCTCGCATCCGGCAGCTTCGCCACACTTTGCTCCATCTTCTACTTGAAGTAATCGGCCTCCCGTGCTCCATAGTTTGCCGGCGGCATCTTCTTCCCCAAAGCCGGCCGACGAGCAATCCGTCGATTGGAGCCGCTATAGTCCGATTTCTCCCCACCGAAGCACCCCTAGAACATCGCGACGCCATTCCCCTCCTCGGCCGGACCTCTCATCGCCTGTACTTCAACCGCACCGTGCGCCTCCTTCGCTCGTCGCCGTCACACGCCGCTAGCTCGCCACCGCCATTCCTGAGCCACGCTGACCCCCGAGGTAGACTCCCGAGCTCACCTAGATGCTCCCCTCTCATTTAATTGAGCTCTAGTGTTGTGCGCCGCCGTAGCCACTAATCCCCTATTCTGCCACCGCCCACGGTCACTACCGGCCGACGCCCCAGCCGAATTGGCCGGTGAGACTTCATCTTCGGGTAGGCGCGGCTGTGAGCAACCCATTTTGGGGATGCTCAGCTCCGGCCACCGTCTCCTTCGCTGGCGGCGAGCTCGCCGAGCATCGGCCGAAGGAAGAAGACACTGTAGTTGACGGTTAGGACATCATTAATGCTAATGACGGTTAAGACAGTCAGTTAATGATTAATGATGAGTAATTAATGCTAATGCTGAGTAGTTAGGATAATTGCTCACTGACATGTGGGCCATGCCCTTTTACTAAAACGCAACTGCACCTACCTATCATAGGTATAGAGAAAATAAAATAAAAATAAAAGGAAAATTAAAAAACCTGCTGTGGGCCCCACCTGTCAGATTTTATTTATTTTCGGATTTATTTAAATTGAATACTTCAAAAGTGCATAACTTATTCATCTTAACTCCAAATTGAGTGAAACAAATTTCTAAATTCAATGCTTATCCAATGGAACCAAAACCATAATTTTTGAAGCTCATTTGAATTTTTGTGAGAGTTTGTTTGGTTTACTAATTTTTATCCGAATTTTCACGCAACGTAAAAATAGCGTATGAAGCTCAAGAGGAAGAGGCTGAGGCGGAAGCAACTCTTGATGATCAAGACCAAGTCCAAGGGGGATGGTTTGGGGGTGTGGTGCCATGAAAGCACAAGGGAGATATTGGTAGAACCGCCCAGGTAACCCTAAGGACCGAATCTTGTGATGACCTCCTAGTGTACAACAAGTACAACCACAAGCTGGCAAATTGTAGGAAGGGCCAACTAATTTGCATCGACTTATTATGGGTTGTGCCGGTGTGACCACGGGTGGGCAAAGGATGGCCACATCCTCCAACATGATGGCGCAAGAGGGGATTCCTGGAAGGGTGGTCGTACCCCGAAGGGAGTGAAACCTTAGCGGACGTGACTCTGTTGGGAAAAATGCATTGTAATAGCCTTGTGATGATCTACTCAACCACATGGCTAAGGAATCATGTGGGGGCAATGATGTCAGATCCCAGAGCAACAACTCCGAAACCCTCTGTGTTAATCGCACTAGTCCAGGATCAGCTAGTGCACACAGTAATAACAAAGACAAATATCATGCATAATGACCAACTTTATTTAACTAAATATGGGCCGGATGGCCAAAGTTTACATCAATGGCACATAAACCAAAATTAAATATAAGCAGTGGAAGGAAAAAAACCGAAGCAGAAGAAGCCCACTGAGCCTGCCCATAGGCAAACGACAGTAAGACGCGGCCTATACGTTTTGATCCTCACCGAAGTCGAAGTTGTCCTCTGAAAAATGATGAATTGAGCAACGTGAGCACATAAAGTACTTCACAAGTTACACCAGGAGGTTTAACAGAGTTAATGCATGCATATGGATTAACAAAGGAAGTCATAGTAAGGTCATTTGCACAAAAGCAACATTGGAGTAAATACCATAAAGTAGTGCAAAAGCTGAATTTGATACAGTATGTAAAAACAATCTTTTTAACTGAAAATAATATCGTTAGTGCAGACTCCAACCAAACACTAACCTAACCACGAGCATACCACCCGGACCATCCTTTCCAAAAAGATCTCATATGGATTCCATCCATCCATAAGCAGTTTGTAAAACCATTTTTAAAAACAAAGTCTAATCCGTGAAAAACTTTACTCAGCTTACCCAAAACCGTGGGCACGGCTATCCAGGATAGATTATACACTCTGCAGAGGTTGTACAGCTTTACCCACAAGACATGATCATCCCTTTTTGCCACCGGATTAACACACTTCCTTAGATGTGCAGCCAGGAGATCATGACAAGGCTTTTACAATGATCTGTTGTCAACATAATCACGCCGCCACTAAGGTTTCACCACAACATGAATCCACATGTTGGAGCCCCCTCTTGTGCCATGTGAGACTTCTCACGGCCTACACCGCGCTCACATTCAGCCTATAACGAGATTAAGTTGGAACTTCACAAATTATTCGATCAGGTCTATCCCATACTAGACTTGTGGTAGTACGATAGGGCTTTGCAATAGTAGCTCACAGATCGGTCCTTAACTTGACTTAGGCCTAACCACGAACCCCTTGTGCCTGGCAATCGACATCGTGTCACCAAACAACGATGCATACCAACAAGCACCCACCACCATACCAACGCCTAAGTCTAAACTAGTTTTATATTTTGTTTCGAAATAATTTCATAAACATTCTTGACTCACCAAAGTCAAGAATTCAGTTTTAAAGTTCATCATTTTATGAGAAAAGGTATCCCAACCTATGATTATTCTAAGCATGGCTAAGCTTTGCTATGAAATGTCCAGTTAATACTAATGTATCAACTAGATTTTTCTCTATGGTGACAAGGCATAGGAAGTTCAATGTCAAATTTGGCCACATACAAAGGAATTTGGGTATAACTAGAATTTAAAGTGAATTTAAACTAGATTTCAATAAAACTACGCATGCATAATAATTTTAAAAACAACATAAATAATTTAAATTACTGGGAGCAACATGATCAAAGGTGTAACTTGGTTTGCTCAAAGACTTGATGCTGCGAATTGTCAAAATTGAACTCTCCGGAATAGTCGTAGTCTACACACGAAGAACCAAAGTGAATAAAATCCAAAAATTATAAAAATATATATTGAGGGATAGATAATGATTTTATATGAATTTAGGAGAAAGAATCAACGGATTCGGAGATCGTATGAGGGAGAACGAATATCTGGAAGTTTTGGACATCACATGAAATGATAACGACAATTCGAGAATTACTTTTTGAACAGTACTATGTCGGTAGGCTGCAAGGTGGCTAGCGAATGGGCAAAATAGGACCCTGGCGACTAGGCAAAGGTGGTGACACGGGTACAGCGGCGGGGAACGGTGGCAATCACTGGCGGTGAGGGAACAACGATAGTGACGGCGTGGTAGCTGGTATGGAACGTGGAGATGTAGGGTGAGTACGGGGTAGAACACAGTATGGTGAAGCTAGGGAAATTATTGGCTAAGCTGAAAATTGAACGGAGATGATAGAGAAAAAGGAAAAACTTAATATATTGGTGCTCGGTGAAGCGAATATAAAACCATTTGAAAGGTAGCTACCTGGGATGGTTTGGCACGATATGATGCGAACGGATTGGGGAAAACACCAATGGATAGATGGGGACACGAGATGCCATTGGAGGCCATGGCGAGGTGTCGGAGGCGAAAATTTGTGGAGACTTTTTGAGGAAAAGGAAGGAAGCATGGTGTAGAATGCGGCGAGGCAAGTCTAAGAAAAATTACAGCATGGGCTAAAGCTTACCGGAGGCGATGAATCGACACCTGGAGTCAAAAACGGCCATTTTTTGCAGAAAGCTCAATTTCTGACAATTGGCTCCACAAAAAATTAAACAAAATGGTGGAAAAATTTCTTAGAGGCTAGGACACAATATGACGTGAACAAAAATCAAAGCGCTCACCGAAAAGGGGTGTACGTGCGAAGGCACGGTTTTAGTGTCTGGCTCGACAACCTCGGCGAGGACTCAGGGAATCTTTAGGTGATGGCGATGGAAGCACGACGTAGAATGCGTCGAGGCAAACTCAATGGTGCAAACGGCTTGGCCAAACAACATCGGATGGTGGCAGAACGTGACAGAGAAGACATTCAGCGATCGGTGGGTTGACATCGACGTTCCGGGCACACGGAGAAGAGTTAGCACGTGGGGTTTGCGGCGAAACGAAGAGGAGAATGCGGGAAACACAATGCGACGGTGCGGTTTGGCCACGGTGGTCCGACGATGCTCCGGCGAAGGCGAGAGAAGCACCGTGTAGAACGTGCAAAGGCGAAGCCGGTGATGTGGTCAAAAGTGGCGGAACTCCACTGTAAGCGGCGCAAACGGCCGAGGAACACTGCTTAGTTGACAAAAGAAAAACGACAATTGCGGAGAGAAGGGAGAGAGGACGTGAAACTTTTGGGGATGAGTGAGGATGAGGAGGGGCACCCGGTGCTCCCTTTTATAGGGGTGGAGGTGAACGGGAGAGGGAGATCAAACGATGGTGTCAATTCGGTGACGGTTGATTTCTCACGTAAATGCACATGAAGGAGAGGGGAAACTGCTAGGAATGGAGGAGTCTTGAAGAGAGGAAGTGAATGCACTTGATTGCATGAAGAATCGTTGAGAAATTCATGAGGATTCAAAGCTCAAAGAAACGGCCATGGAGGCCTTGCTCGGGCACAAACGGACGCACGCAATGGCAATGGAGAAGAAGGGAGGAGAGAGAAATGAATAAAAAAATTTCCTAAAAAATAAAATAAATTGGAAGAAAATCAAGAAATTTCACAAAAATCCTTGGAACCCGAAAATACCAAATAAAATAATTTCGGATTTAATTAACGTATATTTTAGCCATTTAAAATATTTTTATTTTCTAAGCTTTAATTTAATCTAAATAAATTCAAACAAACTTAAAAATTTGAAAATAGGATAGAAATGGATAGATTGGAATTTTAGATGAATTTAAAATTTTTAATGGGCTCAATCGGAATTACAATGAAGAAATACGATCTTTTGGAAGTTTGAAAGGAGAGAAAAAGAATAAACTGATTTTCTGGAATTATTTTTGAACTGAAAAATCGATTTATGACGACATGTTGGCCGAGGAGAGAGGTTGAGGATTAAATTTGATTTAGATTTTCAGAAATATTAGGAAGGTTTAAAAATACTTAGAAAAAATATTTTCAACTTAAAGTTGGCCTTTGAATTTTTACAAAAATACTTTTTAGCTTTGAAATTGATTTTTAAATTCTTAAAAACACAGAAAATCTAGATAGAAGCTAAATGCTTTTAAAATAATTAATTCAAAATAGAATTTTTATATAAATTCAAAATACACTTTATTAAAAATAGTTTTATCTTTTACCTAAACTAGTTTTCAAAAGAAAAGCCTCTTTGAACACTTGATTTTATTTTAAATTAAATTAATTTTTTTACTGAAAATTTTGAAATAAACAGCTAGGCTGTTGCAAATGAGCAGATTATCTCTTATGGATAAAGTGTACAAACTCTGTAGAGTGAAAATTGTTCGAATAGCCATGCCCACGGTTAAGGGCGGACATGGAAACTTAACTAGATATAGTTCTATTTCAAAAGCTTTGTGGGTGAAACTGAAAAAGTGGAGGGCAGTGGATAGCCCTGATTTGTGTTGCCCTGGGTGTCGCCCCAGTGATATGGTAAGCGGTTATAATGCTAAAAGTTTAGTATATGGTGCATAAACCATATAACGGTGGATGGTATCTGAATCACTATTATTATTGCATTCTTTCACACACTATGTTTTAATTCAAACTGCTAGGTCATAGGAAATTTTTAAGTAACATATTTAAAAGCAATTTTTGGCAAATAAAAATTACCCTAGCCTTTCCTCGATAAGCCATGCGTGTTATCTACTGCATACTGTGTATTGGTTCGCAGAGCACTGTGGTTTGTGCTCACCCTCACATTACCAAAATCAGAATTAGGAACCCAGGACCATTATGCCTACGAGGAAACCCCTGCCACAGATGGAGGAATCAACGATGGGAGTCCATCAACGATGGGAGCTAGGACGGCTTCTTCAATTTTGAGTCCTAGACAAGTAGACTTAACGGAGATTGTGTGCACATATATTACCTAAGTCTAGATAATATATGTTGCACACACTTACCCCTCAGTCGCTTGCCTGTGGATTATGGTCTTACTTTTGCTTATGCTTCCGCTACTGTCTTTTGCAATGTAAATATTTGGCCTGGTTTGCCCTTGTGTAAAACTGTCACCCGACGCAGTATATTTTAAACTCTGATATATAATACTATGGTTTATTATGTTTCATGCGATGTATGAGATGATACAACAATGTACCTGTGAGAACTATCTACTGATCTAGGGAATAGTGTAATAAATCACAGGGGATTCTTGGTTGAAAAATCCGGGTCCAACAGAGCTGGTATCAGAGCATACGACTGAGGGTAAAGCCTTAGGATGGTCACTAGATAGGGCCCTCGGACTAAAATTTTGAAATTAGTAAAAAAAAATTCTAAAAATATAGCATATTACTTCCTTTCTTATCCTTCCTGGATCTGTTCTTGTCCACCTTCTTTGGTATTTCTGAAAAGATACTAACACTAGTGTTTTAACTTAATAGATGTCTAGAGGAGCAGCCGAAGGATAGTGGGACTACCTTGCTCATGGACAGCAGGAGGGAGAGTTTGCAAGCATTTTACGCAAACTACTACACTATTTGGGCTATAAGGACCAGCCCATCTACTGAGGGCGTAAGGCCGCCGAGGGAGTGAGGGAATCATGGATTATGGAGGTTTTCATCTATGCCCTAGATGAAAAGGATCCACCTCTTGCCTTCAGAACTCTGCACAGGAGGAGTACCATTACGACAGCTCTTCAGGACGCAGCTCGCTTAGCCGCGGCTCGGCTATGCGGCATTCACGGGCCCCCACTTCTGCAATCTCTGTTCTGTTACTATCCTTCCTGCCAGGAAGGGGCCAAATACAATGAGACATTCATGCTGACGGCGGAAAACAACCCAATGCTTACGCGCCAGGTGCATCTCACCCGCGCCATGGGGGCTACCTACACTGCCACACTCGAAGAGATTTTTGATCTTTGACAGTACCTTCTCGCGAGAAGGCACTTGTAGAGGCAGAGAAGGAGAAGGCTATCGCTCTCGCCAATCTACAGCAGGCCACAGCTGCTACCACGATCCCTGCTCCAGTCACCACGGCACCTGCTATGACTTCTGCCCCACCCCAGCTGTGGACTAGCGGGCCTCGCACGAGGCTCCTCGCACGAGGCTCACTACTCGCAAGAGCGTGCGACTCCCTGCACCTCGGTCAGCCATCCGCATGGGGGAGGCCCATCATGATTGCAGCCGCTCCCGCTCATACTCGGACTCCTCGGACTTCAGTGGCAGCCGCTTCCACTCTCAGTCACCATACTACAGCCCCTCTTGCCCCGGAGCTAGTTTCATGGAGGAGTAGATAGTTAGCATAGTGCTTGCCAGATGTTGTATAATGATAGCAAGCACTAACCCCCTATAATAGTAGAAAGCTATGTAGTCCACTAGTACTATAGTCATAAATGTTAAGAACTTTAAGTGTTATGTGTAACTATGAAGCTTAACTTTGCCTGAGGGCTATATGAGCTGAGCTATGTAGACGTTTAATTATGAATGATGTGTGGCCAAGTTTAGGCCTTGTGTTGAAAATTGCTTCGTCGTTTATTTTATCCGATTGGTTTTTACATAACTGTTATGGGCTGATATCCCACTTGTCTAGCACTAGTGTCTAAATTGTAAAGCTGTATCTGCAGATGGCCACTCAGAGAGTCACTCGAGCCCAAGCAAGTGCCATCCTCAACATCCAGGCTGATGTGGATGCCAATCAAGGAACACCGCCTGCACGTCGGGGTAGAGGCCAAGGACAAGGAGTCAACCATCCATCCCCGCTAGTCAACCCCACTATGGCGCAGGTCATGGCATAGTAAACCCAAATCCTGCAAGCTATAAATGCCGGTCAGCAAGTCAACTCCAGCAACCACAGTTCCAACCTGGCTGACTTGTTGAGGACCCGACCTCTCACCTTCGCCTCAGCGAATGAACCTCTAGATGCTGAAGACTGGCATAGAGATATAGAAAAAAAACTCCAGCTGGCCAGATGTGCAGAGGAAGACTGAGTGGTCTTCACCGCTCACTAACTTCAGGGAGCCATAGTAGCCTGGTGGGAAAACTATTTATCTGCTCAAGGTCACGAGGATGCCATAGCTGAAGATGACTCTGAGGGGGAAGTAGACCGGAAAGGGACAGCTGTAGGAGGAAATGCAGAAGGAAAAAGAGGAGCAGGTCTAGCCAACCAAGCTATTCGCACCCGGCATGCCATCAAGCCATTCCCTGGATAGAGTTTAAGACAGCCTTCAAAGCCAACTTTGTACCTGTAGGGGTAATGCGAATGAAGAAGAGTGAATTCCGTACTCTAAAGCAAGGAAATATGTCTATCAGTGAATACCTTACTAGATTCAACCAACTCGCCGGCTATGTCCCAAAAGATGTGGCAGACGAGGAAGAAAAGATTGACAGGTTCTTCGAGGGCATGAATGAGGACCTACGTGTACAGCTGATCGTGCAAGACTTCTCCAGTTTCCATTAACTAGTGAACAAAACATTGATCCTAGAGAATAAAAGGAAGAACTTGGAGGCTAGCCGCAAGGGAGGTTTATCCAAAAAAATTTCAACAAACCCTCTTTCTCAAGGTTAGGTCAACCTAAGGCTCCAACCCCAGTGCCCCGTCCAAGTGGCAGTTCCTTCCAAACCCCACGCCTAGGAGGCCAACCCACTGGGACAAATTTCGCTGCCTCTCTCAATTGTTATAGCTGCAGGGAGAAAGGGCATTTCACCTATCACTACCCGCAATGCCAGACAACTCTAGTGAAGTTCAATATAGAGGCCACTCCTGTTCGTGACCAAGCATCAGCACCCAGCAGGGGATATCAAACCCCTCAACCCAGCAAGATTGCCTCGACTCCCAATTGTGGCCGGGTTAATCACATTACCGTTGAGGAAGCTCAGGAGGTCATAGGAGTTTTGATGAGTACATTCTCTATCAAGTCAATACCAGCACAAACTCTCTTTGATTCTGGGGCTTCACATTCATTTATAGCCAAGAGATATGTGGATAAGCTTGGGCTGCCTACTTATCCACTAAAGAAACTAGTGGTACTTAACTCACCTGCTGGAATTATCATCGCTACCTTAGTATGTCCAGGGGTAGAAGTTACCATAGAAGAATTTGGATTCCTAGCTGATTTAATAGTGTTGAACTCCTAGACCTTGGATATTATACTAGGGATGGACTGGCTAGCAAGGCATCGGGGAATAATAGACTGTGCCACTAGGAGGGTAAGGCTAACCAAGTATCCTCGATTAACCATAGAAGTAAGGGTGGATCGACCTTATCGTTGGGGTCATGCCGTGTATCATTGTGAGGACATACCTCTAGAAGGAATGTTGATAGTGTAGGATTATCCTTAAGGTGTTCCCTGAAGAATTGTCAGGCATGCCGCCAGATAAGGACCTTGAGTTCGCCATCAACTTAAAGCCCAGTGCTGCCCCTATTTCTAAAAGACCTTATAGAATGACTGTTGATGAGCTAGAGGAGCTGAGGAAACAACTCCATGAATTGCAGGACAAGGGTTTCATCAGGTCTAGTTCCTCACCTTGGGGATCTCCAAAACTCGTTGTGAAGAAGAAGGATGGCATTGGTCATATGTGTGTGGATTACCGGTCCCTAAATGAAGTAACCATCAAGAATAAGTACCCCCTTCCTAGAATTGATGACTTATTTGATCAACTTGGGAAAGCTACCATATTCTCCAAAATTGACTTAAGATCGGGCTATCATCAACTGAAGATTAGGGCTAAAGACATTCTAAAGACAGCTTTCACTACTAGATATGGACTGTATGAATTTACAGTCATATCTTTTGGCTTAACCAATGCCCCAGCCTATTTCATGAATCTCATGAACAAAGTTTTTATAGAGTACCTGGACAAGTTTGTGGTAGTGTTCATTGACAACATTCTCATCTACTCCAAGAATGCCGAAGAGCATGTTGAGCACCTATGCCTAGTGCTAGAGAAGCTAAGAGAGCACCATCTATATGCCAAATATGGCAAGTGTAAATTTTGGCTAAAAGATATCAGCTTTCTAGGCCATATAGTGTCTGTTGGAGGAGTATCTATCGACCCAGCCAAGATAGAAACCGTGGAGGAATGGTAGCAGCCCACTATTGTCATAGAAGTACAAAGTTTTTTAGGGTTGGCAGGATACTACAGGAGATTTATAGAAGGATTTTCCCGGATCGCCAGGCCATTGACACAACTACTTAAGAAAGAGCAGAAATTTGAATGGACAAAGGCTTGTGAATAAAGTTTCCAAGAGTTAAAGAAGAAAATAACCTCCACCCTTGTGCTAGTCCTGCCAGATATACGCAAATACTTTGAGGTGTATTGTGATGACTCACACCAAGGCTTGGGTGTGTATTGATGCAAGGGGGCAAAGTTGTGGCATATGCATCTAGACAGTTTTGCCCTCATGAAGCAAATTATCCCACCCATGACTTAGAGTTAGCTTCAGTGGTACATGCCCTAAAGATTTGGAAACACTATTTGATCGGTAACCATTGCGACATATATACTGATCATAAGAGCCTCATGTATTTCTTCACGCAGTCACACCTCAACCTGAGGTACAGAAGATGGTTGGAGCTGATTAAAGATTATGACTTAAGTGTTCACTATCACCCGGGCAAGGCTAATGTGGTAGCTGATGCCCTAAGTCGTAAGGCCTACTGCAATAACCTCATGGTTCAAGAGCTACAGCCTAAGCTTTATAAAGAGATAATAGCACTCAATCTAGAGATCATAGAACGAGGCACCATAGCAACTATGAAGATACAACCAAGCATAGAAGAACAGATCATAGCTGCCCAAAAGGAAAACTCAACCGCGTTAAGGTTAAGAAGTTTAATGGAAAAAGGGAAGGCTCCTAAAATAACTGTGGATCAACAAGTTGTTCTAAGGTATTGATGAGGCGATGGGGTCCCGATCTTCCGATAGGATGATAACTTCAATTTGGAGGAGAATGGCTTTGACGATGCAGGCTTCTAATCGGCCACGACCAGAACACTAAACAATCACTAAACCACACTACAAGTCATTATCAACCGTGCCAAGAACACGGTTGACCTGACCACGAGGGTCTATTCCTGCATGCAACCGAAGAACAAGCAATGGTCATATGTGTTTGTGGCGTAGTCACATCAGGTATGGAATATGAATCTTTGTTCCACACCAAAAGGACCTTAAAGATCTAATACTTAGGGAAGCCCATAGCTTTGTGTATTCTCTTCACCCCGGTAGTACCAAGATGTATCAAGACATGAAGCAGTGGTACTAGTGGTCACGCATGAAGAGGGACATCGCAAAACATGTTGCCTGCTGTGACGTATGTCAAAGTGTAGAATCGTTGATAGCAATCAGAGGGGGGGTGAATGATTGCAACGCACA
Organism: Dendrocalamus latiflorus; assembly: GCA_017311315.1. Lineage (NCBI taxonomy): Eukaryota > Viridiplantae > Streptophyta > Magnoliopsida > Poales > Poaceae > Dendrocalamus > Dendrocalamus latiflorus. Next base: position 32,054,419 of record CM029651.1, on the reverse strand, counting down.
GCGGAAACTCTTTTTTATTTTCTACCTTTTAATATGCAAAAACCAGAAATAACAAAAGGAACTTAAAAATATTTTTTCCTGAATTTACTGTAGCAATCACTGTAGCGTACTGTAGCAAATTACTGTAGCGAGGTACTGTAGCAAAACACTGTAGCGATTTACTATAGCAGCGAACTTCCGATCGATCAGCTAGCGTGCTCATTTTTTTTAAATCTTCTAATCAATTTATTAATTAAAACTAATTCATGTATGCAAGCAACAAAAATACCTAGACAAAGATCAATGCATGGAGAATTTATAGGAATCAAAAAACCAAGAAAAAGGATAATAGATGCGAATTAAAAAACTTACAAACTTTTATTCAAAAAGACGAACACTGTTCATCCATCAATCTCCTCAATTCAGAATCCGCCGCAAACTCTTCTATTCGCTCGTACCGCGCGTCTTCAAAACAACGCCTTCTCTTTTTCCCTCACGCGTATTTTTCCTCCACGGCTCCTCGGTGCAACTCTTGCCATGCCACCGCATGCATATATATACACACACAGCCCAACTCCAACTAGGCCTTAAAATCCTAATCCAACTCCAACTAGGACTTAGAATCCTAATCCAACTCCAACTAGGACATAGAATCCTAATCCAACTCCAGCTAGGACTTAAAACCCTAATCCAACTCCAACTAGGACTTAGAATCCTAATCCAACTCCAACTAGGACTTCGAATCCTAATCCAACTCCAACTAGGACTTCGAATCCTAATCCAACTCCAACTAGGCCTGAGCCTTTTTACCTCAACTAGACTTTTGGCCCACTAATTTTCAAGGAACCCGAAACCCTTCCTAACACAGGTTTTTCACACTCACGACTTTTCTAACACGTCACGTGTCGAAGCCTCCAGGACCGCACCTCCCGTAGCTTCTCCACGTATCATCCACCTTCGATCTCCATGCGCCCCAAGCATGAGCCCGATCATCTCGTGACCTCCTTGACCGTCTGAACCTCAGATCTCCCCATCCTAGTTCCGGTCCACCTCGTCACCGACCATGATCGCCTCCATGCTCAACCTGCACATGCAAAGACCAAAGAACATTCTTCCGGCACAAGTTCGTCTCAACTTGGCCAACATCAGTCCGCACACACGCAACACAACTCGCATAACACCGCTAAACGAAATCACCAATTATTCATCATAACAAATTAACCATTGTCAATTATTCATCACCAAAATATCCTAAACCTAGCCACATGGTCTAACACAAAGAGTGAAGGCCAAGCATTAGAGGCCTGCAGGATTATTACAGCCATTACAAATACCTCAATAGAAGTGGGAAGAGGTTGGAATGGACTTCATCACCGGACTACCATGAACCAAATCAGGGTATGACTCTATATGGGTTATAATAGATAGGCTAACTAAAGTCGCCCACTTCATCCTTGTCAAAACCACCTACAAAAAAGACAAACTGGCAGAATTGTACATGTCCCGCATCGTGTGTTTGTACGGTGTGCCAAAAAGGATAGTTTTAGATCGAGGTTCTCAATTTACCTCGCACTTCTGGACTAGTCTTCATGAAGCTCTCGGCACCCATCTAGATTTCAGTACTGCCTATCACCCACAGACAGACGGTCAAATAGAGAGGTTAAATCAGATACTGGAGGATATGCTTCGAGCCTGTGTCTTAGATTTCTATAAGAATTGGGATAAATGCCTGCCTTATGCTGAATTTGCTCAAAATAATAGTTACCAGGCCAGCCTACAGATGTCCCTGTTCGAAGCATTATACGGAAGAAAATGTCAGACATCGCTGCACTGGTCAGAAGTAGGAGAAGGCTACATCTTCGAACCAGAGACTCTAAAGCAGGCTGAAGAAAAAGTCCGCCTGATTAGGGACCAATTGCAAGAAGCTCAATCAAGACAAATGAGTTACACAGACATGAGGCGTAGGCCATTAAGTTTTGAAATTAGAGATTATGTCTACCTAAAGGTGTCACCCTTACAAGGAGTTAGAAGGTTCAAAGTTAAAGGCAAGCTCACTCCACGTTATGTTGGGCCATTCCCAATTGTAGCCAAGAAAGGAGAAGTTGCATACCAGCTAGAGCTGCCCATGAGTCTGGCTAATGTACACAATGTCTTCCACGTATCTCAACTTAAGAAGTGTCTTCGAGTACCAAAAGATCAAACCCCGTTGGAGGCAATTGAGCTCGAGAGTGACCTGACCTACAAAGAGCACCCCATCAAGATTTTAGACACTGTAGAAAAGAAGACAAGGAACCAAACTATTTATTTATGTAGAGTACAATGGAGTCATCACACCAAGAAAGAAGCCACCTGGGAACGCAAAGATCAACTGAGAAAGGACTATCCCTACTTGTTCATAGGCTAGGCTGAATCTTAGGGCTGATATTCTTTTTAAGGGGGGTAGATTTCTAACATCCTGGAAATTTGAATTTGGGAAATGTGTAGCCCTTGAAATATTTTGAAATGTATCTTCTCAATATTTGCATTTTAATGGATTTCCTTGGATTTTGGTTGAGGTTCCAACAATTGAAGAAAATTATGAAAAGTAAAACTAATAGAAAATCATGAAGGAAATGTGAAAATAATAGAAATTTTATAATTTGAAATTGAATCTAAAATGATGACCCATCAATTAGGGTAGGAGAATAGGAAAATGGGAAGAGTATAATTTGAATCAAAATTTGAAGTTTCACTTTGGGCCTAGTAAGAAAAATAATAATGATACTAATAATAAAACAAAAGGGGTTGAATAAATATGTACCATATTAAATAAATAAATAAATACAAGGATAGTGCTAGTAATAAAGAAATAGATATAAGTAAATAAGTAAATAAATAAATGAACAAAAATATGTAAATAGATATATATATATATATAGGTGTATATGTATATATAGGTATAAACAAATAAATAAAAAATGAAAAAAAACCTTTCGACCTGGACAGAGCTAGCCCAGGCTGGCCCACTTCTTCTCTCTTCTCCCTCCATTCACTTCGGCAGGGCCGTAGCCTTGCCTCGCCTCGCCTCGCCTCACCAGCATCACCTTCGCGTGCCTCCTCGCCGCACCTCACAAGCTCCGCCAATCACGCGCCCATGCTGCTGAAGTCAGCTACAGGACGTCGCCGTGTCATGCACAGCGCCGCCGTCGCGTCGCCCCGACCACCTCATGGACATGTCGTTTCCCCCGTCATGTACAGTGTCCTACCCCGTCGCATCCACCTCGGCTCATGCGCACGTGACATTGTCACTGTGCTGGCTTTACTGTGTAAGTCACACCCATGTCCTAAGCACCATCTTGCCCCAAACGCTGTAGCAGCGCCGCCACCACGCCGCCGCGATGACCCGCCAACCGCTTCCCTGTCGCCCGTCGCATTCTGTGGCTATAAAAGCCCGCCCTCGCGTCCGGCAACTTCACCACACTTCGCTCCATCTTCCCTCAAAGCAATCGGCCTCCGGTGCCCCACAGCTCGCTGGCAGCATCTTCTTCCCCCAAAGCCGACCGACGACCAATCCGTCGATTGGCGCTGCTGTAGTCCGATTCCTCCCCACCGAAGCATCCCCAGAGCACCGCGACGCTGTTCCTCTCCTCGGCCGGACCTCTCGTCGCCTATACTTCACCCGCACTGTGTGCCTCCTCCGCTCATCGCCATCACACACCGCCAGCTCACTACCGCCATTCCCGAGCCACGCTGACCCCGAGGTAGACTCCCGAGCTCACCTAGATGCTCCCCTCTAGTTTAATTGAGCTCCGGTGCTGTGCGCCACCGTAGCCACTACTCCCTTGTTCTGCCACCGCCCACGGTCGCTGCCAGCCGACGCCCCGACCGAATTGGTCGGCGAGACTTCATCTTCAAGTAGACACGGGCGTGAGCAACCCATTTTGGAGATGCTCAGCTTTGGCTGCCGTCTCACAGGGAATAGTGCAATAAATCACAGGGTATTCTGGGCTGAAAATTTTGGGTCCGACAATAGGCCAAAAGTGGGGGATGCGGATCGCAATAACATAGAACTGGTCAGATACTAGAAGCAGGGTGCACAGAGGTGATATATTATGCTGTGGAGTGTTAGGTAAGGGTGAATGAACCAGCTCAACCACCAGCTATATCGCTTCCAATGATTGCAGGCTACCTGTTGAGAGTAGTTGGGTGGAGATATAATATACTGAGATAGTGGTAAATGTTGTGTGCTATGATTTGATAAATTGCATCTAAGGAAATACGAAGATCCACTTGCTACAAGGATCAAAGTGACTATGGACAAAATGGTATAAGCATGCACAGTGCTATATAAATCATGAATTCATGCCTGTCTCCTGGACTAGAGTCTACTAAACCAGTGGAGATTTTTATCCACTATACGAGTGTTCAGTAGATTTCTAAATTAATAATCCAAACTTCTTTCATAACCTAAATACATTTATTTTCTGTAAGTTTTGAAAATAAAAAAGAGAAAGAGAAGGAGAAAAAGAAAGAGAATGAGATAGAAAATGAGCAAGAGAATGAGAATGAGAAGGAAATTTTCAAGGATTGTTAGAATATGAGCATCCAGTGCATTTTGCTAACACTTGTTGAGTATTTCTATACTCACCATTGTTATTATCCTCCTTTGTTTAGAAATAGCTCACAGCCCGGAGATCTACTAGGACCTGGCGAAGTTCATATGGATGACTACCACTACACCGATTGGAATGTTGTGAACTTGAGTACAAGAGAGTATAACTATCAACTAGTCGTCGCCTTTATGTAGTTGCTGGTTAGAACCTCTTTCCTTTCTAAATACTGCATTAGTTGAGCCCTTGTGGCTTTGTAATACACTTTAGCTCTGCATGGCGAAAATATTGTATATGAAAGGATTGTCTCTAAGGGCCTGTTTGGCAGAGCTCCACCAACTCCAGATCCACCAAAAACAGCTCCACTCCACGAATTTTTACCCAAATGCTTCAGCTCCACGAAATCTAGATCTACCAAAATACTGAATCTAGCTCCAGATTCATGAAATCCATGGAGCACCTCAAGGGGTGCTCCACGAAACCTTGTTTCGTACCTACTCGTGGAGTTGGGTGGTAATTACCCACCTTTGCCACTGGTTACACACCCCATCCCATACCACCATAAAACCCATGGGCAAAACAGGTCATTCCCACCAAAAACTCAGTTTCGTGGATCTGGAGCTGTTGTGCAAGCCAAACAGTTTTGTCTAGCTCCATGGTTGGATCCCAGATTCACGGTGGAGCTGTTTTTGGTGGATCTGCTGCTCCAGATTCATTTTTTCAGTGGTGGAGCTCTGCCAAACAGGCCCTAAGTATTGTTCCGCTGTAACACTTTGATAGACTTATTATTCATTGGAGCATTGTTCTAGTGTTCAAACGAATAATAATCTGTTGACCAGTGTTATTACCCCTCGGTAATGACACAGGTCATCACAATATTATATTGAGACATTAATCCAGTAGTTCTATTTTATATTAGTTCTAGTTAGTGAAAAATATATTCATGTCAAAGATTTGAGATTAGACCATCTTCTAAATTTAGTTGTGCGTTCTCCAATTTTGTTCAAGTTCACATCAACTTGAGATTCGTTTTCTTTCCTTCTGTAAACTTGGTATTTTGTTAAAATGGGATGATGTTGGATGCGCCACTCTTCATGGCTTCGCTCTTGATTCACTGGTTAATGCCACACTGCGACTTGCTTGGAGGGATATCGTCAGCAGATGCAGAGCAAGAATCACCGCATGTTGGATGGGACGAAGTTGTCATCCATTTCATGTTGTGAAACTTGTGTTCATGTACCACTTCATGTAAATGGTTGAACTGAAATATTTGTTGTAACCTTCTCTTTGCATTAGCTCTAGACTAATGTAGCTGTTCGCGCTCAAAGTACTAACAATTGTACAAGCGGCTTGGATGTATCAGTTAAACTAATTGCCGAATGGATAATTGTACTGAGCTGTTCTGATTTTTTCAATAGATTTTATGGCTCATAAAAAAGCCAGTGTTCGTCGAACTCACCGTGCAAATACACCTCAAATAATGCAAATTTGAGCACAAAAAAGCGCTTTCTACAAGGTTTTCAAACAATAGTTACGTGTACAATAGGCTATCGGCTGAGTTATTTATTTTATACCTCATGAAAACCTTGCATACTCTCTCCTAATAATAAAAAGGATATACTTTTGATCGAAAGTACTGATTGAAGGTACATCTCAATCCAAAATGAATCTCTAGGGACTTGACCATATCTCAATCCAGGTCATACCTACATACGCAAGGTATACTCACCACTCTACGGAAGAGGCTTGGTGACCAAACTTAACCCTACTTGCGTCGATCCATAAAACCAGACTCAAGTCAGCCTCGAGAAGTACAGACCAAACTAAGATGGTGTTAATTAGCAACCACACCCCCCCCCCTAAGGAAACCAGCTGTAGGGCTGCTTTTTAATGGCTTTTGCTACAGTATTTAACTTTCAAACGAAATATTTTCTTAAGACAATCTATAAGTTAATTGTAGTACACACTACTACAGAAAGCCTAATACTAGACGGCCAATCATAGACGGCTTGACAAAACCGTCTATGACCGATTGTGTTGGTGGCGTCTGTGTTGGTGGCGTCGGAGAAAAGGCGTATCACAGACGGTTTGTATTAAAAACCGTCTGTGATAATCTGGAATTATCACATACGGTTTTTTAGTGAAAATCGTCTGTGATAACCTCAGGCTTATCACAGACGGTTTTTTATTAAAAACTGTCTGTGATAATGAGCTAGGCATTTATTGCACTGCTCGGAATCGCATCTGTCTTCATTTCGATCCAGATCTAGCCGGTGCTGCACTCTTTCGCTTAGGAGACAAGCTAGGCGATTTCAGGCCAATTAATTTGGTGGGAGGAGGCAGAGATTGAGCTTTGAAGATTCATACTTTCCTGGTTGCTCTAGATATCGTTAGTAATGAAATTTATTTTTCTTTGCATTTCAATTTAGATCTAAGTAATTGTTGAGTGTTATTGAAGATGGTTTGCAAAATTGTTAATTGGTTATATAATAGCTATTGTGTTTATAATATGAATTAAGCTAGCAAATTAAGCCTCAATGCATGTGGCCGGTATATATGTTGTAATAATTAATTAATTAATTTAATTTTTAATATTAAGTTGTTATATATATACATAACGTAGGACCGAAGCTAGATGTATGCCGCGAGCCGTGTGAGTGAAGAGTACATTAATGGTGTGTCTGCTTTTATAAGAGCTGCTGAGGAGGATATATGCTGAATAAGGGGGTGGAATATATGTACTGTCCATGCACTGACTGCGAGAATTTAAAAATGTTTAAGAACCGAGGGCAAATTGAAGCGCACTTGATTCGGAGAAGTTTCAAAAAGGGTTATACGTGTTGGATCAGACATGGCGAAGTCAATGATCATATGCCGCCGGATGACATCGCCGGTGAAGTGAATGATATGCCGCCGGATGACATCGCCCGTGAAGTGAATGGTATGCCGCCGGATGACATCGCCGGTGAAGTGAATGACATGCCGCCGGATGATGTCGATTGTGGATCGGATTCAGATAGGTTGCACGATGACAATCTGGATGAGATGCTTCGCGATGTAGAAGAGAACTATGATGAGAGAGAGAGTATGTTAAATTCCGGGGCTTGATGGAGGACTCGGAGAAACCTTTGTTCACGTGCTGCAGGTCAAAGTACACGAGGTTGTCGGCCGTGCTTGAACTGTTGAAATTAAAGGCAAGCAACGATTGGTCCGACAAGAGTTTCACGGCGTTGCTAGGTCTTTTAGCGGACATGCTTCCGGAGGGAAATGAGTTGCCTAAAATCACGTATAAAGCCAAGAAGGTTCTTTGTCTGTTGGGAATGGAAGTAGAAAGAATACATGCATGTCCGAACGACTGTATCCTCTACCGTAAAGAGTATGCACACATTCATGTATGTCCGGTGTGCAACGCATCCCGATACAAATGTAACAATCAATCAGATGATGGCGAGGGAACAGAGGCGAAGAAAGGACCTCCTGCTAAGGTGGCATGGTATTTTCCTATAATTCCCCGTTTGAAAAGGTTTTTTGCAAATCCAAAGGAGGCAAAACTATTGCATTGGCACTCGGAGGAGCACAAGAAGGATGGAATGTTAAGACACCTTGCTAATTCCGCCCAGTGGAGAAACATCGATAGGAGTTTTGTAGACTTCGGTGCAGAACCAAGGAATATAAGGTTTGGACTGAGTACAGATGGAATGAATCCTTTCAGTAGCATGAGCAGCCGACATAGCACATGGCCCGTGACTCTCTGCATCTATAACCTTCCTCCTTGGTTGTGTATGAAGCGAAAGTACATTTTGCTGTCAATACTTATCCAAAGGCCAAAACAACCTGGGAATGATCTCGATGTGTTCCTAGCACCGTTGGTGGAAGATCTAAAAGTACTATGGAACGAAGGGGTACAGGTATGGGATGCATACAAACGAGAGAACTTCACTTTGCGCTCCTTATTGTTCTGCACCATAAATGATTATCCTGCCCTTGGTAACCTATCAGGCCATAGTATAAAAGGTGCCAAAGTTTGTACTCACTGTTTAGATGGTACTGAGAGTGTGTGGCTGAAACACTCATGCAAAACCGTCTACATGCGTCACCGCCGGTTCCTTCGGAGGGCTCACCCATACCGCAAGATGAAGAAACAATTTGACGGAGAGAAGGAAGACGGTTCAGCTCCAAGGCATTTAAGGGGAAAAGAGGTTTATAATATTGTTAAGGATTTAGATGTTGTCCTCAGAAAGGGACGTAAGTTGAGGGCTCATAAAAAGAACACCTGGAAGAAGAGATCAATATTTTGGGACTTACCTTATTGGGAGTACCTAGATGTTTGACACTGCATCGACGTCATGCACGTAGAAAAGAATGTATGCGACAGCTTGATTGGTCTCTTACTGAACATTCATGATAAAACAAAGGACGGCGTCAACGCACGGACATCAAGCCTGAGTTAGCACCGACATGCACTGATAATGGACGAACGTACCTTCCCCCTACGTGTTACACTCTGTCCAAGGCCGAGAAAACAGAACTGTGCCAGTGCTTGCATGGTGTCAAAGTTCCGTCTGGTTACTCCGGCAACGTGAAGAAGGTTGTTTCGATGCAAGATTTGAAATTAAATGGCATGAAGTCTCATGATTGTCATGTGCTAATAACACATATGCTCCCTATTGTAATTAGAAATATTTTGCCGATCAAAGTCCGAGAGACAATCATGAGGCTATGTTATTTCTTTAACACAATTGCTCAGAAGGTCATCGATCCCGAAGGACTAGATGCTCTGCAGGACGAGGTGGTGATGACTCTATGTCATCTTGAAATGTATTTCCCTCCTTCATTTTTCGATATCATGGTCCATCTCATTGTTCACGTTGTGTGGGAGATAAAAATGTGCAGGCCCGTATTCCTACGTAGCATGTACCAATTTGAGAGGTTCATGGGAATTCTCAAGTCCTACGTACGGAATCGATCTCGGCTAGAGGGCAGCATCGTCGAAGGTTATGCAAGCGAAGAGGTCATTGAGTTTTGTGTCGATTATATGGCTCAGACTCAACCGATAGGTGTGCCTCAATCTCGTCATGAGGGGAGGCTAAAGGGTATCGGAACTATCGGAAGGAAAGCAATCACTACAGATATTGACACGTACACTCAAGCCCATTTCACGGTCTTGCAACACATGACTAAAGTGGCGTCTTATGTCGACCAGCACAAGGATGTACTTCGGCAACGGAATCCGGGGCGGTCGGATGTTTGAATCATGAGACAACACAACAGTCGGTTCAACCAATGGTTGAAGGAGCAAATTGCTAAGAGCTCGCCAAGTGAGACGCTGACATGGTTGGCCAAAGGGTCAGCATTTACAGTTGTGACATGGCAAGGATATGACATAAATGGGTACACATTCTATACACAGTCTCAGGATGTAAAGAGCACTAACCAGAACAGCGGTGTTCGCATAGATGCGTTCAGTACCGATGGGTCGAGAAACTCATACTATGGGTTCATAGAAGAGATTTGGGAGCTCGACTACGTGGTTTTCAAGATCCCCTTATTTCGCTGCCGTTGGGTGCATCTCCCACAGGTGAAGGTTGACAAGTACGGTGTCACTACCGTGGACCTCTAACATGTCGAGTACAAAGACGAACCATTCGTACTCGCTAACCAAGTTGTTCAAGTTTTCTATGTAACCGACCCAGCAAATAAAAAACGCCATGTAGTTCTTCATGGAAAAAGGAGAATTGTCCGAGTAGAGAATGTAGTGGACGAGGAAGAATACAATCAATTTGACGAGTTACCTCCTTTTGGTATGGCATAAGGGTCGACGACAAACAACGTGACGAAACTAGTTATATATGCATTGATCATCATGAAGGGCTCATTTTTAAAGGAAATAAGCAAGTACAATGAGAATGTGCGACATATATGTGAGATTTATATATACAACAATGCATGTGTGTGATGTATATGTGAACTGGCATTTATGTAGACAACAATGCATGTGTGATGTATTTGTGAATTTGCATTTATGTATATGTGAAAATATGTGAAGAAATACACTGTGTGAATGCAGCTGGTTGGTGTTGTATATGAATGCAGCTGGTTGGTGTTGTATATGAATGCAGCTAGTTGGTGTTTGTCTTAATAGCTACAGTCGGGGGTAAGGCTTATCACAGACGGTTCTAAAGGTAGAACCGTCTGTGATATAAACTATCACAGACAGTTCTAACTTTAGAACCGTCTGTGATAGTATAACTATCATAGATGGTTCTAAGTGTAGAACCGTCTGTGATATATTATCACAGATGGTTCTAAGTGTAGAATCGTCTGTGATATATTATCACAGACGGTTCAAATTGTAGAACCGTCTGTAATAAGCCTCCCTATATATACCCTCTGGCTAGGGTTTTCCGTGTATGCTGCAGTTATAGATCTATGTCTCGCCGCTCTCCCGATCTGTCTCCTCAGAGCTCCGTCGCCGCCGCCGTCTCCGCTGCCTCCTCTCACCTCCATCACCGCCGTCGCCCTCCTCCTCCCTCGGGCCCGTCGTCGCTGCCTCCTCGCTCCTCCGTCGCCTCCCCCGAGCCCGTCGCCGCCTCCCCGAGCCCCTCGTCGGCCGCCTCCCTGATCCCCTCGTTGGCCGCCTCCCCGAGCCCGTCGCCGCCTCCCCGAGCGCCTCGTCGGCCACCTCCGCCGCTAGGGTTTTCGTGAGTACATGGTTTTTCCCTAAGAATTTTCTACGTTAAATCATTGTCTCCTGTTCTTTTGATCATCTACCTTTGTTGTGCATATAGTTTTAATATGTTGAATATATCACTCATACTGGCAGTGAATGTTTTTATGCTTGTTAATCAGAATTACTCAATATGCCGACCGATATAATTAATAACCTGATCAATATGCACGTAGTATAATTTCTACTCCACAATTGCTTAATAATGCACCAGCTAGCAGTCATATATGGTTTTTTATATATGGTGTTATACTATCACGGTAACATATATTGTTAACTATTATTCTTAGGATCACTTCTGGGAGTCATTGTTAATTAATGTCTCAATTAATCTTAATTAATTTCACCCCAAGGCACAAGCAGTTAAGCCAGATAGACTGAGACACAAGATTTATCTACACTTGACCATTTAAGGCACGCGCATTTATACTATATTTCCTCATCTTCCTCTCTTCCTAACATTGAGCCTCTCTTCCTCATCTTCCTCTCTTCCTCAACGAGGCCCCTCTCCTAACGTGATCGTAGATTGGATTATCATAAGCCTCCTCATTCTTGCTGAACATCATGTTTCAGTTTTTTTGCTTCCTCATCTTCCAATTCAATATGATCACTTTCTTATCTTATGGTATGGCACTTTCTTATCTTATCCTAATAGACCCACAAAATGAGCAACATGTCACCTACGCATTCTTCAACATCATCGCCAGATGCGTCCGCTCCAAATCACAACGCCAAGGAAGAGGGCTATCGAAAAAGCCTGAGGGCCGATTTACCATCACACAGGTCGACGGATCTGGGACCCCTCTCCTTCCTCCCAAAGTAGTAAGCGCATTCCGAAGAATGGTCGGAATAGTTGCACGAGAACGAATTGAGATCACATTCAATTCATGGAAGAGCGTGCCTGAGACTCGGAAACGTGAGCTGCTGACCAAAATTTTGGCATCGTTCGAGATCCCAGAAGAACACCAAGACGCCGTGCAACGACAAACCTTGCTAGCAGCGTGCAAAGCAAGGAAGAACTTCAAGAGCACGCTTGTCAAGAAATACGTGGAGACGGACGAAATGCCTTTTCATAAATATGTAACATCCTGATTTTCAGAGCCTTTTTGAAGCTTTTAAAATAAAATTCACCATTTGAATTTTCTGGAATTAATTAAAGCTTAAAAGGAATTTTCAGAATATATTTAGATTTAATATGATTAAATTAAACATTAACATTTGCCAAGTTTATTTTATTTGAGTTCCCTGAGTCTCAAGGAATTTTCTGGATTTTTTGGTGACTTTTTCGGATTTATTTGCTATTTTCTAGAGCTCAAAAAGAATTATTGGAATTTCTGGAAAAAGAAAAGAAAAAGAAAAGCCAAACCGGCCGGTGGGCCGAAGCCCACCGAACCGGCCCGGCCCAGCCGCTCACCCGCCAGCCCAGCTGCGCCTCGCCCGCGCCACGCGGCGCGCATCCGCGCGCGCCCGCGCCCGCCTTGAGCCGCCCGATGGCCGACACGTGTCAGCCATCCAGGCGCTCCTCTCGCCAGCGCGTCATCTCGGCCGCTCCCTCTCCCGTGTCGCTGACAGGTGGGGCCCACCTGTCAGAGGCGTATCCGGCCGGGACTCGGCGTCCGTGCCACGTCAGCCCTCGCCACCGGGTATTTATTGCACGCGGCCGCCTCGGTTCGCGTACCTCGCCGCGCCGCCGCCGTCTCTTGCCCGTGCGCCGCCGCCGTCGCTTGCCGTGCGCCGTCTCCGTCGCCGTCGCCGCCGTAGCCGGTGAGCCCCGCCGGCCTAACCCTAGCCTCCGCCGCCGTGCGCCGCCCTCGCCGTCGCCGCCGCTGCCCGCACTCCGCCGTCGGCCCAGGCCGCCGCCGCCGCCGCCGCCCGGACGTCCGCGCCTCCTCGGTCGCCGGCCGCGCACCACGCCGCCAGCGGACGCCCGCGCACGCGCCCCGCGACCCCCCGGTCCCCGCGCCCGCCACGCGTCGGCCATCGGCCGACTCCCGCCTCCCGCGCCGCCTCATCCCCGCCGCCCATCCAGATCTGAGCCAAAGGCCCAGATCGCGCCGCGTGGACGCCCTAGAGTCGTCCGATCGACCGCCGCCGCCGCCCCGCATGCGCCGCGTCAGCCCTAGCCACATCACCGTCCACGTCAGCCCTATCTGACGTGGCAGCCACGTGTCGCCGCCACGTCAGCCTCTGCCGCCCGCGTCAGCAGCCGCCGCCCGCACTGTTTCGTGAGCCGAGCCCACCGTAGACCCATCTCACCATGCGCCCGGTCTACAGCACAGTGCACTTTTTCAATTTCCCGATTTTCTGTAGATTTATTTTTCCAGAGCCCCGTTCTCCCTCGTCCTAGCTCCGATTGACCCGATTCTTTTTCCTAAATTAATCTAAAATTGAGATCTACCTTTTGGTTTAGGTTTGAAAGTTTTTAGAGTTCATTTGAATTTTATTTGATCTTGTTTTGTGTTTTCGTTCCGTTTTCTCTCTCGTTAGATCACGTTTTCGAAGGAGCCGAAGTAGGGTTTGAAGATCAAGATCCGTCAACTGAGCAAGGCCAAGGCAAGTCGTGTCCTTTGATCATGTTGAACCCAGTTTGCAATCTATTATTTAAATATTTTGTTTTAAATTACATTGCATTGCTACTTTTATACAAACCTTGTAATTGGTAGTTATCACCTCAATTGAGTATTTCCCTCCTTGTTAAACTTGAATGCCATGCTGCCATTGTCACCATAGGTTGGGAAACTTACTAGTGATGCTATGTTACGATCACATTTGGGATGGTACGATTAGTATGCTTAGCCATGCTTTTAGTATCGTTTGGATTCATCATCACATGTGATTAATTAATTTGACTTAATGATATATTGAATCGTGGTTGGTGCCACTGTTATAAAATTTGTGCCGTGACGTTGGTGCGTCATTGGCGGTGGATATACAACATTGGTTTTCACTCGGGCGAATGATCGTGCAGTAAAGGGGGAAGTGTTGGAGCACTTCGAGGGATGTGGTAGTCTCGCCCGAGAACACTTAAGGACTTAACTTTGTGCGCCATTGATCTGAGTCTTACCGTGCAAACCACATGTCTGGTATGGGACAGACCTGGCTGATTAATTTGTGATGTTTCAATTCTGGTTCCGCCATTGGGATGTCAGTGGGTGTCGTATACATTCCACGGGGCGCAAGGGGGGGTGTGATGCGAAACCCTAGCGGGCGGGATTGGGTTGGAATTGAACATTGTAAAGGCCTTGTTGTGATTACCTTAAGCTGAGGCTAATCACATCGTGTGGGTATAGTTGTGCAACCTCTGCAGAGTGTAAAACTATTCGAATAGCCGCGTCCTCGGTCATGGACAATGCTCGGTGATTTCACACGAGGTATAGTTATTTCTAAAAAGTTTTGGACAGTGGGTGGTTAATTCACTGTTGGTTGGGAGGTCCTTAAGTGGTTGGTTTAGCTTATGGATGGGAGATCCATAAGTGGTTACTTCAATTCCTTTGATTATTCATTATTGTCTTATTTACAATTCGCCTTCAATCTATTTATGGTAATTTCAAATGCTGTTTTATGCAAATTAACCTTTCAGCCTTCCCTTGGTAAGCCTTGCATACTATATTGCATCATTTGTTACAAACGGCTTGCTGAGTACCAATGTACTCACGGCTTTACGCCTATGTTGCTCAGTTGAGGAAGAGGAGTACTACCAGCAGGAGGTTCCCGGAGGCGAGTACTTCGACGACTACGCGTTCTAGGCTTCGCTCCCCACTCGATTGCCCGTGGGCATGTCGATTGGCCACTACGTTTCATTTTGGATTTTCCGCTGCTAATTTTTGTTAAGCCCCTAAGGCTATTGAGATTGTAAGCTTGACCATAAGGTCCCACTTTTGGATATTGATTAATAATTTGAGATTCCCTTATTTAATATCGTGATTGTGGTGATGATTACCTCTATGTTTGACTGTGTGCACTAGCGTGATCCTGGACTAGTGCAGCATACACAGAGAGTTCGGATTTGCATATTCGGGTCTCCACAAAATACCCATTCCTGGAATCACAATGGGAAGAGTTCAAGGCGATGAAGATGACCGAAGATTTCAAAAGTACAAGTGCGGCGCACAAGGCCCTCCAGGCAAAAAACACACACCCCCACAGACTTGGCACAGCTGGGTATGCGGGTAAAATCCCGCAGTGGAGGAAGGAGGATGAGCTGGCAGCCCTGTAGGACATCGCCCCGCCATTTGCCAATATCCCGGATGACCGCGCTCGAAATTGGATTAGAGTGAGGTCATCTACAACGACATCGGGGGACGTCTCCTTTTGAAACCCTGCAGACCAGCAAGTGTCCCAGCACCTGGTAAGATATTGATCGAACTACGTAGCTTGTAATTACTCCACAACTTCGTACGAAGTGAAATGACATGTCGTGCTCTTGCAGGAAGAGCTGAGTTTTGAATCTACCCTGGGATCATTCTAGGGAACAAAAGAGAATGATATGCTCTCCGCGTCCCTGGGAAACAAGGAGCACCCGGGCCGTACGAGAGGCCTTGGGCTTTACGTTCCTTGGAAATATGGTTTCCAAGATGACTCCCAAATGTATCGGCGTAGGAAGAGAACCAAAGCCGAGCGTGAGAAGCGGCTACGAGAAGAGATCAAGGGGAAACATACAGAAAGTCAGCAGGCCGCCGCCGCTCTTGTGCTAACTAGCCCTCACAACCATCCGAGTAGTTGCGCGTCCAATCCAATGGAAAGCGAGGCCAGATTTCTTGTGGACGACATCCAGGTAATAATTATTATCTCTCGAATGCTTGCTCCATTCATTGGCCTATTGGAGTAGCTAATTTTGTAGCGTTATGTAGGAGCCTACGAAGTGCAGGCTCCAAGTGAGATATGCCTCCGTTCCCTTGTACGCTGCTTGGGGCCAGACATATCCGTCTGGTATCGGGGCCATGGTGCACCATCAAGCTTTAGCGCCAGGCTACGCAAAAGTTAATGTGGATGGTGTGCATGTCAATTTTGAGGTCGTCCCGCTACTGAAGCCCCCCAACGACGAGATCGTGACTTTAGGGCAGGCCATTGGAACATTCATCCAGTGGCCCAAAAGCGACATCTCCCTGGAGGCTTCTTCACCAGTGGTGGGACCAGAAGGGCAGTGTGAACCAGAGCTAAATGCACTGGTGCTATCTCCACAAGGGCAGTGCGAACCAGAGCTACCTGCACCGGTGCTATCTCCACGGGTGCTATTCTCGCCAAAGCAACTTGCACCGGTGCTACCATTACAGTCGACTACCATAAAGTCGACCTACAGTCGAGGCAGTGGCCAGGGCAAATCAAAGACGAAGGATGATGATGATATCCCGTGCCTGCCATTGGCCCGCAAATTCGTGCCAGGCGAGCCGATGATAATCCCGGAAGAGCATCTCGTAACCCTAGGACTTGGTTGCCAAACATTACACGCTTGGTATATGGAACAGTCCAATAAGCCAGGGGCAGAACGGCGCTCAGGTATCACTGTCAAATTCAGGCGGGATCATTTCCAGCATGAATTTCAGGAATGTATCTTCGCGGTGACCTTTGACGATATATTTGGTCTTTTCACGCTCAACGCTCTCGACATCTCACTCGTTCGATGCTGGACGCTGTAAGTCTGTACAATCACAGTCTCTGTTCATATAATATCGATATATGTCACAATTCGTTGCTTTTCTGTGTATATATATAGATTCATGCTGACCTAAGCTAGATCAACGAAATCACCAATTGGTTTCCTGGACCCATTCTTGGTCGCCATTGATACCATCAACGAGAATGCATCCTTCATTGAGAGCTATATTACATCAACACTACTGGCTCACCGCAATAAGGAATTTGTTCTTATGCTATACAATGAGCACTTCCATTGGATTTTAATTGTAATTATACCAAAATGGAAAAAGGCTATATACCTTGATTCTCTAAGTAAGAACAAATCCAAGTACACAGCTATCGCCCAAATACTCGATAGGTAAGTACATTTTCTCCATACATAACTACATTGTACTCTTTCTTTCCTTCCGAATGACTAATCTAACTTTTTCGAATAACGAAGGTCATTCGCCACATACGTCGCACAAACATGTGGCTCGACGACAGGGGCCAAGCCCTTGAAACATGTTCGCAATTTTCGGGTATTCGCTAGCTACACATTAATTAATCCTATACAACACTTAGTAGTAATGCCTCTTGATTTAACAAATTCTATTTTTTTGCAGTGCCACCAGCACCAGCCGGGCAACACGTGTGGATTCTACGTTTGCCACCATATGAGACTACTCCTCGATTCCTCGAAGATCACCAATTCTAAGGTTTGTCAATCTTCCCACATTTATTTCATACTTGTCAGGTTATATATGTACGTGCATTGATATTCCTATCGACAGGCTGCGCCCATCTCTACAACTGCATTGAAACAGCCGGACCTTGCACAAATTCGAGGAGAGTGCGCTTGGTTTTTGTGGTCTAAAGTCATAAGATCAGATGGAGAGTTCCACTGCGCACAATGATTTTTTATTGCTCTTATCACTTTAGAATCGAGGTCTCGCGAAAGGAACGAATCCATAATCAACGAACTTGTAAGCTGCACAAGCAATACTTGAATGGCAATCATGCACCATCCACGTATAGCTTGTGTAGCCTCACAAGTTCGTTGATTATGGATCTGTTCCTTTCGTGAGACTTCGATTCCAGAGTGATAGAGCAATAAAAAATGCAATGTTACCATCTAAGTGCAAATGCAATGTAGATCTTTTGTAATTGTGTATTTGTTAATGGATATTTTATTTCATTTCAATTAATTGATTTGCGAAATGGATGTTTTATGTTTGTGAAATGAAGTGCGATGTGAATTGGATGTTTTATGTTTGTGAAATGAATTGAGATGTGAATTGTATGTATACATGTACATGTTGATCTGCTTGTTTTAGAGGGCATGGCTAGCATTTCCTGAGGCTAACCAATAAACAGGAATAGATTTAGGGGTAGAAAAGAATATCACAGACGGTTTGTAACTAAAAACCGTCTGTGATATTGATATATCACAGACGGTTTTTCGTTAAAAACCGTCTGTGATTATCAGCTATCACAGATGGTTTTTAGTTACAAACCGTCTGTGATATTTACACCACAGACGGTTCAGAAAACCGTCTGTGATGACGTTTTTGAACCGTCTGTAATACGGTTTTCTGTAGTAGTGACACGTTAAAAACCTAACATCTATATTAACTAAAATCGCAAGTGAGTATCTTTCTCCGTAATCTTTATCGCAAACAGCTAAAATTCAAAATTTTCAACTAAAAATCATAAACCGCAGTCATATCAAATTGGCCGTACAGTTCAAAAATTACAGCTAAAATTTATAAACCGCAGTTATATCAAATAGGCCGTACAGTGCCCTCTCGCGGAGCCGTGAGACGCCAACACTAAACACTACCTATGCAGTAGGCTCATAAACAACTGGCAGTGCCTCATGCAATGTAAATTAACCTTTGGGAGTACTCCTTAGGTCCATAGGCTCGACGTGCCCCGCCAACTCTCGGGAGACATGCATGCATGCACGCACGTGTGGCACCTCGATCGTCGGCACACTAGTATATGCGGGGTCCTGACGGAATATTCAGCCAGCCGACGTACTACTACACATGCAACCCCTCTTAATTTCCTTAAACTAATCTCTCATAGTACTATTCCTTTTTCAGCCATATGTACAACACTGCGATCGACTAGTTATTAATTACTCGTACAACTACAGAGTACAAACCCCAGTTAGGCTGATCAATGGTCAGCATGCAGCTCATTACATCTAACTACTTGTGAGGAGCGAGAAACCAGCTTTTGGTTAGGTCGATCGCTTCGCTAGGTTAATTCAGTGGTACATCATGCCGCCTATATAAATATATTGAGTATTGCTATACAATATTTGACTGTTTTTTAGGACAACAACAGTCAGATTGATCTGGGACGTTAGATCTCCATCCAATGGATCCACTCATACAAGCCTCCCTCCAAAAAAAATAACCCCCTCCAAAAAAAATGATCTAGGGCGTTGGATCTTCATCTAACGGCTCAAAATCTAACTGTTTTTGTCCTAAAAATTAGTCGAATGTTATATAGACACCTCCAAATATATTTTAGATTGGTCTGCTAGCTAGCTTATTAAGAATATTATGGCATATACTCATGTGATCACGGTAAAAGAGAAAATGGATCTACGACGCCAAGTTGCATGGACACGGTCTTTTTACCATCTCCTCCAACACCGATCGTTATATACCACATGCGTTATCCCATGCGGATTTCGTGTCCAATCTGTGTACGATTACACGTTCCATCTCTGGGGTACATCACATTTTTGCGCCTAGCACTACTACAGAAAAGGTCATCACAGACGGTTCGAAAACGTCATCACAGACGGTTTTGTGAACCGTCTGTGATTATCAGCTATCACAGACGGTTTTTGAGTAAAAAACGTCTATGATAGCTGATAATCACAGACGGTTTTTAGTTAAAAACCGTCTGTGATACTGATTATCACAGACGGTTTTTGAGTAAAAATCGTCTGTGATAGCTATAATCACAGACGGTTTTTAACTAAAAACCGTCTGTGCTATTCTCTTCTACCCCTAAATCTATTTCTGTTTATTGGCTAGCCTCAGGAAATGCTAGCCATGCTCTCTGAAACAAGCAGATCAACATGTACATGTATACATCCAATTCACATCTCAATTCATTTCACAAACATAAAACATCCATTTCGCAAATCAATTAATTGAAATGAGAACAAGCAAATACAGTATGAAACACAGTACACATTTTAAGATTAGAGTCTACCATTACAAGAATAGACAGACAAACAACAAACAATAAAGAGGAGGAGAACAACAAATAGGTTGCTCATCTAGCTAACACAACAAGAACAGAGAAAAGCAAAGATCCTCTATGCCTAGGCCTTCTCGCCCCTGATGCAGCGCGCGAGCTAGATGTCTTTGACGCCCACCATCGTCGGTGTTGATTGAGCGCTGCCTTGGCACGAGCTAGTTGCTTCTGCGGTGTCTTGCCTCCCATTGACGTGTGCGTCGTCTGCAAGGAGGAGGACAGCAAGGAGGAGGAGAACAGCAAGGAGGAGGATAGCAAGGAGGAGAAGAACAACAAGAGGAGGAGAACAAGGACGGTAAGGAGGAGGAAACTAGCAAGGAGGCTGGGTTTTGGTAATATTTATAGGGGAGGGAGAGGCGGGAGTTCGAAATTTTGGGCGCGGGAAAAGAGAGGCGGAGCTACGATCCGTGGTGTGAGGAGGATTGACGGGCCCAGTGGTCAGATTATCACAGACGGTTCTATTGGCTAGAACCGTCTGTGATGAATGAATATCACAGACGGTTCTATATATAGAACCGTCTGTGAATTGAAGCACAAATTTTATATACCGATGCAATATAAACAACTAGTCTGCAAAGATAAAATAGCAAATGTTTATATAGTTTATATATATTCATTTGAAATGTTTCGACAAGATCTACAACTTTGCAGTTGAAGAAAAATCCAAATTCCGAAAATAAAACCAAGAAAAAGGCCAAAAACAGAAACCAAAAACTTGCGACGCAGGTTTAGGTCCAAAGATGGCCGATTTTCGGGGTCTTGGAGGGCGACTAGCACAAGCCGGTCATTTTTTTGGATCGGGCTCGTCGTTAGCTTTCCAACGAGTACAAGAACGTCGAAAACGGACACCGTATGCAAAAGTTATGCCCGTTTTACTGAAGGTGTGTCAAAACTGAATCCTACTCGGACTCAGGCGGGAAATTATGAAATTTTGGGGAATTGCAAGGCGGGAAACATATCACAGACGGTTTTTAATAAAAAACCGTCTGTGATATTCCAGTATCACAGGCGGTTTTATAATAAAAACCGTCTGTGATAATCTGGAATATCACAGACGGTTTTTATTATAAAACCGTCTGTGATATTCCAGTATCACAGACGGTTCAGAGGTAAGAACCGTCTGTGATACTTCTTTTTCCCGCCACAAATACCACAGACGGCCTTCAAATTAAAACCGTCTGTAATAGTGTACATCATAGACAGTTTCACAAAACTGTCTGTGATTTGGCGTCTACTATTAGCCTTTCTGTAGTAGTGTAGGTTGTCACTTACATGTGGGTCTTATATGTTTTCACTTCACTATTGGTCTCACCAAGTTTTGGTCCCATCCGTTCGTGACCGAAGTGGAAGAGAGGGTAAGGACACATTATTTCAGAACATTCTTTCTCCCTCACTCTCTCCCCCATTATTCTCGTCCATCCCATCGTACCATCCTCTCTCTCTCCACCGTCGGCGCCGCCCTCTCCCCCTACTCCACCGCCGGCGCGGAACACGGCTGCACGGTGAGGGGCACAGCGGCATGGCGTGGCGCGGCGCCGGACACGGGCACGACGTCCGAGGCCACGGCATGGCGTCCGGAGGTGTCCCACAGTTGTCCTCCTGGCTACGACCTTGCACGCGGGGGACGTACTGCAGCGACGCAAGGCCGATGTGGGCGCGACCACGCGCACGGCGAGCGTTCCCGACGTCTTGTAGTTTTTTTTCTATTCTTTCTTGATTTGGACAGTGGAGATGAGATTTGACATAAAACGTACTTCAATCGATATGTTTTTACCCCTTGAATTCATGAGTTTATGTGACATGTTTTTTTTTGTGTGGTGAATTCAAATAATCTACAATTTGAAATGTCCCAATCTTTTTTGGTGTTCTCTGTTCCTAAAATTGCTTGAATAAAATGATAAGCAACGTGTGTTGAATGTTTTTCTATTCAGATTACAGAGGAACGGATGGATCACACGATGAACAACTCATCTAGGATGTCCCATGTGCATACACCGAAAAGGAATGGAAGTGGTTTTATTTTTGTCTGAATTAGACGAACAGAGCATGTCCTAGGTGGGAACATTTTAAATTTTTGTAATATTTCAGTGATGTCCTGGAAACAATCTTTGTCTTGTGTTCTGGCTGCTGCTTGGCGTTCGGCACACTTCTCTAATTACATTACCGTATTATGGACATGTTTCCACTAATTACAAAAGAGCAAATCAATCAATCTCTCTCTCTCTCTCTCTCTTTTCTTTGAATCAATATTACACGGGACATAAGACAAAATTTTTGAAAATTTACCAAGAACCTCACTTTCTCAGCACCACAAAATCATACAAATCTCTCTCTCTCTCTCTCTCTCTCTCTCTCTCTCTGTGTTTTTTTCTTGAATCATGAATCAACACTATATTGGACATAACCCAAAAAAATTGAAAAATTACCAAGAACCTCACTTCCTCAACACCACAAAATCGTGCCCAAAAAAAATAAACATCATACATAACATAACAGCAATTGGGACAAAAAAATAGAACAGGGGACAAATTAGCATATCCATAACATGCGACTCTATGGCTCTCTGATTAAAGCCATGATTTAGCATGTCCATGCCGGCTCAAGGTCTGCTCAAAAATCAACTAGACTTTGGTAAAAGGGAAAAACACAGATCCATGAGTGACTGAAATAAAATATGTCGCACCATTTGAAAAGGGAAAATTTTGGGACACTATTCTAGTCACAATATAGATCCATGACGCTCGCGCTCGGGCGCTCGGCACGTCCATGCCGACGAGCAAGGCCGATGTGCAGGACGCCATGGCCGATGGACTGGGTGCTCGCGCTTGACGCGGCCTACCCGCTGCCGCTGCTTCCCGGCATGCTGGACAAGTTCCCCAAGGCCGTCGAACCAGCGCGGTAGTGACCACGGCGCAGGCACCGTGGCACGCACAACCCAGGAAGTCGCCGCCGCCATCCAAGAGCTTCGGCCAGCGCGGCACCGGACCCCGTGCACCGCGTCGATATGCAGTTGGAGTTGACGGTGCTTCCCGTGACATGGCATCGTGTCCTGAGCTCAGCGAGGTGGGCGAAGATGGCAGCTACAGGATCCAGGTTTCCCATCGCCCGCTGCTGCACATACCATCGCATGGGAGCTCGTCGTCCCCCCCCCCCCCCCCCCCCCCCCGCGGGGGGAGTGTTGGAGAAAATTCACACATTGCAAAATAAACTAAGAATACTTGCTCTTATAAGGTTACAAGCCTTTTTGTTAACTTTATTCCAGGAGAAAATGCACACATCGCAAATAAACTGAGAGAACACACGAGAATTTCTGAATTTCTCTATTATCTTATTTGCTCCCCTTTTTGCGTACAAAACTGGCTACAAGCCTCCTCAATATATAGGCTAATAATCTCTTACTAGTATATGTATTCAGACTTCAAGTTGGACATAACTTCAACTTGAGTTACACACGGAGACTGACTCAACTACGTCTTAGACTCTAAGTCAAGATTATTTCTAGCAATCTTCCCCTTAATCTTGACTTGACTCTAAAACATTAAGGTAATCGGACTCAACTACAACTTACTAAATTCATACTTGATACAGAACGGTGACACATTTCCTCAACGTTCCAATTTCCTTTCACCTTACTTGAGTATGGACGGCGACACATCTTCTCGACGTCCCTGACTCAACTCATCATCAGAGCACTATTGATTCATCATCGCTGAGCGCTTCAACAAGAAACGCTTTCTTCATCTTCGGCTTGGGGCATTTTGAAGCAAAGTACTCATAATTGTTACAATTATAACACATCACTTTTGCCTTATCAAACTTCCGATTCTGACGGCCTTGGCCACCACCACTAGAAGTGTTCTTGCCTTCACGCTTCAATGATCGGATCTCCCACCCAGCTTGGGTCAACAAGACCCGTCTGTTACCTTTGTTAATATTGTCATAGATACGTTCCTCATACGCTTTAAGACGACTGATGACCTCCTCTATAGTCATTGTCTTTTGGTCTCCAAATTGCTCTATGACCGAAGCAATTGGGGGAAACTGTGAGGGAACAGCATGAAGAAATTTCTTCACTACGTACAACTCTTCCACCTTCTCGCCAAGGGCCCGAATCTTGTAGACGATGACCGTCAACTGGACGACTAAGTCATTTGTCGACTCCGTTTCCTTCATATGTAGCACCTTGAACTCAGTCTTGAGAGTTTGTACCTTTGCTTCCTTCACAGAATCAGTGCCAAGATGCATCATCTTCAATGCCTCCCACGCAGCTTTGGCCGTCTCCTTTTCGGTCAGTAGGAAGAGCGTCTCCTCTGGGATGCCCTGATAGATGGCCGCCAATGCCGTCTGATCCTTGCGCACATCGACGTTGCCGTTCTCGATCGTGTTCCACACTCCTTAAGCCTTCATGTACAACTTCATCTTGATTGCCCAGGCTATATAATTGCTTGTCATGAGCATCGGATAGTACAGCGAGACAGTGAAACTCTCCTTCGCCATCATACTGGATGATACTTGATCACCGATGACACCACTTCCTGGAGAACGTAACATGATCTTGAGCACAGATCAAGAACCCGGGCTACTTTGAAGCAGCTCTTCGACCGAGGGAATGGAGAAAAAACTACACTGTTTTTTCTTTTTCTCTTTGTGGCTCGCTCTTTGTCTCTGTGCTCTCTATTGCCGTGATTGCCGCTTCGCTTCGCGTAGAGTAAGAACTGAAGAGCTGCTTGGTGTGATGCCGTGCTGCAGTCTGGCCTCAAGAAGGTTTTTATTTCATGTTGCCTTGCCTGCGACTTGGAGACGAAAAACAAACGACTTTGGCTTGGAGAAGACACCGCATGACTCGGTTTCACTCGCTGATGCAAGACGTCCTTGCTTTGTTGTCTCTCATGTCTTGCGTGTCAACTGGATGCAGTAATAAAGAAGTCTTCTCTCTTCTGTTGCAAGGGATAGGTACAAGTCTTTTCTCCCTATGCAGCTGTGCTGACACAAGGAAAAACTTCTCTCTCCTGCAATCTTTGACTCTTTTCTCAAGAAAACAAGGCTTCTTTGCTGTTGATCTGTACTGGAGATCGTGTTTGGCCTTCTCCACAACCTCTACTGCTGCTTGTCTGTTTTCCTTGCATGACACGATCCTCGGGATGACGTCGTGCACTTCTCACGTGCAGAGCGGATGCCTCAGAGCGCTGCGTGAGACGAGCGTAAAACGGAATCATCTAGACGATTTTTTCAGTGACTTGGTTCTCGCCTAGGCTCTGATACCACTTGTAAACTTTATTCCAGGAGAAAACGCACATATCGCAAATAAACTGAGAGAACACACGAAATTTCTCTATTCTCTTATTTGCTCCCTCTTTTTCCTTATTACAAAACTGGATATAAGCCTCCTCAATATATAGGCTAATAATCTCCTACTAGTATATGCATTCGGACTTCAAATCGGACACAACTTCAACTTGAGTTACACACGGAGACATACTCTACTACGTCTTGGACTCTAAGTCAAGATTATTTCTAACACTTTTCATTATATAGAATAATATTCTACAACTAACATACGTACTCGTACTTCAATTTGATTAAGACTTCAATTTGAGTTACAAATGGAGACGAACTTTACTACGTCTGGAACTCGATTAAAACTCTAAATCAAGATTATTTTCAATAGAGAGGAAGAGAATGGAGTGGGGGCACACGGGCTAGCGAAGCTCGTCCTCGGCGGTGATGAAGAAATCTCCGGGTCGCAGCACCACCCCTCGTCACCGGCGTTGCCAGATCCCGGGAGCCAGATCTCGATGCCGGGGTACGCAACGTAACACACCATCGTGCTGACTCACCATGTCGCATTTGCAAGGCTCCAACTATGCCAAGTCACGCAAAGTACTCCGCATATATAACCCTCCGAGAATACTCGCTCAAAGGCTAACTCAACATCCATTTGCAAGGGATTACGAATGCCACTAGTGTGCTATCCTTTCTTTTGAGAAAGTCTATGATGTGCTTTTGTGTAATTAATACGTCGATCAGGGGTTTCTATAAGCATGAGCCAGACTATAAGATAGTAGGACTCAATGGGTCCTTTTTAGTATATTTCTTATGGCTTATGACTTATAGTTTCTTCTGAACAAATAAATGGGATGATTTTTTGTTTCATTTTCTAAATGGTTTATTGGGGCAGACTTTTCGAAACGGTTTATCGGTATTCGGTTCGTTGAGACAAACGCTTATACTAAGATATAAAACTATCAACCATAGCCATATATAAGCCATCAGCTGCAACCGAAAAGAATCCATAAAAACTCGGTGCTGCTTGGCAGCATTATGTCGGCTAATTAATCTATATATAGCCATTATAAGCACTCATGTGTGCTGGGTCTGGACAAGCACAATGTTATGGCTAACGACAAACATATATGGGGTATCAACCTTACGATTCAGTGTAGTTGTACTTTGTAAATTAAAAGCTCAATAAGATAATTGAGACATGTAACAGATTAGTAAGTAGCAATCTAACTCTGGTCAAGCTCGAACTGTTTGCACACATGGTACTGTAGCATTTGTTTTTCAAATTTGTTTAGAACGTCCGTTTTTACAAATCTAACCCTGTACCTGAGCTTGGTAGGCGTGACAGACGATACGTGTCTCCTACTGCACCACCAAAGCTCGGCAGCATGACACAAGCTCTACAGCCTGGGTGTGTGTGACAAGCAAGGACAATGCATGGAAACCAACGAGGCCCCACCAGCCTGCTAAGCTCCCCTTGCTCTGCAGCTCGAGGCATGCTCTGTCGAGCTCCTAGACACAGCAGGTGGCCGACTAGCTGAACACGATGTGGCATGCTTGGCAGTTATTCCCATGGCCTTCACCCCATGCCCTCGAGCACCCGTGTGGCCCTGTCAAACGCCAACGCCTCGCTGTGCATAAAATAGCTCGCAGGGAGCTATCTTTCCTCTCATCTGAAGCCCCACTATTGAGATTTTCCCCTATCTAGTGACATGACAACTTAGACCAGGTTTTCTCGGTGAATTGATAGCGTGTGTCTAGTTTTCTCATTGAGTTGACAACACACACTAGCTTTTCTCGGTTAGTTGATAGCACACAATAAATTTTTCAGTGAGTGGACAGTAGGCACCAGCTTTGCCCAGTTATTTCACAACACCCACCAGCTATTGTGGGGATCTAGATTTGGCAATCCGAATCTCCTGTGTATTCCAAGCTAATCCCTAGATTAGTAGCTAGGTCATACAATAACATTGGAAAATATCACATCCATACATGCAAACACATAAAATGAGCACTTTATACTACATAGGCAACCATAAATGGTCTTATGACTAAGTTTTACATAATGGCCGATAGGCCAAATGAGATTGTTCATTCCAAGTAGCGGAATAGTAAGTAAACCAAATGGGCCTCCGTGATCAGCCACAAGCAATCAACTAGGGCTGAATCTAGTCCTAGTCTTTGTCTTCCATGTCATAGTTGGAGGCATGGATGAATCCATACACCAAATCATCACTTTTGTCATCTAAACCCATATATTTAGCAACCATGAGTACAAAAGTACTCAGCAAATCCATATAACAAAATGTAACTACATATACATCTACATGCAAGGCTTACCAAATGAGGGTCATTTGTCTCTTTTAGCATAAAAACAATTTCTCAAACATACTAATTTAGTTAGATTACAAACCTATGACTTAGCCACTTTTACATTTAAAGCTAATATCCATTTTTGAGTCAAATTTATCATGACAGCGAAATCCCTTCGCTTTCATGTACATTATCATGACAGTGAAATTCCTCTACTTTCATTACCATTTTGAGTTGGTTATCACAACTATTACCAATTTATTATTTATTTATGAAAACTACAAAATTGTAATGTTTTTACATTTTTTGCCCATGTCTGGGGCACAGCTATTCGAATAAAATTTTAAAACTTTTGTACTGGTTATACAATTTTACCCACAAGATATAATTAACTCGTAATCACTACTACAAAACAGGCTATACTAGACGCCTTATCACAGACAGTTCATGAGGAACCGCCTATATTGTAATTATCACAAATGGTTTTGCAAAGCATGAGCGTCTATGTTACTAACGATGGCTAGAACCGTCTGTGATATGGAATTATCATAGACAGTTCTCATTAATAATCATCTATAATATTTCATAGACAGTTATTAAAAAGAACTGTCTATGATAATTGAGACGTCACAAACAATTTTTAATTAGAACCGTCTATGATATTATCACATACAGTTATTAATGCAAACCGTATGTGATGTATCGCGCTTCGTCTCCCTGATGCATCTCTAATCGCTTCATCTCCCCAATGCATCTCTAATCATTTCAGCTCCTCGATGCGATGTCTCTTCATCTCACGCACCAAATTTATAAAAATGATCATCCGCCATGTACCGAAGATGAATCCCCACATCGCTGATACACATATCTACTCTCAAGCACGAACAAATGGCTTTGACGGCCTCTTCCTTATCACCAGCATTGATGGCCAACCTAGCCATCCTATACGAGCCCTTGTCGGCCATACGCTGACAGATGTGCGAAAGAACAATGTGCCAACAGTGTCCTCCCTCGTATGTCCAAGGATTTGCCAAAGTAGTTGAAAGCCACCTTCCACCGTCTTGATATCCTCCTCTATCGTGTCTCCTGATTCATCTTCCACTTCCGGTGAGCTAACCTCGCCATGGATGTGGTCCTCCACAACAAAGTTGCATGTCTCCAGGAGGCTTGCCATCACTTGGTGAGCTTAATCATGTGGCGGGCAACTAAGTCAACCTTGCCAAGACTCCACAAGAAAGGGAAGAGATCCTATGGGCTCAATTCAACTTGATTGTTCAGTTTGAGGGTGTTTGGGAGACACTCAAACAAGGGTATCAACAGGTGGACACATTTTGGGCTTCACTTGTTGATGATCCCAAACGTCTGATGCTGACCACATCACCTACAAAGTTTTGAATATGGAAATAGCATGCTACCTTCGCCATTGGAAAAAACTTCAAAGCAGTTAGGTTTCTACTTTTTTAATCTTTTGAAAGAAGCGATTGGCCACGCTGTTTGGAATTTGTATTTAATGTCTTCCATATATGGAAACAATTAAGTAAGACATATTTACTCCTGAGGCATTCTTGAATTTGCATTTATGTATATGAAAATGAATTTAGAACCATCTGTGATGTTTATTACCATAGATGGTTCTAATTGTGAACCATCTGTGATGCATATTATCATAGACGATTTTAATTTAGAACTATTTGTGATATATATTTATCACAGATGGTTATAAAGTAGAACTGTCTATGGTAACATCATAGATGGTTCTAATTTAGAACCGTCTGTGATGTAACCAACCTATTTATATTCGAACTCTAGGGTTTGCCAGCACCCCCCACTCAAGCTTAATATATCTCTAACTCTCTTCCCCAAGCATGTCGCCTCCTGCCCCGAGCCAGCCGCCTCCTCCCTGAGCATGCCGCCTCCTCCCCGGCGCATTTCCTTCCTCGAGCCGATCGCCTCCTCCCTAAGCACGTCGCCTCCTCCCCTAAGCCGGCCACCTCCTCCCCGAGCATGCCGCCTCCTCCCCGGCGCGTTTCCTCCCTTGAGCCAACCGCCTCCTCCTTGGGCACGCTGCCTCCTCCCCAAGCACGTCGCCTCCTCCCCGGCGTGCCTCCTCCCCCGAGCCAGCTGCCTCCTCCCCGAGCATGCCGCCTCCTACCCCAAGCTAATCGTCTCCTCCCTGAGCATGTCACCTCCTCCCCAGCGTGCCTCCTCCCCGAGCACGTCATCTCCTCCCCTGAGCTGGCTACTCCTTCCTGAGCACGTCACTTCCTGCCCTGAGCCGGCCACCTTCTCCCTGGCGCACCTCCTCCCCCGAGCACGTCGCCTCCTTGGTTACTGCCAGAAGGCTTGAATAAGGCTGGTAAGCCGATTCAAATCTGGGGCATGCTCCTCATCCCCTCTTCTTCTTGGTCTTCAAGCTGAAGGCTCAAAGGGCCCTTTAAATCCAAATGGGAGAGCTAGGGATCCGAACGGAACTCAAGAGCTCACCATGCGAATCTTGCCCTTACTGCCTTCTCGGTGGCTTGGATTGCCGTTGCCCAGTGAGCTTATCTTTGCATTCTTATATTATTATTGTGCATAAGTTTGCCATGCTAGTTTCAAATCAGTTTATTATCTCTAAAATTTGTGAATAATACTAGCATTTGGAGCACTTTGCATGATAGATTATGGGTATTGATATTGCTCGATGAGGACAAATTATCAAACTTGAGATCATTGTGACTGTCTAGAAGTATTATGCTAGTTTATTTCTTTGTCAATTGCTAGTTATATGCATTTGTTCAGTGTTGCTATCACTGCTGTCCTATTCTGAATATTGCCAAAATTCTATTGATACTGTAGTAGCATTTCTTAGTTACCTGCTTCTACCTAGAACTGCAATTGTTTATGTCATTATACTAAGGTAATTTAGATTGATAAACTAGCATAATTTAGAAGGGATAGTCACTCTGATTACCACTTACTAATACCACTTATTAATACTTTCTACCACTTTAGCTTCACGGTCCGTATGACAACCGTCTACAAGTTGGTGATTTCTAAAGTAGAAAACAATAATTTTACATAGCACACACCAAGTATATCTTACAGAATCAAGAATGAATATTAAAAACTGTTTGTGATATGTACACATCACATATGGTAATTTTTTTAAAACTATCTATGTTGTTACCACTCACAGATGGTTTGAAAACTGTCTATGATAACCACATGTTATTACTGACCCATATATTAAGATAGCTCACGAAATCATCTGTGATGATGTTTTTGAACCGTCTGTAATGACCCTTTCTACAGAAGTGAATGTTGGTCACTACATGCTTCCATAGGCGTGTGACTAATAAAATCATAACAAGGGTTTTCCAATGCTTAGATATGATGATTACTTACTCCCATTCTAGGTGAATCCTCAACACTGGTGACAGTGACCGTTCCTATCCCAGGTTACGCCTCACCCCCAGAATGTTCCCATCTTGGCCTACGTTTTCAATGAGGGACCCAGTTGTTAGGGAGTCTACAATCCTTCTTAACAAAATCTACAAGGGCATTGACCGTTACGAGTGACTCCACCAATCACATCAAAAATCCAGAAATCCACCAACTAATCTACTACACAGGATTCACAACGATGCTAAGCAGATTAGTGGGCTAGGTCTATATCATAATTAGACTTGTGGTCGCATGATTTGTGTGTGGAAAGATGAACGCAAGAATTCAGTCCTTAAATAACTCAGCGATACCAACCACATACCCAGTGCTAGTGTAATCCTACACAGTTATTCAAGAAGGGACACGTGCAATCCCTACATGACCCATCCAAAAATGACACATGCAATCCCTAGATGGCCAATACAAAAATGACATGTGCGACCCTTGCACGACCAAATCCAAAAATGACACATACAATCTATGCACGCCCAATCCATGCAATCCTTGCACTGGTTTACAACCAACCACTCTCCCAAGTCTCTACTATTTTAGAAAATATTTTTCTATTTCCAGTGGTAACTCATGTTACCATTATTATCATGTTTTCAAGTTCAGTGGGTAATGTTTGTGTCATACTTTATTTTACTACCAAGGCATTTCTTAGCACAACCATAATTTGCTAAAGTTTAAACAATGGTGGAGTTATCATTATTTGTAAGTATCTTACGGTGACATGGCAAGGACAATCAAGAAAGGGGGATATTAGATATCAAGTGCGTGGTACAACTAAACAATCAACCTTTAAAATAGCATTTTAGCAATAATTTATGATAAACATTTTGTATATTTGAAAGCAAAATGTTGTCATTTGAAAACCAGGTTCAGCATGATCAATTATAAGGACTTACCTTGATCAAATGTGGCTAGTGTGGGATCTTGTTTGTCATTGACGGCAATGTCTGAAGTATCACATGCTATACACACTAAACCATCCACATTCAATCAAACATTCAAATTAAATTCACATGAACTCCAAAATTTGTGTTTTTTGGAACTGCTGGAAAGGTTTTGAATTTAGATGAATTTAGAAATAAAAATCACTTTATTTGGATTTAAAATGAAGAAGTTAATTGGTGTGTGGTCCACAGGTTAGTGACTTATGGGTTTAAATCCAAGGTTAATTAAGATTCCTAATCTTGGGAGGCCCACATGTCATACTAAGGTTAAGGGTGTGTTTAATGGTTAACTTAATCATGGGTTGATTAATCTGACTGACAAACAAGGCCCACTGGTCAGTGAGACTAACCAGGGCAACAGAGAAGGCTCACGGTGGAGCTCTTTGGCGAGCTCACTGGCGGCGAGGGGGAGGTCATGGGCCAAAATGGAATGCTTGCGTCAAGGGCTAGTTACTAGTGGTGATGGCGCTCAGCAGGGTGCACCACAGTGGTGGCTAGCCGGCAGTGTGATTACAAGGACATAGAGCCATGCTCAAGCCAAGGCTAGGTGCATAATAGCTACAGTGAGTGACCTAGAGTGTTTAGACATGGCTCGGGGACCTAGGGTTATCGGAGTGAGGTCGGTGTCAAGCAAGGCAGTAGCTTCATGGCGGCGATGGTGAACTTGGGAGTTCATACCAAATTTCATCAAATTGAAGGCAGTTTCATGATCTAGGAACTACGATGTAGCCAATAGAGTAATGCTCGGGGCTTATCGTGCGGTGTGCCATGTTGTCCACAGTAGCTGATGGCGGTGAAAATAGGTGAATGTGGCTGGAGGGCTATAGCCAATTCTATGGTCCAATGGCTAGCCTATGGGGTTGGTGTTGAGCTAAATTGAAAAGGGACGGGAGGGCTTACTAGGATTTTAGGCAAGGCGCAAGAATGGCGATGACGAAGAGCTTGGTCGACGTTAGGGAAGAAGGACATGTCTCGACGGCTCTAGGGCACAACAAGGCTATCCAAGAATGTCATGATGACAATGGTTGGAACTCATCCGAGTGAAGAGAATGGGTGGTAAAGTCGGCAGCGACATGGGGCTCGATACCAAGGACATCGGCTTCAGATTTCCTAAGGGCAAACAAGCATGGAAAGGTGAGCACAGGGTACAGAAGGATGAGGTGAACTCAACACGCACGATGGCATTGTCGGAGACTTACCAAATGGTGAGGAATCAAGTGGTGAAGCTCATGGCCGAACTTGGAGAAGATGGGGAAATCCTTCCTCTTTGAAGGCACTGATATTGTGTGAGCTTGGGGGGAAGTCTGATCGAGTAAGTGTTAACTTATCATGCACAAGGTCGGGCTTAAATAGGGGCAAGGATTGAGAGAGGGCTCAGTTTCCATGAATGGCTTTGGTCATTGTGTGTGTGTGTGAGAGAGAGAGAGGGCAACTAGCAATAGAATAAGCTTGCAGTAATAGGACAAGCTCGTGATGCACATGGATCGAGGCACAGAGGTCTTCAATGCTTGCTTGCGCATGAACACAGCCAAAGAGATGAGCTCGGATGTGTGTGGGGGAGAAAGAGCGGAACAAGGACAGTAGCTTGCTGATGGATGGGACCAAGGCCCACATGTTAGTGATATGCGAGAGAGAGAGAGAGAGAGGGGCATGAGGCTGGGCTGGTGAGCATGCTTGCGGAGTGGATCGGCTCGGCTGGGCCGCGACGGGAAAGGAAAAGGGGGAATGGGCTAAGGTTTCGGCCCGATGGCTTGGAGGGAAATTTTAAAATTTAAACTTAAATTCTAGTATGAATTTGAGTTTGAATTTCTAATTTTAATTCCCAAAGGAATTTGCACATGAAACTTTTAGGAAAAACTGGTCAGCATCAAATGTCTATTAGAAATTTTGGATTCATATCTTTGGGCTGAGGAATTTGTTTTAAAAATCTTAAACTCCAACAAGGCTTTAGAAAAGTTTTAAAAGTGTACCAAAAATTTCAAAAATTCATGAAAAATTCATGAATGTTTATTTTGTAGCAAAAATGGGCTGTTACAGCTATCCTAATTGAGTTTATAAGATGCACCTGCTTTCCTTACTGCACTGACAGCAAGCGCTTGATGTCCCAAGTGATTCTACAAGAGGCACCAGCTTTTCTTAGTGAGGTTGTCTTTGGCGCCAACTAACATGAGTGAATTGACAACATGTGTCAATTTTCCTCATTGACTTTACAGCATGCATTGGCTCATGTCAGTGAATTGACAACATATACCAGCTTTCATCAGTGAGTGGACAATGATGTGACCTAGCCAGTTCCCACAAGATTCACTCTCATCGACGTGAGGGCATTTCCATTCGATAAAATTTACTCCCAAAGCCTGTGCATTGACCACCTATAAAGTCCGACTAGACTCCACGATTAGATCCAACACTCCACTTAGGCTGATCTTGGAAGTAGGGGAAGAGGCGAGGGAGAAGAGAGCATAGGTGAAGGACGTCACTGCGCGCACTGTTGGGGATGTTAAACTACAGAGAGATGATTTGTAAGCAGAAGTGGGTTGCTAAAAAGAAGGTATCCTACCTGATAATTCTTGCAAGGATCCACCTATGCCACTAGAGTTTCCACGGCCGCAGTATGATTGTGGTAATCCAGCACAGATCATCCAGTCCACACATCCCTATGTGCCATGTATTTCACACATTTGGTTGTATGATCCATTACTATAATATTTTCAATAATGTATCAATACCAAAAAACCCGAAATAAGGAAACTCACAGGATTGATCTGCCTAGCTAGGGGAGCTCGACAAGCCAGTGGGCCCCTACTGGCTCCCGCACACCATCCTCACCAGCCGCCCTCACCTGGGCTACCGAGCTCTGGTGGTGCAGTAGGAGACATGTGTTGTCTACCAAGTTCAATGACGGGGCTATCTTTGCAAAAACGGACATCCGGGGGGCTAAATTCAGAAAAATATGCTATAGTGCCATTTAAGCAAACAGTTTGTCAAGCTGGATCTGGTAAGCAGTACTAGTCCAGCTGTTGCCACGCTTTGGTCAATCATCCGTGCATTAGGCCGCCACAGTATGTTACTACACTTATATGCATGGGTTACTTGTGGGTACATATTATTATAGGATTTTATCACATGATCTCCTCAGTCGATGTCTCCACATTGAGCAACTCTTTCTCCTATATATCAGAAGAAAAGGATAAATACAGCATGCATATATGTAAGATCGTTCGTTCGTTCATTCTTCTAGTGTTACAAGAACGTATAGCTGTATATATAGACACGACAGTTAAGAGCGCCTTTGAAAGGTAACAACAGGCTAGCATATATACTTTCATGCCCACCCTACATGCAAAAGGAGAATCTCTATTGCTTGATTTGCCCATTTGTTAAATTGATCTTTCGTTTAAGCACTAGTACATTGCCATGTCCTGCCTGACACTTTTGGCCTTCCATCTGCACGTATGCTTGCACAAATCTCCAAAGATTCCTCTCTACTGGTTTTATATTCTAGATCCCCCGTAGAACCAAGTTTAGAATGTCCATAGTTTATATGGCCTGAACAATTGACAATTGTGTCAATTTAAAGTTTGAATTTGTGAGGATTTACAAGTTTTCAATCTTGTCAGTGCTTAGCTGTCTGACTGGCCAAATGGGTGGTTTGACTAGAGAGTGTGGTCAAACAAGCCACTAGTTGGCGGTCAAACCTAACTCTCTGCACTTTTGGATTTTGAGTACTTTCATCCTTCTCCATTTAATCTAAAATCTATGAGTGAGGTAGTACTGAGTTTAGGGTGCAGTATGACTAAAATCTGTGAGTGAGGTAGTACTGAGTTTAGGGTGCAGTATGACTAGGGGTTTGGTCATACTGGCTTCTAATAGACAATACTTATTTTTTCAGAGAGGTGGTTTTTGAGTGCACAACCCGAGCGATCAGACCGGCCATGGGGGCAGTCTGACCAAGGCTAGCAGTCTGCCCAGCCGCCCAATGGCAGTTAGACTAGATTTGACTCAAGGTAACCAAGAGGGTTTGGAGATTTGTGGAAATCAGTCATGGGTTGAGTTTTAGAGCTCTAAATCATTGCATTCATGGTGTATTAAGTATGTTTGGACTAACGTGGGTCAAATTGTGAAAAACTTGTGCCCAAAAATGATTTCTTGGTCTTTGATGTGTAGGAAGCTTAGAGGCAACCATAGTCAACAGTGTGGACTAGGACTAAGCTCGGATGGTTGAGGCCAAGCAAGGAACAGGGAAAACTAGGAATGTTGAAGGAAAGGTTCGAGTAATAGTTCATCAAATGATGCAATCAGTGCAAGTGAGGCATGGTTGGGAGGAACCAACACGAAGAGACTTACCAATGTGAGAGCCATTAGTGAACCTAAATGTTGCAGGCGTGAATATTGCCTGCAAAGGGGAAGATGGCCATGGACTAGACTCGGAGAAGAGGTGAGGTCTACAATCAAAGCGAGGATATTTTGGTGGGAAAGCCAAAATACCAAAACCGTGATGCTTAGAGGGTGTTGAGAGAGTGGCTTAGGTCAAGGGGAAGCTAAGGAGGCTAAGTGGATGGGAAGCTTACTCCTTAGTAAGTTTAGGTTTATGCACTTTGAGAAACATGCATAAGTCATATATGAATGTAAAACCCGGTGTGTGGGGGTTTAATGGGTTTCTCTGGTTGTACTAATAGATGGTATCTATTAGAGTTAGATGTAGGGTAGTTGCACCACCTATTTAAGTGGAATGGGTTTGAGGCATGTAGTTAACTAACTATCCATTCACTAGGGTTTGATAGAGACTTCCTTGTGGTAGAAGCTATAGGTGAGTGCTCTTATGAGAGCTCTTTCCTCCAGGTTGGAGTGGCTATAAAACCTTCATCTATAAGTTACAATAGATCAATTTTGTTCATTATTTATGATGTGTTATTACTCTTATTGATTTTGCACTTGTTGTGGTTAGTGCTTTTGCCCTCTCATCTTCCCTCTTGATCTTGCTAGATTCTAAGGATGTGTAAGTGATGAAGATGTATCATGAGGATCATATTCCATCTATCTAGGGACCATCTATAGTAAGATCTTGAAGGTTACCCGATTTGGTTCGATTTGCAACGCTTCTAGTGAAATATTGTTTCTAGTGTTTTGGCATCGAATCTTTAGGTGCTCTTACTTGTTGTGATACGTGGGAACTTATCTAGAGCTACATGGCTATCCTTAACCTACGAGCAAGTCATACCTCAAGTTCTTGAGTTTTGTCTCGTTTTAGTACAACGTTGCTTGTCTTGAGAAAATATTGGAACTTTAGCCAAGATCCATGTAATCCTTAAATGGATTAAGTTCTTGAGATCCTCAGCAAGGTATAAGCAAAGTTTTAAACCATTTGAATATGTATTTTGAATATTGCACCATTTTTTGTTTTGACTTGGGATAATTTCTAGTTCTAGGAACAGGGATGCGATCCGACTGCCCCTAGGCCTACAGTCCAACCGGAGGCCGATTGGATTGGTCATCTCTAGTAGTCAGACTGATAGGCCAGTCCAACCACTCTCCCATAGCGGTCCGAGCAGTTCAGAGGAGTTGAACTTCCTTTGTTTTCATACTTTTGTGAGTTATTTGTTGGTGAGCAAATATGATCTTCCTAGCTCCTAGTAGCTAGTGAAGTGAAAGTTTTAGAATACCATTTAAGATGTTAAATTTTAGATATTATTCACCCCCTCTGATTGCCATGTTAGGTCCAACACTCCCATAGATATACACTACTACAAAACAAGCTATACTGGACGTCTCATCACAGACGGTTCATGTGTAGCCGTCTGTGCTTTGATTATTATAGATGGTTCATGGCTAAAACCATCTCTGAAACTATCACAGACAATTAGGTTTAAAAGCCGTCTGTGATATACGAATTATCATAGACGGTTTTTAACTAGAACCGTCTATGAAACTATCACAGATGGCTTTTATTTACAACCGTCTGTGTTTTATCCTTTGTTGTATGAACTACAGAAGCTACTGAGACGAGAGAAAAATTCAAGGCAAATTTATTACAAAAGTCCCAAAAAGAGAGATTCCCAGATCTTAGTCTTCTGGGCTTCATATGCTTCTTCTTCGACTTTTGGAGTTAGAGGATCAGCCACTGAGTTCTCGAATGTCGTGAAGATTGTCCATGCCCTATGCACTTCCTCCTCCAGCCTAGGCAAATCATTAGCACAGTCTATAATCTCATAGAGGATGCCATGATAAGCTTCCTCAAAATCGGCCACTTCTGCTTGATCGGCAATGTTATCCATGTGTCGCTCCATTGCCGTAAGAACTTCTTCCCCTTTGTGCACATTGCAGAGAAGAACGAGGCTAAGGGTGGTTTCCCTTTGCTGAACGGCAACAAGACACCTCCGTCGACGGTGAATGATGAGGTCCAACTGACGGATGGAAGTGAGTCGAGGAAGGAGAGCAGGGTGAGAGCGGAGGAGCTGCTTCAGACATAAATTGTTTGCCGCCTGTGTCAAGTTGCGGTCGAACAACTCATGATGGATAGATGAGAGAAAGGAGATCAAAAGAATATTAGATGCCATTATTGAAAAAGCTAGTGAAGAAGATGAAAGGACAGTTTAGAAGAGCTGGATTAGGGTGCGCATATTTAAGCGTTATCACAGACGGTTCATATACCAAACCGTCTCTGATATTAATATCATAGATGGTTCATATAACAAACCATCTCTGATATGTGAGTTATCATGGACGATTCATATAACAAACAGTCTCTGATATATCAGTTATCACAGACGGTTTGTATAACAAACCGTCTCTGATATGTGCTTATCACAGACAGTTCGTATAACAAACCGTCTCTGATATGTGAGTTGTCACAGACGGTTCGTATAACAAATTGTCTCTGATATGTGCTTATCACGGACGGTTCGTATAACAAACTGTCTCTGATAATGACACATCACCGATCCGTGGCATGTCACCCAAGATTTCGATCTCACCCATCCATTCTCTCCGCATCAAATGGCAGGCACCGTTTTCTCCCACCGCTCGGCCCTTATTAATTACCCCCCATCTACCTTTCCATCGACAATCACGGGTGAGTCCATCCACTACATAGCTTTCTGTATCCCCCTCAACGACGCCGACTACCACCGTGAGCTAGTGCTTCTATTGTGACACCACGGTAGACTGCACAACACACTCTTGTCGTAAGTGTCGTAAAAGTGTCTTATGCAGTCTCACTATCATGCCACAAAGGTGGTGCTACCGCCATCCGCTGCATCCAGCTTGTTCCTCGACGACGCTGACTACCGTCGTAAGCTAACGCCTCCATTGTGACACCACGGTAGATTGCACAACACACTCTTGTCGTAAGTGTTGTAAGAGTGTCTTATGCAGTCTCACCGTTGTACCACAAAGGTGGTGCTACCACCATCCGCTGCATCCAGCTTGTTCCTCGATGCTGCCAACTAGCACCGTGAGCTAGCGCAACCGTTGTGACACCATAGTAGACTGCACAACACACTCTTGTCGTAAGTGTCGTAAGAGTGTCTTGTCCAGTCTCATCATCGTGCCACAAAGGTGGCGCTACCGCCGCCTCTCCATTGCCAGTGATATCCAGCTACCATCCGATGCATCTAGCTTTTACCGTCTGCTAGGATCTCTGCTTCTTATATATTCTTGTCGTGTTAAAGAGTTGGGTTCGTTATCTTGTTATGCTGTAATAGTGGATTCTAATCTTAATGGAAATGGAATGTGCTGTTGTGTTAATTTGCCACTGTATTTGCTTGTTTTCAAAGGGCATAGGTAACATTATTTCTTGAGGCTAGTTAAAAAAAGAAAAAAATTTAGGTATAGAGTGAACTATCACAGACGGTTTTGTGGTATAAACTGTCTATGAAGGACTATCACAGACGTTTTATATACCAACTGTCTGTGATACTCACCAATCACAGACGGTTGGTAACTAGAACCATTTGTGATGTGTGAGTATCATAGACGGTTTTTGGTTCGAACTGACTGTAATAGTTTTCTTCACAGACGGTTCTAGTTACAAACCGTCTGTGCTGTTTTTATCACAGACGGCTCACAAACTGTTTGTGATAACACGCGATTATCACTGACACATAAATTCTGGCTATTCAGAAAACCCTCTGTGATGACAGTTCCGAACCGTCTGTGATGACTCTTTTTGTAGTAGTGATATCTTGAAGTTGTTTAGTACTATGCTATAAATAGCAAAGGAAGAGTGGGTGATGAGCTCAAAGGAACAACCACCAGGACTCCACCATTAGTACACCTCACAAACCTCATCACTGGTTTCTTAATTACTTCTTTGAGCCTCACACAATGTTCATCCCTAAGCTGAGCAAAGCAGCCCTCCTCCTTGCTCATGTTCCTTTCCTCCAATCAGATCATGTGCTCCGAGGCCGGCCTCTCATGATGATGCATAGGAGACATTTGTTGTCGCATTCCGATGAAGCCGCGAAGGGGACGATGACCGGAGGCACGCTCTCGCCCGACGCGGGGAGTGGCACCGGCAGCGGCGCCCTTGGGACGTCGAGGACGCCCGCCCGACGGCACCCAGCCACAGCACCGGCGCTGGCCACGCCGCCACCCATAATGGGGTTGGAAGGAAGTTGCTTGTCGTTGTAAAATAGCTCAATTGCACGCCTAGCTAGATTCTGCTGATCTAACTATCCAATGTGCCTTTGTCGAAAAACAAGAAAGAAAGTCCAATGCGTTTGTTCGGTTTTCAGAATGAATTATTTGTCTCATTTTGTATGCTAGCACAATTTGGTAGACCATTTTGGCTTGTGTTCTTTCTGTCGGTTCTATAACGATATATATACACACACACATATACATACATACATACATACATACATACATACATATATATATATATATATA
Organism: Dendrocalamus latiflorus; assembly: GCA_017311315.1. Lineage (NCBI taxonomy): Eukaryota > Viridiplantae > Streptophyta > Magnoliopsida > Poales > Poaceae > Dendrocalamus > Dendrocalamus latiflorus. Next base: position 32,013,356 of record CM029651.1, on the reverse strand, counting down.
TATATATATATATATATATATATATATATATATATATATAGGACGCTGAAATGGGACACCTAGGTGCCCAGACACCTAGGCTCCCTGCCGTTAGATTGCTTTTAGATACGTGCTAGAGCAATGGTATGTATGGTATGTAATATATTAGGCATGCTAAATCAATCATGGAAGGAAAGTCTTAATCATGGATGGAAAGTCTCAATCACACTAGCACGCATCTAAAAGCAATCCAAAGGTAGGGAGACTAGGTGTCCAGACACCTAGGTGCCCCTGTTATTTATACTATATATATATATATATGTGTGTGTGTGTGTGTGTGTGTGTGTGTGTGTGTGTGTATATACATACATACATACATATATATATACATATATATATATATATGACGCTGAAATGGGACATTATGGTGCTTGGGCACCAAGCTTTCCTGCCTTTGGATTGCTTTTAAATGCGTGCAAGTGTAATGATATATAATATCAGGATGGAAAGTCTTAATCGTGGAGCCTGCGCACCATGGTGCCCCTGTTATATATATATATATGTATATATATATATGTATATATATATATAGGAAAATTACGTAATGCACCATGGTGCCTAGGCACCAACATCCGATACACGTGTATGATTGATAATTTTTTTGAGTTTGGATATGAAAATGTTTTATACCCTTGATATATTTATGGTAAGTTAGTTTTGAACTCAGTTCAAACTAGTTTGAACTACTTCTGAGTTCAATGCAACTACAGTGAGTATATACCATAAAAATAGTTCAAACTAATTAAACTGAAGTTGAATTTAAATTTTTTCGGAGTTTGATATCTCAAATATACTTTTTTATGGGTATATGAAGATACCCACATCAAACGTTGCAAATCTCGAAGCAAATCAACGGGTATTGATATTGGTGCCTAGGCACCATGGTGCATGAAACACTCGTCCTATATATATATATATATATATATATATATATATATATATATATATATATATATACACTAGCTGAATGCCCGTGCTACAGATTTTAAAATTTTATCATACTATATGTTCTGAAACTAACAGGTGGTAACATTTTTTAGAACATGCATATAAATATGTTCTAAAATTTGAATAAGTAAATCCAAAAGGAAATATCTTTTTCAGGACTGAGGATTGTGGTGAGATACAAGCATAAAGTAGTTAGAACTACAGAACTCTCAAACAAAATGTATTTCACACAACATTTCTTTAAAAGTACGATATTATTTCACCAAGCATTTCATTTGAGAAAACTCCCTTCGCAAAACTTAACACAAACTACAAAGACTCTGGGATATATCCCAAGTGATAATTCATTTCTGACATGCAATCTATGAGCCTTCAGGAGGAAAGAGGTAGTTATTAATCCCTATATGATGTAGCAAGAAGATAAAAAACACATTATGAAAGTAAGACAAATCCAATGACATTATTTTTATGTAGTCAATTTATATACTTTAACATATATTAATGGTCAAAGTTTTAAAACCCCGACCACATGAATCCCAAACAGACTTACATTGCGGGACAGAGGGATTAATATGAATCTAATCCAAATCACTGTTTTGAATCAAATAATGTGTTATCCTTTTGCCTAAATGTATATTTAAAATAGAACTATTAAGGAAGTCAAATGACGGATCAAAATAATAAATAAGCGGTCGAACAGCACAGCAGAGCAGTAGGCTAACCACTAATGCTTATGTCAGTGCATAAGCAGTCCAGGCAAGTATACAACCATGATTTAATACACTACACTCAAGAAAGCTAAAAATGCAAAAAAAAACGAGATAAGCATCACTACATCAGTAAAAGGTATTACCTACAGTATGCGAGATGGTATCTGATCCTTCCCACAGTGATGATTGATGTAGAGTGACAAACCATCAATAGAATTATGGAAATAACAAGCTTCACACTGTATAGTAAGTGCTTGCTCAACTAAATTCTCTAACCTCCTCTTCAGTACCATAACAGTAGGGGAAAGCACCTTTAATTTTGCAATTCCGCTAGGAGCTTCAGCCGTGAATTAGAAGATTCAATGCCAAGCTTTGAAAAACCAAGCAACGCACACTGTGGAGAAGTAGAAATTATGCAGCTCGACAGTTCATGGACTCTTATTCTGTTAACACCAAGGGGTGTGATTTCACTTTGCAAAGTCTTTATAGAACCCATTGTTAGAGTGATCTCAGGGCATTTGGCCCAACGGCCAAATGCCCCCCTCTCCCCTTGACCGCGCCCTGATCGGGGGCGCCCAGCCCAATAGGCTGGTGGGCCCCTGTCGCCAGCGCCACATAAATAGAGGTGGGGGCCGGGGCGGCACAGAGACAAAGGTTCACCGTGCCGCCGCCAGACCCACCGACAAACCCTAGACCCGATCTAAGAGGGGGCGCTCCAGCGACGGGAAGACCCACCGCCAAGGAGATCACCGCCGCTCGGGACACGCCGCCGCCGAGGAGTCCCGCACCTCTTCCCCGACCATCACTGCCCGTGCGCAGAGCTTCACCGACGAACCGCGATGGCCGGCTCTTCATCCTCTACACCGGACGGTTGGTACCCCTCTCTCCCTCTCAGTGTATCTCTCAAGAACTCGAACGCATAGAAGAAGCCCTCTAGATCTAAACCCTAGGAGATCCCTAAAGAAGAGTTCTAACAATGGTATCAGAGCCTACTTAGGTGTAGATCTAGACGGGAAAGAAAGAACAGAGGACCCCCCTAACCCTAGAGAAAAGAACAAGAACACAGAAGGGGAAACCCTAGATCTGAAAAGAAAAGAACTCACCTGGCCGTCGTCGCCGGGGCCGCCGTCGTCGTCGCTGGCGTGCAGGAGATCGGCCGAGCCTTGGGCTCGCCGGCGCTCCACGTACGGGCCACCGTCGATGCGCGGGACAGATCCGAGCGCACGCGCGCTTGAACGGGCGCCGACACGGAGCCGCTCGACGGCGGCGCGCTCCCTCTCAGGGGAGCGCGCACGCCGGCGAGAGGGCCCGCGGCGGCGCCGTCTTCTCCTCCTCCGACGGCGTGGACAAAGTCGCCGCTGCCGTCACTTCGCTCGCTCGGGTGCGGAGAGAGAGAGGGGAGAGAGCAGAATAGGTTAGGGTTAGGGTTTCCACCGCGCGAGCGCGGTTTTGATCCGCCGAGAACGCCGCGCAGCCGTCGGATGCGATCCGACGGCTGAGATCGCGCCGAGCGCACGCGGGCGGGATTCAGCCCAGGCGGGCGTTGGCTTTCCCGGCCCAGGCCCAGGTTGCGACTGGGGGCGGGAAGGAGCGACGCGCGCGAGTGCGGCCGGGGCGCGGGGGCGCGACGCGCGCGAGCGGCGCTGGGCTGAGCGGGCCGCGCGTGGGCGCGTGAGGCCGTGACCGAGAGCGAGGCGGCGCGGGCTGAAGCAGGCCGCCGTGGGCCGTGGCCGGGATGATTGGGCCGAATTGGCGTTTTGAACAGTAAAATCCCGAAAAAGAGATTTAATGTTTTTCAGAAGTATTTATTGATGAATTTGATTGAAATTTGATCCAAAATCTCTGTAATTTTTTGCACCAACGTGTTAATTTTTCAGAGATTAAATGTATACAGTATAATGCTTCTGAATATTGAATTATTTTAGAATAATTATAGTTTCCGCTGCAAAAGTTAATGTTGATTAATTTTCATTATTAAATTCGAACCAACGGGAGAATTTAATTTTGGAAAAATAGATATAAATCCCAGATAATTATGATATTGTTATTTTCTGACCAACGTCGATAATAACAATATTATAATTTTTTTAATTGATGATTTTATGCATTATTTCTATTTCTGCCCAACGGTGATGTAGATTTAATGTATAGATAAAATTGATTTAATTGTATGTCGTATTTTTGACCAACGTTGGAAATAAGGCATATAATTTTGCTGTTTCGTTCTCACTTTATTTGAACTAATTTTCAGGCGGATACAACTTGATGGGTTGTATCAGAGAGATCCCCACTCTCAAAGGAGATAATTATGGAGAGTGGAAGAAAAAGATAGACTTAGCGTTTATCTTGGCTGAGGTGGACTGGGTCCTCACTACAGCACGTCCCACTGAGCCTATGGCACCAGTGAGGGATCAAAATGAGGATGATACTGCTTGGCAGAAAAGACAGAGGGATCATGCTCCCTTACAGATGTCTTATGACCTTGAGCATAAGAAATGGACCACAGCCAACAAGAAATGTATGGCTGTGATAAAGAACACAATTGAGCCTGCAATTGTGGGCTCAATTGCAGAGTGTGACACTGTCACAGAGTATCTTGATAAAATAAAGAGTCAGTTCACTGGCTCTTCAAAGACTTATGCTACACAGCTGATTAAACAGCTTGTGACAGAAAGGTACTCTCACTACAAGAGAAGTGTCATTTTTTGACATATCATTTATGTCATAATATCTAAAATTATGTCATAATTCACCTTTTATGACATCTGTGTGACGAAAATCGTTATGTCAAAAAATGAGCGTCACAAATTTGTTTAATGACGTTTGTTTGTCCCGTGTCACAAAAATTATGACATTCATTTTAATGTCACAATAACTTATGACATTTGTTTTATGTCATAAAATCCTAGGCCTTGCCACGTAGGCAGCTGCCACGTAGGATAAAAAGACGTCATAAAATGTTGACGTGGCAGATTTAAAAACGTCATAAAAATGCTGACGTGGCAGATATAAAAACGTCATAAAAAATGCTAACGTGGCGCTGACGTGGCAGATTTTAAAACGTCATAAAAATGCTTACGTGGCAGATGATGTGGCAGATTTAGAAACGTCACAAAATGTTGATGTCACGCTGACGTGGCAGATTTAAAAAACGTCATAAATTATTTGGGCTGAAACAGTAATTGGGCTATTTTTTTTCTCTGGCCCGATGGGTACCATTTTTTTATGATTGCAGCCTATATTTTCTTTTCAGCCCACAAATTTGAGCCCATATATTTTTATCAGCCCATACATTCAAACCATCCAACAAAATGCACAAATAGTTGCTGTCTCAACACACATTCAAATCAAATCATGTCTGATATTAAATATCAAGCATTTCATGCATCACCAAATTCAAAACACATAAAGTTGGTGTCTCAACACAAATTCAAAACACATATAGTTGTTGTCTCAGCCTCATCACAGGTATCCATATCAAAATGATACCTCTAGCCACCAAAATTTCATCTATAGCCTAAGTTTGAGAGCTTACTACTCAGCATCAGATGATGCAAATTTGCTGCCAAACAAGGAACGAAGGAAGCCTTGGATCTCACTTCCTTGCTTCCTCAGCTTCTTAGTTTCTTCTGCATGCTTCCTTGCTGCATCATTCTGATCCTCTACCTGCTTCTGCAGATTACCCATCTGTGCTCGAAGCTCTGCTGCTCCTGCCTTCTCAGCATGTAGTTCGCTCTCAAGCTCATGGATCTCTGAACATACATTTTGCTTCTGAAATTACATGCAAATAGGAAAACAAGTAACCAGAATAGATATATTTGTATCTACGAAAATTCATAGCACTAAAACAGATCAGCATGCCTCTCTAGAACTAGGGGTGAAAACGGATCAACATGTTGGGATCAACACGTATTCATTTGTGTATTTCAATATGCCGGCAGACTGCCAAGGCAGTACCCAGCAGAGCAATTGTATTAGAACTTAGTCACCACACCAAAATATTTCTGATTGATGTACAAACAACTAGCCAGGGCTCTCATCTTAAAACACAGCAACTACCAAAGCAACTTAATTTAACATCTAAAATTCACGGAGCAGATTATTTGACAACAGGTCCCTTTGTGTGATAAGAGAATGAAGTATGGAATTATTAGCAAATGAGTCGCAGGACCAACTCAACATGAAAACCTTAACTAAGGTAGTGAAACCAGGTTCTATTCTTGCACGAGTAAAAAGAGTCATAACAACTTCTCCTCTATTCATATATAGCTGTAGACAGCGTTCTATTAAATTCTGAACCTGTAACAGCACAAAATGTTTGGTTAGTTAGAAATAGCAGAAATTAACTTTGTATAAAAACACTAAACTTATAACATAGTCTCCACAAAGATCATAGAAAAACTATCCATCTTACAAGTTCAATGTCTTCACGAGAAACCTTTCTATTAACATTACTCGTAGCTGATAACGAACAAGAATCTCCTAAAGGTGCATCTGTGACTATTGTATTTGGCTTCTCAGCTTCCTCTTCCTCACCACCTTGCACCGATGATTGCAACTTCAATATACAGTGCCGCAAACAACCTCACCTGGGAACTCTCCTTCATTGTGCCTTACAATGATAACAAAACTACACTTCGGATCAACACTTCTCCTGAAAGCAAAGAAACACTTCTCCTGAAATAACTCCATAAATAATTCCATGCTACAAGTAGCTTGTAGACATTAGTATCATTTCAACGATGAGAAAACAAATAGAAAATTCTTCCCAAAATGCCTGTGAAGCAACCTATATACAAGTCCATAAATATTTTCCTCACGAAAGATGCAAGTTCATAAATACCTCACCAATTCTTTATATCAGCGAACTAAACTCGCAATTGGGGAAGCGCTACGACTACGAAGTTCAAATCAGAGGTAAGACTTGATGAATTCAACCAGTTCTAGCTTGTAGACCAGACGAAAGATGCAAGCTGGTGATGTTGAAGAGGAAGCAGGGGTTGATGCCGTCGGTTGCGGTGGAGACGCCGGCGTAGGAGCACACGTCGGAGAAGATGAAGAAGAGGTCGCCGTCCTCGGTGTCGGTGGAGTGGTGGCGCAGATCGGTGCAGTCGGCGCCCGGAGGTGGTGAAGGGCGGCAATCGCCGGTGGTAACCGAAGAGCGGCGGCGCCGAGGTGGGGCAAAGAGGAGGCCCGGAGGAGCAGTGGAGAGAGGTGGCGGAGAAGGGCTTCGGATCAGGAAGATTTGGGAAGACCGGTGGCTGCAGAGGAGAAGGAAAGGGTGTCGGGGAGGCAGATCTAAAGGAGGAGCCGATAAGGACGGCGGCGCGGATGTAGAAGTGGCGGCGAGGCACAGTGGAAGGGATGGAGGAGGTGCGGTGGAGAAGAAGGGAGTAGGGAGTAGAGGCAGCGGAGAGAGGTAGGGGTGGCGCCGAGGTCGGGCAAGAGGAGAGGGGCGGCGCGGTTGGTGGAAGAGAGGGGCGGCGCGGTTGGTGTGGCTAGTGGAGAAGGCGAGGTTGGTGAGGAAGGGGGAGATGGTGGCGGCGTGGTGGAGCAGGGAGGCGGCTGAGAGTAGAGGGGAGAGCTGCCGGAGAAGCGGCGGAGAGAGGCAAGGAGGCGCGGTTGGAGATAGGAAGAGAGAGGCTCGGCCTCGTCGGCGGCCGTTGTGGCGCGGAGGTGGAGGAGCGGCGGAGATGGCGGCGGTGAGGGGAGGCCAAAAAAGGAGTGGCGGTGAGGTAGAGGAAGGTGGAGTAGAGAGGAGGCCCGGCGAGCTGCGGAGTAGATGGGGCGGCGCTTGGTGGAGGAGAGGATGCGGAGAAGGTGAGAAGGGGAGACGCAGAGGTGAGGGGAAGTGGCGGCGATGACCGGAGGTATGCAAGGCGGTGGTGAGGATGCTGGAGGGAGAGAGGCGCAGTGGAAGGAGCAGGCGAAGAGAAGGAGGCGACCGGCGAGGTAAGGCCCGGCCCTCGCCGGCGCAGGTGGAGAAGGAGCAAGGGGTTGAAGGAGGAGGAGAAGGGGATGAAGGAAGAAGAGAAGCTGGGCTCAAGTTCTTGCTGGCGGCGGCTAGGTCATATGGCTGAATGGGGAGAAGTTGGTAGTTCTACGATTTAGCCCTCCAGGTTTCTAGGGTTTACAAATTGATCCTTCTTCTAATGAGACTTCTTCCGTTCCGGCCCTTGGAAACTCCGATTTCATCGTGAAAAGAACCTACGCACTCGTGTCGACGCGTACATCTGTACGGAGCAGCCCTAGAATGCCTAATTTGTCATTTATGCGCCTCGATCGCGCCGGCCTGCGGAAAAGTACAAAAAAAAATGTAAAATGATCCAAATTGAGCAATTAATTATTGAAAAACGTGTAAATGATGATAAATGATCTCGAAATGCGAAGAATATGAGGGTAAAATGACATATAATTATATATAAAAATAACGCATGTCAATTGAGAAAGGACGGACACCAAGAAAATTTCTGAAAAAGCAAGCTGCAGCCACACAATATTGTTGCCATCTTTTAGTGCTTAAATAAGTCACAGCTCAATTCAAACCGTCCATAAGACATCAAGATAAAAATAGATTGCACAGGTACTCAACCACATATGTATTTAGTAATCCATAAACCATAGTAAAATATATAATTGCAAGCACAAATGTCACTATATCAGTGGGATAGCAGACCTACTAAGCAAGCTCATTAAAAAAATAGTTGGTTGGGCCACGTGGCGGTGGGACCTATCTTGACAGGTGGGCCGTATGCCAACAAGGAAAATGATGGTTTAAATAATTCAATATAATAATTTGTGACACACCAGTTTTGTCATTAATTTATGACATTCGCAAAGTAGCCCCTATGACACAACAAATATTGTCACTACATGGATATATAATAATTTCTGACACACCAGTTTTGTCATTAATTTATGACGTTCGCAAAGTAGCCCTAATGACACAACAAATATTGTCACTACATTGATTTAGACTTGCATCATGACATTTTTTGTGACATTCATATTATTTTTGTCACTAAGCCAAATTACCTCTACAAAAACGTCATAAACTAGATAATTTAGTGACATTTAGACCCTTTGTCATGCCATATATGTCACAAAATGACACATCTCTTGTAGTGTCTGATGGTGGCAGTGGCATAAGAGAGCACATACTGAGGATGAGCAACTTGGCATCCAAGCTTAAACCAATGGATTTGGCTCTCAAGGATGAGTTCCTTATTCATTTGGTTTTTGCTTCCTTGCCTAAAGAGTTTGACACTTTTGTTGTCAACTACAATATGCAGCCCGAGAAATGGGACTTGGAAAAATGCATAGCTATGTGTGTGCAAGAGGAGGAAAGAATTAAATCCTCACATGGTGGATCCATCAACTATGTGAAGGATAACAAGAAAAAGAACTTCAACAGTACCTCCTTCTCAAAGAACAAGGGAAAATCCTCTGTCCATCAGCCTCAACAGAATAAATTTGTTGTAGACAAAGATCAGTGTCTTCACTGCAAGAAGACGGGACACTACAAGAAGAACTGTCCTGATTACTTAAAGATGATAATGGCAAAGAAAGGTGAGAACATTATTACCTTTATAAATGAATGCCTATATGTGCAATATTCGAAATCCACTTGGTGGATTGACTCAGGAGCAACTGTTCATGTTGCTAATTCTTTACAGGGATTCCGTTCGACGAGGACTACGCAAAGAAACGAAAGATGCATTAAAGTTGCAAATGGAGTCCAAGCTGAAGTTGAAGCCGTTGGCGATCTTTCATTAGAGTTAGCTAATGGCTCCAATCTTTTACTTAGAGATGTCCTTTTTGTTCCCTCTTTACAGAGGAATTTGATTAGTGTTTCAAATTTGGACAAAGATGGTTATGATTGTAATTTTGGAAATGGCAAGTGTGAAATAATGTTTAATAAAGAATGTGTTGGTCTTGCCATCTTACAGAATGAGCTTTATTTGTTATCATTGTGTGATGATGTGAATGTCGTATGCGATAATGAGAACGTCGTGTGCGAGAAAGTGATTGAATCCTCGTCTACGAATGTAAACAGAAAATGAAAGAGAACTCTAAATGAATCGAGGGGGAGAATAGAAAGACTTGTTAAGAATGAAATTCTTCCTCTATTAGAGTTCTCAGACTTAGAACAATGCAGAGAATGCATTAAAGGAAAATATGTAAAGAAAATTAAAAAAGACGCTAAAAGAAGCACAGGAGTTCTACAAATTATTCACACAGATATTTGTGGTCCTTTTCCTGTGAAAAGTGTGGATGGATATGACTCGTTCATAACATTCATGGATGATTACTCCCGTTATGGATATATTTATCCAATCAAAGAAAGAAATGAAGCCTTGGACAAATTCAAGATATTTAAGGCTGAAATTGAAAACCAACACGATTTAAAGATTAAGATAGTCCGATCTGATCGTGGGGGGAGTACTACGGTCGACATACCCCATATGGACAAGTTCCTGGACCTTTTGCAAGGTATTTACAGGAAAATGGAATAGTGGCCCAGTATTCTACACCGGGCGAACCTCAGCAAAATGGAGTAGCTGAAAGACGCAACCGTACCCTGATGGATATGGTGCGAAGCATGATGAGCTACTCCACACTGCCATTGAGTTTATGGATGGAGGCGTTGAAAACCGCCATTCATATTCTCAACAGAGTGCCTAGTAAGTCGGTGCCCAAAACACCGTACGAGTTGTGGACAGGAAGAGTTCCCTCACTAAACCACTTACGTGTATGGGGGAGTCCTGCTGAGGCTAAAGTATTTAACCCAAACCTTGGGAAGCTTGATCCCAAAACAGTAAGTTGCCATTTCATTGGCTACCCTGAAAAGTCAAAAGGTTTTCGTTTCTACTGTCCAGACAGGTATACAAAGTTTGTAGAAACGAGACACGCTGTCTTCTTAGAGGATGAAATGATGAGAGGAAGTATGGTAGCTCATGAGATTGATCTTGAAGAGAAGCGGGTGTATGCGCCCACTCCGATGATTCAAGAGCCATTCTTCACACTACCTGCTGTCGCTGCACCGACGGTGCAAGACACTGTGGTGCCAGCACCTGTTATTGTTCCTCCTGTGGCAACAATGAATGATAATGAGGAACCTGTTTTTCAGGATCCTATAGAACCTATTGCCACAGATGAGGGGGAGCAACAGCAGCCTCAAACAGAAGATGTACCAAATGAGGAGGCCCCGAGGAGGTCTCAAAGAGTAAGAAGATCAGCTATTTCTGATGATTATCAAATTTATCATACAGAGGAATTTCAAATGGAGGATGATCCCACCACATTTGAAGAAGCCATGAGAAGCGAAAATTCCTCAAAATGACTTGAGGCCATGGAAGAGGAAATGAGGTCCATGAAGGCTAATAAAGTCTGGGACTTGGAAATTATTCCTAAAGGCGCCAAAACAGTAGGCTGTAAATGGGTCTACAAGACAAAGCATGACTCTCAAGGGAATGTAGAAAGATACAAAGCGCGACTTGTGGCAAAAGGATTTACGCAAAGAGAAGGGATTGATTACAATGAGACCTTTTCTCCAGTCTCATGTAAAGATTCCTTCAGAATCATAATGACATTAGTAGCACATTATGATTTAGAGTTACATCAGATGGATGTAAAGACGGCATTTCTTAATGGGGATGTCGTAGGGATGGCCCCCACCTAAGCCCAGCAGGCCTGGTAGGAGATTATAAGGCCCAGAATAGGCCATGTGTAATGACATAGCTGCCCCTAGTGGGAATAACCAGATGCAAGGGTATAACTATAAAAGCACTCCTCAATGTGTATGTATATATGCGAGTAAGCCATGGGGAGGACCCAGGCCATCACACTTATCTTCATCACTCTCCACTACCATCTCTCTCTCTGTTTGGTCTGTAGCCACAACAGTTGGCGCCGTCCGTAGGGAGGACGGGGACAAGCCTGAAGACCGAAGAAGAAGGATGGCACCGAAAAAAGCTTCTTCAGCGGCGGCGAAGGGAAAGAAGGCGGCCGGGCCGGAGCGTCGTATGAGTACCAGGGCTTCGGCATCAGCAGCGGCGGACGCAGGTGCCGATGCAGGCGCGGTAGCCGGAGACGTCGACGTTCGCGCCGCGACGACCCACCCCGCCACCGGCGTTGCGGGGACGGGCCCCGCGGTCGAAGACGTCGGCACGGGTGCGGCGACAACCGACCCCGCCGACGCAACGACAGCCGACCTCGCCGCCCCCACTGCAACCCTCACCGGCGGCGCGGACCAGGCGGTTCGGGGTAGCCACGACGGAGCGACCGGTAGCTCGGGACCTCGCGACGCGGTCGTCCCCGCGCCGACCCGCCCGTCGGGGGTACCGACGACCCCGCCTGCACCGGCGATGGAAAGTGCCCTGCTGGCGGCTCTCAATGCCTTCCAGCGGGAGCTAGGGGACCTTCGCGGAGCCGTCAGAGATATGCAAGAGGCTCGGAGTCAGCAGGTCGTGCCAGTGGTCGCGTCCGAGCCCACGCCGGAAAGGGCGGACAGTCGCGAAGCCCCCGCATCCAGCCGCTTGCCGCTGCGGCGCGTGGATCCGGAGTCCCCGCTTTCGGCGGGGCTGCAGCAGGCGGCATGGCCCGAAGACTTCAAATTTCCGAGCGCCATTGACTCGTACAAAGGCGACACGGACCCCCGTGAGTTCGTGCGCGTGTACGAAACCGCGATCGAAGCCGCGGGCGGCGACGACACCACGAAGGCGAAGGGACTCCCCCTCGCGCTACAAGGAGTGGCGCTCTCTTGGTTCTTTACCATAGAGCCGGGCTCCATCTACGCGTGGGAACAGCTTCGTGTCCGCCTTTACAACAACTTCCAAGGAAACTACGTTGACCGAGTCGACGCGGACCAGCTCTTCGCCGTGAAGCAAAAACCTTCAGAGAAGCTCCGGGACTACTTCAAACGCTTCGCCAAAATTCGATGTCAAGTGAAAGACGTCAACGAGACCACCATCGTCAATGCAGCCATACAGGGCCTTCGTCCGGGCCCGATGGCCGAGTACAACGCGCGAAAGCCAATCAAGACGGTGGCAAAGCTCTTCGACAAGATGGAAGAATATGCCAGGGCGGAGGAAGACGCGCGGCGCAGGCAAGGTGACGACTCCGACACCAACCAGGCCGAAGCCTCAGCAAAAGCCGAAGATCCGCCGAAGGGCGGTTCTTCGAAGGGAAAACGTAAGCAGGAGTCGTCCCGGAACGCGCCCGACCGTAGGGACAACCCGCATAAGGAGTCGTCCGATCAGCCCAAGCGCGGCCAGCAGAGGTCGAGGAGAAACCAGTACGTCCTCGACATCGAAGGCGGGTCCGACGAGGGTGCTCCAGCGGGCCGAGGCGGTAGGGGGCGCCGTGGCCGGGGCCGCGGCCGTGGCAGGAGCCGCGATGATAAGGGTCGTGGGGATTACGACGACCAGCATCAGGGACTGTGGTGCATAATCCACAGCCGCGGCAACCATGATACCCGCGCCTGCACCTCCATCGCGGCGCTCCGCGACAGCGTCGCTAGGGACAGGAACCCGGAGGCGCGCCCGCCTGCGGTGGCCCACGTCCAATTCCCATACAAGGCCCCCATGCAGGTACAGGCACAAGGGATGCCGGTACAGGCGCAAGGGATGCAACCCCAGGAAGGCGCCTTACGGATCCAAGCTCACGTACAGCAGCCTCGGGAGGGCCTCCTGTCATTGCAGGCCCCAGACGCAACCAACCGCAGGGTCATTAACGTCATATCCGGAGGCTCTGCACTGGAATTCGCCTCGGCACGGCAACAGAAGGCCTACGCGCGAAGACTACATCACGTGGCGGCATACCCAGCGCAAGCACCGCCGGAGTGGGCGCAGCACGAAGTTACATTCACACCCGATGATGCCCAAGGTGTGGACTTCCCTCATCAGGACCCCCTCGTCATCCGGGTCACCATCGCGGGATGCGACATGGGGCGCGCCTTGGTGGACGGTGGTACCTCCGCGAATGTATTGTTTGCGGCGGCCTTCGACCAGATGGGGATCCCTCGAAGCCGCCTGGGGCCCTCGGGAATCCCACTGCAGGGCTTCGGGGGACAGCCCCTGCGGGCGCTGGCCAAATCGGCCTTCAAGTCTCCTTCGGCCGAGATGACAATGTGCAGACCGAAGATGCCACCTTCGACGTAGTCGACCTTTCGTACCCCTACAATGCCATTCTAGGGCGCCCAATCCTCAACTCCTTCGGCGCGGTACCACATCACGGCTATCTGTGCATGAAGATCCCGGGTCCCCGGACCATCATCACCGTCCGAGGCGACCAGGATATGGCCCGGCGCATCGAGCCAGGCACCAGGTGCTCGCGTCGCGAAGCCCAACGACGCTCTTAGAGCCGGCGTCACAGCGCGGAGGTCCGCGGGGTCACCCATAGGCGCCTGCGCGGGCCCTGCAGATGTCTAGCGACCAGAGGCTGCGGCCGCGCCAAGGGCAAACGGTCAGTATATCCACACTTTGTAGTTGCCCACCCGCGCAAACGGGGATGTAATGCAGATCGCCGTTTGTCGCTAATCTTTCTTCGTCACACGCAAGCACGCGGTGAGGGCGCGCGCAGGCTTGGCCAACGCGCCCGTCCCCGCAGCGTAAACCAAAGACGCACGTCCGCGTGTGCACTCGCCGTCGCCAGGGGGGCGGGACTGAGTATAAACCAAAGACGCACGTTCGCGTGTGCACTCGCCATCGCCAGGGGGGCGGGACTGAGTATAAACCAAAGACGCACGTTCGCGTGTGCACTCGCCGTCGCCAGGGAGGGCGGGACTGAGTATAAACCAAAGACGCACGTTCGCGTGTGCACTCGCCGTCGCCAGGGAGGGCGGGACTGAGTATAAACCAAAGACGCACGTTCGCGTGTGCACTCGCCGTCGCCAGGGAGGGCGGGACTGAGTATAAACCAAAGACGCACGTTCACGTGTGCACTCGCCGTCGCCAGGGAGGGCGGGACTGAGTATAAACCAAAGACGCACGTTCGCGTGTGCACTCGCCGTCGCCAGGGAGGGCGGGACTGAGTATAAACCAAAGACGCACGTTCGCGTGTGCACTCGCCATCGCCAGGGGGGCGGGACTGAGTATAAACCAAAGACGCACGTTCGCGTGTGCACTCGCCGTCGCCAGGGAGGGCGGGACTGAGTATAAACCAAAGACGCACGTTCGCGTGTGCACTCGCCGTCGCCAGGGGGGCGGGACTGAGTATAAACCAAAGACGCACGTTCACGTGTGCACTCGCCGTCGCCAGGGAGGGCGGGACTGAGTATAAACCAAAGACGCACGTTCGCGTGTGCACTCGCCGTCGCCAGGGAGGGCGGGACTGAGTATAAACCAAAGACGCACGTTCGCGTGTGCACTCGCCGTCGCCAGGGAGGGCGGGACTGAGTATAAACCAAAGACGCACGTTCGCGTGTGCACTCGCCGTCGCCAGGGAGGGCGGGACTGAGTATAAACCAAAGACGCACCGGGGGGACGCCCTCGCGTGCACAAGTCTCCGGACTATAAAGAAGACGTAGCGTCGAGCCTAGCTCCGCACGCACTAGTCCACGGACTTTAAATAAGACGTAGCGTTGAGCCTAGCTCCGCACGCACCAGTCCACGGACTTTAAATAAGACGTAGCGTCAAGCCTAGCTCCGCACGCACCAGTCCACGGACTTTAAATAAGACGTAGCGTCGAGCCTAGCTCCGCACGCGAGAGTCTGCGGACTATAAATAAGACGTAGCGTTGAGCCTAACTCCGCACGCACCAGTCCACGGACTTTAAATAAGACGTAGCGTCGAGCCTAGCTCCGCACGCGAGAGTCTGCGGACTATAAATAAGACGTAGCGTCGAGCCTAGCTCCGCACGCACCAGTCTGCGGACTTTAAATAAGACGTAGCGTCGAGCCTAGCTCCGCACGCACCAGTCTACGGACTTTAAATAAGACGTAGCGTCGAGCCTAGCTCCGCACGCGAGAGTCTGCGGACTATAAATAAGACGTAGCGTCGAGCCTAGTTCCGCACGCACCCGTCCACGGACTTTAAATAAGACGTAGCGTCGAGGTTCGCCTCCGCACGCACGAGTCTCCGGACTATAAAGAAGACGTAGCGTCGAGCCTAGCTCCGCATGCACTAGTCCACGGACTTTAAATAAGACGTAGCATCGAGGTCTGCCTCCGCACGCACGAGTCTCCGGACTATAAAGCAAGGCAAACCGCGGCGGCTTCAACACACAGCGCATATCTTAAAATGCCAGGACGTCTGCATACCGGAAGAATCACATGTACAAAGGTCCGGCAACATCCCGGCCGCTCTAAGCCGCTACCCCGCGGGTTCGTCCTTAACACGCGCTAAAGTTGGGGCCTCGCTCGAAGAAGGCCAGCTCGCCCAAAAGTCCAGCGACTCTTCGGCCCTTCGCCAGCGTCGCAGGCGTCGCCGGGTTGAAAGGTCGGCCACGCGAAGCCGGTCCCAGCAAGGAAGCTGCCCGCGAGGTAGGTGAAGGTCATAATACAAGTAGCAAGTGTGTACTTTATTCGCAAAGACAAGGAACAGTACAACACACGCCTACACCTAAGCACCACGGCGTCAGACCTGCGGGTTCCCGGCGCCTTCGGAGGGCCCAGCGCCACCATCGTCGCGTCGCGGGACCCCGTCCAGAAATTGGCCGAGGCTCCCCGTCCCGTAGAGCGACTTCTGCAGCTCGATCCGCGCAGCATCCGCCACGACGTGGCTCCAGATCCGGTCGAAGAAGGGCCCGAGGGCGAGGCGAGCGGAGCGGACGGCGCCGGACATCACTCCGGCCCCGCCAGGCATCACCAGCTGGGGATCATCCAGCGCGGCGACGTGCGTACAACCGCGGTGCTGCAGGAGCGCGCACACCAAGCATGCCGACGTATACGCGCAGTGGGTGCCGAAGGACGTCGCCGCGTCGCGTGCGACGTTGGCGGCATCCCCGACCCAGCAGAGCGTCCGAGACAGCTCCTCCGGACCGAAGGCGCGTCCCGGCACCTCCGCTACCAGCCCTTGAAGATGGCTCTCCAGCGCTTGCATGGCGTCCCAGGCAACCACCGAGGCGTCGCCCAGCGTCCGGTTGCGCTCCGCTAGAGTCAAGGCGAGCTCACCTTTTTCTTTCTCTAGCGCGGCGACCTGCTCCAAGAACCCGTCCCGCTCCGCCGCGAACTTTTGTTCGGCAGCTGCCGCGGCTAACTCCTGCGCCGACGCAACAAGCCCCTCGGCGTGCGCCCTCGCGTCGGTGCATTCCGCTTCCAGCTGGCGGATGCGGGCGTCTTGGGCAGAACGGGCGCCAGAGGCTTCGCGCAGCTCCTCCTCGGCGGCCCGCAGCCTATCCTCGAGCGCTTTTTGGCTACGAGCATAGGCCGTTTGCAGGGCCTGCCCCAGCACAAGTGTCTGTAGAAGGGAAAAGACTTAGCAAACCTAGCTAAACTCAGGCGCGGTCGCAGGAGTACTTACCCTCACCCCAGACACCTCGAAAGCGTCCTCGAGGCGCCCCACACCGTAGGCCTGCAGCACTTGCAGGTCGACACTCGTGGCCGCGTCATTCACAATCCCGCGCCACGCCCTCAGCGTCTCCGGGGGCGGCGCGAAGTCCGCAGGGCTCACGTGCCCGGAGGCCCCGTGTTCCATAGGATGCTCCCCCTCCGGAATGAGCAACGCTGTAAATAAGGATACGGGTGACCACCCCAAGGCATAAAAGCATACACCAGAGTAAGCTAAGCCACCCTACCTTCAGTAGCAGAAGGAATGGTCCCGCCGCGAGCGGAGGCCTCCGCGTTCGGGGAGGACGACGGCTGTCCCTGCGCGGCGGGCGGTGTGGCTGGAGGGGCAGAAGGCGCATAGGCCACGGGGCCCCCGGTGCTTGCGCTGGAGTCCCACAAGCTTCTGATGCCCGTAGCCACGACGAACCCCCGCGGTGTCCGGTGGAGCTCCGGCCGCACACATGGCCGTTTGGCCGGGGCAGCCAGCAGCGCCACCGCCCTCGCAGCCGTGGTTGGGGAGGACCCCGCGGCTGCTGCGCCCGGGGGCGAAGGTTCCACGGTGGCAGTCGTCGAAGGGGCACCTCGGTCCCCACAGCTGTTGGTAAAGACAGCACGGCTACGTGCGCCCCTGTAGAGGGCACCTCCGGCACCACAGCGGTCGCGGTCGAGGGCTGCACCTGGGCATCGCCGGTCCGCACGGGGTCCGCCTCGACGACTTCGGCGGGCGGTGAGGCTTCCCCCCTCCGGCCGCCCGCGGCAAACCCGCCGTCCGGGACGCTTGCCGAAGACACCTCGCCTTCGGCGCCCGCGCCACCCAAGCTCGAGTCGGCGTACCTCGCCGAGTCTGTCTCCGTGTCCGCCGCGCCCTCGGAAACACTAGCAGCAGGCGCGGCAGGCGCCCCGCTGCGGCCCCTCTTCCGAGATGAGGTCTTCTTCTTCTTCGCTCTACTATCGTCTGGAGCGACACGGTCCGGCACGGCAAGGCCCAGGACCTCGCACACGCGGTTTATTCGCCCAAGCCCCGCCTTAGCGATAGCAGACGCGCGCTGCTCGTGCTCCCTGGCGGTGTATGGCCCCAAGAATACGCGCGCAGCTTGCTCCGCCTCCTCCAAGGAAATCCCTGAAGCAAAGAAGAATAGCATCAGCACACAACGCATTTCGCGTCAACAAAGGAGGGACGCAATCGAGGCTTACGGGGGCCGGGCGGCGCCGGTAGCGAGCAGACCCACGGCGAAACATTGTCGTCTCGATGCCTCTCGGCGGCTAGACGCCAGTCACAGGCAAGCGGTGCCACGCCGTACATCACGTACTCTTCGGCAAGGTCGCGCATGTTGAGGCGGGCGGCCACGCCCACGAGCCGCTTGACCCTCCGCTTGTCCTCATCATCGAGCGTTCGGCCGGGCGAGGGCTTGAACACGATTGGTCGGCCTGTGCACTCAAGGCCGCTCCCGCTCTCCACACGGTGGTAGATCCACCGCTTCATCCAGTAAGACTCCCACTTCCCGCGAGTTGAGTTCGCAGGGAAGAGCTTCTTGCACGACGAGCGAAGAATAAAAGAGACGCTACCGAAGCTCGACAGCGTCCCGTCCTTCCGGCCCTTCGGCTGGCATCGCGCCTCGTGGTTATAGGCGAACAGCGACGCGCTGGGCCAGCACGCCCCCGAGCGCAAGGCCCAGCTGTACACCGTGAGCCGGGCCACGGCGTTTGGAGTCAGTTGCGCCAGTTCCAGCCCGAAGGTCCGCAGCACGTCGCCCACCACGGTCGCCGCTGGGATCCGGAGCCCCGCGTCGAAAAAGGCAACGAATACGACCGCCTCCGACCTCTCGGGATGCGGTTCCGTCTCGTCGCCGGCGGGCAATCGTACGTCCTGCCGCCCGGACAACTTTCCCGCGCGCAAGAGCCCTTGGATCGTCTTCTCGGTCACGAGCGAGGGGCCTAGATCGCCGGAGAACGTGCCTCCCTCCTCCGCCACCCGCCGCTCCTGGTCGGCTGCCGACGGGTCGCGCTCTTGGAGCACGTATTTCACCTCCAACGGCGAGGATCGCCGGCGAATGACAGGGTCACCGACCGCCTGGCCGCGCTCGCTACTGGAGGCCATCGCCTCCCACGACGAGACTGGAGTGGCGAAGATAGCGCGAAGAGGTGGAGGGCGGAGCAGACAGGAAAGAGGGCGTAAAGGTGCGGGGACGCTGTTATCGGGGGGCTATTTCAAGCCACCTCGCACATACCGCCGCTACCGAAGCGTCGCAACGATACGCGTGCCGGATGCAACCGCAGCGGTGTAAAGGCCCGCCCCATACGATTCCCCATAATTGAAAGCGAAGGGTCGCGGCGGTCCGGGCACAAGGCGCGACCACGGTTGTACAAGCGCCCACCCAGCGCTGGAAGGCCACGACCACAGGCGCCATTTACTGCCTGCCACGTGTCCCCCTCCCTAGGGAAGAGGCGAGCGGCTGCGAACACGCAACCGTCCACATCCCGCCGCCCACCGGTCATAGGTCGTCATGTGCCATGAGCGCGTTGGGTCGCACGGTACGGGAACCTAACCCTGACAGACCAGGGGCCGGCGTGATTCCAGGAACCCGTACAGCGCAAGGCCACATCAAAGACCCCAAGTCACCGCCCACGCGGCGGTGTTCGCAGGGCAAAGGCGCCAGCTTCGCCGCCACTCGTTCGAAGGGTAGGGGACGGAGCGCACGCGCCTACTTCGACTAGGCGCCAGCTTCGCCGCCACCCGTTCGAAGGGTAGGGGACAGAGCGCGCGCACCTACTTCGACTTAGGCGCCAGCTTCGCTGCCACCCGTTCGACGGGCAGGGGACGGAGCGCGCGCATCTACTTCGACGTAGGCGCCAGCTTCGCTGCCACCCGTTCGAAGGGTAGGGGACGGAGCGCGCGCGCCTACTTCGACTAGGCGCCAGCTTCGCCGCCACCCGTTCGAAGGGTAGGGGACGGAGCGCGCGCGCCTACTTCGACTAGGCGCCAGCTTCGCTGCCACCCGTTCGAAGGGCAGGGGACGGAGCACGCGCATCTACTTCGACTTAGGCGCCAGCTTCGCTGTCACCCGTTCGAAGGGTAGGGGACGGAGCGCGCGCGCCTACTTCGACTAGGCGCCAGCTTCGCCGCCACCCGTTCGAAGGGCAGGGGACGGAGCGCGCGCGCCTACTTCGAGTTAGGCGCCAGCTTCGCTGCCACCCGTTCGAAGGGCAGGGGACGGAGCGCGCACGCCTACTTCGATTTAGGCGCCAGCTTCGCTGCCACCCATTCGAAGGGCAGGTGACGGAGCGCGCACATCTACTTCGACTTAGGCGCCAGCTTCGCTGCCACCCGTTCGAAGGTTAGGGGACGGAGCGCGCGCGCCTACTTCGACTAGGCGCCAACTTCGCCGCCACCCGTTCGAAGGGCAGGGGACGGAGCGCGCGCGCCTACTTCGATTTAGGCGCCAGCTTCGCTGCCACCCGTTCGAAGGGCAGGGGACGGAGCGCGCGCGCCTACTTCGATTTAGGCGCCAGCTTCGCTGCCACCCGTTCGAAGGGCAGGGGACAGAGCGCGCACATCTACTTCGACTTAGGCGCCAGCTTCGCTGCCACCCGTTCGAAGGGTAGGGGACGGAGCGCGCGCGCCTACTTCGATTTAGGCGCCCTGACTTAGCATTTGTTACCGGGTTACTTGGCAGATTCCAGAGCAATCCTGGAATAGAACATTGGAAATTGATAAAGAAAGTCTTGCGTTATTTGCAAGGAACAAAAGGCCTCATGATGACATACAGAAGATCAGATTTACTCCATATAGTGGGGTATACAGATTCTGATTTTGCGGGAGATGATAGAAAGTCTACATCCGGATATGTGTTCACTCTCGCAGGAGGAGCTATATCGTGGAAAAGTTCAAAGCAAACCGTCACTACATCGTCCACAATGTATGCCGAGTTTGTAGCATGTTATGAGGCTACAGGGCAGGTAAACTGGCTAAAGAAGTTCATACCCGGTTTAAAAGTGGTTGATGACATCAATAGACCACTTAAGTTGTACTGCGATAATGAACCCGCAATAATGTATGCCCACAACAATAAGTCAAGTGGTGCTGCCAAACACATTGACATAAAGTATTATGTTGTGAAAGATAAAGTTCGGGAACAAATTATAAGTCTTGAGCATATAAGTACCGCAAAGATGTTAGCGGATCCGCTTACTAAAGGCTTACCACCCAACGTGTTCAGAGAACATATAGCCGGCATGGGTTTAAGGGAAAGCCTATGATTCCTGGACTAAAAGATGGCCCAAAAAGATTAAAGTAACTATTTCAGAACAGAGAGGTGTATTGTAGCTGTTGAATCTATCGGCGATTGACCGTGACGATGAGACATGTTCTATGCACTAATCTGTGATGGAATGTGTAAAGGCAAAAGTAATTAAAGATAAAGTATGGATTGAGATCAAGGGGGAGAATGTTAGAGTGATCTCAGGGCATTTGGCCCAACGGCCAAATGCCCCCTCTCCCCTTGACCGCGCCCTGATCGGGGGCGCCCAGCCCAATAGGCTGGTGGGCCCCTGTCGCCAGCGCCACATAAATAGAGGTGGGGGCCGGGGCGGCACAGAGACCAAGGTTCACCGTGCCGCCGCCAGACCCACCGACAAACCCTAGACCCGATCTAAGAGGGGGCGCTCCAGCGACGGGAAGACCCACCGCCAAGGAGATCACCGCCACTCGGGACACGCCGCCGCCGAGGAGTCCCGCACCTCTTCCCCGACCGTCGCTGCCCGTGCGCAGAGCTTCACCGACGAACCGCGATGGCCGGCTCTTCATCCTCTACACCGGACGGTTGGTACCCCTCTCTCCCTCTCAGTGTATCTCTCAAGAACTCGAACGCATAGAAGAAGCCCTCTAGATCTAAACCCTAGGAGATCCCTAAAGAAGAGTTCTAACACCCATGACATTGTCATTTCTCAAAAGTTCAAAGAATTTCTGCTCAGTATCAGAAATGCTGCGGACTTCACAATATTTTCATCCAGAAGGCCAATCTTATTCAAGGTAACCACAATATTATCCCAATTCCCACCAAGCACCTGCTTTCTGAAAATATTCGCTGTTGGGGAATGCAAAGTTATCCCTGATTCTTCCTCCAGAACCGCTCCACTTTTTTCATATCCAAGACTATACAGAGACTTTGTGATTATCCTGACAAATTCGTCCCTCTTAATAACACCTTTAGAACCAGCCATAACTTCTTTCCCTTGGAAAGGCAAAGGTCTAGCATTGTACCTCCCAAAGGATTGGCAGATTTCGAAAAAGAAAAACTATCTAACAAACTCACTGATTCTACTGAGGATGCTCTTGCACGCTTTGAGGATGGTTCATCGCCTTCAAAACCTCCCATGAAATGCCAAAATCAGCCCATATATTTTTGATTGCTGGGGAGATGATGTTATGCAACCTCCGAGCAAAATGCTCCAACGAGTTGCGTACAACGAAAGGAGGTTCCTGCAGTGAAATATCAAATGAAAAGTGTCGGTTATGAACAATCAAATGCAACAAAGGTCTACCTCAACATATTTACAATTTGCAGTGCACACCCACAAGGCACATTTCACTACTACAGAAATCCACATTACAGACGGTTCAGAAACGTCATCACAGACGGTTTTCTGAACCGTCTGAAATTATGGGTCAGTGATAATCCAAGTTATCACAGACGGTTTTCGAACCGTCTGTGATTATGCGATATCACAGACGGTTTTTTATTAAAAACCGTCTGTGATTATCCGATATCACAGACGGTTTTTTAATAAAAAACCGTCTGTGATATCGGATAATCACAGACGGTTTTTAATAAAAAACCGTCTGTGATATCGCATAATCACAGACGGTTTTTTATTAAAAACCGTCTGTGATACCGCATAATCACAGACGGTTTTTAATAAAAAACCGTCTGTGATACTCCTCCACCCCAGCAGAATCTATTTCTGTTTATAGCTAGCCTCAGGAAATGCTAGCCATGCCCTCTGAAACAAGCAGATAATCACAGACAAAAAACATACAATTCACACATCTCATTTCCTTTCAGATACATTTCACAGACATAAAACATCACATTGACATCGCACTTCATTTCACAAACATAAAGCATGCATCCATTTCGCAAATCGATTAATTGAATTGAAATGAAATGTCCATTAACACATCTCATTTACAAAAGATGTGCACTGCATTTGCACTTAGTGATAAGATCAATAAGAAATCATGGTGCGCAGTAGAACCGTCCTCCTGGCGTTATGACTTGAGTCAGCAAAAAGTACGCCAACTCTCCTCGAATCCCTCCAAGAACAGGCTGTTTCAATGCAGTTGACGGGATGGACGCAACCTGTCGATAGGAATATCAATGTGCGTATATATGTAACGTGTTAAGTATGAAGTAATTATGAGAAGAGTGACAAACCTTGCGATTGGTGAGCCTCGAGGAATCGAGGAGTAGTTCCATATGTTGGCAAACGTAGTATCCACATGTGTTGCCCGGCTCCTGCTGGTGACACTGCAAAAAATGGAATGTGTTAGTTCAAGAGGCATTAGTACCAACTGTTGCATAGGATTAATTAATGTGAAATAGCGAATACCTTAAAATCTCGAACATGTGTCAGCAAGCCTTTGGCCCCGCGCTTCGAGTCACCTCCCTTTTCAATGTAGGTGGCAAACGCCCTACGTAATTCGAAAAAGTTAACCTTAATCATTCGGAAGGAAAGAAAGTACAATGTAGATATGTATGGGGAATATGTGCTTACCTATCGATTACTTGGCTGAGAACTGTGAAGTCCATTTTATTCTTACTTAGGGAATCAAGGTAAAATACCTTGTTCCATTTTGGTACAATTACTACTAAAATCCAATGAAAGTTTTGAAGGAAGGGCATAAGTACATAATCCTTCTTGACGCAATCCAGCAGTCCTGCTGCAATGTACCTCTCGACGAGGGGTGTATCCTGGTCAATGGTTTGCTTGGCGACCAATTGTGGGTCGAAGAAACCAACTGATAAGTTGGATGATCTAGCTTTAATCAGCATGTGTCTATATATATACACACGAAAGCAAAAAATTAGATATGGCATTTATCGGTATGACATTAACGGAGACTGTGATTGTACACACTTACAGCGTCCAGCATCGAAGGATTGAGACGTCAAGAGCGTTGAACGTGAACAGATCGAATAAATCCTCAAAGGCGACCACGAACATACACTCTTGAAGATTGTGGTGTAAATCATCCGGCGTGAATTTGACAGTGATACTTGAGGTCCGTTCTCCCTCTAGCTTATTGGACTGCTGCATATACCACATGTGCAATTGCGTGCAACTATATGGTAGCTTTTCGAGGTATTTTTCCTCGAGCAACGGCTGACCAAGCACGAATTTGCGGGCCAAAGGTAGGTACGAAATATCATCATTGGTCTTCTTTGCTTTGCCCTTGCTGCTTCGGCTATAGGCCGACTTAACGGCAGTCGGCAGCAGCGGTGCAAGTTGCTCTTGCGAGAATAGGACCCGTGGAGATAGCACCGGTGCAGTATCCGGTGGTGGAACCGACTGGTCTTGTAATGGAGATGGCACCAGTGCAAGTTGCTCTGGCGAGAGTATGACCAGTGGAGATAGCACCGGTGCAGTATCCGGTGGTGGAACCGACTGGTGTTGTAATGGAGATGGAACCAGTGCATGTTGCTCTGGTGCTGCCACCGGTGAAGAAGACTCCAGGGAGATGTCGCTTTTGGGCCACTGGATGAATGTTCCGATGGCCTGTCCTAGAGTCATGATCTCGTCGTTGGGGGGCTTCGGTAGCGGGACCACCTCAAAATTGACATGCACACCATCCACATTAACTTTTGCGAAGCCTGGCGCTAAAGCTTGACCGTGCACCATGGCCCCGATACCAGACGAATATGCCTGGCCCCAAGCAGCGTACAAGGGAACGGAGCCATATCTCACTTGGAGCTTGCAATTCGTAGGCTCCTACATAACGATACAAAATTAGCTACTCGAATAGGCCTACCAATGGAGCAAGCATTCGAGAGGTAATAATTATTACCTGGATGTCGTCCACAGGAAATTTGGACTGGATTTGCGTCGGATTGGACGCGCAGCTACTCGGACGGTTGTGCGGGCTAGCTAGCGCAGCAGCGGCGGTGGCGGCCTGCTGACTTTCTGTCTGTTTCCGCACCTCATCTCTGATTATATCAGCCATCGAACCCAGTAGCTCCTCTTTAAGAGATGCCTTGATCTCTTCTCGTAGTTGTGCGTCACGCTCGCCTTTGTTTCTCTTCCTGCGCCGATACATGTCAGAGTCATCTTGGAAACCATGTTTCCATGGAACGTAAAGCCCAAGGCCTCTCGTACGGCCCGGGTGCTCCTTGTTTCCCAGGGCCACGGAGAGCATATCATTCTCCCTTGTTCCCTGGAATGATCCCTCCGTAGATTGAAAACTCAGCTCTTCCTGCAAGAGCACGACATGTCATTTCAATTCGTACGAAGTTGTGGAGTAATTACAAGCTACGTAGTTCGATCGATATCTTACCAGGCGCTGGGACACTTGCTGGTCTGCAGGGTTTCGAAAGGAGACTTCCCCCGATGTCATTGTAGATGACCTTGCTCTAAGCCAATTTCGAGCGCGGTCATCCGGGATATTGGAAAACGGCGGGGCGATGTCCTCTGCAGCTGCCAGCTCATCCTCCAACCTCCATTGCGGGATTTTACCCGCATACCCAGCTGTGCCAAGTCTGTGGGGGTGCGTGTTTTTTGCCTGGAGGGCCTTGTGCGCCAAACTTGTACTTTTGAACTCTTCGGTCGTTTTCATCGCCTTGAACTCTTCCCATTGTGGTTCCAGGAATGGGTATGTAGTGAAAGGCGTTTCGTTCGTCTCCACGTATTTCTTGACAAGCGTGCTCTTGAAGTTATTCCATGCTTTGCACGCCGCTTGGTAGGTTTGTCGTTCCACAGCGTGTAAGTGTTCTTCTGGAAACTCGAACGATGCCAAAATTTCGGTCCACAGCTCACGTTTCCGACTGTCAAGCACGTTCTTCCACGAATTGTATGTGATCTCAATTCGTTGTCGTGCAACTATTCCGACCATGGTTCGGAATGCGTTTACCGCTTGCTTAGGAAGGATAGGGACCCCAGCTGCGTTTACCGCTGTGATGGTCTGTCGGCTCTGAGGCTTCTTTGATATCCCTCTTCTTTGGCGTCTTGATGTTGGAGCGGACGCCTCCGGCGATGATGCTGAAGAATGCGCGGGTGACATGTTGCTCATTTTGTGGGTCTATTAAGATAAGATGAGAATGTGATCATATTGAATTGGAAGAGAGGAGTAGAGGGGAGGGGGAGAAGGGAGGGGGTGATATGGACATAGAGAGGGGGTGATGTGCCTATCTTAGCACCTACTTTAGTTGCTAATACTATAAACCAAATAATAGAATCAATAACAGTCTCAACATGAATATGTGCTCTCAAATTGTAGGGTTGCACAAGATTAATCTTGGCCGTCCCGCTACTAAATCATATACTCTTCCTTGATTGGTTATGCCAAATAATGAATTCAGTCTTTTGAGCTCTAGATACAAACTCTACAATCTCAAGATCAAGATATATTCAGCATGCATATATTCAGACAGGAATATATGGAAGATTGTATATAACAGATAACAGCTATTAGAGCTCAAAGACCGAATGAACCAATCTATTAGAGCTCAATTTAATAACATGCCATAACTGTAAATCCCATAGGCAATCTCAGTATATGGAAGATTGTATATAACAGCTATTAGAGCTCAAAGACCGAATGAACCAATCTCAGTATATGAATTTATCATCATCGAGCAACTGTAAATCCCACAGGCAATCTCAGTATATGGAAGATTGTATATAACAGCTATTAGAGCTCAAAGACCGAATGAACCAATCTCAGTATATGAATTTATCATCATCGAGCAACTGTAAATCCCACAGGCAATCTCAGTATATGGAAGATTGTATATAACAGCTATTAGAGCTCAAAGACCGAATGAACCAATCTCAGTATATGAATTTATCATCATCGAGCAACTGTAAATCCCACAGGCATCAGTATGAAGTATCAACCCTAACAGTAAGCATGAAGCTCGGGGAGGGATTTGATGACCTTAGGGTTTTGGTGACGGAGGAGGAGGCGGCGACGACGGAGGAGGAGGAGGCAACGACGACGGAGGAGGAGGAGGAGGCGGCGGCGACGCAGGAGGAGGAGGCCCCGGGCTCGGGGAGGCGGCGGCGACGATGGGCTCGGGGAGGCGGCGGCGACGCAGGAGGAGGAGGCCCCGGGGATGGAGACGGAGGAGGAGGAGGAGGCGGCGGCGACGACGGGCTCGAGTGAGGCGGCCGGGGAGGGCTCGAGTGAGGCGGCCGGCGAGGGCTCGAGGGAGGCGGCGGCGAGGGCTCGGGGGAGGCAGACCGGGATTTAGATATTAGAATAACTGCATAATACACGGAAAACCCTAGACACGGGTATATATAGCGGATTATTACAGACGGTTCTAAACTTAGAACCGTCTGGGATATGAATATCACAGACGGTTCTAAACTTAGAACCGTCTGTAATAAGCATACTATCTCAGATGGTTCTACGTTTAGAACCGTCTGAGATAGTAGGCTTATCACAGACGGTTCTAAACTTCGAACCGTCTGTGATATTCATATCCCAGACGGTTCTAAGTTTAGAACCGTCTGTGATAAGACTGTGCCCAACTGTAGTCATTCATGATCAACAGCCAACCATCTGCATTCATGATCAACTACCTACCAGCTGCATTCATTTACACATTTTATCAGTCTGCATTCATTTTTGTCACACATTTTCACATACACATCTGAAAATTGACTACATCACACATTTTCACATATACATCTCAAAATTGACTACATCACACATTTTCACATATACATCTGAAAATTGACTACATCACACATTTTCACATATACATCTGAAAATTGACTACATCACACATTTTCACATATACATCTCAAAATTGACTACATCACACATTTTCACATATACATCTCAAAATTGACTACATCACACATTTTCACATATACATCTCAAAATTGACTACATCACACATTTTCACATATACATCTCAAAATTTTCACATATTTCCTTTAAAAATTAGCCCTTCATCATGATCAATGCGTACGTAACTAGTTTCGTCACGTTGTTGATCGTCGACCCTTATGCCATTTCCAAAAGGAGGTAACTCGTCAAATTGATTGTATTCCTCCTCGTCCACTACATTCTCCACTCCAACAATTCTCCTTTTTCCATGAAGAACTACATGGCGTTTCTTATTTGCCGGGTCGGTTACATAGAAAACTTGAAAAACTTGATTGGCGAGTACGAATGGTTCGTCTTTGTACCCGACACGTTGGAGGTCCACGGTCGTGACACCGTACTTGTCAACCTTCACCTGTGGGAGATGCACCCAACGGCAGCGAAATAAGGGGATTTTGAAAACCACATAGTCGAGCTCCCAAATCTCTTCTATGAAGCCATAGTACGAGTTTCTCGACCCATCGGTACTGAATGCATCTATGCGGACACCGCTGTTCTGGTTAGTGCTCTTGACATCCTGAGACTGCGTATAGAATGTGTACCCATTTATGTCATATCCTTGCCATGTCACAACTGTAAATGTCGGCCCTTTTGCCAACCATGTCAGCGTCTCACTCGGCGAGCTCCTAGCGATTTGCTCCTTCAACCATTGGTTGAACCAACGGTTGTGTTGCCTCATGATCCAAACATCCGGCCGCTCCGGATTTTGTTGCCGAAGCACATCCTTGTGCTGGTCCACATAAGGGGCCACTTCAGTCATGTGTTGCAACACCGTGAAATGGGCTTGAGTATACGTGTCCATATCTGGAGTGATTGCTTTCCTTCCGATAGTTCCGAGACCCTTCAGCCTCCCCTCATGACGAGATTGAGGGACACCTATCGGTTGAATCTGAGCCATATAATCGACACAAAACTCAATGACCTCTTCGCTTGCATAACCTTCGACGATGCTGCCCTCCGGCCGAGAACGATTTCGTACGTAGGACTTGAGAATTCCCATGAACCTCTCAAATGGGTACATGCTACGTAGGAATACGGGCCCGCACATTTTTATCTCCCACACAACGTGAACAATGAGATGGACCATGATATCGAAAAACGAAGGAGGGAAATACATTTCAAGGTGACATAGAGTCATCACCACCTCGTCCTGCAGAGCATCTAGTCCTTCGGGATCGATGACCTTCTGAGCAATTGTGTTAAAGAAATAACATAGCCTCATGATTGTCTCTCGGACTTTGATCGGCAAAATATTTCTAATTGCAATAGGGAGCATCTGTGTCATCAGCACATGACAATCATGAGACTTCATGCCATTTAACTTCAAATCTTGCATCGAAACAAGTTTCTTCACGTTGCCGGAGTAACCATACGGAACTTTGACACTATGCAAGCACTGGCACAGTTCTGTTTTCTCAGCCTTGGACAGAGTGTAACACGCAGGGGGAAGGTACGTTCGTCCATTATCAGTGTGTGTCGGTGCTAACTCAGGCCTGATGTCCATGTCAGCCAAGTCAAGCCGTGCGTTGACGCCGTCCTTTGTTTTATCACGGATGTTCAGTAAGAGACCAATCAAGCTGTCACACACATTCTTTTCTACGTGCATGACGTCGATGCAGTGCCGAACATCTAGGTACTCCCAATAAGGTAAGTCCCAAAATATTGATCTCTTCTTCCAGGTGTTCTTCTCATGAGCCCTCAATTTACGTCCCTTTCCGAGGACAACATCTAAATCCTTAACCATATCATAAACCTCGTGTCCCCTTAAATGCCTTGGAGCTGAACCGTCTTCCTTCTCTCCGTCAAATTGTTGCTTCATCTTGCGGTATGGGTGAGCCCTCCGAAGGAACCGACGGTGACGCATGTAGACGGTTTTGCGTGAGTGTCTCAGCCACACACTCTCGGTACCATCTAAACAGTGAGTACAAGCTTTGGCACCTTTTGTACTATGGCCTGATAGGTTACCAAGGGCAGGATAATCATTTATGGTGCAGAACAATAAGGAGCGCAGAGTGAAGTTCTCTCGTTTGTATGCATCCCATACCTGTACCCCTTCGTTCCACAGTACTTTTAGATCTTCCACCAACGGTGCTAGGAACACATCGATATCATTCCCAGGTTGTTTTGGCCCTTGAATAAGTATCGACAGCAAAATGTACTTTCGCTTCATACACAACCAAGGAGGAAAGTTATAGATGCAGAGAGTCACGGGCCATGTGCTGTGTCGGCTGCTCATTCTACTGAAAGGATTCATTCCATCTGTACTCAGTCCAAACCTTATATTCCTTGGTTCTGCACCGAACTCTGCAAAACTCCTATCGATGTTTCTCCACTGCGCGGAATCAGCAAGGTGTCTTATCATTCCATCCTTCTTGCGCTCCTCCGAGTGCCAACGCAGCAGTTTTGCCTCCTTTGGATTTGCAAAAAACCTTTTCAAACGGGGAATTATAGGAAAATACCATGCCACCTTAGCAGGAGGTCCTTTCTTCGCCTCTGTTCCCTCGCCATCATCTGATTGATTGTTACGTTTGTATCGGGATGCGTTGCACACCGGACATACATGCATGTTTGCATACTCTTTACGGTAGAGGATACAGTCGTTCGGGCATGCATGTATTCTTTCTACTTCCATTCCCAACGGACAAAGAACCTTCTTGGCTTTATACGTGGTTTTAGGCAACTCATTTCCCTCCGGAAGCATGTCTGCTAAAAGACCTAGCAGCGTCGTGAAACTCTTGTCGGACCAACCGTTGCTTGCCTTCAATTTCAACAGTTCAAGCACGGCCGACAACCTCGTGTACTTGCAGCTCGTGTACAAAGGTTTCTCTGAGTCCTCCATCAAGCCACGGAATTTAACATACTCTCTCTCATCATAGTTCTCTTCTACATCGCGAAGCATCTGATTCAGATTATCATCGTGCAACCTATCCGAATCCGAGCCACAATCGACATCAACCGGCGGCATGTCATTCACTTCACCGGCGATGTCATCCGGGGGCATATCATTCACTTCGCCGGCGATGTCATCCGGGGGCATATCATTCACTTCACCGACGATGTCATCCGGCGGCATATGATCATTCACTTCGCCATGACTGGTCCAACACGTATAATCTTTTTTGAAACCCCTCCGAATCAAGTGCGCTACAATTTGCCCTCGGTTCTTAAACATCTTCAAATTCTCGCAGTCAGTGCATGGACAGCACATATATTCCACCGCCTTATTCAACATATCCTCCTCGGCGGCTCTTATAAAAGCAGAAACGCCATTAATGTACTCTTCACTCACACGGCTCGCGGCATACATCCAGCTTCGGTCCTACGTTACGTACATATATAACAACTTAGTATTAAAATCTAGATTAACTAATTATAACTACATATATACGGGCCACATTTATTATATTGAGACTTAATTTGCTAGCTCAATTCATATTACAAACACAACAGCTATTATATAACCAACAATTTTACAAATTAACCATCTTCAATAACCACTAATGGATTACTTAGACCTAAATTGTAATGCAATTAAAGAAAAAATAAATTACATTACTAACCATATCTAGAGCAACCAGGAAAGACTGAATATTCAAAGCTCAATCTCTGCCTCTTCCCACCAAATTAACTGGCCTGAAATCGCCTAGCTTCCTCCCGAGTGAAAAAGTGCGCAGCAGTGGATAGATCTGGATCGAAATGAAGACAGATGCGGTCTGAGCAGCGCAATAAATGCCTTAGCCATTATCACAGACGGTTTTTAACTAAAAACCGTCTGTGAATTATCACAGACAGTTTTTTTATTAAAAACCGTCTGTGATAATTAGCTTATCATAGACGGTTTTATATTAAAAACCGTCTGTGATAATATGGGATTATCACAGACGGTTTTTAATACAGACCGTCTGTGATACTTCGGTAATAACCGCCTGTGATAATCCATTTTCCCGCCACAAATACCACAGACGGCCTCCTAATTACAACCGTCTGTAATAGTGTTCATCAGAGACGGTTTCACAAAACCGTCTGTGATGAGGCGTCTACTATGAGGCTTTCTGTAGTAGTGTTTGCATAAAGACAACAAATAAAACCAACGAGACACGTAATGCAAGGAAAACATTGCGGCCAGGTCAGGACTTAATCAATCTTTGTGGATCAAAACTGCACATGCGCACCAATTTGCAAACAATTTGCACATGAAAAAAGCAGCCAGCTGTACGCCCATCAACATCACCTGAACAAAGATCCAGCGATGGTGAGTATCGAACTCGCAAGATTTGGGGGCAATCGCTGTGGAGTACAGTACAGAAATTTGGGGGCTGAAGTTGCCGTTGAGGCGTTCACAAGCTATAGAAAACCTTACCACAAAATTGGTAATACCCAAATAAATTCGGCTAGCGCCAATACAAATCTAGCCAAATCCCAGGGCGTTCCTCGCCAAATTTTGGCGCGCCAAATCAACGGCACCCAGTGCCCTCACCGCATATAGGCAACACGAGAGAGGACACTAGGGTTTTCCTATCCTCACCTTCACAGCCGCCCCTTGCCCCCTCCTTGTCCCGTCCCTTCAGGTTCGTGGCGTCGAACGAACTTGGCAGCGGCGCACCGAGGCTGACGCGAGAGCGCACACCGGCGGTTGCTTCGCCTGGGAAGGAGGGGTAAGGCAAACGGCGACGCCGGTTCCAGATGCCTCGGCGGCAAAGGCAACTCCGACGGCCGGTGGCTCCTTCCTTTCGCGATCCCTGGCTCCACAGTAGCACGCCCACGGAAGAGAGAAGGCAGTGGCGTAGTTAGGTAGTTCGCTTGTTGGATCGGCAAGACAGAGGCAAAGAATAACCGTCGTCGCCTCTGTTCTAGTCGCTGCAGAGGAGCGGGGGAGGAGGAGTGGCGGCAGCGCGGGGTGGGGAGGAGGAGGCGAGGGTGAAGCGGGGGAGGAGGAGGCGGCAGTTCTGCGGAGGAGGCGAGGGCAGAGCGGTTTCGGCTGATGAGGCGAGGACGGAGCGATTTCTGCGGAGGAGCGAGGGAGGAGGCAGAGGCGAGGGGTGAGGAGGAGGAGGAGGCGGCGGCGGCGCGGGCTGGGGGAGGAGGAGGCGGCGGCGGAGCGGAGGGCGGGGGAGGAGGCGACGGAGCGGAGCGCGGGGGAGGAGGCGGCGGAGGTGGAGGGAGGGGAGGAGGCGCACGGGTTCATGGGGGTGGGGTAGGGGGAGGCAGGGCGCACGGGCATGAGAGGGGTGGGTGGGCCATACGTCAGACAAAGTATCTTTTTTTGTCAAGAGGGGTGGGAAGGGTGGGAGAGGCCGTACCAATCACCAACTCCTTCTTTTAGAATAGTATATATATATATATATATATATATATATATATATATATATATATATATATATATATATATATATATATATATATATATATATATATATATATATATGGGGTGCTTTGCATGAGAATAACTGTTTTACGATTTCTTAGTTAAACTTTACCGGCTGGAAGGTTCTATCATAAGTGTACGTTCTTTAGAACATATTAAGCTCCATCATCATGAGAATATTGAAAAGGTTTTTCCCACTACAGATGGTGTTTGCACGTCTGTTTAATATAAAGACTGTTATGCAAAAGCGCCCTAACGAATGTCAATTTAGGGGTTGTAAAAAAATATCAATTTATGGTCAACATTGACCGTCCAAACTCCAAAGGAGAAGAAACACGAGCCATCGTTCGTGCTATGCGCTGCCTACTTTTTTCTTGCTGATATCTTGCAATTGGTCTGTGGCTACCATTTGGATTATTGAAAATAATTGTGTCATAAATACGGTATCATGCTGTTTGACGAAAATTCGAACTTGTTAAAATCCATATAAAATAAAAAGCAAAGAAAATTCATTATAATTACTCCCTCAAGTCACTAAAAAGTGATGGTCAATAAGATAACGTTTTGGCCACTAAATTGTATTATGATATATTCGAAAAAATATAAACGGACAGTATTATGAAAACATTGTTCATGCAAAATTTACCTATGACATTTCCATATGTTCAAACTGTAGTAGACGTCTTTATTCAAAATTAACACGGTCTGACTTCACGCATTCTAGATCTCTTTTTTTTACTGATGTGGGTAACAAGTCACTGAAAATGGAAGATCGCATGATACAATTGCCGTGCAATGATCTCTCAAATTACTAAGTGTTTCCCGTCGCAGTCCTCCAGATGTGAGTGAAATCCAAGAAAACATTGTGTGGTCTCGCTACATCTATTTCTGGGCCACAAGCCCATCTAACTAAGAACGAACAACTCGGCGGGGCAACTAAACATGACTTTTGGGTTTTACAACTGCTACGGGCCACCACGTCCCTAACCTACGAACCAGCCCGGCCACTCCACAAGATCATTGCTTGTACAAAGCAAAAACTAATTCACCGAAAAGCTTTAATAAAGAAATGTAGGCAATATATTTCAACAAGTAAAATATTGAACTCCTTTTACAAACTAAAAGGCACACACTTTAGAATTCAGAAGAAAAAATAAGCACATAGTTTTAGTGATTTCAAAAAAAAATCGCCCAGTTAATTGGGGTACAGAAATACACCTAAAATTCTTACCAAATTGGTTGCATTGCTCGAGCCAAAACTGCAAAAGCTACTTCAAGCATTGGGCAGAAATTAGAAGATCGACGGAGACGACCTACAGTACATGAAAAGTCAGTCAACACCGAGTGATTGGATTGGTTGGGGCTTACCAAATGTCTAAATCAAAAAGTAACTTCCAGAAATGTCTGAATCAGAAAGAGATCGTGTGTAATCGTCAGAAATTTCCCTGAAGTTTCCACCTGTTTTTCGGAACCTGCAGGTGACTTCTATGCAAGATGCAGGCTCAAATCTCTATCTAAATGGTAGGTGCTGATAGTCAACTGGGACGTACATTATGCCTTAAAACATGTACCAATACGGTGGTTATGCAAACAGATCTGCGCATGCATGTACATGCCAGCTTGAACTTAATCAGATATATCGTCACAACCGCCTCTCTTCACATAAGTGCTGATGCCAAAACTACGCAAAGGAATGCAAAAATTGGCCTAATGTCACAGGTACTGTTCTGAATCGGCGTAATATTCCATTAACATCACATCCACGCAGCAGCATTACCCTGAACTGAAAAGGCACATTGACGTAAGAACCCAGTGCAGAGGTAAGTGCAGAGGTTCATATGGATAGTTCAGTTTCCGAAGCATAAGGCAACCAACAAAAGCACACAACCATATGTCATGTGATAGGACACTGGATATTGTAACCAGTGGAATTCAAACGATTAGAAGCTTGAGGATCAGTTACAAAAGCATAAAAAATGGTATAACAATTAGTGGACCTATGACCTATCAAAGAACTCAAGCAACAGTGGCAAAGGCGCCTTCCCCATATCAAAACTTTTGCCAGGCACATCAAGGCCAGCTATTTTAAAAAGAAAAAAGAAAAGAACACAAAAAGGCACTATCTACACAAGAAATGTGGGGGCACATTTTCATATTCTGTAGTCAGCGTTCAAGAAGCTCTCGTACTGGGTACCATTCAGAGCATTATACACTTCATCCCAATTTTCAATTTGCTCCGATAGTGGCTTCGTGTGTATCTTGACATGCCTGCTGACAAGTTTCCTCCTTGGCACTTTGAGGAAATCCAGGACATCAACAAGCTTCTGCAAGTGCAATTCAACGTAGTACTTATAAGCATGGTGAGGAAAGGCAACAACAACTACATATCAACACAACAAATAAATTGAGTGGAGCTCACTGTTCTGTTTCGGATGAGATTCTCATAGTAGATAGTAATGTGGTGGATGCTCTTTAGGTTTTCAAGAGCATCGCGAGTGTAGTCATCTGCTTGTTTCAGTCTCCAAATTAATGACGTTGTGTTGAGTCTGGGCTTATATCGTGCAAGTATACTGGCCTGTGAAATAAAAAGATACAGCTTAACTCAGAGACTGCAGAAATTTGCAAGCCAGAGTTGAAACATGTGTTGTAGAGCACTACCTCATCTCTTGTGTGAACATGGACCTTGTGCGTTCCATTTAATTGCTTAATGTATCTGTCATGATTGTTCGCTAGTTGCGATACCAACTGATGGAGAAGATTCCTTCTGAAGAGAAATACTGCAAACACTCCTCTTCGGTTGAAGTAATCAACTACATCTGCATGATTTGCCACAAGACCCTGGAGACATACGTTGTCAGAGGAACGCTTGTTCTGCTTAACATTTCAGTTATGTGCATGACTTATTAATTTATCTGTCTACCCAAAAAACAGTATTCAGACTAATATGTTGAAGCCTTGAAGGAAAAGTGCAAGTACTCCGTGTAGAAAGATGCTGCCTATTAGTCGAAAAAAAAGATGCCGCCTATGGAGATTGTAACAATCTGTATGTGCTCCCTACTTAAAACTGTATCTCATAGCAGCACACACAGCATACTTTGTTTTAACATGGAGGAACTAGATGACATCAGTTCCAAGAATGCTGACATCTTTAAAAGCATAACAGGGAGTATCAAAATTTCTACCAATTAACCTGAACAATCGAAGGGAAAAGTACAAATACTCCATATAGGAAGATGCCGCCTATGGTGATTGCAACAATCTATATATTCACCCTACTTAAAACTATCACGTAACAGCATGCACAGCATACTGATATCTTAAAAAGGATAGCATAGAGTAACAAAATCACTATCAATTAATCTTCAAAATCGGTAGAGATTTTGATGTTGTCTTTACCATTTTGAAGATATCAGCATCAAAATGCCATCAATTATATCTTTAAATCCCTTGTTTCGGAAAAAATTCACAATCATGTGTGGCCTCATCCAGAGTTCCACACACAAAAAGGACTAATATTTGAATGAGATAAACACAGAATCACAAAACAAAAGGACTACACAAGACAATGTAATCATGTTATTGCCAAGATCTAGTCAGTGCAAAAGGATTTCATTTTCTAGCCTATATGGAAATTATGAAATTTTCACAACAATAAGATGTATTTCAGTATGCTCCATCATGGTAATTATGGAGTAGTGGAAATAAATCAACAAAACAAGGACCATAACTGTCTCTAGTGTACACAACAGATGTTACTACATTGGGAATGACAAGACTAATATTCTTTATTCCCCTGAGAAGAACAAGATGCATGAATCAAGCAGAAAGCCAATTTATTCATGAATGCACACAAGAGTTTATTCACGGAATGCAAGCTGACAATTTCAAACTAGCAAGCATACCCATCTCAATTACTTGCAACATGAGATCCCGTAAAACATACCTAAATCACAAGCATCTGTAGGGAATATGCATATGGTGCTTTTGATAGTAAGTCCACAACAATACTTGAAGAAAACGCAAAAAAAACTTATCCAAATCCTCACCTGATTAAGCATCCACTTCAAGCCAACAGCAGCAGTGCACTCATTCTTGGAAGCACTACTATTCCAATCCAAATTGTACACCTTATCCAAGGTCTTTATTATAGATGAAATGTTACTTCTCCTTTCTTTTGTAGAGAAAATTTCACCGTTGGAGCTAATATTAACGTGGCTATTAAGAAGGGTTTCAAATCAACCACTTCCAGATCGCTGCGACGAGATAATTGCAAAGAACAGGACAGGGGTACACATGCATTCGCTCCTACAAAATAGAATTACCATTAGACATTACACAAACCAAGTGTAGATAGTTTAAATTTGCTGCAGCACAACTGTCGCCTGCTGTAAGTTATTGGCTGTGGATAATGCACAAACTGAACCTCAGAAGGAGGAACTACAGACTTATTACATGTCTGTTCTGCAACTTCGATCTTCACTATTCTTGACCAGCTGTCGCTTCCTAGTTGCTTCATACACATTGTGCAAATAAATATCCCGCAGATCATAGTCATAGCAAAAACAACCATTCTCAATGCAAGGGGTGACTTCTTTGGAGTTTTCAAAATCAGTGTATCCTGCAAACAAGTTCCAATCAGCCCAAGTTCATCACTAGAAATATATCAGAGCTCTTACCATATTGCAACATTTGGAAGCTAATATTTGTTTTCTGTTAATACTTAAAAGGAACAAGTTATACCCGATAGATAATTACCAAACAAATATATTTTTGCATGCGTATGACCTCAGTGTTAGAGCAAACAAATAGAGCAAAAAGGAAGAAATGGAAAACGATTAAAACGCGGCCATATTTTTTTTAGAAAAGAGAAAACAAAAGAGTAGTAACATTTTGGATCAGACGTCCGACAATTCGAAACGTCCGGCGCTAAGTAACAAAATCACTTCTCATTCCGCTTTCTTCTCCTCAATGAGCTCTCACAAAAAACACACCCTTCCAAGTTTTAACCCAGGATTGTAAGGAACTCATTGAAACTAACATTAACGATGGATGCGCCCACTGATTGGACGAACCAAACCAAAAGAGCAGAAATGCCACCCGAAGTACCCCATTCTTGGAGCAAAATTTCAAAGGACTTCTTAACCTTGAAGCTAAAAAAATGATGCAAAACCCTACAAGTTTCCCCAAAAATCCAGATGGGCAGGATACCACCTTGTTTCCAAACTGGTAGCACCAATCCTCGCCTTCGCCGGCCTTGTGCTCCCCCTTGGAGCCCCCCATCGCCTCAGGAACCACCAGAACCTTCCCTCCCTCGTGGTAATGAAGGTCGGGATGTTATTGGAGCTCGCGCCGGCCATGGCTGGGGTCGATGGAGCTCGCCAAGTGTTGGAGGCAGAGATCATGGAGGCTACATCTGCCACTGGTGGAGAAGCCATGGCCTCAATGACCTCATCTCAGATCCATCTGCGTGAGTTTGAAATGATGCGTGGTAGGAGGCGGCTTCGTGTCCGGGTCATGGCATGAATGGTGGAAAGTGGAACAGCTATCGTTGCATTGATGGGTCGGTTGATGGGCCGTCCGCACGAGTTGTTTTGGCACGTAGGAGCCCAAGCAATATCCTATATATATGTAGGACGGTCGATAGGAATACGGGATAATCTAAAAAATTTGCCAAGTAATCGAGAAGGCACACAACACTATTTTTTTCTTAATTTTTCTTTAGCACAATGGATCAAAATAAACAAATGTAGTACGTAGTGAGCACAATTGTTCAAAATAAACAAATGTAGTACGTAGTCCTACCAATTTTAAAGCGATAAAATCGGAAAAAGAAGCTAACGAAAAAACCAACCACCAAAAGCCCACAGTCAAATACAAGAGATGAAAGGTGCATAAATCTAAGATCGACATGCGATTCTCCAAGGGCTAGCTCATCAGTATTGATCAACTGTAAGCAGCAGCTTCCCCCCAATTTTGCTGTTGATGAATGCATGCCCGATACCCGGGCTATGGACCGGGTTTGTGGGGCGAACATCCATGCTATATATAACTACCGCTCAGTGGCGGGTGCCGGGGCTCGGGGTACACCTTACTCCTTTGCTGTTTGGGTCATTGGTGCACGATGAATGCCCATTATTGTTGACAAAGGCGTGCCCAATGCCTGGGCTGTGCCCCGGATTCGTCGGGCGGACGTCGTCGACCATTCCCTTGGGAGCAGCTCCATTGCCATGCGATAACAAGTATCTCCCGTGCATGGTAGCGATGAAGCCGCCATTGTTGTTGGTGAATGCATGCCCGAAACCCGGGCTGTGGCCCGGGTTTGTGGGGCGAACATCATCTGTCGCCCCTGCAAAACCTCCTTTTTCTGTAGGAGTGATCGTGCCGTCGATCATCCCTTTCGTTGTGGCAGCAGCACTAGCAGTAGCTGAATGCAATAGGCATCTCCTATGCATAGTCAGATGTGTGCTATGAGAAGACATAGTTTGAGAGGCAAGAATTAGCACAACAAGGAGAGAAACTTTGCTAATATTGTTACATGACTTCGTAAGGGCCATTTCACAAAGAAAAAGACGGGGGAATCTGAGTGTTGGGGAGAGCACAAATGAGATTACTTCAAGTTAGCTACCACCTGCCGATGGCTGCAACCTCCTATGCTCCATGCCTATTTATAAGGTTGAAGAACAACCCAAGTGCACAGTACTCCAAAGCACAGTCCAAAACCTTTATTTATTATTCTAAGTTGATGCTTGAACTAAACCAAAACCTTTATTTATTATTCAGTTCCAAACCAATAGGGAAGGACACAAGGACAGTTGGTCCATGCATAACTAACAGTTAACTAATACTGCTACATGGAGTACTGTACATTTAACAAGCATTGCAACCTCTATCATCTTGCATTCTTTTGTACTCTCATGCATGTGAGATCTGACTATGTAAGTGCTTGGCATTCTGTACTACTGCTTGTGAAATATCAACATTGGCAAATATACCGCGAGTTGTGTGAGAGAGGAGCACCCTGGTATATGTTAAGGTGGTGATCGGTTCGGCTGAAAGCCTCATGGCTTATGGCTGAAAACACTGTAGCTGGCTGAAAAAAGCACTGTAGCTGACAGAGGCTTATTTACCATAATTAAATTTAAAAAAATTTAAAAATAGAAAAAAACATATTAGCCCATCACGTATAATGTAAACAAATACGAGGAAAAAAGAACCGGTAAAAAAACTCAAAAAAAAGCCAAAAGTTCAGAAAAAGACGAAATTTATGAATAGTGCAAAAATAAGCTGAAGCCATATTGATCAGGGCTACATCAAATCAATATGCTCACACAAAACCACACACTACTTTCCCATTGCATTGTGGGGGAACTAAACAACCATTTCATTTTACATTTGGCATCAGCCTAAACTTCATCGGTTGATTAATTGGCTGAGTGATTGGCCTACAGCATGGACCAAATATGTGTCCAGGACATTAGTTGTCCATGGGTTCCATACTATCATGGTATTCACCACTAGACGCTAGCTCCAACCATCCTGATTATTTCTTTTTCATAAATATGTCAGCAGAGAGGTCTTGAACTCAGCAGCTGTGCCCTCTCATACCATATGCGTGTTCACTACACCAATCAACTAAAAGAGAAAATTTTAGTTAAGCTGAATAACTTGAAGGTCTGCTTCTAGGCTGGGAAATAATTAACAGCGAGTATGTCTAGATACCAACAAACGTATCAATTAGGAAGTACAACAACGACAACGCAACCAGCTAGCACTCGTGGAAAGAATCTTGAGATGCAGTTGGAATCTCCTCCTAGGGCGGAGGTTCAATGTGAATCTTGGAGAGATTCTCTCCACAACTCCACTGATGAGAGTTAATTACAGCTAGTTGGTACTTCCGATCCCCTGCCTGAACTTTATATACTAAATATGCTCCATCAATATGATATTCGGTATTATATGCTTCTCGAGTTATCTGGCAACTGCTTAAGTTTGCCCTTCTCCCTGAAGGGCAATATTGGGCTCAAATTGCATATTGATTAGGACTAAAAACAAAAGGTAATGACGGCTCTTAGAATGTACTTAGGGCCATCATTTGGAGCAGACAAGGCTGGCAGGCTAAACGGCAAAGAGCCGGTGGCTCCATGTTGTCGTTGGAGCTGAATATATATAAATGCGTCCAACTGCAAAGAGAATATACGCACGTATAGTTGGCTGCGCCAGCTTGATTGTTTGTACTTGCGGCGGCTCATATGAAGGAGCTTTTGCTTTGTACTATAGTACTACCAATGTTTATTATTCTATCCCTCAAAAAAGGTTTATTATCCTAGCTAGCTTTGTACTTTGACCGGTTTAAAAATTAGTGTTGTGGCAGCAGATATCTGGTGGTACATGAAATGACCTTCTTAACTGTTTAGATTGACTAAAAAAATGTAGTAGCGGGTGCAGGGCACTTGATC
Source organism: Dendrocalamus latiflorus (assembly GCA_017311315.1). Taxonomy (NCBI): domain Eukaryota; kingdom Viridiplantae; phylum Streptophyta; class Magnoliopsida; order Poales; family Poaceae; genus Dendrocalamus; species Dendrocalamus latiflorus. The sequence goes on along the minus strand of CM029651.1, from coordinate 31,971,240 downwards.
AGGGGATCGGCTCAGGTGTAGGGGTCTCTGCATATAGCTATATACAGGAACTGTCAGATCGTGACATGTGTCCAAAAGAAATCCAAAAAATACTTAAAAATTCAAAAAATACGTGTCCAAAAGAAATCCAAAAAATGCTTAAAAATAAAAAAATACTTAAAAAATTGTAAGTATTTTTTAAAAGTATTTTTGGATACTTAAAAAGTATTTTTGTAAGTACTTAGAAAATATTTTGTATTAAAAAGTATATTTTTAAGTGCTTAAAACTACTTTTAATACAAATATTTTTTTAACTACTTACAAAAATACTTTTTACAATTTTTTTTGATTTTTTGGATTTTTAAAGTATTTTTTGGATTTCTTTTGGACACGTGTTGCGATCTGACGGCCCTGCACATAGCTATGTATGTGCAGGCCCTGCACCTGAGCTGATCCCCTTGATCAGTGCATGCATGCTAGTATTAGCTGAGCTCTAGCTTTTTGGGTTTATTCTTAAATCTCGCATGAAAAATAATCTGGATGCCGGAAATTAATTAGAGGGATCTTTCTATAAGTGTGTGTGGAACTAGATCATTTTCTAAACTTTGAAGGGAGGCAATATAATTGCACGTAACGTCACTACGTGCAGGTATATATTTTACAGGATCAATGTCATGGCCGGCTGTACCCTGTTGATCTTGTTATTTTGCTGGTTTCTTCAAGCTGATTAACATCTTCTTTAGTTTTGACAAAATTGTGAGGCCTTGCAAAATACAGAATAGCATTAAGCTTCTGTGTTAACATTTTTTAAAGAAAGAAACACAAACGATGACACTAAGGCCATTCTCAGTGGAGAGTTTCATGGCGTTGTTTCCAAGACTGCCACATCATGTAAAATGAAATGAAACATCCATCCTTAATGCATAGTTTCATTCTATTGTTTCATAGACATTTAATTTCATGACTCATATAGAGTTGTTAATCGTGCCAAGAGAGTTTCATCTAGATGAAACTCACTTCTTCTCTCTCTTCTTAAAAATATTGCCATATCATCAAAAATGCCTATGTGGCAGCCTATTAAATGCAGATGAAACTCCCACTGAGACTGGCCTAAGTAGTTGCATGTGACCTAAAGCTGCATATGTTTGTATCCATGAGAATATGCCATGGTAAGATCCATATAGTATTTGAACAAGAAAGCCAATTCAATCTTTTCCACTTGTTCGATATGACTTTCAGATGACACGCATGTCAAAGTTCTAAAAAGAAATTGCAATTATCTTATTATTACTATGACATGCATCAACCAGTGCTTTCCCAGTTTCCCTCCTTTGAGATTAGCTACAGGGTTTGTATACCGATGTTGTACATCACATGTACTGATATATAAACTAGCTGAATTTCCTATGCGATTGTACGACTAGATGTCATAATGCACATGCTTATATGTTTGAAAATAGAGTTGTATTTGATACATAATTCTAATTATTATGACTGAAAATACAGTAGTGACGGAGGGCAATTCCCAGTCGTCCGTTGTTTTCCCAGCGCCCATGCGCTGTCTAGGCTCACCAGTGGGCCAAACCGACGCCTCACCAGACCACTCCACTGTTTCTCTTCCTCTGTCTCCGCTCTCACCAATCTCCTCCCCGACACCAGTTTGGATTACTAGATCCGTCCTTCCTCTGCATCAACGCCTTCACTATTGCGAATGCACTCTCCTTTCACTTTAGCAGCTCTTAAGATCGGTTCTTTGCCTTGCAATTAATTACAAACGAGCCTATTCAGGGCTTGGGTTGCCAACAAGTTCGTCGTGGTAAAAATCCTTGTCTGTGGGTCGATGGCACTGAGCAAGTTTTGGTTCTTCTTCTTTGGCTCCGACCAGTAGGTATCTGAGCCGTCTACCTTTGGAATCAACTCCTCTGACGTAACTTCTCTCTGACGTGGGTCACTGCGTGTGGGCCCCCTCGCCGCGTGGCCCCACGCGTCAGTGACGAGAAGTTACGTCAGAAGATCTCATTTGTCTACCTCTGGGCCAGGGGCTCAGCCCCACACACACAGCGCACAATGCGTGCGATAGGCGCCCAGTCAGAAAGGCATCATGCTTGCCTCAAAAGCTGCAAGTTGCCTGACGCCGACATGATGGCCCGACCCATGTCTCCGCCGCCCCCTCCTCAATCTTACCTACTTGCCACCCGTTTCACTCCACCCTCTTCACCTCTCTCCCCTGAAAAAACCCATATCTCCCTCTTCTGCTTCTCCCCCTTAAAAAGTGGTGCTTTCGCTGTCTCACTGATGACCATCTTGTCTCAACGCTGACCTGGTGACATGTGCTAGCTGCAGCGGTTCGGTACGTCGATCTTCTCATTGCAAAGCTTCCTTGGTTTCCGCATGTTACGTTCTGCTCGCACCCTTTTCTATTCCTCTCACTACTACAAAAGGCCTAATAGTAGACGCCAAATCACAGACGGTTTTGTGAAACCGTCTGTGATTTACACTATTACAGACGGTTTTAATTTGGAGGCCGTCTGTGGTATTTGTGGCGGGAAAAAGGAGTATCACAGACGGTTCTTACCGCTGAACCGTCTGTGATATTATAATATCACAGACGGTTTTATAATAAAAACCGTCTGTGATATTCCAGATTATCACAGACGGTTTTATAACAAAAACCGTCTGTGATATTCCAATATCACAGACGGTTTTTGTTATAAAACCGTCTGTGATAATCTGGAATATCACAGACGGTTTTTATTATAAAACCGTCTGTGATATTATAGTATCACAGACGGTTTTATAATAAAAACCGTCTGTGATACGTTTCCCGCCTTGCAATCCCTCAAAATTTCATATTTTCCCGCTTAAGTCCGAGTATGGTTCAGTTTTGAGACACTTTCAGTAAAACGGGCATAACTTTTGCATACGGTGTCCGTTTTCGACGTTCTTGTACTCGTTGGAAAGCTAACGACGAGCCCGATCCAAAAAAAACGACCCGCTTGCGCCCGTCGCCCTCCAAGACCCCGAAAATCGGCCATCTTTGGACCTAAACCTGCATCGCAAGTTTTTTGTTTCTGTTTTTGCCCTTTTTCTTGGTCTTATTTTCGGAATTTGGATTTTTCTTCAACTGCAAAGTTGTAGATCTCGTTGAAACCTTTCAAATGAGTATATATAAGTCATATAGAACATTGCTATTTTATCTTTTCATACTAGTTGTTTGTATTACATCGGTATATAAAATTGTGTGCTCTAATTCACAGACGGTTCTATATGTAGAACCGTCTGTGATATTCATTCATCACAGACGGTTCTATATGTAGAACCGTCTATAATAATCTGACAGCTGGGCCAGTCGATCCTGCACCTCACCCCACGGATCGTAGCTCTACCTCTCTGTCTCGGCGCCAAAAAATTTCGAACTCCTGCCTCTCCCTGCCTCTCCCTCCCCTATAAATATAATCCAAACTCAGCCTCTTTGCTGGTCTGTTCTTCCTTGTTGTCCTCTTCCTTGTTGTTCTCCTCCTCCTTGCTGTTCTCCTCCTCCTTGCTGTCCTCCTCCTTGCTGTCCACATCCATGCAGACGACGCACAAGTCTACGGCGATGATAGTGGACGTCAAAGACATCCAGCTCATGCGTTGCATCAGGGGCGAGAAGGATGGTGGGCGTCAAAGGCATAGAGGATCTTTGCTTGTTGTGTAATCTGCTCGTTGTTCTTGTTGTTCTTGTTGTGTAATATGCTCGTTGTTCTTATTGTGTAATCTGCTCGTTGTTTTGGAATATTGTAATGGTAGGCTCTAATATTAATAAAAATGGATGTTTTATGTTTGTGAAATGAATTGAGATATGAATTGGATATATACATGTACATATTGATCTGCTTGTTTCAAAGGGTATGTCTAGCATTTCCCGAGGCTAGCCAATAAACAGAAATATGTTTAGGAGTAGAAGGCAATATCACAGACGGTTTTTAGTTAAAAACCGTCTGTGATTTATACATATCACAGACGGTTCTTAACTAAAAACCGTCTGTGATAATTATATATCACAGACGGTTTTTAACTAAAAACCGTCTGTGATAACTATATATCACAGACGGTTTTTAACTAAAAACCGTCTGTGATTATAACTATCACAGACGGTTTTTAGTTAAAAACCGTCTGTGATATTTGCATCACAGACGGTTTGAAAACCGTCTGTGATGACCTCGTATTATCACTGACCCATAATTTCAGACGGTTCACAAAACCGTCTGTGATGACGTTTTTGAACCGTCTGTGATGACCTTTTCTGTAGTAGTGTCTCCTAAGAAGCTTCCCTAAGCAAAATCCCAAAATGTTGGAAATAACATTGCCTTAGAATTTAAATCGAGTCTATTATCCAAGTTAAAGTTGTATTCAACTTAGAGATAGAGTCCAATATATGTTCAAATTACAGATAGAGTCCACTATGTAAGCTCTAGGCTGTATAAATAGAGGAGCATGTAATCTATTTTGATAGCAAGAAAGAGAATATAGAAATTCAGAAAACTAAGCTACGTAGTTATGACCAGGGCAATTCTTCTATGTTCTCCCTATTTATTTTGTATAATGTTTGATTTTTCTCCTAGGGCAAAATCAACAATTAGTATCAGAGCTTAGAGTTTAAGATCAAAACCGCTGCTCCGAAAGGACGAGACTCTCAGGGCGATCATTGCACGAACAAGGGCGACATCCATGAGAGGTAGGTGAGATCCAATGAAAAAAAAAATCTCTCGGTGTCGCATTCTCGGCGAGTCAAATTCTGAGCCAGTTGTGTCTAAACGTTGTCTGCGGCGTTAAAAGTCAAGAACCAAGAAAGCATAAGGAGAGAGAGTAGGTGCAGCATCTCCCTCAGTAAAGTTGTAGGATCGTATGGCACAATCAGAGAGTAGGTCAATGATTGCCACCGCTTTTTCAATCTCTTATCTCTCGATGAAAATCATGACCAACTTTGCACGTAGTCGTACACTTTGATCCAACTGCAAACACAAGCACTCTTTGAGAAAACCAACAATCGGATTGATTCAATATGATGTTTATTAATGGATCTCTGTAGATTTACAAAGCGCCCTCACGGCACCCCAAGTCTTCTCCACAAAAGCACTCAACTCTAAAAATTAGGGGTGGCAGTCGGGCGCGACGGGCACGGGTATTGCATACCCATGCCCGCGCCCGCGAGCAATTTTCGTGCCCGCGCCCGCCACCCGTGACGGGCAAAAACCCGTGCCCATGCCCGCCGCCCGCGGGCGCCATATACCCGTGGGCATGCCCGTTTGCCCGCCAACAAATATGCCCGTTTGCCCGGAGGAGGAGGGAGCCGGCGACCGGCGGCGCAAGAGAGGAGGAGGGAGGTGGCGACCGGCGGCGCACGGGAGGAGGAGGGGGCGACGACGCACGGGAGGAGGCGGGGGGCGGCGGCGCAAGGGCTCACCTCGGCTGGAGCTGCGGTCGCCGGCGTGGGGGGGGGGAGGGGCACCGGATTTGGAGCGGCGGCGCCGGCGCAAGGGAGAAGGGAGGCGGCGGCGGCGGCGCAAGGGAGGAGGCGGGGGCGGCGGCGCAAGGGCTCACCTCGGCTGGAGCTGCGGTCGCCGGCGTGGGGGGAGACAGGGGCACCGGATCTGGAGCGGCGGCGGCGCAAGGGAGAAGGGAGGCAGCGGCGGCGCAAGGGAGGAGAAGGGAGGAGGAGGGAGCCGGCGACCGGCGGCGCAAGAGAGGAGGAGGGGGGCGGCGGCGCAAAGGAGGAGGCGGGGGGCGGCGGCGCAAGGGAGGAGGAGGGAGGCTGCGGACGGCGGCACAGAGAGCCAGAGAAGGAGGAGCGGGAGCGCAGAGAGCCAGAGAAGGGTGGAAGGCTTGTGCGGCGGCAGTGGGAAACCCTAAAGATTTTAGCTCAGTGTATATATACCAAAGACTCCCAGGGAGGTAGGGGCCCACTTGTCAGTCATGTTTGGCGGGTAAACGGGCGAAGCGGGCATGGGTAGTCACTACCCATGCCCGTGCCCGTTTACCCATCGGGCAAAGGATTTGACCCATTAGTATACCCGCGGGCAAAAAAATTGGAACATACCCTACTCTAATAGGGTTTTTACCCACGGGTAAATGGGTAATCGGGCACGACTGCCACCCCTACACACAACCATATGTGATAGAGAATTAGAAACACAGTACGGACACTGGATATGATAACCAGTGGAATTCAAACGATTAGAAGCTTGAGGATCAGTTACAAAAGCATAAAAAAAAAGGTATAACAATTAGTGGACCTATGACCTATCAAAGAACTCAAGCAACAGTGCCAAAGGCGCCTTCCCCATATCAAAATTTTTGCCAGGCACATCAAGGCCAGCTATTTTAAAAAAAGAAAAGAACACAAAAAAGGCACTATCTACACAAGAAATGTGGAGGCACATTTTCATATTCTGTAGTCAGCGTTCAAGAAGCTCTCGTACTGGGTACCATCCAGAGCATTATACACTTCATCCCAATTTTCAATTTGCTCCGATAGTGGTTTCGTGTGTATCTTCAAGAGCATCGCGAGTGTAGTCATCTGCTTGTTCCAGTCTCCAAATTAATGACGTTGTGTTGAGTCTGGGCTTATATCGTGCAAGTGTACTGGCCTGTGAAATAAAAAGATACAGCTTAACTCAGAGACTGCAGAAATTTGCAAGCCAGAGTTGAAACATGTGTTGTAGAGCACTACCTCATCTCTTGTGTGAACATGGGCCTTGTGTGTTCCATTTAATTGCTTAAGGTATCTGTCATGATTGTTCGCTAGTTGCGATACCAACTGACGGAGGAGATTCCTTCTGAAGAGAAATACTGCAAACACTCCTCTTCGGTTGAAGTAATCAACTACATCTGCATGATTTGCCACAAGACCCTGGAGACATACATTGTCAGAGGAACGCTTGTTCTGCTTAACATTTCAGTTATGTGCATGACTTATTAATTTATCTGTCTACCCAAAAAACAGTATTCAGACTAACATGTTGAAGCCTTGAAGGAAAAGTACAAGTACTCCGTGTAGAAAGATGCTGCCTATTAGTCGAAAAAAAAGATGCCGCCTATGGAGATTGTAACAATCTATATGTGCTCCCTACTTAAAACTGTATCTCATAGCAGCACACACAGCGTACTTTGTTTTAACATGGAGGAACTAGATGACATCAGTTCCAAGAATGCTGACATCTTTAAAAGCATAACAGGACATCTTTAAAAGCATAACAGGGAGTATCAAAATTTCTACCAATTAACCTTCACAATCGAAAGGAAAAGTACAAATACTCCGTATAGGAAGATGCTGCCTATGGAGATTGTAACAATCTATATATTCACCCTACTTAAAACTATCACGTAACAGCATGCACAGCATACTGATATCTTAAAAAGGATAGCATAGAGTAACAAAATCGCTATCAATTAATCTTCACAATCGGTAGAGATTTTGATGTTCTCTTTACCATTTTGAAGATATCAGCATCAAAATGCCATCAATTAAATCTTTAAATCCCTGTGGCCTAATCCAGAGTTCCACACACAAAAGGACTAATATTTGAATGAGATAAACACAGAATCACAAAAGAAAAGGACTACACAAGACAATGTAATCATGTTATTGCCAAGATCTAGTCAGTGTAAAAGGATTTCATTTTCTAGCCTATATGGAAATTATGAAATTTTCACAACAATAAGATGTATTTCAGTATGCTCCATCATGGTAATTATGTAGTGGAAATATATAAGTTGGCATTACAGTCTGTCCTGCACATGGACGAGGAGTTTAAGTTTTACATAGACAGATATCTGTCTAATTAATCTTGTGGAGAAAGAGATGCAGTGAGAAAGAGATTTTATGTTTTCAAATGAAATGCATGCATGCATGGCCCATGCAACTATTGATCAATATATGCCGAAGAGTCGTTGATCTGTTTCTTGTAGGGCCACAATAAATCACAATGCTGCTCCATATAGTGACGTGAGAGCTATATCTGACAGTCATTCATAAACGTTACTTTTCTACCAGGTTTGAAGTTCCCTGTACAATTTAATTAACTGCTAACCTAATGTGCATCAGTTCATGCATGCATGCGTATATCAGCTGAAATTAAGTATGCTCTTAATAAATAATGCATATATGACAGTTCTAGCTAAACTGTAAAGAATCGAGGAATCTGAAGGGAAGCTAATGCCTAATAAGTTAGAAACAGCCAATTGCTCCTCACACACACAAAGAAGGCCAACTGATTTGATTATCTCTATCAACATAAAAGGGGACTAGTCTGTTCACCACCTCTTCCCCTTTGCCCTCACATGAAAAATGAGATGTGACCCATCACAAATAGTGTACGCTAGGAATGCCAACTATTTTTCAGTCAAAAATTTTAAAGTCTGCTTCAAATATAGGAGTGCCGCAAAAAATAATACAAATATTCTTGTAGAAAATAGAAAATTCAAAAGAAGCCTTGGTTCAATTTTTTTTTATTAAATCACTTACCACAAGGTAAATTGTCTTGAGTTTCGCAAAACACTATGTTGAAAAAAAACTTTCACATAGTATGAGGCCTGTGATAAATCCGCAACCTTACGTTTGATTATATCTATTACTTTTTTGATACCGTTGCACCTTACTAGTATAATGAACACAGCTAGCTATATATACAGTACTGTACTGCAAACAAATCGACAAATAATCCTCTCAAAATATTGAGAAATGTACATCTCAAGACAAAGTACAGGACAAGGTGTCATGTGCTGCAGGTAGCGTCAAGCTCTACACATGCTTGACCGGTTTGACGAGACACTGTTACCGGAGAACTTTAGTTATATATGGCACATACAACATAGAGGTTGCTTATACATGCTCTTGGATATTCAGGTTTGATTGGCGTTTAGGTCCTTTTTAATTGGTCCCCTGGACTAATTTAAATAATTTGGTGTTACAGTACGTGTACGTATGTCCCACCTCCACTATCTTTGTTTTAGTTGCAAAATACTGCCATGTATATATGGAGAATTTTATTTAGTTACTACTGGGGAGTGTCCAGCCCTTTGGCCCGCCTTGATTGCCTAATGGGCCCTAGAGTAACACCAAGAGTATAGTTTTGTACACATAAGGAAATTTACCTATATGCCCTCATTCTATGTAATTATTGATCAGGAGTAGAATGGGTATTTGTCATCCTGCCCCTACTCATATATGAAGAGCCCGAAGAGGGCAAAAGGGCGCTCTCTCATCTTTTCCTCACTAGCTCTCTCTCACACACATAAGTGGTGGTCCCTAATTCTCTCAATTCCACATATCCAGGGGAGAAAGGGTATGATTTACCCACTGTTTGGTTTGTGCCATGACAGTTACATTTGGAGATTTGCTGCTAAGGGCCTGTTTGGTAGAGCTCCAGATTCTGTAAGAATCCACTTCTCTGAGAATCTAGAGCTACCTCTGAAAAGCGTTTGGCTAGTGGGTTAGCTCCAGATTCACAAAAGAGGAGATTTGAGGGGAAATAGACCATATTACCCCTAGTTGTAACCCTTTTATTTATCTATTGTTGAATTAGCAAAAGAAACACGCGCAGATCTCTTACTTGCTTCATGCTCTTGAATAAGGACAACTAATTAACGAGGAACATAAGTAAGGATAATACCGATTTCTCCTGCTATTCTTATGTATTGTTGTACTTCAAACAATTTGCCTTTTACTTTTCATACTATTACAAGTAACATAGCGAATTTCACCAACTTTCATCAATTGTGTTTGCAATATTGCTGGTTTTCAAGCATGCTGAAATGGAGGGAAAGACGGGAGTTTAAGCCTTCAGGGTGTCAACTGTTCCCTACTCAAGTCTTGGATTGCATGAAAACATACTGGATTGCATGAAAACATCAGGTTGGGGATTCAGAATTTAGCCAAATCATCCAAAAATTGAGATTCCAGGTGTCAACAAAAATTCTGTGCATGCAAGCATTCAGAATTTAGACAAACCACACAAACTGCAGCGCTTTAATCTGAATTTTGTAACAATTAATTTCTGGTGACAGAAAACACAAATTTGCATCTGTAGGAAAGATCTCACCTGCAAACAATAATCTCAAGATTGAAGCATAACAGAAATCATGTTGAGAATAACACCATGTTTGTGATCTCATTGATTTACCAGTGAGAATGGTACAACTATCGAAACCATCAAACTGGGGATTGGATGACAGTTACCCTCCCAGAATGAAACAACATAGACAAATTCCCTTACAGCTTTTATTAAAAGATACACTCGACCACAGTTCATAACCTCTCATATGAAAACCTAACCCTATACAAGATACTTGCACAAGCAAAATTGGCCTCAGTGTTTGCTACAGATTCTGCAGAGACATTCTTTCATCCATGGCCCTGACCTTACCAACATCTTAACTCACTGCTTTGCCTGCATCAGAATAAAGTAAAGAAAATGTCAACTTCAAACAAAAAAAATTAGGTAATATATATCATCGGAGTCGTTAAAATTGGTTTCTCTTCATGATCTAATTATAGTGTTTGCTAAAATGTAACTTATAGTAACAAATTAAGCTCTATCTATTTCTGCACATCTATGTCATAGACCACACACTTCTAAACACAGATAAACCAGACATGGAAGATTGCATATGGCAACCCTGTAGTCCAATTTACTAATCAGTAATTACTTTACATTTCTCTCTGTTTCGACAGCCTTATGATTGTGCCAACTCTGCTTGTTAACCCATTTAATTAAATTACTACTTCTGTTGCCTCTGATCCGAATGCAGTGCTGGTGACATTCTACTTGGGAGTGGGGACATGTGCCAAGCAAAGCACCAATAATCCCCTTGGCAGCACACAAAAGTAACAGCAACAGCTACTGCACACTATCATAGGGACGATTAGCACAAAGTCTATTTTAACAAGGTCAACTTAGGCAGACTAACACTTTAATTTGATATCACAACAATGATGCACAACAATGATGCACAACAATGATTCTTGCTATCACAACAATGATGTGATAAGAAAATACATAAGAATAACCGATTCTTGCTATCACAACAATGATACACAAGCACTATAGCAGGTTGCATTTCTTGCAACATCCTGACCTGACCTGTCTAGCCCCTTATATTTCTTTTAGGAGAGTCCAACCCACTCCTCATTTCAAGCTTATACATGTAGCAATCCATCAGATACTACATTCAACAACAATGCATTCACAATAGCACCCATCTCAATCCCTTCCAATGCCAATGCAAAAGACTTTCCAACCCATTGCAACCTTGCAAGATCGACAAAATCTTCTAACCCTAACCATGGAACAAAAAGGGCTACCCGGTCCAATTCCTAACCCTAACCGCAAAATCAGAGACAGAAAACCACAAAATCACAGGGATAGAATGATGGGAAAGTTGTGGTGGGAGCGCACGACGACAGCGGCGAAGTGGGCCCCGCGGAAGCTGTGCTCGTCGGGGAGCACCTCCACCGCGTCGCTGGTGCGGAACCCCTCCGTCGGCTTCGGCGATGACAGCGCCGGCGGAGGGTGGCGGCGGAGTCGCGGCGACCGCAAGAGGGGAATGGAGGCGGCGGCTGGCGCGAGAGGGAGGCGGCGGGGCTCGAGATGGGAAAGGGGGTAGGCGGGCGTCGCGAGAGGGGAGGTAGTAGGCGGCGCGAGAGAAGGGGGAGGCGGCGGGGCGCAAGAGGGGAAGGGAGGCGGCGGTCGGCGCGAGAGGGAGGAGGCGGGGCGAGAGGGGAAGGGAGGAGGCGGGATGGAGGCGGCGGGGCGCGAGAGAAGGGGGGAGGCGGGCGGACGGCGCGAGAGGAGGGGGGAGGCGGGGCGTGAGAGGGGAAGGGAGGAGGCGGCGGGGCGCGAGAGAAGGGGGAGGCGGGCGGACGGCGCGAGAGGCGGGGGGAGGCGGGGCGTGAGAGGGGAAGGGGAGAGGGGAAGGAGCCGGGTGTGAGAGGGGGAAGGAGGGAGGCGCCGGGGCGACGGGGAAACGGGGTTTGCGGTTTTTATATGGGTGGTATTTGCGGGTAAATACTATGAACTTCAATGGGTAGGTTGGATTTAGATTGGATAGCTCCCCACAAGAATCCACCTCAACCCAGCTTCTCCTGGTTAGTTCATTTTTGATCCTGCTCCACATAAGAAGCAGAATCAGCTAATTTTGATAAGCGGGTTGTTTGGCACAGCTCCACAAGATTCAACAGAGAAGCTGGGAGCAGGAGCTGTACCAAACAGGTCCTAAATATTTGCGCTTGTCAAGGAGCATGTACTAAAGGTACTTCAGTTAGTTTGCATGTAGTCACATGAGTGCTAAGTAGTACTCCCTCCGTCCTGCAATATAAGTCCTCATTCTTGGAAAGTGTCATCCTACAATATAAGTTCATTATGGAGGCCAAAAGAATAGTTATTGTAATGTTTCCACCATATACCCCTATTTTAATACTGAAAAAGTAAGTGAGTAGTTATAGTATGCCATTTAATAAGGATATGCATAGTTCACTAATATTAATTTTTTCTTAAATTTAATGCCTCCTTAGTCTATGTACATAATGGACTTTGGATTCATATTATCAGACGGAGGGAGTACTAGTATACTATAACCCAAGAGTTTCTTAGCAAAAGGTAGTGTCATTAAGTCACTTCGCCAATAAAAAAACTTCCTGTTCAATATTATTTAGTTAATTCTGGGGTTGTATATATGCATTGAGAAATTAAACAAACACTAATCAAGGATCAACTCGTAGTTTCGACGATTGTGTTCAGGTAGTGTGTCCTCCGGCGTACCTGTATGTTATAATAACTCCTATGTTGTTAACCTCACAATTCGTTTTTTTTTTACAAATAACTAAACATGGCCAATTCCACGCACATGTACAATGTTACATTAAGTCACTTTGCCTGTTCAACAGAACACAGTATAACATGATGAACCTGTTCTTTCTAGCTTATTTCACATTATAGTTTATGGCTTACGGTTTATAACTTTCTTCGAACAAATAAATAGGATGGCTTCTCCATAGCTGTTTCGAGCCGGTTTATTGGGATAACTTTTTAGAAGCGTTTTATCGGCTTTCCGTTTGTTCGTACGAACGCTCACATTAGAATAATAAATCATAAATTATAGACATAAATAACATCAGACCATATACATATTGATGTGTATTTAATCACATAGTCCATGGGCAAGTGGGGGAGAATCAGCAGGGGACATAACAGCTAGCAGTGCTCACTTGCATGAAGAGCTCAGACGAATTGTCGGCTGGGAGTATCAGAGAATCTTACAACAGAGCTCTCTACAAAGGTGCATAAATTAATGCTAAAGTACAGTACTCCACATACTTAACCACAGTTCCAACCTCGAATATTCCATCGGAAGTCGTGCTTCGAGAGCTGGTGGACGTGCACATGCATTCATGCATGCAGTTCCAAAGTGACGGCGGGCGCGCGCGTGCATGCACCAGCGTTCACGTCCGATCGAGGGCTCGCTAGCGCAAAGCATTATATCGATCGACGCTGTGCGTTGCACGTTCCATCACACTATTCACACAAACAAGCAGCTTCGCTGGACAGCCAGGTAAGCTCAGCTAGTTCTCCTATCCAAATAATGACCTTAAGGAGATTTCATTCCTAATTTATCTTAACTTATTTAGGATAAAAACATTGTTGTTGTTGTAGCCAGGAGCTAGCTAGCGTTGTAGACTGTGCACGCTTGTGTGCTCCCTGTGATTGTTTATCAGTTTATATACATGTAGATCCTGCGAATTGGCAACATCTATACAAGGAAATGCTATATAGCATTCAACTAAAAGTTCTCTCAATGTTTCAGTCGATTTTCACAATTCTGGTCGATCACTATTGATAAGTACTTGCAAGGAAAAATTGGGTTTCAGGGTTTGTCACTACTACAGAAAACCACATTACAGACGGTTCAGAAACGTCATCACAGACGGTTTTCTGAACCGTCTGAATTTATGGGTCAGTGATAATCCAAGATTATCACAGACGGTTTTAAAACCGTTTGTGATTATCAGATATCACAGACGGTTTTTAATTAAAAACCGTTTGTGGTTATCACAAATCACAGACGGTTTTTACTTATATCACAGACGGTTTTTAATTAAAAACCGTTTGTGGTTATCACATATCACAGACGGTTTTTAAGTAAAAACCGTCTGTGATATATGATTATCACAGACGGTTTTTAATTAAAAACCGTCTGTGATATTCCTTCCTCCAAAATCTAAATTTATTTCTGTTTATTAGCTAGCCTCAGGAAATGCTAGCCATGCCCTCTGAAACAAGCAGATAATCACAGACATAAAACATACAATTCACACATCTCATTTCATTTCAGATACATTTTACATCTCAATTCATTTCACAGACATAAAACATCCAATTGACAACGCACTTCATTTGATCACAAACATAAAGCATCCATTTCGCAAATCAATTAATTGAATTGAAATAAAATATCCATTAACAAATACACAATTACAAAAGATCTACACTGCATTTGCACTTAAAAAAGGTTCGTTTATTATGTATCTATGGTGCGGAGTGGAACCGGCCTTCTGGCTTTATGACTTGAGTCAGCAAAAAGTACGCCAACTCTGCTCGAATCCGTCCAAGATCAGGTTGTTTCAATGGAGTTGACGAGATGTACGCAGTCTGTCGATAGGAATATCAATGTGCGTATATATGTAACGTGATAAGTATGAAGTAATTATGGGAAGATTGAGAAACCTTGGAATTAGTGATCCTCGAGGAATCGAGGAGTAGTTCCATATGTTGGCAAACGTAGTATCCACATGTGTTGCCCGGCTGCTGCTGGTGGCACTGCAAAAAATAGAATGTGTTAGTTCAACAGATTGTTGCATAGGATTAATTAATGTGAAATAGCGAATACCTTAAAATCTCGAGCATGTGTCAGCAAATTAAACTAAGCTACTGCAGTAAACAATGTACCAATGTAATATGTACCTAATAGCAAACTAATTAAGCTACTGCAGTAAACAATGCTCACAATGCTCAAAACCCTAGTCCATCACAGAAACTGCTCACAATACTCAAAACCCTAGTCTATCACAGAAAGTGCTCACAATGCAGACGGTAATCGAGGGGAGGTGGCCGGCGAGGGGCTCGACGAGGGGCTTGGGGGAGGCGGCCGGTGACGGGCTCGACGAGGGGCTCGGGGGAGGCGGCCGGTGACGGGCTCGACGAGGGGCTCGGGGGAGGCGGCCGGTGACGGGCTCGACGAGGGGCTCGGGGGAGGCGGCCGGCGACGGGCTCGACGAGGGGCTTGGGGGAGGCGGATGGCGACAGGCTCGGGGGAGGCGGCCGGCGACGGACTCGGGGACGGCGGCGACGACGGGCTCGGGGAAGCGGAGGCGACGACGGGCTCGGGATTTAATTAGATCTAGATTGAATAACTGCGCAGCGCACACGAAAAACCCTAGCCAGTGGGTATATATAGGGAGGTTATCACAGACGGTTCTAAACTTAGAACCGTCTGTGATATTGATATCACAGACGGTTCTAAGTTCAGAACCGTCTGTGATAAGCCTTTGCGACTGTAGTTATTAAGACAATACCAATAACCATAGCTGCATTCATATCAATCACCAAACAGCTGCATTCATATACAACACCAACCAGCTGCATTCACACAGTGTATTTCTTGATACATTTTGTCATTCTCAAATACATCACACTGCAGCATTGTTCTATACATAAATGCATGCCAATTCACATGTACATCACACATATACATCACATATACATAAATGCCAATACACATATACATTTTCACATTTACATTTTGTCACACATTTTCACATATACATCTCAAAATTGACTACATCACACATTTTCACATATACATCTCAAAATTGACTACATCAGATATTTTCACACATACATCTCAAAATTGACTACATCACACATTTTCACATATACATCTCAAAATTGTCACACAATTTCACATATACATTCTTATTGTACTTGCTTATTTCCTTTAAAAATTAGCCCTTCATTATGATCAATGCGTACGTAACTAGTTTTGTCACGTTGTTCATCGTCGACCCTTATGCCATTTCCAAAAGGAGGTAACTCGTCAAATTGATTGTATTCCTCCTCGTCCACTACATTCTCCACTCCGACAATTCTCCTTTTTCCATGAAGAACTACATGGCGTTTCTTATTTGCCGGGTCAGTTACATAGAAAACTTGAACAACTTGATTGGCGAGTACGAATGGTTCGTCTTTGTACCCGACACGTCGGAGGTCCACGGTCGTGACACCGTACTTGTCAATCTTCACCTGTGGGAGATGCACCCAACGGCAGCGAAATAAGGGGATCTTGAAAACCACATAGTCGAGCTCCCAAATCTATTCTATGAAGCCATAGTACGAGTTTCTCGACCCATCGGTACTGAATGCATCTATGCAGACACCACTGTTCTGGTTAGTGCTCTTGACATCCTGAGACTGCGTATAGAATGTGTACCCATTTATGTCATATCCTTGCCATGTCACAACTGTAAATGTCGGCCCTTTTGCCAACCATGTTAGCGTCTCACTCGGCGAGCTCCTAGCGATTTGCTCCTTCAACCATTGGTTGAACCGACGGTTGTGTTACCTCATGATCCAAACATCCGGCCGCTCCGGATTCTGTTGCCGAAGCACATCCTTGTGCTGGTCCACATAAGGCGCCACTTCAGTCATGTGTTGCAACACCGTGAAATGGGCTTGAGTATACGTGTCCATATCTGAAGTGATTGCTTTCCTTCCGATAGTTCCGAGACCCTTCAGCCTCCCCTCATGACGAGATTGAGGGACACCTATCGGTTGAATCTGAGCCATATAATCGACACAAAACTCAATGACCTCTTCGCTTGCATAACCTTCGACGATGCTGCCCTCCGGCCGAGAACGATTCCGTACGTAGGACTTGAGAATTCCCATGAACCTCTCAAATGGGTACATGCTACGTAGGAATACGGGCCCGCACATTTTTATCTTCCACACAACGTGAACAATGAGATGGACCATGATATCGAAAAACGAAGGAAGGAAATACATTTCAAGGTGACATAGAGTCATCACCACCTTGTCCTGCAGAGCATCTAGTCCTTTGGGATCGATGACCTTCTGAGCAATTGTGTTAAAGAAATAACATAGCCTCATGATTGTCTCTCAAATTTTGATCGGCAAAATATTTCTAATTGCAATAGGGAGCATCTGTGTCATCAGCACATGACAATCATGAGACTTCATGCCATTTAACTTTAAATCTTGCATCGAAACAAGTTTCTTCACGTTGTCGGAGTAACCAGACGGAACTTTCACACCATGCAAGCACTGGCGCAGTTCTGTTTTCTCAGCCTTAGACAGAGTGTAACACGCAGGGGGAAGGTACGTTCGTCCATTATCAGTGCGTGCCGGTGCTAACTCAGGCCTGATGTCCATGTCAGCCAAGTCAAGCCGTGCGTTGACACCGTCCTTTGTTTTATCATGGATGTTCAGTAAGAGACCAATCAAGCTGTCGCATACATTCTTTTCTACGTGCATGACGTTGATTCAGTGTCGAACATCTAGGTACTCCCAATAAGGTAAGTCCCAAAATATTGATCTCTTTCTTCTAGGTGTTCTTCTCATGAGCCCTCAATTTATGTCCCTTTCCGAGGACAACATCTAAATCCTTAACCATATCATAAACCTCGTGTCCCCTTAAATGCCTTGGAGCTGAACCGTCTTCCTTCTCTCCATCAAATTGTTTCTTCATCTTGCGGTATGGGTGAGCCCTCCGAAGGAACTGGCGGTGACGCATGTAGACGGTTTTGCGTGAGTGGTTCAGCCACACACTCTCGGTACCATCTAAACAGTGAGTACAAGCTTTGGCACCTTTTGTACTATGGCCTGATAGGTTACCAAGGGCAGGATAATCATTTATGGTGCAGAACAATAAGGAGCGCAGAGTGAAGTTCTCTCGTTTGTATGCATCCCATACCTGTACCCCTTCGTTCCACAGTACTTTTAGATCTTCCACCAACGGTGCTAGGAACACATCAATATCATTCCCAGGTTGTTTTGGCCCTTGGATAAGTATCGACAGCAAAATATACTTTCGCTTCATACATAACCAAGGAGGAGGGTTATAGATGCAGAGAGTCACGGGCCATGTGCTATGTCGACTGCTCATGCTATTGAAAGGATTCATTCCATCTGTACTCAGTCCAAACCTTATATTCCTTGGTTCTACACCGAAGTCTGCAAAACTCCTATCGATGTTTCTCCACTGCACGGAATCAGCAAGGTGTCTTAGCATTCCATCCTTCTTGCGCTCCTCGAGTGCCAACGCAGCAGTTTTGCCTCCTTTGGATTTGCAAAAAAACCTTTTCAAACGGGGAATTATAGGAAAATACCATGCCACCTTAGCAGGAGGTCATTTCTTCGCCTCTGTTCCCTCGCCATCATTTGATTGATTGTTACGTTTGTATCGGGATGCGTTGCACACCGGACATACATGCATGTTTGCATACTCTTTACGGTAGAGGATACAGTCGTTCGGGCATGCATGTATTCTTTCTACTTCCATTCCCAACGGACAAAGAACCTTCTTGGCTTTATACGTGGTTTTAGGCAACTCATTTCCCTCCGGAAGTATGTCCGCTAAAAGACCTAGCAGCGCCGTGAAACTCTTGTCGGACCAACCGTTGCTTGCCTTCAATTTCAACAGTTCAAGCACGGCTGACAACCTCGTGTACTAGCAGCCCGTGTACAAAGGTTTCTCCGAGTCCTCCATCAAGCCCCGGAATTTAACATACTCTCTCATCATAGTTCTCTTCTACATCGCGAAACATCTGATCCAGATTATCATCGTGCAACCTATCCGAATCCAAACGACAATCGACATCATCCGGCGGCATGTCATTCACTTCACCGGTGATGTCATCCGATGGCATATCATTCACTTCACCGGCGATGTCATCCGGCGGCATATGATCATTCACTTCGCCATGACTGGTCCAACACGTATAATCCTTTTTGAAACCCCTCCGAATCAAGTGCGCTTCAATTTGCCCTCGGTTCTTAAACATCTTCAAATTCTCGCAGTCAGTGCATGGACAGCACATATATTCCACCCCCTTATTCAACATATCCTCCTCGGCAGCTCTTATAAAAGCAGACACGCCATTAATGTACTCTTCACTCACACGGCTCGCGGCATACATCCAGCTTCGGTCCTACGTTACGTACATATATAACAACTTAGTATTAAAATTTAGATTAACTAATTATTACTACATATATACCGGCCACATTTATTATATTGAGACTTAATTTGCTAGCTCAATTCATATTATAAACACAACAGCTATTATATAACCAACAATTTTGCAAATTAACCATCTTCAATAACACTCATGGATTACTTAGACCTAAATTGTAATGCAATTAAAGAAAAAATAAATTTTATTACTAACCATATCTAGAGCAACCAGGAAAGTATGAATCTTCAAAGCTCAATCTCTGCCTCTTCCCACCAAATTAACTAGCTTGAAATCGCCTAGCTTCCTCCCGAGTGAAAAAGTGCGCAGCAGTGGCTAGATCTGGATCGAAATGAAGACAGATGCGGTCTGAGCAGCGCAATAAATGCCTTAGTGCCATTATCACAGACGGTTTTTTATTAAAAACCATCTGTGATAATCTGGGATTATCACAGACGGTTCTTAATATAGACCGACCGTCTGTGATACTCCTTTTTCCCGCCACAAATACCACAGACGGCCTCCAAATTACAACCGTCTGTAATAGTGTTCATCACAGACGGTTTCACAAAACCGTCTGTGATGAGGCGTCTACTATGAGGCTTTCTGTAGTAGTGTGTGTTCTGTACACATACGTGATGGACTAAAAAAGCTAAATGCTACGCCCTGCTATGTTTTCTCGAGCCCCACCTTTGTACCAAAACTGTAGGACCGAAGATGGCAACAGAGAAAGAGTAAATGGTGTCTCAAATTTTTCTTACAAATATTCACAAATCCTTCACTGTAATAACTACAAATCTAAGAAAATTAGGATAGAAAGGCAACCCAGAACCTAACAAATCAAGTAGCTGAAAATCCGAGGAATGAATAGTAATTGCGACAGTACTGCTATAGTACCACAGTAGCACTGCTTTCTACATTGAAATCGATATTAGTGCTACAAGACTAGGTAGTACAGCTGTTGCAGTAAAATCAGCACATAATTAGAAAAATCAACGCGATTTCAAAAACTAAAATAGATAGAACTTATGATCCATAGATCCAAATCACTCGAAACAGGGCAAGCACTTTCTCTAGGATGTCAGAAACCTATTCCAATCAACAATTAAGAAATCATTGCCAAAGTTCCAACCTTTTTGCATTTGTAGAAGTGCACCAAAAATGGGCAAAAATCTAAATAGGTGAATATGACTTACTCGTGGGAAGAGGATGGCCAAGGTGGTTTTAGATATATTCCCACATGTCACAATAAGTAAGAAGACCGAAAAAATCCAGCCAAAAACCTTCAAAGCATAAAATCACATGAAAGATCAAGAACATGCAAAAACATGATTTTTTTCATGAACTTGCTATCAAAGTGCCTAGATGGGTGTAGATATATTTCTAGAGGATATCTCCATCTCTTATACATCCTTGGCACTGCAAGATCAAGAAAAGGGAAGAGAGAAGATCCAAATACTAACCAAAATAAGAGCAAATCAATCAATCACAAGTGATAACCATGAAGATGATTAAAGATTGATTCTATTGCTACTTGAGGAGAAAAGTTTTACAGCCACACCACCTTGGATGACAGAGAGCACACCAAGCACTCAACTCCCAAACCCTAACCCTAAAACAAGAGGGCACAAGAAAGGTAGGTTGGATAGTTAACAACAAGTCTCCATCCTAAACCCTTAAATAGATGGGCTAGCCAGCCACATCTAACCCTTTGTGGATACTATCCACTTAGCATAATGGGAGAGACCTGATAACCCCACACACATGGGTTTTAACTCACACATCACTTATGCATGCTTTCCAAGGTAATTTTCAGTATTTTGTCCAAACTATCCAAATACCCTTTCTTGACTCGGTCTTCATCTTCCATTGCAAGCAATCACTATACTTGCCACATGTAGCCACATCACTGGCTTACCATGCATCGGCAAGTCTCTCTTGTTCCAGTTTCACTGGACCACGCCTTACTTTGATTGACCAAGCCACTGACATGCGTCATTTTTACATATTTTTACCCATCATTTTACCCCATCATTTTTCGCATTTTAGGACAATTTATCATCATTTACATGCTTTTATATATTTAATTGCTCGAAATGGACTATTTTACACTTTTTTGTGCTTTTCCACAGGCCGACGCGATCGAGGCGCATAAATGACAAATTCGGCATTCTGGGACTGCTCCATACAGATGTACGCAGCGTCACGGATGTGAAGGATCTATCCGCGAAGAAAACAGAGCTCCGGAGGTCTAAATCAGAAGAAATTACAATGGAGAAGGACTGTATTGCAATTCCTGAAAAGTGGGAGGACTAAATTGCAAAATAGCCAAATCCCCACTTGGCCAAAAAAACCCTAGTCGCCGCGATTACCAAATGAGTCCAGTTTTCTTCTCCCTTCACCCCCACTTTGTTGCTCCTCCTTCCTGCCCTTTCTTCTCCACCGGCGCCGGCGAGGGCCGGGCCTCACCTCGTGAGAGACCATGTGGACATGCCCCATGTTTGTGATGAGTGATTGACAATTGCTTTTGAAAGTTTGAGTTTGATTTGAGTGTTTTCTGCAAAGTCGTAGCTCTTTTGCTGTGGTTGTAGGTCTTCAAGAGGGCGTACGACCAGTTTTGACCATTCTTGTAGCTCTCTGGCCGTGGTTGGAAGGCAGCAGCAGTCGCTACGACCACATTGACCATGGTCGGAAAGCACTAGGAGCTGTTACGACTGGTTTTTGCTGTGGTCGGAAGTCAGTCGGAGTGTTTTTGACCACTTTGGCCATGGTCGGAAGGCTGTACGACCACGTTGTGGCGTTTACGACCACTCTGGCCGTGGTCGTAGGTCACCAGGGAAGTTTACGACTGGTTTGGCCATGGTCGGAAGGCTATTCGACCACGTTGGCTGTGGTTGAAGCCTGTTACGACCACGTTGCTCGCGGTCGGTGGTTGTAAGTCGAACCTACGACTGCTGCGGTCAGAAGTCGACGCTTGAGTGAACGACCACGTTGGCCATGGTCGAACGCTGCTATGACCACGTTGGTCGTGGTCGAAAACTTGGTTCGCAGTTTACGACCATGTTGTGTCGTTTACGACCACTCTAGTCGTGGTCGAGCACACTTACGACTACGTTGGTCGTGGTTGGAAGTCGTTAGTCCGAGCTACGACCACAGCGGTCGAAAGTCGGCGCTCCAAGTTACGACCACGTTGAGTAGTCATGGCCTACGACCACGTTATCGCAGGAAGCGGTCGGAAGCACTCGCGTGAAGTTGTAGCGCGGTCGGTTGTGGTCGGAAGCCCATTCGATCACGTTATAGACTTAGGCTAAGAGTCGTAGCTTCTGTTGTCTGGTCGTATGGCTTCCAGAAGCGGTCGTATCAGCTGGGAATCGATCGTATGGCTTATAGAATGTTTGCTTGTCTGTGATGGTTTGCAGGACTTTGAGACTAGTCGTGGTGAGGCATGGATGGTCGAGACTAGGCACGGGGGTGCTGAGGTTGTGAGCGGCCGGGAGATGCCAAAGACGATGAGGTCTGTGAGGTTGTTGCAAGCGTGATCGGCAAGGCAGAAGGAAGCTTCCGGGAAGGCAGCGGAGTGGCATTTTGGAGAAATGCGGAAAGCTGCAAAGGGAAGCTGTGTCTCTGCCAATGCACAGGAGTTGTTGGCGCTAACGGGCAAAGTAGTGGAGCCGTTGGGTTTAACGGGTAAAGCACTGAAATCTTGTTTTCGCTAGTGGGTAAAGCGAGTGCTAAACCTGGTGTTAGGTGGGGGTTTACGGGTTCCCCCCCGTAGCAGAAGGCTATAAATATAGAGGGTAGTGATGAGGACATCACTTCTTTGGATACACACAACACTCCTCCACTTGACATTCAAGGACCAATCACTAGAGCTCGCGCCCGACAATTGAATTTACAGGTGAGCTCGTTCCTAAGTACTTCTTTTTGTTCATTTGAGAATAGATTGCTACCTAATGATTTAATTATGATTAGGAACCATGGAGAGGACCTGGAAGTACTTGGAGAAGGGCTACGGGGCGCACAAGTCCAGCAAGGGCGGTCGAATCAAGTTGGAGGCCCAACTCAAGCCGACTTCGAATCCAATTCGGAGTCCAGAACCAGGCCGCACTAAAACGGACGCCCAGATTGCATCCGGACTCCGTTTTGGACTTTCTACATATGTATGGAAAGCTAAGAAGAAGACCTTTCCAATGGCTCTTGTCCCATGTCAAAATTCTTTTGGAGTCAACGGAAATTGTCGAAACAAGTGGACATTTAGAATCTGTCAGGGTGCTGCGCCACCGTCTTTTGGGCCGTTCGGCTTTGTATCGTGTTGGAGCCCATTACGGGCGCGTCCAGGGGTTTTGCACGCCCCTCACTCCTTTATATCCAGCCGCCACCCCCACCATTAGGGTTGGGTTTTGCTTAGATTAATTCTGTCTTTGAACAGTTTCGCCGTTCATCGGTTTGTGAGACCCCAACTTTCGAGTGCTACATCAATACATCCGCAATTCAGTTGTGTTCTTCCTTGTTCTTGCTTGTGTTCTTCGATTCGTAGGCAAGGATTAGCCTTCTTGGCGAGGTCAACTGGGCCGCGCACGGTTGATAACCTGAGGAGACGTGGTGCTGCGATTGCGGGGTTCGGAACGTGTCGTTCGGAAGCCGGATCGATTTGTGTCGCGCCTCCACCAAATTGAACATATCCAGAACCTGTTGGAAGATCGGGATCCTGTTCCCATCAGGTAGAGCTCGGGTGCTCGGTGAGGTTGTTCTCGAGTCATTCTGAATTTTTCGTTTCTATTTGTGTGAGTTGTCTCTGGGTAGAGCACGGTTGCTCTTGTACCTCCGATGGAGTGGCTGTAGAAACCTCCATGATCAATCATTCATCTCTCTTCCTCAAGTTGATTTTAATCGTTATGAGATGTTGTGATTGTTTTGTTTGCGATCTGTTTTGAGAGCTTGTTCTTCATGCTATCCTTTTCTCTATTCTCTTCTTCGTGACTCTGCATTCATTTTGGTGTGTTTCGATTTGCTCAGAACTGGGAATCTGTCTCAAGGCCACTTGGCCAGTTCATTCCCGAGAGCAGGAGTCGAATCAGTGAAGTTCTCTTTGCTGAATGGTCGTGCGCCTCAAGTCCTCTGTTTTGAGTTCGACCATGTCGCTCTAGCCGACCATAGAAAAGACTTTGGATTTTCTTGGAAATTTCTCTTCTAGAGGTTGGATTCTGTCAGTGCCTCAAGTTTGAGGACCAAAAGACCAGAGAATCTCAGTTACTCGGAAATCTGGCTTTGCGAGTCCTTCCGCTGTCAACCCCAAAATATTCACTATTTGCTTTCTTTTGTCAGTTCGGGTAAGCTTTCGACTAGGGTTGGCCTTCTAGTAAGCTTTTCAACCCGAGACTTCATAGCTCAGTGGCTATTGGAGAAGTAGGGTTGTTTGGATACTTGGGAAATTTTTAAAGGGCTCCATTCACCTCTGTCGCCATTTCCGATCCAACACCTCGCCGGTCGCCTCCCTTCTCCACTACCTCCCCCTTCCCTCGCTTCTCACCACCGCCGCTTCTCCTCTTTTCTCCCACCACCCTTCTCTTCTCCGGCCATCTCTTCTTCACCCGCGCCACCTCTCCTCCGCCACCTTCTCCACCCATACCTCGCCGGCGGCCACGTCTCCACCGCGCCGCCCCTTTCTTCTCCCCCGTCTACTCTTCTCCACCTGCGCGCCGTCATCACCTCGCCGCTCATCCACCTCCGAGCCACGGCTCGCCACCGCGCCACCTTCTCCTCCTGCTCTTCCACCCCACAGCACCTTTCTCTGCCGCCTCTCTCCACCACGGCCACCGAGCCTCACCTCTTCTCTGGCCGCTCTTTCTCCTCAGCTTGGTCGCCACCTTCTCCAGCCGCCTTGCGCCGCCGCCCTCAACCGTGCGCCGTCGACCTCCATCAGCGCCGCCATCCCGACGCCAAGCTCGGCGACCACGACCCCGACTTGTTAAACATCGCCGACCTCTGCTACTCCCCGGATATGCCGGCGCTTCAACCTCTGCACCGACGGCGGCGACTCAACTGCAGCACCGGTCGCCACCACTTCATCCACACCACGGCGTCGCCGATGCTGCTCATCTAAGATTCTCCTTCTTCGGTTCATCTCTAGATCCTCTCCCTTTATCTCTTTGCTGCTATTAATTACTGCTTAGTAATTATGTATTATTGCATTGTGAAATTGTTGGTCTATGCACTGTGCTTGTGATCTGTGATGTGTGCAATGAGATCGGTGGAGATGTTATTGTGCTCTGTTTTGTCATTGTGATTTATATTCATGTGACTTTGCAATTTGGACTGTTAGTAGTAATTTCAAATTGTTATCTATGTTGGTCAGTGAGTATTTCTAGTGTCTGAGATTTTTGTTGTGTTGTGTTAGCTTGTTAGTATCCCTGTCAGGTGTTCGTGTTAAGTAATTTGTTTTGTGCCTTAGTGTTTGTGTGCGCAAACTAGCTAGCCGGCGGCCGTTTTCTCCCCTCATGCTGTCTCGACCTCCCCTTGCTTCTAGACTCTCTCTTTTCTTCTCCGCGGTATGTCGATAGTTAGGTCGAGCATTAGTAGTTCTGTGTTTGTTGTGTTGTCGTGTGCCGTCGTCGTCTAGTTAGCCGTCGATCGTTTTCTCCCTCGTTCTCTCTCGACTCCTGTCGGGCCCCCGGATAATCAAACCCAGACCCTCTGTGTATTACTGCACTAGTCCCAGATCAAAGCTAGTGCACACAGTTAAACAGAATGGAAAACATCACCATCAACGATTTATTACAATACTTAAGAGTACTGACCGAAGGGTCTCATTATTACAACTGAGGTTTCACCGACATCGCACACATAAAACAAAGCGGAAGCAAAAGATCAACTCGATGACGACCCATCAATACGCCACAGGCAATTGACTGGGGAAACGCGACCTAGCCCTCCGGGAAAAATCCATCACAGCCACAAGCGAAGCAGTAGTCGTAGTCACCTTCTTGAGCTTCGACTTCCTCTGAGTATTGTTTTTGGAGTGTAGCATGTGAGTACATAAAGTACTCCGCAAGTCTTGGGGAAAATGCAATAGATGCAAGGCTTGACAAAGGAAGGCTATATGGTTCTTTTGCACAAAGCAATATTTTATTTCAATTACTACTAATTATTCTCGAAGGCATCAATTTAATAAAGTAAATGTTTTAACAGAAACTATCAATAATTCACTAGTGAAGGTTCCATCTACCAACACTAGATTAACTGATCAAGTTTTAAACTGCGGGTTACATCCACCCTCTCTGGCTCCAACTGCCAGGATACCCTTCCGAGAGTTCCCTCCACTCTCGGAATACAAAAACTTTGATTTTAAAACCAAAACCAAAAATCTACCATGTGAATGCATTCCTTGCCCGCCCTTGACCGTGGGCACGGCTATCCGAATAGTTTTACACTCTGCAGAGGTTGTAGAGCTTTACCCACAAGAGATAATTTATCCTAAAAATCAACACGCTTCCTTTGGCATGAGACTCAGATAAAATATCACAAAGCCTTTACCTTACTCTAATCTAGCTAGATACCACCCGCTGAGGTTTCACCGCAGGTAGGCTAACTGCCCGAACCGAAGCCCCCTCTTGCACCATATGAGTACAGTAAATCTTTGTCCCTCACTGTGGATAACCAGTCCATCCCTGGCACCCACTTTCCACTGGTGGCACCTATACTAGACTATCATAAGTTAGTCAGCTAGGTCGTACCCATATAGACTTGTGGTTGTACGGTTAATGCTCAGTCTAGACAAACACAAGCGTCGGTCCTTAATTGACTAGGGTGGAACATACATTTAACAAGATCTCGTGCTTTCTGCACCAACCCAACTAACCATCCACCCTATTCTGAACCAGCTTTCAATTTTATTTTATTTTGAGAGAACAAGGGCGACTTCAATCACCACAACTTTATAAACACAAGGTTCAACAATAAATCTTAATTTCCAATTTTCAAGAGTTTCTAAAGATATTAGATAGCATGACTAAGCATTATCCTACCATTCTAATATTCACAAAGATTAATATTAATCTCATTATTGAGACAAAGGAAGTTCTAGGGTGACAAGGTACATGGCAATCAATGTCAAATGAGGGCATAACAAAGTTGAAATAACTAATGCCTTAAGATTTGAACTAATATTTTATATAAATAGCAATGCGCATAATTTAAAATAATTAAAACATTTCAAAATCTTAGGTTCAAGATGATCAAAGGAGACTTGCCTTCCTGCAGGTTCTCTGGGTCTTCTTGCTGTTGGGTAGAGTGATCGTCGACAACGTTGGAATCTACGCGAGAAAAGACGAAGCAAACAAGCAAATAAATACAAACAAAAATCAAATAAACTCAAAAATCCAAATAGATGCCATAGATGGATAGATCATGATTTTAGACGAATTTAGAAATTTGAATGGCTCAATTTGGAGTTAAATTGAGAAAGTTATGCTTGTTTGAAGTTTTCAGTTTGAATAAATCCAGAAATTAGGAAATTTCTGACAGGTGGGGCCCATTGGAATTATTAAATTTAATCTTTTATTTTTATCCTGAGATTATGACAGGTGGGACCCACTGAACAGTGGACCCTCTGGCGGTCACTGAAATGTAATCCCGGAGCGGAGGGGGTTCGGTTGGAGGGGTCGGCGAAGCCCGGGGATGAGCGGAGGTGGCCGGCGACTAGGTAGCGGCGGAGGCGGCTCGGGAGCTCCGGTGCGACGGCGCTCCGGCGACGGGGAAGGGTGGCCGAGGGGTCGGGGAGACTCGCACGGGCACGGGGGTGCTCGGGGTGGCGACGGCGAGCTTCGGGGAGGCCCGAGGCGGCGAGGAAGGCTCGCCGGAGTGCGGCGGAGCTCGGATAGAGGGGAAGTACGGTGGCGGGGCGCTACGGTGCTCGGGAGGGGAGGTGGAGAGCGCTGGGAGGTGGTGCGGGGAGAGAGGAGGCCGATGAGGGTATTTATAGGAGCGGAGGGGGACCAGGGGCGCGACAATTTCTCGCCGTTGCTGGCGGCCGAAAAAGGAAGGGAAGGGGGAAAACGGGAAAGAGGGGGCGCCGAAGGAAGGGGAGCACGGGAGATCGGGGATTCGGTCGCGGTGGCGTCCGGGGCTTCCAAAACCGGGGAGAGGACGGAGGGAAAGGCTGGATTCGGCTCGGGTACGGTCGGCCGGAGCAAGGAAGGAAAGAGGTGAGGAAGAAAGGAAGGTGGCGGCTCCGCGGGGACGACGGGCCTGACAGGCGGGGCCCAGGTGGCGGCGGGAGCGGGCGCGAGCGACTGACGGGCAGGGCCCGCAGGTCAGAGAGAGGAGAGGGGAGCGGGGTGCGAGCGGCTGACAGCCAGGGCCCGCAGGGCAGAGAGAGAAGGGGGAGCGGGGACCGCTAGATGGGCCGGGCGCGGGGACGTGGCTCATCCAGGCCGTCCACGCGTCGGGCGAGGAGGAGAGGAAGGCGGGGCTGACGGGCCGGGCCCGCTAGACAGCGAGGGGAGGGGAGATGCGGCCTGGATCAGGCCGAGCGGCGACGTGGGCGGATCTGGGCCGTCCACGCGTCGGCCGGAGGGGAGAGTTGGATTTTTATTTTTAGGAATTGATTTGTATTTATAGAAAATGCTAGGAATTTATGTAGGCCTCAGAAAAATATGAAAATACCTCCAAAAATCCAGAAAAAATTCACAGAAGCTCCTGGAGATATTTTGGACTTAATAAAATTATTTCCAACTACTGTTGATATTTAATTTTTATATTTTAAACTACTTTTTAAATTCTAAAAATAGGTTTTAAATTCCAGAAAATCCAGGAAACCAAATAAAAGCCAAATAACTCCAAATAATTAATTTGAATTAGGATTTTTATAGAAATTCAAAATATCTTTTTATTTAACAATATTTTTTAGGTTTTACTTAAAATACTTTTCAAATCCAGCTTTCAAAAACAGAAATTCAGGACAAATCCAAATAAAACTCAAATACTTTAAAATAATTAATTCGAATTTAAATTTTTCAAAAAGAAAATTTTTGGGATGTTACAAATCTACCCCCCTTAGAAAGAATCTCGTCCCCGAGATTCGGACTGTCTAGGAAAAAGAAAGGAGAGGAAAACGCAGCTCTTGGTTCCTTGTTGTGCTCTCAAGCTGCTTCTTGCTTTGAACCAAATTGAAACTTACCACGCATGATTGCTGCCCCTGGGGCACCTTTTGTGGCGATATGGTTAACTCGTCCTCTTCCTTGTGTTTGCGGAGTTCTTGGAGCTTTTCCTGTAGTTGGAGTTACTCCCTGTCCTTGTCCTACAGCTGGAGTTCGTGCTGGTGTACTTCCCAAATTGAAAGGAATTGGAGTGTTAACCTGAGGCTTCTGTGGGCAACTGCTTGCATAATGCCCCATCTCGTGACATCGAAAACATTGCACTCCAGCGGCTGAGGTGTTGCTTTTCTGGGGTCGGACTCCGGTAAAGATGTGGGGTTCTTGCATCACTGAACGAGGCACAGATCCTGGAGTTCTTGGTGCATCTGTTGTGGCTGGAGCTTTATTGAACTGGGGTGGATTCATTCGGGGTCTTGAACTGCTTGTATTATACTGTGTCTGAAAAGCCATCTTTCTTTTACGAGAGTCCTGTAATTGATATTGAGCATCTTCCTGGACAAGGGCCTTATTTACCATATGTTGAAATGTCAAAAAATCTCTGGACACCAACTGCACCTTGAGATTGGGATCAAGTCCTTGCACGAACCTCCAAATCTTCGTTGCCTCTGATGCGACCTCTTCTGATGCATACCTGGACAATTGGGTGAACTTGTTCAGGTATTCAGAAACACTGAGGTTTCCTTGCTGTAGTTGGTAAAATTCCCTCTTCTTCATTTCCATTATTCCCGTAGGAATATGTGCAGTGCGGAAAGCCTCAACAAACTCATCCCAGGTGATGGTTTGTGCGCTTTGGTGGGCGGCGCGGTAGTTATCCAACCAGTTAGCAGCAATTCCTTTGAGTTGGTGGGCAGAATACAACACCTTTTCGTGGTCGTTGCATTGGGCTAAGTTCAACTTCCTCTCCACATCCCTGATCCAATCGTCTGCCTCCAAGGGGTCCACTGATCCAGCAAACGTAGGAGGTCTTGTCCTCATAAACTCTCCCAACTTAGACTGGGGTGCTTGGTTTGGTGCCTGCGGGGCTTGTTGCACCTGGTTCTGAGCAAGAGCCTGGAGTAGCTGCAATTGCATAGCCATCATCTGCTCCAAGTTAGGGGTTTGAGCAGGAGGAGGTGGAATGCTGTTGTCTTGCTGGGCATTGGCATCACGGCTGTTGCCAGGGTTGCTCCTTGTGTTCACCATCTGAAGCGGTTTCTCGGGTTAGCAAAAGGTAAGAGGGAACTAGCATAGGTAAGAGATTAGGGGGAAACTAAACAACATCCCAAACCAACACGCAAGAAAGAAACAAGCCACAACTAGGAGAAGCTTAGCTTGAAATCAATATAGTTTTTAAGGATGACTGTACTACAAGTATACAAAGACTTGGTACAGTCCACCAAACACACAAGCAAGTAATATATACGCGTTCTAAAATCGTACGACTTTACTTGGATACTACAACTAAAGATCTTGTCCTTGCTCCTTCATGATGACGCGCTTCTCCAGGTGCTTCTCATACGTAACCTCACTGAGCTGTCTATAGAAATTACAAAGGAAAGGGGTACAATTACCATTCTAAAAAGGAAATAAGCAGATAGATAAGAAAGAATGCCATGATGAAGGTAAGGATAGAAAGACAAGAAAAGATAAGGATAGCACATTATTAAAATTTTTATTTTATAAAATAATTTTTGAAACTCTTCTATTACTGACCATTCTAACTAGGCCACGTCCTACAGTCAAATTGGCTCTGATACCATCTCTGTCGGGCCCCCGGATAACCAAACCCGGACCCTCTGTGTATTACTGCACTAGTCCCAGATCAAAGCTAGTGCACACAGTTAAACAGAATGGAAAACATCACCATCAACGATTTATTACAATACTTAAGAGTACTGACCGAAGGGTCTCATTATTACAACTGAGGTTTCACCGACCTCGCACACATAAAACAAAGCGGAAGCAAAAGATCAACTCGATGACGACCCATCAATACGCCACAGGCAATTGACTGGGGAAACGCGACCTAGCCCTCCGGGAAAAATCCATCACAGCCACAAGCGAAGCAGTAGTCGTAGTCACCTTCTTGAGCTTCGACTTCCTCTGAGTATTGTTTTTGGAGTGTAGCATGTGAGTACATAAAGTACTCCGCAAGTCTTGGGAAAAATGCAATAGATGCAAGGCTTGACAAAGGAAGGCTATATGGTTCTTTTGCACAAGCAATATTTTATTTCAATTACTACTAATTATTCTCGAAGACATCAATTTAATAAAGTAAATATTTTAACAGAAACTATCAATAATTCACTAGTGAAGGTTCCATCTACCAACACTAGATTAACTGATCAAGTTTTAAACTGTGGGTTACATCCACCCTCTCTGGCTCCAACTGCCAGGATACCCTTCCGAGAGTTCCCTCCACTCTCGGAATACAAAAACTTTGATTTTAAAACCAAAACCAAAAATCTACCATGTGAATGCATTCCTTGCCCGCCCTTGACCGTGGGCACGGCTATCCGAATAGTTTTACACTCTGCAGAGGTTGTAGAGCTTTACCCACAAGAGATAATTTATCCTAAAAGTCAACACGCTTCCTTTGGCATGAGACTCAGATAAAATATCACAAAGCCTTTACCTTACTCTAATCTAGCTAGATACCACCCGCTGAGGTTTCACCGCAGGTAGGCTAACTGCCCGAACCGAAGCCCCCTCTTGCGCCATATGAGTACAGTAAATCTTTGTCCCTCACTGTGGATAACCAGTCCATCCCTGGCACCCACTTTCCACTGGTGGCACCTATACTAGACTATCATAAGTTCGTCAGCTTGGTCGTACCCATATAGACTTGTGGTTGTACGGTTAATGCTCAGTCTAGACAAACACAAGCGTCGGTCCTTAATTGACTAGGGTGGAACATACACTTAACAAGATCTCGTGCTTTCTGCACCAACCCAACTAACCATCCACCCTATTCTGAACCAGCTTTCAATTTTATTTTATTTTGAGAGAACAAGGGCGACTTCAATCACCACAACTTTATAAACACAAGGTTCAACAATAAATCTTAATTTCCCATTTTCAAGAGTTTCTAAAGATATTAGATAGCATGACTAAGCATTATCCTACCATTCTAATATTCACAAAGATTAATATTAATCTCATTATTGAGACAAAGGAAGTTCTAGGGTGACAAGGTACATGGCAATCAATGTCAAATGAGGGCATAACAAAGTTGGAATAACTAATGCCTTAAGATTTGAACTAATATTTTATATAAATAGCAATGCACATAATTTAAAATAATTAAAACATTTCAAAATCTTAGGTTCAAGATGATCAAAGGAGACTTGCCTTCCTGCAGGTTCTCTGGGTCTTCTTGCTGTTGGGTAGAGTGATCGTCGACAACGTTGGAATCTACGCGAGAAAAGACGAAGCAAACAAGCAAATAAATACAAACAAAAATCAAATAAACTCAAAAATCCAAATAGAGGCCATAGATGGATAGATCATGATTTTAGACGAATTTAGAAATTTGAATGGCTCAATTTGGAGTTAACTTGAGAAAGTTATGCTTGTTTGAAGTTTTCAGTTTGAATAAATCCAGAAATTAGGAAATTTCTGACAGGTAGGGCCCACTAGAATTATTAAATTTAATCTTTTATTTTTATCCTGAGATTATGACAGGTGGGACCCACTGAACAGTGGACCCTCTGGCGGTCACTGAAATGTAATCCCGGAGCGGAGGGGGTTCGGTTGGAGGGGTCGGCGAAGCCCGGGGATGAGCGGAGGTGGCCGGCGACTAGGTAGCGGCGGAGGCGGCTCGGGAGCTCCGGTGCGACGGCGCTCCGGCGACGGGGAAGGGTGGCCAAGGGGTCGGGGAGACTCGCACGGGCACGGGGGTGCTCGGGGTGGCGACGGCGAGCTTCGGGGAGGCCCGAGGCGGCGAGGAAGGCTCGCCGGAGTGCGGCGGGGCTCGGAGAGAGGGGAAATACGGTGGCGGGGCGCTACGGTGCTCGGGAGGGGAGGTGGAGAGCGCTGGGAGGTGGTGCGGGGAGAGAGGAGGCCGATGAGGGTATTTATAAGAGCGGAGGGGGAGCAGGGGCGCGGCAATTTCTCGCCGTTGCTGGCGACCGGAAAAGGAAGGGAAGGGGGAAAACGGGAAAGAGGGGGCGCCGAAGGAATGGGAGCACGGGAGATCGGGGATTCGGTCGCGGTGGCGTCCGGGGCTTTCAAAACCGGGGAGAGGATGGAGGGAAAGGCCGGATTCGGCTCGGGTACGGTCGGCCGGAGCAAGGAAGGAAAGAGGGGAGGAAGAAAGGAAGGTGGCGGCTCCGCGGGGACCGCGAGGAGGAGACGAAGGCGGGGTTGACGGGCCGGGCCCGCTAGACAGCGAGGGGAGGAGAGATGCGGCCTGGATCAGGCCGAGCGGCGACGTGGGCGGATCTGGGCCGTCCACGCGTCGGCCGGAGGGGAGAGTTGGATTTTTATTTTTAGGAATTGATTTGTATTTACAGAAAAGGCTAGGAATTTATTTAGGCCTCAGAAAATATGAAAATACCTCCAAAAATTCCAGAAAAAATTCACAGAAGCTCCTGGAGATATTTTGGACTTAATAAAATTATTTCCAACTACTGTTGATATTTAATTTTCATATTTTAAATTACTTTTTAAATTCTAAAAATAGGTTTTAAATTCTAGAAAATCCAGGAAACCAAATAAAAGCCAAATAACTCCAAATAATTAATTTGAATTAGGATTTTTATAGAAATTCAAAATATCTTTTTATTTAACAATATTTTTAGGTTTTACTTAAAATACTTTTCAAATCCAGCTTTCAAAAACAGAAATTCAGGACAAATCCAAATAAAACTCAAATACTTTAAAATATTTAATTTGAATTTAAATTTTTCAAAAAGCATATTTTTGGGATGTTACAACTCCCCCTGTAATTCTCGACTTTCTCCTATCTAGCGATTGGTAGTTAGTTAGGTCGTCGATCGGTAGTCGTGTTCGTTCGATTAGTCGCCGTGTCGTTTGTGTAGTCAGTCATCGTGTCGTTCGTTTGGTCGTATAATGTCCATTCGTACGGTCGTTCGTCCTGTCGTCCTTCGTTTGTTTAGTTCGTTTGTCGTTTTGATCGTGCGGGTTAGAGTTCGTTCGTTCAGTAGTTTAGTTTCTCCCCCGTTTCATTTGACCTAGCTTTAGCAGAGCACCGGTAGCCTTAGTCTAGTCCCTGTGGAGAACACGACACTCGCTGCTATTTCAGTGGCAACCCGTGCACTTGCGGGCGTGCTATTCTTGCTCGATCAAGTATTTTGGCGCCGTTGCCGGGGACTAGCTTAGAGCGACAGTGTTAGGCTATAGACTAGGTCGTTGTTTGTTTTCTTTTTCTTGTTTTGTGTTTGTGCTGACCTGTCTTTCATTTCGTCACTGTTTGTATTTGTGATATATTGCTAATCCCTAACCCTTTATCTAGTTACTTCTCTCTTTCGCGATTTTCGTATCCATTCTCGCAGGTTGATTGATATAGGTACTTATTGAGGCTATGGCTTACTATTCTGATTCTCGTGGTTTTATGAGCACCCCTACTTATGATACTCTTCAAGAACAGGTAAATTTATTGTCTCGTTAGTTAGAATGCTATGCTTTAGAGCGAGGAGTTGTGTTAGAGAGCAGGCACGATCAGTATAGTTCTTTATCAAGCGCCCTCTCTCCAGTTGTTCCTATATGCCAGACTTGTGGTTTTCAAGGCCATTCACCCGCTGAGTGCCAGCGTGGTTATTTGTCCACTCCAGAGTGTTATGGGCTGAGCTTTGCTCAGCCAAGTGGCCCATACCCTGACACTTATTACCCTGGATGGCCTGAGCACTCGAGTCTGTCATATGGAAACAACAACCCTGATATCTCATCATTTTCTTCTAGTATACCATTGCAGGGTTTTAGTTATGGAGATCAGGATACTTTTCATTGGTCACACCAGCACTATCCTGTACCTCAGCATCAGACTCCTACTCCTGAGCTTGATCAGTTGTCTAGATTTGAGGAGAGGATGTCTAGGATGATAGGAGATTTCGAGAGTAGAGTGAGTAGTGACTTCGCTTTGGATTTGACACCTCCTGCCTGTAGTTTACCTATGCCTTCACCGAGCCAGTTTACAGTTCCTATGTCTGAGTTCTTAGAGCAGTCTCATGAGCCACCTCCTTCACATGAAGATCAGGCTGCCAGACTTGATGCATTATACAAGGAACTGATGACTGTGCCTCCTGGTGGTGATCATGCGATGGCGATTCAGGACGAGATTGAGGTGATTATGAGCACCAGTTCTATTTGTGTGGATAGTTTTACCGTTTCACAGCTTTCCATTAGCACCACAGAGATAGTTCTGGATAGAGATGAGTGTCAGCCTACCAGTCTTACACCTGATCTTGCTAGTGAGGGCCTATTGTTGGAGACACCACAGACACACTTAGAGGCACCTCATTCTGATCCTTCGCCTATTGACTCTGAGAGAGAGATTATTGAGCCAGATGATGACGAGTTTACTATGGATATGCTTTTGAGTTCTGAGGTTCCACATCTTGATGAGGGGGCTGCTTCCGATGTCGAGGAGGAGCACATTTCTATTGATCCACCACCAGCTACTTCCTTCGTCGACATCGCCCCTCTGGAGGTTTCTACTACCGTACATTCTACTTCACCTACACTTCAGGTAGTTTGGAAACTCTTCCCCGACCACCTCAGGTTTGATTTCCTTGGCTTTGATGAGGCATACTCTATTACTGATTGTGCTCATCTTACTTATAGTCCTCATGATGTACTTTATAGATATGCTTATGTGATTGGATATTTGATTGATGACTTAGAGGGCGTCGACCCTATCACACATACTTGCCATATCTTTGAGGTTGTTTGCAGGATTACGCTTGTGTACCATCGACTGCGAGTGGACATGACTCGAGCCGACATCCCTTGGGATCCAGGTGGATTTCGAGGCATGCTGTTTCATGAGGAGGGCGGACATGTGCCTTTTCCATGTCCCGTCCTTGGCTCTCCTCCCGCTACATCCAAATGAGTATCTCTTTATCTTTTTATTTCCATTCCTTTTGTTAGTTTTTGTTGGTTTTTCTGTTTTTCTTTCTTTTTATTTCAGGTCCCATGCTAGATCTTCATCCTTGTATGTGCGAGAAGCCACGGGATGATTAGTCTATTCCCACTACATCATATATGCCCGGTGAGCTGTTTCTTACCCCCTTTAAGCACATTCTTGATTCATTGCTCAATTTAAGCTTGGGGGAGAACTTGTATGTGTATGGATGATGTTCTAGCATGTTTGTATTATATTTGCGAGCATTTGAGCTTATTGTCGTGTAGTTGATGATATATGGTCATTCTTGTGCTTCATATTATGCTTATGTTGATGACATATGGCCTTTACTATTTGCTCTCATGTTATGCTTGATTGTATATCTTGGCCATGTGAGCCCATGCTATGATTAATCAAGAAAGGTCATGTCAAAATTTTCTTAATTGAGCTATATTGTCACTAGTTCTTTGAATGTTTTAAGTCACTTGGCATCATTTTATAAAGCTTGAGTATTGTTTATTATCCTTGATGTGCTTAGAAACCTTGTGATCCTATAGCATTTGATTCATTGCGAGTTACACATGTGTTTAACCATTTGCGGATTGAATTGGTTCTAGTCATCGCCTCTTGAATGATCATATCGTAGTTTCATGATTTGGCATATGTTATTTTAGATATTGATACTTTACTTGAATGTAAAATTTGTGAAAGGGGTAGTCCTATCTTGAGCCAATAACTTGGTTGATTTATCTAGGTATCCATGTCTCGGGACACGTGTTACCTAGTATTAATGAAAACCGGTTATAGATGCTTAATCAAAACTGAAATCATAAGAAAAGAAAAAAAAATTGTGATGAAATGTGTGAGTGTGTGGAATAAGTGACCATGTCACATTGGTTCGAAAATGTGTTGAATAAGTGGCAAAGTTTGCCCAAGTGAAGTGTGAGTGTGAATAAGTGGCAAAGTTTGCCCAAGGGTTTGAATAAGTGGCACGAGTGCCCAATGTGTGTTTTAAATTTGCTAAAAATAAAAAAAAGGTATCATGGCTCAAGTGTGGGCTTTTTCATAAATATCATGCAAGTATTAGTCTCTTTGTCTCAAATAGCAAATGCCTTAGCATGATCCTTTGCTATGCTCATTCTTGATGTTGTACCTAGTTCTGATGCCTTACAATTTTGGTTGAATTCATGTGATCACTGGAGTGTATTTCGACACTTTTGTGTGTAACTTGATTTGGTCAAATGTTGTAGTTATCACTTTGGCATCTTTGCTTGATTCATTCTCATCTTGGATGGTCCTCAA
Organism: Dendrocalamus latiflorus; assembly: GCA_017311315.1. Taxonomy (NCBI): domain Eukaryota; kingdom Viridiplantae; phylum Streptophyta; class Magnoliopsida; order Poales; family Poaceae; genus Dendrocalamus; species Dendrocalamus latiflorus. The sequence goes on along the minus strand of CM029651.1, from coordinate 31,933,454 downwards.
AACTCGAGTTAGATAATTTCATTTTACATTGTTATATGCCTCATGACTTATTACATGCATTTAACTAGTCTTTTACCTCATGATTACTTGTTGTCCGGGTTCGATAATAACATGTCATTTACATGAGGACAAGTAAACATTTAAAGCTCGGGGGTATGACATGCGTCATTTTTACATATTTTTACCCATCATTTTACCCCATTATTTTTCGCATTTTGGGACAATTTATCATCATTTACAAGCCTTTATATATATTTAATTGCTCGAAATGGACTATTTTACACTTTTTTGTGATTTTCCACAGGCCGGCGCGATCGAGGCGCATAAACGACAAATTCGGCATTCTGGGACTGCTCCATACAGATGTACGCGTCGTCACGGATGCGAAGGATCTATCCGCGAAGAAAACGGAGCTCTGGAGGTCTAAATCGGAAGAAATTACAATGGAAAAGGACTGTATTGCAATTCCTGAAAAGTGGGAGCAATAAATTGCAAAACAGCCAAATCCCCACTCGGCCAAAAAAACCCTAGCCGCCGCAATTACCAAATGAGCCCGATTTTCTTCTCCCTTCACCCCCACTTTGCTGCTCCTCCTTCCTGCCCTTTCTTCTCCACCGGCACCAGCGAGGGCCGGGCCTCACCTCGCCGGTCGCCTCCCTTCTCCACTGCCTCCCCCTTCCCTCGCTTCTCACCGCCGCCACTTCTCCTCTTTTCTCCCACCACCCTTCTCATCTTCGGCCATCTCTTCTTCACCCGCGCCACCTCCTCCGCCACCTTCTCCACCCATACCTCGCCGGCGGCCACGTCTCCACCGCGCCGCCCCTTTCTTCTCCCCCATCTACTCTTCTCCACCTGCGCGCCGTCATCACCCCGCCGCTCATCCACCTCCGAGCCACGGCTCGCCACCGCGCCACCTTCTCCTCCTTCTCTTCCACCCCACATCACCTTTCTTTGCCGCCTCTCTCCACCACGACCGCCGAGCCTCACCTCTTCTCCGGCCGCTCTATCTCCTCAGCTTGGTCGCCACCTTCTCCAGCCGCCTCGCGTCGCCGCCCTCAACCGTGCGCCGTCGACCTCCATCAGCGCCGCCATCCCGACGCCAAGCTCGGCGACCACGACCTCGACTTGTTCCACATCGCCGACCTCTGCTACTCCATGGATCCGACGGCGCTTCAACCTCTCCACCGACGGTGGCAACTCAACTACAGCACCGGCCGCCACCACTTCATCCACACCACGGCGCCGCCGATGCTGCTCATCTCAGATTCTCCTTCTTTGGTTCATCTCTAAATCCTCTCCCTTTATCTCTTTGCTGCTCTTAATTACTGCTCAGTAATTGCGTATTTGATGAGGACATCACTTCGTCAGATACACACAACACTCCTCCACTTGACATTCAAGGACCAATCACTAGAGCTCGCGCCCAACAATTGAATTTACAGGTGAGCTCGTTCCTAAGTACTTCTTTTTGTTCATTTGAGAATCGATTGCTACCTAATGATTTAATTATGATTAGGAACCATGGAAAGGACCTAGAAGTACTTGGAGAAGGGCTACGAGGCGCACAAGTCCAGCAAGGGTGGTCGAATCATGATGGAGGTCCAACTCAAGCCGACTTCGAATCCAATTCGGAGTCCAGGACCAGGCCGCACTAAAACGGACACCCAGATCGCATCCGGACTCCGTTTTGGACGTTCCACATATGTATGGAAAGCTGAGAAGACTACCTTTCCAATGGCTCTGGTCCCATGTCAAAATTCCTTCTGAGTCAACGGGAATCGTCGAAATAAGTGGCGTTCAGAATCTGTCAGGGTGCTGCGCCACCGTCTTTGGGCCGTTCGGCTTTGTATCGTGTTGGAGCCCATTAGGGGCGCGTCCAGGGGTTTTGCACGCCCCTAACTCCTTTATATCTAGCCGCCACCCCCACCATTAGGGTTGGGTTTTGCTTTGATTAATTCTGTCTTGAACAGTTTCGTCGTTCATCGGTTTGTGAGACCCCAACTTTCGAGTGCTAAATCAATACATCTGCAATTCAGTTGTGTTCTTCCTTGTTCTTGCTTGTGTTCTTCGATTCGCAGGCGAGGATTAGCCTTCTTGGCGAGGTCAACCGGGCTGCGCACGGTTGATAACCTGAGGAGACGTGGTGCTGCGATTGCGGGGTTCGGGACGTGTTGTTCGGAAGCCGGATCGATTTGTGTCGTGCCTCCACCAAATTGAACATATCCAGAACCTGTTGGAAGATCGGGACCCCGTCCCCATCAGTATTGTTGCACTGTTAAATTGTTGGTCTATGCACTGTGCTTGTGATCTGTAATGTGTGCAATGAGATCAGTGGAGATGTTATTGTGCTCTGTTTTGTCATTGTGATTTATACTCATGTGACTTTGCAATTTGTGCTGTTAGTAGTAATTTCAAATTGTTATCTATGTTGGTCAGTGAGTATTGCTAGTGTCTGAGATTTTTGTTGTGTTAGCTTGTTGGTATCCCTGTCAGGTGTTCGTGTTAAGTAATTTGTTTTGTGCCTTACTGTTTGTGTGCGCGAACTAGCTAGCCGGCGGCCATTTTCTCCCCTCGTGCTGTCTCGACCTCCCCTTGCTTCTAGACTCTCTCTTTTCTTCTCTATGGTATGTCGATAGTTAGGTCGAGCATTAGTAGTTCCGTGTTTGTTGTGTTGTCTTGTACCGTCGTCGTCTAGTTAGCCGTCGATCGTTTTCTCCCTCGTTCTCTCTCGACTCCCCTTGTGCTTCTTGACTTTCTCCTACCTAGTGATCGGTAGTTAGTTAGGTCATCGGTCGGTAGTCGAGTTCGTTCGATTAGTCGTCGTGTCATTTGTGTAGTCAGTCATCGTGTCGTTCGTTTGGTCGTACGACGTCCATTCGTACGGTCGTTCGTCCTGTCGTCCTTCGTTTGTTTAGTTTGTTCGTCGTTTTGATTGTGCGGGTTAGAGTTCGTTCGTTCAGTAGTTTAGTTTTCTCCCCCGTTTCGTTTGTCCTAGCTTTAGCTGAGCACCGGTAGCCTTAGTCTAGTCCCTGTGGAGAACACGACACTCGCCGCTATTTCAGTGGCAACCCGTGCACTTGCGGGTGTGCTATTCTTGCACAATCAAGTATTTTGGCGCCGTTGCCGGGGACTAGCTTAGAGCGACAGTGTTAGGCTGTAGACTAGGTCGTTGTTTGTTTTCTTTTTCGTGTTTTGTGTTTGTGCTGACCTGTCTTTCATTTCGTCCCTGTTTGTATTTGTGATATAAAGAAATCATTTCTAGGCACAAGTCTTCACAACTTGACCGATGTTAGTCAAAACATGCTTCATGAAATATTAATACACTAACCTAGATCAACGCAACTCAATCCATGATTCAATTTCCCAAAATCCTTGAATTTGTACCTCGGTCGGTACTACCACCCATCACAACCTAGTACTATCATGTTACGAAGAGTTTTGTCGAACTCCAGTACCATCGCCGAAACAAGTCTTGATTCAAATATGAGAAACTTCAAGGTAGAAAGAGTAGTTTACAAATCGGTTTTAATTAAGAAATAGTTTCCAATTCCAACTATATTGATTTAGACTCGGCTCTCTTTTAAAAAGGGTTCGAGGATTGTAACAGATAGACAGGCAATAATAGAAGTATTTTCCCCAAATCCTTCTTCTCCTTGCCGTGGCATCTCACCCCTATCACCTGCGTTCTTCTTTCTTTCGATTAGCCTTGATACCTAACAACTTGGTACTAGAGCCACCGATCCTGCCCACCATGCCACCCAAACATGATCCTTCATATGACGGCTGACTTGACGCATTGGAACAAACCCAGTCCAAACTTCTCTAGGCTATTTCCATCATCCAATCGACCACCGACAAGTGGTTTCAGGAGTAGTAGTGAGAGACCATGTGGATGTGACCCCATGTTTGTGATGAGTAATTGACGCGTGTTCTGAAAAGTTTGAGTTTGGATTGAGTGGTTCGAGCCAAGTCATTGCATGGTGTAGTTGACTATGATTGGACCTAGCCGAACGCGGTCGAACGCGCTTAGGACGCCTGTTTACTCTTCGACCGGTCGTTGGGCTATTTTAGGTGTGAGTATTTATTTCTAATACAACTTTATGATATCTGTATCTCGAGCGGTGCTATGTGATGTGTTTCTTGTCAGTGATGGCTGCAGGACTTTGAGGCGGAGTCGTGGCGAGGCACGGAATGACCGGACTAGGCACAGGCGGTGCTGAGGTCAGAGCGGTCGGGATGTGCCGAAGACGGCGAGCACTCGAAGTGGTTGCGAGGCATGGACAACAAGAAAAGAGCAAGTTTCCACGAAGGAGCGTGAGGGGCAATTCGGTAAAATTGACTCAGGCTCGCGGAAGCGGATGCGGTTCGAGTTAACGGATAAAGCGCTGATTTGTTAGGGCTTAGCGGGTAAAGGGAGATGCGAACCCATTAGTGGGAGGCTATATAAAAGGAGGAGTGTCTCCTGCATGTAGAAAATGACTTGGAGTATTAGCTTTGGCTTTGTGTCTCTTTTTGCTTTCTGTTGTGGAGTTGGTGAGGAGTGCAGAAATTTGTTTTGCCTTCTGTTAAACTGCGTATGGGGTGGTCTTGAGTGTGTGCTCTTGATGTAAGAGATGGCTGTAAACAACCCTTTTGTAAGCTTTCATGTCTTTGTATCCATTTCATTATGAGAGACTTTGCTTGAGTTGGTATGCCTATCTATCTTCTCTTAGTATCATTCTTTCAGTTGTTGATTGCTTTGGTTCCCTCTTCATCGTTCTCTGTTCTTCTTCGTGATGTGCTCTTCTGTGTTGAGTGCTTTGTTCAAAAGGCTGCGGACTCATTTTCGCTTAGAACTTGGTATTGCCTAAAGGCCACTTGGCCAAATCATACTCGAGAGCAAATCTTCAATCGCTGATGTCTTCCTGAGATTTTGTTTGTGCTACTCCCTCTGTTTCTTACCCTTCTAGGGTTTACTGTTTCTGGAGGCTGAGGAGGTTCATGTTTACCTTGATGTCCTCATGAGTTGAGGTTTCACTGATTGATCTTTGGAAGAATAGTTTTAGCCGTATGCATCCTCTTCCTGAAATCAATTCCCTGCTATGATCTATTATCTCTTGGTAAAGAGACTCAGGAATCGCAAGTTTCAGGATATTGGTCTCATTTCCTTGTTTGATATTTGAGCGTTGATTCTATTTTCAGTTTTTCTCTCTTTCTGATTTCTTCCTTTAGCTGAGTAGTCTTTGTTTTGTTCCTGAAGTTATTTTGCTGTTTGGATTAAAGTTCAAATCTTTTGTCTTGAGAAAGACAATAGTTGATCAATCATTTATTCGGAAGCTCATCTGTGTGTGTAGTTACTGTGCCGACATCTTTAAATTGCTTCCCTGTCTTCTGGTGTCGCTGGTTGCTTACTATTTCTCTTGCCGTATCTGCTCTGCAACTTCAGGTTTTCTCTTTTTCAGTTTACTTTTTCAGCCAGTTTGGTCCAAGTGCAGGCTCTCTGTTTTTGGCTCTGTTCTCCGGTCAGTCCGGGCTATCCACGGCAGTCCGAACGGTACTGTTTCTTGCCGATACTCCTGGGACTGTTTTCTTCTGTTAGTTCTTTTCTGAGTTCAGACTGCTACCTGTGTGCTACCGTTTGCTTTGTCTTTTTGCTCAGGATTTATGTTTTTCGGCTGCTGCTTTAACAGTTTCAGATCTCAGTCCGGCTGAAAATTCAGATCGATTACATGTTCACTTTCAGTTCGGCTGCACTATTGCATTGAGTTTAGCTGAAATTCAGATCAAATACATGTATACATACAGTCCAGCTAGGTTCTGCATTTCTTTCTTGCTCTTTTGGCTAGCTTTTAAACAGCAACGTGACAGGTTTCTAAGCCACGGTCAGACCGGCAGTAAGTGAGTAGTTGGACCGATTTTTCTTATCTATTCAGACCGGCCTAAAAATCGAGTTGGTGCCTTTTTCGATCTAGTTTTACGGCTCTAATCTGTTGTCTACAGTAACAGATTTTCAAGTGCTAGGATTTTTGTCTTAGCGATCAAGCGCGCTGATTTTATCGATCGCTCGATTTGTCAATTTCAGCCTTGACTTATGAGTTGGTTTGTTTCAGTTCTTAGGCAAGTTGTCTACAAGCTGACGGTTTGATCAAACACGTGTTGGTGATCGAATCCTTGACATTAGATAGTCTATTCACTCTGCAGTATTCCGCTTACAGTGAGTTTCTTTGCTCTGTTTTCATCCAGCTGTCGTTCAAACTTTTTGCTTCCAGTGAGCATCCAACTTTTTCGCTTCATAGTTTCTATAACTATCGAAGCAGAAAGTTTGTGAGAATACAAGGGGAATTTTAAAAGGCTCCATGCACCCCCCCTCTGTTGCCATTTCGGTCCTACAATTGGTATCAGAGCCGATTAGCTCTTCCTCGTAGATCTTAACCGGTCTCTAGAGACATGGCAACGGACAAGTATTCCACCAAGCTCCGATCTTCAATGGGATCGACTATCCCTTCTGGAAGAGTCGGATGGAGACCTACATCCAGGCTCAGGGCTATGCCATCTGGCGAAAGGTCAAGACCCGATATGTTGTTCTTGCTGATGAAAACATCAATACCGGAAACATGGCTGATGTTGAGGCGAATGCTAAGGCAAGGAACATCATAATTCAGGGTCTGAGCAGAAGCGAGTTCGAATGCATCTTTCATCTCACGTCGGCTTTCGACATCTGGGTGACTCTCGATGCATACCATGAGGGTACCACCCAGATTAAGATGGTACGACAGGACCAGTTCAAGCGAGATTACAACAAGTTTGAAATGCTCGCTGGTTAGTCCTTGGATGAGTGTTTTGCGAGGTTTCACAAGATTCTGAGCAACCTCCGAGCGGTCGGTCTCACATACCCCGACTCGGACAATGCTCGTCAGATGCTTTCTGCTCTTGACTTGCATGTTTGGGAGATGAAGGTGACCACCATCAAGGACACAATGGACCTCTCGACCTTGATTCTTGATGTGCTGTACTTCTCGTAGGTCAAAATCGCAGTCGATGTTATTGGTCACCGATCCCAGTCCTGCTTCTGGTGTTTTCTCCGATAATTCTACTGGTTTTTCCCCAACTGCTCTCTGTGACGTAACTGATGATCAATTAGAGCAACTACCAGAAGACCAGTTAGCCCTTCTAGCTAGAAAGTTTTCCCACGCATACAAGAGAGTGAGGGACAGAAAGAGAGGATGGTCGATAATCTGCTTCGAGTGTGGTGGCCCCAACCACATTCGGGCAAATTGCCCCAAGCTAGAGAAGGGCAAGGGCACTACGGCGGTGTGAGCAAGAACGACTACATCGACAAGAACCGCAACAAGAAGCCCTTAGCTCATGTCCATGGCAAGAAGAAGTTTTGCAACCTTGGCAAAGCCCAGAAGTTGTTCCACCGTGTTCTCACCGCCTTCGATGACATCGACTTTAGCGACGTGGAGGGGTGGACTGACGACGGCAGCAAGGATGATCAAGATCCCAAGGACGGTGATGACTTCATCAGCATGTGTTTCATGGCCCATGAGGGCGATGTCAGCGACAGCGAGCTCTACAGTGACTCCGATGAGGTATGCCCATCTTACGACCAGCTCAATGATGCATTTCTGAAGCTAGGAAAGTTTTATGCTAGATCTAGAGCTAGGGTTGTGGATCTTGAGAAGGAAGTAGATAGACTGTCACGGGAGCTTACTTCACTTATATCTGCTCCCTCCCGTGACGAATGTGACATGTGTTCTTCTCTGCTTGGAGATATGGAGAAACTAAGGACCTCTTATGATAGTTTGATTTCTGAGTTTGACATGGTTAAGGTGGAGAATGTTAGTCTGCTTGCTGAACTAGAGATGAGTAGGGTAGCCACTCTTTCATCTACTGTTGTTGTGACTACATCTTGCACCTCATGTGAGGATAAGGACAATGCATTTATAGGTCTTTACACTATGCTCCTTGATCTGCCAGAAACATGTGAAAATTGCAATAACTTGAAAATGAACTTAACAAAGGCAGATCATAAAATTGTTGAATTGCATGCTTCTTTGCTTGAGCCCATTGCTTCCTGTATCAACTGTCCTAAATTAACCTTTGAGCTTGAATCGGTTTATAAGCAATTTCAAGAAATGGTTGACCATAACAAGAAAATGGCTCAATATGCTTCTAAGGACCCTGTTAGCTCACCATGCAACAATTGTGAGAAACTAAAATCTGATTTGATTGCTTTGGATGAAAAATATGTGAAGCTAACTAAGGACCTTCTAGTGAAGCCACCAACTGATTGTGATGTGATTGCTTCGGTAGGGGAGAAGCCCAAGGAAGTGGTAGAGACGCTTAGGCATGATGACCAAACAGCTAGAGGTAGGATTGTCCCTCCTAGTCCTTGCGAAGACCGCAATGTTGAGGCGGCTGTGCGTGCACATGCCATTTCTTCTTCTACTGTTGGTTCTTCTTCCTCTCCTTCTGTTGTCTCCTCTTCCCCCTGCTCTTCTTGCACCTCTCTCTTTCGGGAGTGTCAGTATCTTATGAACACTCTTCAGAGATTTGTAGGAGGCAAGAAGAAGCTGAATCTTATTCTAGACCGGTCCAAGATTTGCAAATTCAATCAAGGTCTAGGATACGATTTTCTTAAGGATGTTAGGAAGCATCCACCTGCTGTTCTCAGACCCATAGCAGTAGGTGTGATCGAGGTCAAGCCCAAAAATAAAAAGGTTGAGTTCAAATCTGCGGGCTTCGTCCAAGGGATCTCTGACAGTAAGGTGGTAACACCTGGTGCTTCGACCTCTCAGAAGGAGAAGTTTCATTGTATCTTCTGTCAGAAGGATGGACACATGATCGAGAGATGCTTCAGGCGTGCCAAGATCGCGCGGAGAGATCATGTTCGCGATCTTAGGCGTATTCAGGGTCAGCCCCAGACCTTGAGTGCACCTAAGACCAACACGAGGTTTAGGGTTGATCACTCTGAGGTGTTTAGGCAGCATCGAGGACTTGGTTTTTCTGGTGTTTCTGATTTTCATCCTCGATTTTCCTCTACTCGTGATATCCGCCGTTCTGAGGGTAGATCTCATTTTCCCCATCGAGATAGCTACCCACGACGAGATCAGCGTGTTACCGGTGCACCGACTCGCTCTTCCATAGCAGTTGAACCCGGAAACAGCTTCAGGTCTACTCGTAGACCTTCTGGCTCTTTGAGCGACGGAGAGCGTAGGATAGTTAGAGGTTAGTCATGTGTGACTACTTCTTCTGCTCATGTGACTCAGTATTGGGTTCCAAAATCTCTTTTGATTTATCCCAGTACTGAGCCATTTCTCTCTCGTTGACTCAGGTTCACCGGGCAGGGAAAGGAGAGGTTTGGCTCGTAGACTCCGGGTGTTCTCGACACATGACTAGAGATTCTCGTTGGTTCTCTTCCCTAGCCCGAGCTCCAGGTGATGAGACGATCACCTTCGGAGATGCTTCTTCTGGGCACGTCATCACCAAAGATACAGTGCGCATTAATGAGTCTTTCATTTTAAAAGATGTTGCCTTAGTGAGTAAGCTGCAATACAATTTGCTTTCTGTTTCTTAGCTTACCGATGACAGTTTCGAGGTGAGCTTTAAGAAAAATGCTTGCAAAATTCTTGATTCTTCGGGGAGTCTGGTTTGCAGGATCTCTAGATATGGGAGGATATTTCGTGCTAATTTTGTTGAGTCTTCTGGTGATCCTCTCAGGTGTTTAGTTGCTTCTGAGTCTCATGACCTTACCCTCTAGCATAGGAGACTTGGTCATATTGTAGGATCAAAATGGCAACAGAGGGGGGGTGAATGGTGCCTCTTTTAAAATGAACAACCCCTCAAAGTATCCACCACAAGATTCTCTCCAATAGCTATGAGAAGCTATGAAAAGAATTACTCATGCTTACTTCAAGCTCAAACAATACAAAGAGAATGAACATGGAATAACAGAGCTATGATGGTGGCATTCACAAGTTCACTGGCAACTGGAGAAAGAACAGCACCTTAAAGAAACAAACTAAGATCAGCAGCTGAAAATAGCTCACAAGAAAAACAGAGAATAAAAACTCCCTGAATAATTGCAGGCCGGTCTGACTGCCATAACAGGGGCGGTCAGACCGCTTGCAAGGCGCCGGTCAGACCGCATTTTTTCCCCCGGTCTGACCGGCATGCGCAGACCGGTCAGACCGGTCAAACCCTAATTTCAGGGCCTTCGGCTGGGAACAGAGCTGATTTTCAGGAAAACTTCAAGGATATGAGAAATAAAGCATTTCCATCTAATCTTTTTGGCCCAAAACTACATAGCATCAACTTAAATAGCTAAGAGAAGCTAGGGAACCAAGGAATGCAACAAATGAGCTAGAGATCAAGATTTTGACACAAATTTGGAAACATGAGCAAAGAATGAGCTATTTTCCAAATTTCACACTATTGTCAAATCTTTAGCTCAACAACTTGTGAATATCAACTGGAGATGATCTCATAACATAATACCACAAGTTTGGGGGCTCCTAAAGAAAGGAAATCTCAAGTTCCATCATGCCCCTGACATGAAACCCTAACTTTCTCAGAACAGAGCAAATGGATGAAATGGAAGCTTTGATTTTTATCATTGAACTCTAGGGAACAAGCTGACCAAATGGTCTAGAAATATCATCCCATCACAGAGTAATCCATTTTGCTAATCCTTACTCAAAGAAACAGTTCAAACACCAAAATGATGAAAATGGGCAGAGAGCTGCAGAAACTGAGAAGAGAACTGAAAACCCTCAAGAACTCAAATGAATTCATTGGAATGAAGATGAATGATTACAAGCAGGTGAACTACGTCCCCATACATGATTGATACAAGGGATTGCAACCTTCTCATTACATGCTTTGAGTGGCAACACACACAGGAGCTCAAGCACAGGCTGCTTGCTTCTCCAGACCTCACTCAACGGCACACACTCATACTTCTTGCAAAGGATGAGCTCTCTCTCTCCACTGAATACTTATTGCCATCTTCTCAACCTCTCCCTTTTAACAACAAGCCTCACACCCAAAAGAGAAATTCAAGAAGTGGCATGCCACCTCCACCCATTCTCCTCATATCCACATGAGGCAATAAAGTCAAACACCCTTTTGGAGGGAAAGAATCAGCCCTCCACCTCATTGCTTGGGTCAAATGTCCAATTTGCCCCTCAAGCACCTTCCCGGAAGCTTCCCGCGTCCGGTACTTTGACCGCCTGGACCTCGACTCCTCCCTGAGCCTAGCCCGGTCCGCTTCGCTGCACACGACCGCACCCGACATCCTGATCGTCTGGACCTCAATTCCTCCCTGAGTCTAGTCCCGATCCACTCGCCGCTGCCCGTCGCGTCCACTCGACACCGACTGAGACCTCCGACTCCACCTGAGTCTAGTCCTGGTCTATTCCGTCACCGGTAGCTCCCGCTCTGGTTCCTCGTCTCCCGACTCACAACCACCTCACCAGCCTCGATCATCTTTGGCATCACTGACCGTCTGGACCTCAACACCTCCCGTGCCTAGTCCCGGTCCTCCTCGCCGCACCATGACCTAGCTCCGAAGTCCTGCAGTCACACAGACAAGCAAACTGTCACATAGCACCACACGAAATAGCATAATCCATATTAGCACAAGTAAAGGTACTCAACCCTAGAATACCCGAAACAAACTCAAACTCACTAAACCACCGTCAATTACTCATCACCAACATGGGGAAAACTCCACATGATCTCTCACATATTGGATTTGATCATTTGACTTGAGTTAGCAGCCATGATCTCATTCGTGGTCTGCCCAAACTCAAAATGGTCAAAGATCTAGTTTGTGCTCCTTGCCATCACGGTAAGATGGTTGCCGCTTGTCATCCTCCGGTCACAGTGACTATGACCGATGCACTGGGACAGCTGCTCTACATGGACACAGTTGGTCCAGCTCGAGTGCAGTCCACAAGAGGGAAGTGGTACGTTCTTGTTGTGGTCGATGACTTCTCGAGGTACTCTTATGTGTTTTTGTTAGCCTCGAAGGATGAGACATTTACCCTTTTTCGGGGTCTTTTTAGTAGCCTTTCTGTTGAGCTCCTGGGTGCCTTACGAGCGATCCGCAGTGACAATGGCACGGAGTTCAAGAATTCCTACTTTGAAAGGTTTTGCGATGAGACAGGTGTAGAACACGAGTTCTCTTCTCCGCACGTCCCACAGCAAAATGGCGTCATGGAGAGGAAGAACCGTACCTTGGTCGAGATGGCCAGGACGATGCTTGATGAGTATTCTACACCTAGGAGGTTTTGGGCTGAGGCGATTGCCACCGCGTGCCATGTTTCAAACAGAGTTTTTCTGAGGGCACACTTGCATCGCACTTCCTATGAGTTGAGATACGGGCAAAAGCCCAGTGTCTCTCATTTTCGTGTGTTTAGTTGCAAGTGTTTTATTCTGAAGTCTGGGAACCTAGATAAGTTCGAGTCACGATCTTGTAATGGGATCTTTCTGGGCTATTCGACTTCTTCGCGGGCGTATAGGGTTTGGAACTGTGAGTCTAGCAAAATGGTAGAAACCTGTGAGGTGACTTTTGATGAGGCCAGTCCGGGGACTAGGCCCGATATCTCAGGTTCTGTAGAGCAGTCCGAGCCCATCTTTGTGGATGATGAGGAGGATGGAGATGAAGGTGGCTTACCTAATCCAGTTCCTCCTCCCCTTGAGATGCCTGCTTCTACGACCGCACCTCGAGGAGATCAGCCCATGCCTTCCACATCTTCTGGAGTCAGTGGCTCTGCTCCTACCTCGTCAGCTTATGAGGTAGAGGCCACTTCTTCTTCTCATCCAGGACCTCACCGTAATATCCAAAAAGACCATCCTTCAGAGCAGATGATCATAGATCTTTTCGAGCGTGTCACCCGTTCAAAATCCGGCATGTCTCACTTCTGTCTCCACTCTGCCTTTGTTGCCTCTTTCGAGCCCAAGGATGTTAGTCATGCTCTTTCTGATGAGTCTTGGGTCAATGCCATGTATGAGGAGTTAGAGAACTTTGAGAGAAACAAGGTCTGGTCACTTGTTGAGCCCCCTAGAGGTCATAATGTCATAGGTACCAAGTGGGTGTTCAAAAACAAGCAGAGTGAGGATGGGGTAATCATTCGAAATAAGGCTAGATTGGTAGCTCAGGGTTTCTCCCAGGTTGAGGGTCTAGATTTTGAGGAGACCTTTGCCCCTGTAGGTAGGCTAGAAGCCATTAGGATCTTGCTTGCATTCGTAGCGTCTAAGGGCTTCAAGCTTTACCAGATGGATGTCAAGAGTGCCTTCCTCAATGGGTTTATTGAGGAAGAGGTCTATGCTAGGCAGCCTCCAGGTTTCGAGAACCCCAAATACCCAAACCATGTCTACAAGCTTTCCAAAGCCTTGTATGGACTTAAGCAGTGTCGGAACCCGGAGCAGCAACTCCAGGATCCTCTGTGTAAATCGCACTAGTCCAGGATCAGCTAGTGCACACAGTGGATAACAAAGACAAATACCAAGCATAATGACATTTACTTAATTTAAATAGTACAACCTTATGGCCAGCGTTTACATCATCGCACATTGGCAAAAATAACTGCAAAAGAAACTGCGGAAGCGAAGCTGAAAAGACGAAGCCCAAGCCTACCCACAGGCAAACAACTGCAAGACGTGGCCTACTCGTTCTGGTCTTCACCGTAGTTGAAGTCGTCTTCCTCTGTGTGGAGATAGCAACGTGAGTACAAACTTGTACTCCGCGAGTGACACGGAGAAATGCAATATAATGATAAAGGCTTCAATGGAAGGCTCATAGGGTTAGTTTGCATAAAACAGCATTTAATGAAATATAATAAATAGGTTGAAAATGCTGAATTTAATACAATACGTAAAGACAGCACTTGTAATTGAAAATATTACCGTCAGTGCAGGCTCCGACCAAACACCAACCTATCCACGGGCATCCCACCCGGACCATCTTTTCCAAAAGATCACGTATGGATTCCATCCATCCACACGCTTTCACTGCACAACTCTGATGAATTTCATCCATTCACCAGATTTCAATCTCTCCGGATTCCATCCATCCGCAAGGTTTTCGAAAACATTTTTGAACAACAAAGTCTAATCCATGAAAAACTTTTACTCGGCATGCCCATGACCGTGGGCACGGCTATCCAGGATAGATTATACACTCTGCAGAGGTTGTACAGCTTTACCCGCAAGACATGATCATCCCGTTTTGCCACGCGAGTTACACACTTCCTTAGGTGTGCGGCGGGGAGATCACGACAAGGCCTTTACAATGCAAAGCCTTCAACCTGGCCAAGCCAACTCTAAGGTTTCACCCCAGTAAGGAATCCACCAGACCGGGACCCCCTCTTGAGCCGAGTGAGACTTCTTATGGCCTACGCCACGCTCACTTTCATCCTACGAAATGGCTCAGGTTGGGACCCGCAGATTATTTAGCCAGGGCTATCCCACACCAGCCTTGTGGTAGTACGCTAGGGCTTTGCAACAGTAGCTCACAGACCGGTCCTTAATCTGACTTAGGCTCAACCACATACCCCTTGTGCCCGACAATCAACACTGTGTCTCCGAACAACAGTGCATGCCTGCACCCACCACCTAACCAATTGCCTAAGTCTAAACCAGGTTTTTATACTTTGTTTTCAAAATATTTCATAACACTCCTTGGCTCACCAAAGTCAAGAGTACAGTTGAAAAGCTTATCATTTTATGTGAAAAGGTATCCCCAAAATCAAAATTATGACTAAGCGGGTCTAAGCATTTGATTTAAACTCTCTAGCGAACACTAATGTATTAACTAGAGTTTTATTCTAAGGTGACAAGGTATAAGGATTTGCAATGTCAAAGGAGGTATTAACAAACAGGTATTAACTAAAGTTAAAACTGAATTGAAATACATGGAATAAAATTATGCATGCAATATAATTTAAATCAATATAATTTTATTTTTAAAACTGGGATCAACATGATCAAGGAGTGTGACTTGCCTTGCTCTTCAACCTGGCTTGAATCTTCGTCGAAGAAATTTCCTGAATCGTCGAAGTCTACACGTGAAAATAACCCACCAAATTCAAATAAATTCAAATTGACTTCAAATATTTGAATTGAGGCTTGTAATGGATAGAGGGGAATTTTTGATGAATTTAGAAATTTGAATGGGCTCAAACGGAGTTAGGACGAAGGAGAACGGGCTCCGGGAAGTTTTAAAAGATGGAAAAAGAAAAAGAGGAATTTCTGGAATTATTTTTCTAAAGGAAAATGAATTATGACATCAGCATTGCATCAGCCCTGGGAATTTCTTTTCGGCTGGAATTATTTTTCAACTGAAAAATGGGTTTATTGCGCAATGCTGGCGTCAGCTTGGGGTAAACTCCACTGATAGGTGGGCCCTGGTCCATGGACCAGGTCCACGGGCGAGGGGAGGCGCTGAGGTGGCAGGGTGTGCTAACCGGGCGAGGAGGTGCCGCGTTGGCACTGAGGTGGCGCCACATGGCTGCCACCTGGGCTACCACGTGGGCAAGGTGGCCGGCCGGTCGGAGGCGCACGGGGTGGCGGGCTCGCCGGCGAACGGCGGCGCGGCGACCGTCGGCGAGGGGTCGAGGAGCGAGAGGGGAAGACGGGGAACTCGGGGGTGGGGCGGATGTTTACTGAGGGCGGCCAGAGGGCGGTTGGCGACGAGGGGAGGCGGCAGCGGCGTTCGGGTGGCGACGGCGAGGAGCTCCGGTGGCGGAGAGGCACGGCCGAGGGGCGGCCGGGGTGCGCTCGGGCGCGGCAAAGCTCGCGGAGGCGGTGGCGGGGCGTGAGGAGGACCGGAGTGGCCGAGATTCCTCACCGGAGGAAGGGGCGGCCACGGCGGCAAATGCGCACGGCGAGGGGACGCTGCGAAGCTCGGGAGAGGCGCAGGAGAGCGAAGGGAGATGAGGCGAGAGGTGGCGGAGCCGAGGGTGGCTTTTATAGGGGTCGGGGAGGGGAGGTCCGGCAGGAATCGCTCGCCGTTGATTACGGGCGGCGACGATTGCGGAAGGAGGGAGGAAAGGAAAGAGTGGTCGTAGAAGGAAGGGAATCGGGGGAGGAAGAAGAAGGAAAGGCGCGGGTCGCATGGACGGCGGAAAAGGAAAGCAATCCCGGCGGGTGAGGGGCGGCGGTTGCGGGGAAGACGGAGGCGGCGTGCAAAGGAAGAAGGTGGGCGGGGAAGAAGGAGCTGACGTGTGGGCCCGGGCGGTCAGCGGGAGAGGAGGCGCGGGCGCGGGTGACGGGCGAGGCCCGCGGGGCAGAGAGGCGAAGAGGGGAGCAGCCGGATTGCGGGGCGGGGATCGAACGACCGAGGCAAGGGGGAGGGGTGAACGGCAGATGGGCCGAGGCGCGCGGGAGATGGCCGATCTGGGCCGCACGCGTGGCAAGCGGGGAGAAGGGGGAGGCGGGATCAGAGCGGGTGACGTTGGCGGCATCTGGCCGTCCACGCGGCGGCCAGAGGAGAGGGGAGAGGTTTTGATTTTCTTGATTTTCAGAAAACCCGAGAAATTGCAATAAAGCTCAGAAAAATATGAAATAAACTCCAAAAATTCCAAAAAAAATCAAAGAATCTCCCGGAGACATTTTGGACTTAATAAAAATATTTTCAACTAATGTTGGCATTTAATTTTCATACTTTAAAATACTTTGTAATTTTAAAAATACATTTTGAAACTCCAGAAAATCCAGGAAACCAAATAAAAGCCAAATAACTCCAAATAATTATTTTGACATAGAATTTTTATGAAAAATTAAAATATCATATTATTTAATAATAATTTTTAGGTTTTCATGAAAATGCTTTTTAAATCCAGCTTTTTCAAAAACAGAAATTCAAGGCAAATCCAAATTTAAACTTTTGGGACAAATATACTTATTTTAATTTAGATTTTATTTTAATCAATTTTTAGTTATTTAATTATTTATTTTATTTTAATAAAAACCTGGGCTGTTACAAGCAGGCCCCTAGAGCTTGGTATGAGAGGCTTAAGTCCTTTCTGTTGAGTCATAGGTTTGAGATGGGTAAGGTAGACAAGACCTTGTTCATTCGCAGGCATGGCAATGACCTTCTACTCGTCCAGATTTATGTGGATGATATCATCTTTGGTGGCTCCTCTCATGCTCTTGTCTCTCAGTTCTCCGATGTCATGAGCTCAGAGTTTGAGATGAGCATGATGGGCGAGTTGAGCTTCTTTCTTGGCTTTTAGATCAAGCAGACTCGGGAGGATACCTTCTTGCATCAGGGCAAGTACACTCGAGACCTCCTGAGATGTTTTTATATGAGTGATGGTAAGCCGGTGTCCACTCCAATGGCTTCATCAGCTTCACTCGACCCAGATGAGGACGGTGAGCCAGTTGATCAGAAGGAGTATTGCAGCATGATTGGCTCCCTCTTGTACCTCACTGCCTCGAGACCGGACATACAATTTTCTGTGTGTCTATGTGCTCGATTTCAGGCTTCTTCTCGTGTATGTCACCGCCAGGTGGTGAAGCGCATCCTTCGGTACCTTCGAGCTACCATAGACTATGGTATCTGGTACTCTTCCTCATCCTGTCTTTCCCTCAGAGCCTACTCTGACGCAGACTTTGCTCGCTGTAGGATAGATATGAAGAGCACTTCTGGCACCTGCCAATTCATTGGCACTTCTCTTGTTTCTTGGTCTTCGAGGAAGCAATCCGGTGTTGCACAGTCCACCGCAGAGGCCGAGTACGTCCTGCCGCCAGTTGCTACAGCCAGGTGCTTTGGATGGCTTCAACCTTGTGGGACTTTGGGTTAGTCATAAACAGTGTACCACTCTTTTGTGATAACACTTCTGCTATCAACATTGCCAAGAACCCAGTACAACACTCTCGGACCAAGCACATTGATATCAGATATCACTTCCTTCGAGACCATGTGGAGAAGGGTGACATGGTGCTCCAGTTTGTGGAGAGTGACCACCAGTTGGCTGATATCTTTACCAAGCCTTTGGATAGCTCTAGGTTTTCAGCCTTGCGGGGAGAGCTTGGGGTGGTTTGTCCTTATGGACTGTTGTGAGGGGGAGCTTTGTGCTTCATGTTTTATCTTGTATATTATGCTCTTGCTCCTTTCTATTGCATTGCATGCGGGTGCATTTGGGTTAGTCCTTCTAGCATAGATTAGAGTATTTCTCTCGTCTAGTTGTTTAGACTTCTTCCTCTCATCTTGTGATTCTAGGATGCTGCTTATTAGCTGTCTTTCTTCTCACTAGGTTGAGCTCACTCACTTCTTATAGGTTCTAGCAAGGGTTGGGCCACCCTTGGGTAGACAGGGAACATGCTTGCTCCTTAGTGTGTTAGATGATCAGCTGATAGTCCTAGAGTCATATGGGGTAGATGAGAGTCAGTCTGAGCCATAGTATCCTCTATATCTTGTCTATGCTTTAAGGACTGCCTTTTCTGATTTTCTTGCCAGCTTCTCGATTCTATTGCTTTGGTTCAGGGGGAGTTCATTGGGAGCTTCTAGATCTTAATATTGATATAACTCAACTTGAACTAAAAGTACATCTATTGTTGAGGGGGAGCTGGATTTTCTTGCATTTCATTTTGCATTGTAATATAACTACATGGAGCCTTGATTATTATCCTTCCATGACATGCTTACAATGCATTACATCTTGCCATGATCTGTGCTTACTTGCTAGATTTATCATGATATTATATGTGTAGTCCAGTCTTTGCCATGATAAGTTGATTAAAAATTCACAACTTGAATTAAATCATGTCATGTTAGCTCTTGAGACTAGTCTACTTTTAGTTATCCCTTTATGATTCATGCCATGTCAAATAGGCTGAGTTGAGTCTTGAATCTATATTGAGCTTTAGATTGAGCTATGCTAGTTCCTTTATGAAGCATGAGTTAGTACAAGTCTCCATTTCGTGAAAATGCAAAAAGATTTCTTTTGTGCGAAAAAACTGATCTCACCAATTCTTTCTCATGAGACTGCTTGCCATTGCACTAGGCATGAACTCAGGGGGAGTTTTGGTTGACCAAGATCATTTCCTTAAGCTTCTCGCTTGGAGTGATCGCATAAGGCTTGAGATCTAGCACATGACTACACAAAATTTTGGCTGGAAACAACCATGAGTTTATAAAAGAAAAACATATCAATTGTGCTAAATTTGCTTAATTACACAACAAGACCAAGTACTTGAACAATTGTCTCATTTTTAAACTTGTAGCACTCTAAATTGACTCAATACTAGCTTCTTGGTTCCACTTAGAATATTGACATGGCCTGCATCATCTTTGGATACCTCTAGCTAGACTATAATCGTGGATGATTTGACATGCTAAGAAATTCGACTAATCTTCAGATTATGACTTATTTGGTTTAGCTCGTCTATACATCTCTTGTCATGATCCTGATAACATCCTTATGAGTTATGGCTTGGTATAATACTTAAAGGTCATTTTGGATAATCTTCATGGCTCATCATGCTCAAAATGGATAAACTACAGTCATTTCAATCGAGTCATGTTTCATTTTCTTCCTTGCCTCTTGGTGATTTTATTGCCAAAAGGAGGAGAATAATGGAGAAAAAGCCTTTTCAATGAAATTTGGAGCCTTTGAGGAAAACTTGCACTTTTTGTTTTCGCTCCGTTGTCTACATGGTTTTGCATTTCCTTGTTTCTCCTTTAGGCCATGTATGACTCTTAAAACAAACTCAAATTTATGCTTTTTCTGTGTTTATCAATATACTCATCAAGGGGGAGATTGAGAGACCATGTGGATGTGACCCCATGTTTGCGATGAGTAATTGACCCGTGTTCTGGAAAGTTTGAGTGTGGTTTGAGTGGTTCGAGCCAAGTCATTGCATGGTGTAGTCGATTGTGGTTGGACCTAGTCGAACGCGGTCGGATGTGCTTAGGACACCTGTTTACTCTTCGACTGGTCATTGGGCTATTTTGGGTGTGAGTATTTATTTCTAATACAACTTTATGATATATGTATCTCGAGCGGTGCTATGTGATGTGTTTCTTGTCTGTGATGGCTGCAAGACTTTGAGGCGGAGTCGTGGCGAGGCACGGGATGACCGGACTAGGCACAGGCGGTGCTGAGGTCGGAGCGGTCGGGATGTGCTGAAGACGGCGAGGACTCGAAGTGGTTGCGAGGCGTGGACAACAAGAAAAAAGCAAGTTTCTGGGAAGGAGCGTGAGGGGCAATTCGGTAAAATTGACTCAGGCTCGCGGAAGCAGATGCGGTTCGAGTTAACGGATAAAGCGCTGATTTGTTAGGGCTTAGCGGGTAAAGGGAGATGCGAACCCATTAGTGGGAGGCTATATAAAAGGAGGAGTGTCTCCTGCATGTAGCCAATGACTTGGAGTATTAGCTTTGGCTTTGTATCTCTTGTTGCTTTCTGTTGTGGAGTTGGTGAGGAGTGCAGAAATTTGTTTTGCCTTCTGTTAAACTGCGTATGGGGTGGTCTTGAGTGTGTGCTCTTGATGTAAGAGATGGCTGTAAACAACCCTTTAGTAAGCTTTCATGTCTTTGTATCCATTTCATTATGAGAGACTTTGCTTGAGTTGGTATAAATATCTATCTTCTCTTAGTATCATTCTTTCGGTTGTTGATTGCTTCAGTTCCCTCTTCATCGTTCTCTGTTCTTCTTCGTGATGTGCTCTTCTGTGTTGAGTGCTTTGTTCAAAAGGCTGCAGACTCATTTCCGTTCAGAACTTGGTATTGCCTAAAGGCCACATGGCCAAATCATACTCGAGAGCAAATCTTCAATCGCTACTGTCTTCCTGAGATTTTGTTTGTGCTACTCCCTCTGTTTCTTGCCCTTCTAGGGTTTACTGTTTCTGGAGGCTGAGGAGGTTCGTGTTTACCTTGATGTCCTCATGAGTTGAGGCTTCACTGATTGATCTTTGGAAGAATAGTTTTAGTCGTATGCATCCTCTTCCTGAAATCAATTCCCTGCTATGATATATTATCTCTTGGTAAAGAGACTCAGGAATCGCAAGTTTCAGGATATTGGTCTCATTTCCTTGTTTGATATTTGAGCGTTGATTCTATTTTCAGTTTTTCTCTCTTTCTGATTTCTTCCTTTACCCGAGTAGTCTTTGTTTTGTTCCTGAAGTTATTTTGCTGTTTGGATTAAAGTTCAAATCTTTTGTCTTGAGAAAGACAGCAGTTGATCAATCATTTATTCTGAAGCTCATCTGTGTGTGTAGTTACTGTGCCGACATCTTTAAATTGCTTCCCTGTCTTCTGGTGTCGCTGGTTGCTTACTATTTCTCTTGCCGTATCTGCTCTGCAACTTCAGGTTTTCTCTTTTTCAGTTTACTTTTTCAACCAGTTCGGTCCAAGTGCAGGCTCTCTGTTTTCGGCTCTGTTCTCCGGTCAGTCCGGGCTATCCACGGCAGTCCGACTGGTACTGTTTCTTGCCGATACTCCTGGGTCTGTTTTCTTCTGTCGGTTCTTTTCTGAGTTCGGACTGCTACATGTGTGCTGCCGTTTGCTTTGTCTTTTTGCTCAGGATTTATGTTTTTCGGCTGCTGCTTTAATAGTTTTTTATCTCAGTCCGGCTGAAAATTCAGATCGATTACATGTTCACATTCCGTTCGGCTGCACTACTGCATTGAGTTTAGCTGAAATTCAGATCAAATACGTGTATACATATAGTCCGGCTGCAGGTTCTGCATTTCTTTGTTGCTCTTTTGGCCAGCTTCTAAACAGCAACTTGACAGGTTTTTAAGCCACGGTAAGACCGACAGTAAGTGAGCAGTTGGACCGGTTTTTCTTATCTATTCAGACCGGCCTAAACATCGAGTTGGTGGCTTTTTTTATCTAGTTTTACGGCTCTGATCTGTTGTCCGCAGTAACAGATTTTCAAGTGCCAGGATTTTTGTCTTAGCGATCAAGCGCGATGATTTTATCGATCGCTCGATTTGTCGATTTCAGCCTTGACTTATGAGTTGGTTTGTTTCAGTTCTTAGGCAAGTTGTCTACAAGCCAACGGTTTGATCAAACACGTGTTGGTGATCGAATTCTTGACATTAGATAGTCTATTCACTCTGTAGCATTCCGCTTACAGTGAGTTTCCATGCTCTGTTTTCATCCAGCTGTCATTCAATCTTTTGGTTTCCAGTGAGCATCCAACTTTCTCGCTTCATAGTTTCTATAGGTATCGAAGCAGAAAGTTTGTGAGAATACAGGGGGAATTTTAAAAGGCACCATTCACCCCCCCTCTATTGCCATTTCGGTCCTACAAGTAGTTAGCCTTTGATCAATGCTTTGACACGTTGGTTATGGAGATGCGATAGCTATTCGATACACTGTGTGAGATGCCATCCACGGTGACCATGGCTCTGCTAGTCAAGGTTATGACCACAGCTCTGCCAATCGAGGTTATGACCACGGTGCACAACGGAGCAAGACTATTGCCGTTACCAACACTAGTCAAAGATGCTCCCCTGGCACCGGTCGAGTCGCATGCCTGCCGCCCAATGGCCATGCCATGCCCAAGGCTTTGGCTGGTTTTGCATGACGCCCTTGTCCTGAAGATGAGTTTGATGAAAACCATAGTTGCCGGTCGCACCACGACACAGGCTATCTCCGTCTAGGTTGACCACGACTACCACATCTGGAATCAGCAATTTACGATGGCTCAGTTGATCCCATCACATGGTAGACTAAGTGTGATCAGTACTTTCGTGCCTATTAAACACCAGATGAAGATAAAGTATGGATGGTCGCTTTTCATCTCTTCAATGTTGCTCACTCATGGTTTTACCAGCTTGAATGTGATGTGGGTCAGATCCCATGGGAAGTATTTAAGCACTATTGCTTGCTTCATTTTGGTTCTATTATTTGCACAAATACTCTGGGTGCCATCAAGAACTTGCAACAGATGGGCACATTGGCACAGTATCAGCAAGAATTCACCAATCTCTTGTCCCACACTACTGGCCCCTCCCAAACTCATCAAATTGAGTTATTCATAGTAGAGCTCTCAGAGCCAGAGTGAACTCACATGAGTTAGAGGGTCTGACTTCACTATAGCAGGCAATGAACTTGGTGCGCACATATGAATGGCTCCACCCTACTGTAGCACATCCGACAATGGCCAAGAAACAGTCTGCCACCGATAAATCTGGCACCCGGGCTGGGTCCCTCTGCTTCCTCGCGCTCCATAAACACCCACGGCACCTCCGCCAGTTCTGCCACCATCTGCCGCCATAGAAACCCGGACGAGGGTTTTCAGATGACTGTCTACTGTAGAGATAACTAATTGACAACAACGGGGCATATGCTTCAATTATGATGAACAATTCATGAGAGGCCATCATTGTAAACGATTGTTCTGGTTAGAACCAGAAGTCGACCACAATGGCGGATGTAGGGTGGACGACCATGTGCTCCACGAGACGGAACCGGAGATTTCCTTGCTCATGGTCATGGGCATATGCACTGCTCAAACTATGCAACTGAAGGTTTGCATCGGTGATTTTCAGGGGACAGCATTATTTGGCATAGGATCCACCCATAATTTCCTCAACCAAGCTTGTGTTTCTGTGCTCCACTTGCCCATCCAACCTCACAGCAGCCTCTGGGTCAAAGTGGCCAAGCCGATCGGCTTGAATGCGGCAGAATTTGCAGATTAGCTCCCATAACCATTGCTCCGTCCAGATTTGCTGTTGATTTTTACAGCATCCCCCTCTTCGGTTTGGATGTTGTCTTGGGGATGCAATGGCTGCACACGCTGGGGCCTATTCTGTGGGATTTCGACCAAATGTAGTTTTCATATTAGGAGCAGCATCAACGCATCACTTAGACCAGTCTTCATTACCTGCCGGTGTCCACAGCCTTGTTACAGGCTGCCAAGGGCAACAATCTCATGGCAACTTTTCTGGCCAAATTTTCCCACCGATTCATGGAACCATCAAGGCTGCCACTCGCCTGATCATGCGATCATCACATACGCCTTTCTCCCAATGCCCCAACAATTTTAGTTTGGCCCTACGGATACGCCCACATTTAGAAAGATGAAATTAAGTGTCAGTGCACTGCAATGCTACAACAGGGCCTCATCCATTCGAGTTCCTCCCAATTTTCATCACTAGTCCTCCTCGTCCGCAAGAAGGATGGTTCATGGCTCTTTCGCGTGGATTATAGGGCCCCAAATGAGCACACCATGAAGGACAAATTTCTAATTCTATATCATTACTACAAAACAAGCTATATTGAATGCCTCATTACAGATGGTTCATGGGAAACCATCCGTGCTGTAATTATTACAAACTGTTTTACAAGCATGACCATGTACCTCTATGATCCACAGTTATCACAGATGGTTCATATTAATAACCGTCTATGAACTATCAAGATGATTATTTATATGAACTATCTGTAATAGTGGCAGTCATCATAGACAGTTCTTACGAATAACCATCTATGATAATTGACAGATAGTTATTAATATGAACCGTCTGTGATGGTTATCTATCATAGATGCTGATTATATGCCTCGTAATAGAGAGAGATGATAGCTAGGTTTAGATCTAGCTAGCTTTTTTGGTAGTTTGCTCTAATTTTAGAATGGGTAACTACTCCTAGTTTACTTCATTATATTCTTGCTTGATATATATTCCTTTATGAATAGTACATGGCTAGCTACTTATAATTTAGATATGGACAATTTACTTCAATATATCCTTGCTTGATAATTTAACACTAATTTGTTATATGCGTAGCATAGATGGACTGAAGCTGGATGTACATTGAGAACCATGTGAGCGAAGAGTACATTAATGGCGTGTTTGCTTTTAGAAGAGCAACCGAGCAGGATATGTTGAAGAAGGGGATGGAATATATATATTGTCCATGCATTGATTACGATAATCTAAAGATATTTACCAACTCAGTATAGATTTAAGCTCACTTGATTTGAAGGGGTTTAAAAAGGGTTATACATGTTGGACCGGTCACGGTGAAGAAAAAATTATGCAGGAAGGTAGTTATAACATCGTCGGGGGAGACAATAATAGGTCACATGATGACAATTTGGATCAGATGCTACACGATACAGAAGAGAACTATAGTGAGGGGGAGTTTAGTAAATTCGATGGCTTGATGGAGAACATGGAGAAACCTTTGTTCTCAGGCTGCACGCCATAATACATAAGGTTGTCATGCATTCTTGAACTGCTGAAATTGAAGGCAAGCAATGGTTGGTCCAACAAGAGTTTCACAGCGTTGTTTGGTCTCCTAGTCAACATCCTTCCAGAGGAAAATTCATTGCCAAGAAGCACTTACCATGCCAAGAAAGTTTTTTGTCCATTCGGAATGGAAGTAGAAAGAATACATGCATATCTGAATGATTGTATTCTCTACCATAAATAGTATACAAACATACATGTTTGTCCGGTGTGCAAAGCATCCCGATACAAGCATAAAAATGACTCCGATGATGGTGATTGCATCAAGATGAAGCAAGGACCTCCTGCTAAGATGTTGTGGTATCTGCCTATAATTCTCCATTTGAAGCATTTATTTGCAAACCGAAAGGATGCAAGATTGCTGCGTTGGCACTCGGAGCAGTGTAGGAAAGATGGAATGATAAGACACACTGCTGATTTTGCCAAGTGGAGGAACATCGATACAAAGTTTGTAGACTTTGGTGCGAAACTGAGGAATATAAGATTTGGGTTGAGTACAGATGGAATGAATCCTTTCGATAACATGAGCAGCCGACATAGCACCTGGCCTGTGAATGTATGCATGTACAACCTTTCTCGTTGGTTGTGTATAAAGCGGAAGTACATTTTGATGTCACTACTTATCCAAGGGTCAAAGCAAACTGGAAACAATATTGATGTGTACCTAGCACCATTGGTGAAAGATCTTGTGACACTGTGGAATGAAGGGGTACAGGTATAGTATGCGGACAACATCACCATGTTGTTCTATACCATCAATGATCTTTTTGGCCTTGGTAACTTGTTAGGGTTGAGTACAAAAGGATCCAAAACCTATCCACACTGTTTATATTACACCAAGAGTGTGTGATTGAACAATTCAAGAGAAACTATGTACATGCATCACCGTAGGTTCCTTCCAAAGTATCACCCATACTGTAAGATGAAGAAACAATTTGATGAAAAAAAGGGATGACTCAGTACCAAGGCCTTTTAGTGGGAAAGACGTCTACAACATGGTCAAGGATATCAATGTTGTGCTTGGAAAGGGACGTAAGTTGAGGACCCGTCAGAAGAACATATGGAAGAATAGGTCAATATTTTGGGAGTTGCTTTATTGGGAGCACTTAGAAGTTCACAATTGCATCGATGTCATGCACATAGAGAAAAATGTATGTGATAGCTTGATGGTCTCTTACTGAATATTCGTGATAAAACAAAGGATGATGTCAATGCATGGCATGACTTGGTCTCTATGAACATCAGGACTGAGTTGGCACCGATAAAGACCGATAAAGGCCGAACATACCTTCCCCCAGCTTGCTACACTCTGTCTAAGTCTAAGAGAATTGAATTGTGCTAGTGCTTGCATGGTGTAAAAGTTCCGTCTAGTCACTCTGTCAGCATGAAGAAACTTGTTTCCATAAAGGATTTGAAATTAATTGGCATGATGTTTTTTTAACTGTTATGTGCTAATGACACGACTGCTTCTTGTTGCAATTAGAAGTATTTTGCCAAACAAGGTTCGAGTGACAATTATGAGATTATGTTATTTCTTTAACGCAATTGCTCAGAAGGTCATTGATCCCGATGTATTTCCCTCTATCATTGACCGAGGTGGTGATGACTCTATGTTATCTTGAGATGTATTTCCCTCTGTCATTTTTGGATATCATGGTCCATCTCATTGTCCACCTTATGAAAGTGATAAAGATATGTGGCCCCGTGTTTCTACATCATATGTACCGGTTCGAAAGGTACATGAAAATTGTCAAGTCCTATGTACGCAATTGATCTTGGCCAGAAGGTAGCACCATCGAAGGTTATGCAACCGAAGAGATCATTGAGTTCTGCATCGATTACATGGCTCAGATCGAACCAATCACTACTACAAAAAGGGTCATCATAGACGGTTCAGAACTATTATCATAGATGGTTTTTTGAACCACCAGTATTTATGTGTCAGTGATAATCTGTAATGCCCTAGACATCGTTTTGACGTTTCCAGAAATCTTTTTTTAATGGGTTTGCGGAGTTCTCTTTTTCTTCCGTGGAATCGGGAAGGCAGTTGTGGGCTGCGGATTTGACAGGAAAAAAGATTTGGTGGGTTGTCCAGAGAGGGAGGCCAGGCCTTTCTCCGTTCCACCATGGGCCCAAGTCGCCCCCTAGGCCTAGCTGCCCCCCTTAGGCCAAGCCGGCCCCACCCCCCTTTTCCCTAACCCTAGACCACCCCTTTTCCCCTTGTGGTCGCACCCCTCTTCCCACCCACAGCCACCACCTCTAGAATTGCTGCCATGACAAGGATTTCGGCTACCACGGCGAGGAAATTGGCTACCGCAGCAAGGTTTGTGCTGTGGTGGCAGAGATAACAGGGAAGAAAGAAGGAGGAAGGGAAGGGAAGAAGAAGAAGGAGGAGGAAAGGAAGGAGGAGGAGAAATCCTGCGTGGGCAACATAGGTAAGAAATTTCAATCTTTTCCCCTCAGTTTTAGAGTGATCTTAGGCTTTTGGTTCATCGTTAGAGGTGGATCATCTAAGGGAAACCGTTGATTACCGACTAATCAGTGCTATGCACATAGTTAGATCAGGCAGTGCGTCTATTCAGGTGGTTTAGGCGGTGAAAACGATTTTTTCCCAAGCAACCCTTGAACACGAAAGTTGTAGAGGATGCAGAGATCTAGTTTCTTTAAATTTTTTAGAATTTTTGGACGAGTAGTTTGGGCGCAACAGAGGACTGAAGTCTGCTGTATATCAGAGTTGGATTCAGAATCCAGTTTTTGATTGTGGACATATTCAGAGGCTCTAATGATTTTTTTTGAATTAACTCATAATAATGAAAGTTGTAGATAATATCTAAATCTAGCTTCTGGAAAAAAAATTATAATTTTTGGAACAGTGTGCTGTAAGTGGTGGTCTGTGGAAATTACTGGACGAAACTTGAAGGCAGAGTCTGTCCTCTAAACGACATAATGAAATTATAATGTCTTCATGAAATTTATAGCTTTTGTTATGAAGATTTCAAATATGTTAGTTTTGTTGTTGTTTGATTAGTAGATTAAAAGATACGGAAAAGACAAGTAGCGCTGCTGCAGGGAACAGAGTGTGAGAACAGCTGTTTGAGAGGGAGTTGCGGGTTTTGGGTGTAGAGGCGTTTACTTCTTAGTTGTGAATGTTGTATTATGGTTTTGTGCTGAGTGGTGCCTTGTGAACAAGTGGCTTCAATTCTAACCGTGCTTGAGCCCTTCGCCCCTTCGGTAGAGGCAAGTAAACGTAGCGGTTATTACTACAGTTTAACTTATTAATTTTATTGCCTTCACCGTATTTGCTGAGGTTTGGTAAATAATCTACCTTTAAACAGATATGTCATGTTGCGCTTTATGCCTTGTTATATATATTGTGGTTCATGTGGTTATAATCCTAAGGAATCAATTGTGGGCATATCATGCATGTCATAGCATGTCATTTGCATCGTGCATGTTGCCGCACTCAGCCGTGACCGTACCGGTACCGCATCGTACATTGCCGTAGTACGATGTACACTCTTACATTGCCAGGTAAGGGTGCAGTGGATCATTTGCATACATATGCATTTCATGAGGATGAGTCTTATTATGAGATCTTAATAGGAACCAGCTCGTGAGAGTTATTTGTGGCGTGGGATATTTTTTCTTGTGGTACAGCGTAGATGACGAGAATCATATTTATGCATCTCATGAGGATAAATCTCAATCTAAGGTTTTAAGGGATTTTGGCTCATTAGAGTCACTTGTGGAATGTGGTATTTTCTGATAGCGAAAACCATTTGTGGTTGGTGGTATTGCCTTGTGGTATGTGGTATTATTTTATGGTGAAAATCATTTGTGGTTTGTGGTATTGCCTTGTGGTATGTGGTATTATCTTATGGTGAAAATCATTTGTGGTTTGTGGTATTGCCTCGTGATATGTGGTATTATCTTATGGTGAAAATCATTTATGATTTGTGGTATTGCCTCGTGGTATGTGCTATTATCTTATGGTGAAAACCATTTGTGGTCTGTGGTATTGCCTCGTGGTATGTGGTATTATCTTATGGTGGAAATCATTCGTGGTTAGTGGTATTGCTTTGTGGTTGTGGTTTTGGATATGAATGAGGATACAGTGTGGCTGAGAAGAGTTATTTGATATTGCTTTATTCTTGTACCACGTGGTATCAAATGGATTCTTAACCATCCGTAGTTTAATTAATTTGTTAAATAGTTTGCTTGCTGAGATTTTATCTCACCCTTGTTTTCCCTCATCCAGGTGAACCTTGAGCATGTGTGGGAAGGGTAGAGCAACACGACACCATTAATCAAGTCTTCATGAATTTTGTTGTATATGTTAGAGGCTTAAATTCTTAAATTATTTCTTCCATCTAGTCATTGAACACTGTAACATAGTAATGCCTTTCGTGGTAGACTTTAGTGAGGTTGAACAATTCAAAATTAGGCTGATAAAGGCTGTTTTATCATTCCCATTATTTGTTATGTGGTCATGCTTCCACGTAGTTTTAGTATTTACTGGGAAGGTACTGCTGGATTTTCTTTTAATCTAGCTAGTGTTATATGTGGTTTAGTAGCATCTCAGGGTAATGTGGACCTGGGGTGTTACATAATCGGAAGTTATCATACACGGTTTGTGAGCCATCTGTGATAAAGACAACATAGACGGTTTGTAACTAGAACCGTCTGTGAAGAAAACTATTCAGATGGCTCAAAACAAAAACTGTCTGTGATACTCACACATCATAGACAGTTCTAGTTACCAACCGTCTGTGATTGGCGAGTATCACAGATGGTTGGTATATAGAACTGTCTGTGATAGTCCTTCATAGACGATTTATACAATACAACCGTCTGTGATAGTTCATTGTATACCTAAAATTTTTTCTGTTTTTTGGCTAGCCTCAAGAAATGATGTTACATATGCCCTTTGAAAACAAGCAAATATAGTGGCAAACAGAACAGCACATTCCATTACATCATAACAAGATAACAAACCCCAACTCTTTAACACGGCAAGAATATATAAGAAGCAGAGATCCTAGCAAACAGTAGAAGTTGGATGCATTGGATGACTACCGGATATCACTGGCAATGGAGAGGCGGCAGTAGCGCCACCTTTGTGGCATGACGATGAGACTGGATAAGACACTCTTACAAAACTTACGACAAGAGTGTTCTATGCAGTCGACCGTGGTGTCACAATGGAGGCGCTAGCTCACGGCGATAGTCGGCGTCATCGTGGAACAAGCTGGATGCATCGGATGGTGGCCGGATATCACCGGCGATGGAGAGGTGGCGGTAGCGCCACCTTTGTGGCAGAACGGTGAGACTACATAAGACACTCTTATGAAACTTACGACAAGAGTGTGTTCTGCGGTCGACCATGGTGCCACAACGGAGGCGCTAGCTCACGGCGGTAGTTGGCATCGTCGAGGAACAAGCTGGATGCATCGGATGGCGGCTGGATATCACCGGCAATGGAGAGGCGGTGGTAGCAGCACCTTTGTGGAACGACGGTAAGAATGAAGATGACACTTACGACAAGAGTGTGTTCTGCATTCGACTGAGTTGTCATAATAGAGGCGCTAGCTCACAATGGTAGTCAATCGGCGTCGTCGAAGGGAGGAAGCTATATAGTTGATGAACTCACACGTGACTGCTGGTGGAAGGTAGATGGGGAGTAATTAATAAGGGTCGAGCGGTGGGAGGAACCGGTGCCTGCCATCCGATGTGGAGGGAATGGACGGGTGAGATTGAAATCCTGGGGGATACGCCACAGATCGGTGACATGTCATTATCAGAGATGGTTTGTTACACGAACGGTCTGTGATAATGCACATTCAGAGACGGTTTGTTATATGGACCATCTGTGATAGTTTCATAGATGGTTCTATTTAAAAACCATCTGTGATAATGCGTATATCACAGATAGCTTTTAAACCCATCCGTCTGTGATAGTTTGAGACGGTTTTAGCCATGAACTATCTGTAATAATCAAAGCACAGACAGCTCCACATGAACCATCTATGATGAGACGTCAGTATAGCTTGTTTTGTAGTAGTGGATAGGTGTACCTCTATCTCATCATGAGGGGAGCCTAGAGGGTATCAGGACCATTGGAAGTAAAGTAATAACTCTAGATCTGGATACATACACTCAAGCCCATTTCATGGTCTTGAAACACATGATTGAAGTGTTCCTGTATATTGAAGAGCATAAGAACATGCTACGCCAAGAGAATCCAGGCCAGTCGGAGGTTGGATTATGAGATAGCACAACCATTAGTTCAATGATTGGTTGAAGGTGCGATTTACTAGGAAGTCATAAAATGAAATGCTACAATGGTTGGCAAAATAGCCAAAATTTATAATTATGACATGGCAAGGATACAACATTAATAGGCACACATTTTATACACATATCGGGATAGAAAGAGCATAATGCAAAACTTAGGTGTCCGCATAGATGTATTTTATGTGCACTTCAGTACTGCTAACTCAAGCTTGTTCTACAGGCTTGTAGAGGAGATTTGGGAGCTTGACTACATAATTTTCGAGATCCCTCTATTTTAGTGCCGTTGGGTCCAACTCCCATAGGGTGTAAAGGTCAACAAGTACGACGTTACTACTGTGGACCATGAACGTGTAGGATACAAAGATGAACCATTTATACTCGCGAGGCAAGTTGTTCAAGTTTTTTATGTAACTGACCCAACAAATAAGAAGCACCACATAGTTCTTCATGGAAAAAGAAGGATAATCTGAGTTGAGAATGTCGTGGATGAGGAAAGGTGCAATAAATTTGATGAGTTGCCTCCATTTAGAGATGGCATCAGGCTCGAGGAAGAATAAGGTGATGAAGCAAGCTATATGTATGTTGATCATAGTGAAGGGCTTTATTTAAAAGGAAATAGCAAAGTGTAATGACACCACACAGCGAACACCTATGTGGAAATTATTGCAATGTAATTATAAGAAGCTCGACATATAATTTTGGAACTATTCCATTACAATTGATTTAGTAATGAGAAATAATTACATATGTGATTGTATATGCTAGCATTTCCTGAGGCTAGCTGAAAAACAGGATTTGCTGTAGATAGTGAAGGAACTATCGCAAGTGGTTTAGTGGAATTAACCATCTATGATATACATATCACATATGGTTCTATAATAGACACGTCTATAATATGTAGCACATCACAGGCAGTTCCATAATAGGACCATCTGTGATATGTAGCATATCAAAATGGTTCCATAATAGAACCATATGTGATATTCCAATATCACAGACGGTTCCATTAAGTAACCGTCTGTGATATTATTACCACAGAGGATTCTTTAATAGAACCGTCTACGATAGTTCTTCCGTAAATAGGGCCCCTGCTAGGGTTTACACTCTCACTCCATACTTGTGCACCACTCCGTCTCTGCCCCTGCTAAGTTTTGAGCTCTCACTCCTCACTCGCCACCTCTCCTTCCCCGCCCCTCTCCTCCCCTCTCTGCCTCTCCTTCCCCTCTCTTCTAACACTGCCTCTCCTTCTCGATGCCACCTCTTCTCCCGATGCCACCTCTCCTTTCGACGCCGCCTCTCCCTCCTGACATCGCCTCTCACCCCGAAGGTATGGATCCCAAATATAACTTATTTTAGGTGGTAGATCATTGTGAGTTTGTACATTCTCTCCTCCCTACCTACTGCTACTACATCAAATGGTATGCGTTAGACTTTGATGTAAATGTTTGTGGGCATGGTTTAATGCTCAATGAAGATAGTTGTATATTACTAAAATTGAGATGATAAATTAGTTTAGATTTGGGCTCTTTCAAGTGGTGCTTATTGCTGTCATTTGCTAGTAGTGTTGTCAGCTGTACTAGTTCCTTTCAGTCGAGTGGCTTCTAATAGATTTAGTACTATATAGCTTATTCTTAGCACATTTGTAGAAGATCTTGCTATCTTTAAGGTCCGGTGATCTTGTTTATTATATGTTGATCAAGTTTCCATGGTTGGTAGGAGTACTGTTAATTTGAGAATCAGTCTTTTGGTGCTGTACTATTAATTCAAAGTAAATTGATTCCTTGAGTGCTGGCATATTTCTGTGAATTTTTACTGATGCATAATTTTAAGAGCTCAAATTCTAAACTTTAGTTGTCATTTCTTAATTCTTGAAAGAGTATAGACAAAATATCAAGAAGGCCAAGAATTAATCTTGAGCAACTCTACCTCTGAGAGCAATAATAATCATTAAAATAGCAACCAAAGGTTGTTTTACATATAAGAAAGCAGCGGCAACATTCTTGACTACCTACAGAATAATTGGAAGGCAATGGTCCTCATCACCTCAGCAAGCTAGAAAAATTTGACAAAGGATCAGAAAAAAGAGCTGTGGGTGGAAATAACAGAGTTGTTCAAGATCCCAATAGAAGTCTAGGGACTCATGTGAGGGCATGCGCTCCTCGTGATGGGAAAAGCGTGGAAGACCTTCAAGAGCATGCTTGTCACGTAGTATGTGAACAAGGATTGCACGCCCTTCACGAGGTATCCTTTCTTATCACCGAAACATTGGAGGCCTTTGTGTAGATGAAGACGATGACCAAATTTCAATAGCAAAGTTTGGCGCACAAGGCTCTCCATGCATAAAACACACAACCCACAGAGTCGGCACTGCTGGTTACATGAGTAAAACCCGCAATGGCGGATGCAGGACGAGGTCACAATCTGATTGGAGGCCTCCCCACCATTTTTCATGATCACAAATGAGCACGTCGCAAATTGGTTAAGAGCAAGGTCATTAACCACATCTTCGGGTGTCTCCTCTTTAAAAAATGCCATAGACGAGAAAGTGGCCAAACACTTGGAAACATCTATTAAGTTATCTATTGTTAATAGGCCCATAACTTCATGGGGCCTAAAATAACATGATTGCCTCTTGCATTAAGCATTAACTACTGAATCTTCCCAATGCTCTTTTGAAGCAGGTAGGGAGAGGAATATACTACCCATGGCCTTGGTAAACAAGGAGCACCCAGGTTGCATGCGAGGCATGGGGTTTCAGGGCCGGCCCTGGGCCTGGCCAGCAGGGGCACCCGCCTAGGGCCCATGAAAACTAGGGGCCCCCTACCCCAAGCCCAGGTATATATACATATTGGGACCCCGTTCGATTCTGCCATTCCGGTTATTTTTTATTAGGCCAGGTGAAGCCATCCGCAATCCGGCTAGTAACGGCCCAATCCGGGCAAAGCCGCAAAGGGCATCCGGCATTATCTATTTACGGATTTACCTCCGCCTACGATTCGCCACAGCCCATAGGGACGCATGTGCATCATCGCATCCGCCTGCAGCCTGCTCGACAAAACAATCCGCCAGAATCCTCTTCCCCCAATCGCTCGTCGCCTCCGCTTGTAGCCTGCTCGCCGCCTCCGTCCACTCGACTCGCCAGATCCAGAGATCTACATTCCCCAATCGCACGCCACGTCGCCGCCTCCGCCTACTCATAAGTCACCTCCGCCAGATCCAAAAGATCCCCATTCCCCAATCCCGGCAATCCGATCTCGCCATTGATGGAGGAGAAGAGGAAGGGCCCGATTTCTTCGATTCCCAACAAATTCGTCTTTGATTTCTTCTCTTTGCAACGGCTCTATCTTCTCTTTGTATACACCGGCCGCTGGCGTGGTCATTCGCATCCCCAGATCCCCTATTCGGCTATTCCCCTATTCGGCCATCGGCCATCGCATACTGCATACAGCATACCCCTCTAGAGGAAGCTCCGCGGTCGGCGGTCCGCAGACTCCGCACCTCTGCGGCGGCGCGGCGTGCTGGGCCTGCCGGCGTCCGCCTCCACAGTCTATTCTTCGTCACTGACTCACTTCGACCCGACCGGACGACCGGTTCATCAAGACTGAGACATCAACTAGCTCAAGGACTC
This sequence comes from Dendrocalamus latiflorus, assembly GCA_017311315.1. NCBI lineage: Eukaryota > Viridiplantae > Streptophyta > Magnoliopsida > Poales > Poaceae > Dendrocalamus > Dendrocalamus latiflorus. Next base: position 31,898,337 of record CM029651.1, on the reverse strand, counting down.
AAGGTGACTGGTGACACGATTTTTGATTTCCCACTACATATGTCATATGTTCATTCAGTCAGTTTGCAAATTGCAAAGATGATGCAATCTATTCATTCAGTCAGTTTACAATGATGATGTAATCTACATTCTAATGTTTTGCACTTTTGCTGGATGCCTGGATAGCTTACTTTGGTTTTGCAAAGATGATGCAATCTATTCATTCAGTCAGTTTGGTTTTGCAATTGCTTTATAAGTAATATTAATGGGATATTGGATTGTCACCAAAAATGACTTCTATGTTTTTATGTACATTTTAGAGCATATGGCAATATGAGACCATGAATATTTGCTATGTAGTATTGAACATTAGCTTAATAGTTGATATAAAAACATATTTGTGTTTGAGTAAAGGGCCTCGACTTCTATCTCACCCCAGGGCCCCCTAAATGTCAGGACCGGCCCTGTGGGGTTTACGTACCTTAGAGGCACATATTCCCAAACAACTCCAAGGCGTATAGGAGTAGGAAAAGATGCAAGGCCCAGCGTGAGGAATGTATGAAATAGAACTTTGATGCAAAACTTTAGGAGATAACTGTCTCACTTCGAGGAGAGATAGATTCATTGAGGGAAGAACTAAGAGAAGTATACAACCACTCACAAGCCACCCCTGTTATTGTGGTACCCATCCCCACCAATGTTGGAGTAGCTACGCATCCATGTCAATTTCTGAACATAGCGATGTCCACTTACCTATCAATGACATCCAGGTAATTTACCTCTCTAGAATGCTACATAGATAGACCTGATGAACGTTTTAGCTCATCGTGTATCATTATGTAGAAGCCCATGCTGTGTATCCTCGGAGTCAGGCTTGTTGGATCCATTCCCATTGATGCTGGGTGAGGGATAGCATATCCATGCCTGCCAGGAATGCTAGTGCATGGTGCCTATTTAGGGACCAGTCTTGCGAAGGTGGACATGATTAATAATGTTTTTAAGGCCGTCCCCCTTGAGAAGCCCCAAACTAAGATATCATGACACTAAGAGATGTCGTCCACACATTCATCTAGTGGTCCAAGAGGCACATCGCCCTGGCCCTTTCGTGTCGCGATCTCCATACGACCATCCCTCTCTAACAGAGCCCTCTATGATTCCACCTCAAGCTCCACTCCAGAAGCCCATTGTATTAGCTCCCGTGGAGATGACAACGATGATATATTGCAAGCAAGACACTAAGGCCCACGCTAAGGTCCAACGGAAGAATATGAAGGTGCCTCCTAGTCCCTGGAAGTTCAAGCTTAAAGTGTCGTTGGTCACCGAGTCACAATTATCTAGCCTTCGACTGGTTTTCAGGACTTTGCATTCCTGGTACATGCAGAGGTCCAACATGAAGCCAAACCACCAAAGTGGATTCACCGTGATATCCAGACATATGTGGATTCTATGTTTGCAGACATATGCAGAAAATTGTGGACACTAAGCCAAAAGATCCAGAGGTTTGTCAACCTACCAATATTTATTCTGTGATTATCAATTTCTATATATGTATATATATATGCTAATGACTTTAACACTCCTAGCGACAAGGTGTAGTATTCGACTCATGTGCATATGATCTTGAGAACCTCGCCGAAGTTTGAGGAAAGCTCTCTAAGTTCTTGATGGCGGAGGTCATTCAACAAAATGGAAAGTTCAACCCAGCGAAGATGATTAGTTGTTCAAACATTTGATATAATTGTAATTCACTCAGTTGTACTTAATCAAACAATTAATTCAATTGTACTTCATTCAGTTATTTAATTCATTTGTGAGATCTATGTAAAGATTGTCATGTGCTATTGTTGTGGGGGTGGCCCAACCCCCCGTGACTGGGCCTTGCAACTGGCCTAATATGTAATAGGCCCAATAATGTAGAGGAATAGACTCATGCAAATATACCAATGTACCCTCATCCTTTGTAAATATTAAGGGGTAGAATGGGGAGTTCCCATTCTACCCCACTCATGTATATAAACCCCTAGGAGGGGCAGGAGGAGGGGATCCTCTCATTCTTACTAACTCTCTCATAGATCTGGGTCTCTTCTTCCTTTTCTATGAGTCCCCTTCTTTACTGTTTGGCCAGTAGCCACAATAGCTATATATGTGATATGCTTGTGTTGTTTAATTCATTTGTGAGATCTGTGTAATGAGTGTCTTGTGGTATATATGTGATCTGCTCGCTTGTTTTCAGAGGGCATGGCTAGCATTTCCTAAGGCTAGGCAAAAATAGAAAAGAATGTACCTTTTCGTATAGCTGTCATAGATGGTTTGTAACTGTTGTGGCTACGGGCCAAACAATAGAGAAGGGGACTAGTAGAAGAGGAAGGAGAGCCAGATCTGTGGGAGAGGTGGTGAGAATGAGAGGATGTCCCCCTTTGCCCCTCCTGGGGGTTTATATATATATGAATGGGGTAGAATAGGAAATTCCCATTATACCCCTTAGTACTTATAAGGGATGAGGGTACATTGGAATATTTACACTGGTATATTCCTCTACACTATTGGGCCTATTACATGTTGGACTAGTTGCACGGCCCAGTCGCGGGGGTTGGGCCACCCCCACAACAGGTACTCCCTCGACAGCAAGCGCTGAGGTCCCGATGGGCAAGCTGACGCGATCAACTATCCCAGCCCCCCGTTCCCCGACAGCAAGCACAAGGGTGCCGACTAGTGAACCGATGCAACTGGTAGTTTGTAGACCCCAGAGGCAATGCCTACGAGGCGCACGGCGAAGTCGAGCGCCGAAGACGTGTCGTCAAGCGTCGAAGACGTGCCGTCCCGCCGAGGCGATGCCTACGAGGCAGATTGCGAAGTCGAGCAGCGAAGACGTGTCGTCGAGCGGCGAAGACGTGCCGTCGAACGCCGAAGATGTGCTGTCATGCGCCGAAGACGTGCCATCGAGCGCTGAAGACGTGCCGTCCCGCTGAGGCGATGCCTACGAGGCGGACGGCGAAGTCGAGTGCCGAAGACATGTCATCCCGCCGAGGCGATGCCTACGAGTTGGACGGCGAAGTCGAGCGCCGAAGACGTGTTGTCGAGCGCCAAAGACGTGCCGTCCCGCCGAGGCGATGCCTACGAGGCAGACAGCGACGTCGAGCGCCGAAGACTTGCCGTCAAGCACCGAAGACGTGTCGTTCCGCCGAGGCGATGCATGCGAGGCAGACGGCGAAGTCGAATGCCGAAGACGTGTCGTCGAGCGCCGAAGACGTGCCGTCCTGCCGAGGCGATGCCTACAAGGCGGACAGCGAAGTCGAGCGCCGAAGACTTGCCGTCGAGCGCCGAAGACGTGCCGTCGAGCGCCGAAGACGTGCCGTCCCGCCGAGGCGGTGCCGACGAGGCGGGCAGCGTTGTCTAGCACCGAAGACGTGCCGTCCCGCCGATGCGATGCCTACGAGGCGGACGGCGAAGTCGAACGCCGAAGATGTGTCGTCGAGCGCCGAAGACTTGCCGTCCCGCCGAGGCGATGCCTACGAGGTGGATGGCGAAGTTGAGCGTCGAAGCCGTGTCGTCGAGCGTCGAAGACGTGCCGTCCTGCCGAGGCGATGCCTACGAGGTGGACAGCGAAGTCGAGCGCCGAAGACGTGTCGTCCCGCCGAGGCGATGCCTACGAGGCGGATGGCGAAGTTGAATGCCGAAGACGTGTCGTCGAGCGCCGAAGACTTGTCGTCCCGCCGAGGCGATGCCTACGAGGCGGACGGTGAAGTCGAGCGCCGAAGACGTGTCGTCGAGCGCCGAAGACGTGCCGTCCCGCCGAGGCGATGCCTACGAGGCGGACGGCGAAGTCGAGCGCCGAAGACGTGCCGTCCCGCCGAGGCGATGCCTACGAGGCGGACAGCGAAGTCGAGCGCCGAAGACATGTCGTCGAGCGCCGAAGACGTGCCGTCCCGCCGAGGCGATGCCTACGAGGCGGACGGCGAAGTCGAATGCCGAAGACGTGTCGTCGAGCGCCGAAGACTTGCCGTTCCGCCGAGGCGATGCCTATGAGGCGGACGGCGAAGTCGAGCGCTGAAGACGTGCCGTCCCGCCGAGGCGATGCCTACGAGGCGGATGGTGAAGTCGAGCGCCGAAGACGTGTCGTTGAGTGCCGAAGACGTGCCGTCCCACCGAGGCGATGCCTACGAGGCGGACGACGAAGACGAACGCCAAAGACGTGTCGTCGAGCGCCGAAGACTTGCCGTCCCACCGAGGCGAAAGCTCATGCGGCGCGTGCGAAGTCTGGCGCGGGGAGGCCGAGGCGCACACGCCGAGTGGATGTCCAGGCGCGGCTCAGGGAGGCGCACGCGAGCGCCGAAGACGAAGTCTGCTGTAGCCGTGCAAAGGGCCGAGCGTCGTGGAGCCTGCGAGGGCGAGCGAAGGCCGACGGAGATCAAGGCATCCGGACGCGGGCTCGGGCGAGGGGCAATGCGGGCTCGCGAAGACTCGTCGCGGAGGCCCGACGTCGCGCGGGGACTCAGCATGGAGGCTCTACTTTGCTTGCGCGAAGTACCCACTCCCAGATCATTTTCCCAACTAGGTCTGCCAGCTTTGTCAGCGCGGAGCACGCGAAGGGCGGAGCGGAGACTTCGCCGCACAGAGACTCGCCTTCGTGGCCAGGGCGGAGGCTTCACCGAGCGGAGGCAGGATGGAGCGCCCGGCGCGGAGACGGGCGAAGGCCGAAGGCCAACTTCGGCCTGGTGGAGACTGAGCAGTGTTCGCTCATGCCCATCGCCTCGCCGCTGGGTCTCCGCGCGATGACCTCCGCTGAGACAAGTTTCACGTACGCATGCGCTGCTGTATGCCTCAATAGCCAAGAAGTATCTACATGCAATCGTGTACGTAACGAACAGAAGTTACAGGTATGCATGCACATGTGAGTGAGATAAATACGCCTATTCGATGCACCACCTATTACGGCGGAGTAAACGGAGCTGAAATAAATACAGTAGAGGGGTGAGCGGTGCGACTAGAACTACTCGATGCACCACCTACAGAGCATAGCAGGGTACGCGAGCAGAGCCTGTACACCTCACCCACTCGGATCTACCAGATCTGGATCTGGTTTTGGGAAAGCGACAAGAACTTATCTGTGACACTCATGATACCAGCAACCCGAGATACTCCCGTTCCGCACTAGGAAGCTCCTTCGGTGGTGGCCACCTCCAGCGCCCCATGCGTCGCTTCTTGCTCGGTCCCCACGGACGGCACCATCTGTTGTGGCTACGGGCCAAACAGTAGAGAAGGGGACTAGTAGAAGAGGAAGGAGAGCCAGATCTGTGGGAGAAGCGGTGAGAATGAGAGGATGTCCCCCCTTTGCCCCTCCTGGGGGTTTATATATATATGAGTGGGGTAGAATGGGAAATTCCCATTCTACCCCTTAGTACTTACAAGGGATGAGGGTACATTGGTATATTTACACTGGTATATTCCTCTACACTATTGGGCCTATTACATGTTGGACTAGTTGCACGGCCCAGTCGCGGGGGGTTGGGCCACCCCCACAACAGTAACATTAAACCGTTTGTGATATGTCCAATATCATAGACGGTTTTTAGAAACAATTATATGTGATATATCTACAATCACAAATGGTTTTTGGTATTATCTGTCTGTGATATCTTATATATCACAGAGAGTTATTAGTATTAGCCATTTGTGATATGTAAGATATCACATACGGCTATTTTTAATAGCAAACATATCATAGAAAGTTATTTTCAAAAATTGTCTGTGTTATAACCTATCACAGACGGTTTGAGAGTTGTCTATGATAACCACTTATTATGACAAACACATAAATTCAGATGGTTCAGAAACCGTCTATGATGACAATTTTGAACCATTTGTGATGACCCTTTTTGTAGTAGTGCATGTTGATGAACTACTCGATGAATTGAAATGGTTCTGCTATTTCACCAAGTTGGACTTACGGTCTAGCTATCATCAAATTCACATGTTCCCCGATTACGTGCTGAAAATGGCTTTTCGCACTCTCCACAGCCACTTAGAATTTTTGGTGCTCCTTTTTGGCCTCTGCAATGCTCCTTCTACGTTCCAAGCGATGATGAATTTGGACCTCCAACCTTTTCTTCGCTGGTTTGTTCTCGTTTTCTTCAACAACATTTTAATTTATAGCTGATCCTAGGCAAAGCACCTTTGCCATGTCCAACGGGTATTTCAGCTCCTCATCACCTCTGCCGGCGTGGCCATGGATCTGGCGAAGGTGTTGGCAGTGCTGGATTGGCCATACCCTCGTAATGTCTGAAGCTTGCATGGATTCTTGGGACTTGTCGGATATTATTGCAAACTTATACAAGACTTTAGCTATATTGCGTCTCGTCTGACCAAACTTCTCTGCAAGGAAGGATTCCACTGGATGCAGGATGCCACGACTGCCTTGGACGCATTGAAGAAGCTCATCATTGTGGCACCCATCCTATAGCTTCCAAATTTCTCCAAAGACTTCATTAGTGATTATGACAAAACCGATACAAGTTATGGGGTAGCATTGCACCAAGAAGGTTGCCCCATTGCTTTTTTTAGCAAAGCTGTTGTGACACATCAAGTCCAACTTCCTGCTCACAAATGTGAACTCATTGGCCTTGTTTATGCTATCTGTAATTGGCGTCCATATATTTGGGGTCACTATTTTTGGGTCTAGACAGATCACTATAGCTTGAAACATCTATTGGATCAACACTTGACAACGATACCACAACACAGGTCGATTACAAAAATCCTCGGATATGACTTTACCGTGGAGTACAAACCCAGCAAAGAAAACATTGTGGCTGATGCACTCTCATGTCAGCATGAGGATAGCTCTCTGCATGCCCTCTCGACAGCTGATTTTGCTTATTACGATGACCTACTGTCGGAACCCGAAGTAACGACTCCTAGATCCTTTGTGTAAATCGCACTAGTCCAGGATCAGCTAGTGCACACAGTACAACAAAGATAAATACCAAGCACAAATGACCAACTATATTAAATAAAAGAGTATGGCCTTATGGCCAAGTCTTACAACAACGCCCATTGGCAAAGGTAAATAAAATGAATAACTGCGGAAGCAAACTGATAAGAAGCGAAGCCCAAGCCTGCCCACAGGCAAACGACAGTAAGACGCAGTCTACTCATCCTGACCTTCACCGTAGTCGTCGACATCTTCCTCTGTATGGAGATTGCAAGGTGAGTACAAACTTGTACTCTGCAAATCACACGGAGAAATACAACATAATGATAAAGGCTTCAATGGAAGGCTTATAGGGTTAGTTTGCATAAAACAACATTTAAGAAAATACAATAATAGATTGAAAATGCTAAATTTAATACAGTATGTAAAAACAATACTTATAATTCAAAATAATACCGTTAGTGCCGGCTCTGACCAAACACCAACCTATTCACGGGCATCCCACCCGGACCATCTTTTCCAAAAGATCGCGTACGGATTCCATCCATCCACACACTTTCACTGCGCAACTTTGATGGATTCTATCCATCCACCAGGTTTCAATCACTCACGGATTCCATCCATCCGCAAGGTTTTCATCTCTCGTGGATTCTATCCAACCACAAGGTTTTCAAAAACAGTTTTGAAAAAAAAACAAAGTATAATCCATGAAAAACTTTTACTCAGCATGCCCATGACCGTGGGCATGGCTATCTAGGATAGATTATACACTCTGCAGAGGTTGTACAGCATTACCCACAAGACACGATCATCCCATATTGCCACGCGATTACACACTTCCTTAGGTGTGCGGCGAGGAGTCGTGACAAGGCCTTTACAATGCAAACCTTCAACCTGGCCAAGCCAACTCTAAAGTTTCACCCCAGTAAGGAATCCACCAGACCGGGACCCCCTCTTGAGCCTGAGCAAGACTTCACATGGCTTAACCACGCTCGCCCAAGTGAGACTTCTCATGGCACCAACCACGCTCACTTTCAACCTACGACTTGACTCAGGTAGGGACTTCACAAATTATTCAGCTAGGGATGTCCCATACTAGCCATGTGGTAGTACGATAGGGCTTTGCAACAGTAGATCACAGACCGGTCCTTAATTGACTTAGGCCCAACCACATACCCCTGTGCACGACAGTCAACCCTGCGGCTCCGACCAACAGGGCATGCCTGCACCCACCAATCTAACCAATTACCTAAGTCTAAACCAGTTTTTATATTTTGTTTTCAAAATAATTCATAAACCTCCTTGACTCACCAAAGTCAAGTGTAGCTTTGAAAAGCTTATCATTTCATGTGAAAAGTTTATCATTTTATGTGAAAAAGTATCCCAACCCATAATTATGTCTAAGCAAGAATAAGCATTTACTATCCTTAAAGTCTCTAGCCGTACTATTGTGTCAACTAGAGTTTTAATCTAGGGTTACAAGATATCAAGATAATTCAAGGTCAATGGAGATAATAACAAGTAGGCAATAGCTAAACTCAAAATTGAATCGAAATAATTGAAGAAAAATATGCATGCAAAATAATTTAAAAACAACATAATTTTATTTTGAAATCTGGGATTAACATGATCAAGGAGTGTGACTTGTCTTGCTCTTCAACTTGGTGCAAATCTTCGTCGTAGAATTTTCCCCAATCGTCGAAGTCTACACATCAAAATAACCCACTAAATTCAAATAAATTCAAAATAAATTTAAATTAACTTCAAATATTTGAATTGAGGCCAGAAATGGGTAGAGGGGAATTTTTGATGAATTTAGAAATTTGAATGGGCTCAATCGGAGTTAGGACGAAGAAGAACGGGCTTCGGGAAGTTTGAATTCAGAGAAAAAGGAAAAAGAATTTTTTGGAATTATTTTTCTAAAGGAAAATGGGATTTATGACGTCAGCAGAGAATTTATTTTTGGCTGAATTATTTTTACACTGAAAAATGGGTTTTATGGCGTCAGCATGACCTCAGCCCTGAGGTGGGCCGGCTGACAGTGGGCCCTAGTCCATAGACCGAGCCCACGGAGGGGGAAGACGGCCGAGGTGGCACGGCTGCCTACGTGACATCGACGGGGCAGGAGGGGCCGACGCGGCCGGGGACGTGGCGCCCACGTCAGCTCCGGCTGCTGACGTGGCCAAGCCAACCGGGGCGGCGCTCGGGCCCGGGGAGCTCGCCGACGCTCCAGCGGGTGGCGGCCGACGGCGAGTGGTGCAAGAGGGAGAGGGGCACGCGGGGATCTCGGGAAGGGGCACGGGCTTACCGGAGGCGGCCGGGAAAAGGCCGGCAGCAAGGAAGGCAGCGGCGCTTGGGTGCTTCGGCGCGGTGGCGGTGGAGCGCTCAGGAGGGCGTGGGAGGGGGAGGGGGAGGTGGTGCGGAGTGTAGGGAGCCGGGGAAGGCTTTTACAGGGGCGCGGGGGCGGCGCGAATTTCTCACCGGAGAGGCACGGGGCGGCGGTGGTTATGGGAGGCTGGCGCGTGGTTGGGGGAAGAAGGTGGGCGCATAGGGCGCGGGTCATGCGGGAGAGGGGGTGGAGAAGTGGGGAGGGCGGCGGTTGGGCCGGGCGAAGTGGCGGTGGTGGCCGGGAAGGGCGGCGGTGGCCGTTGCAGGCAGCAGCGCGAGAGAAGGAAGAAGGGCGGGGTAGGGATGACAGGCGGGCCCGACGCGTAGAGAGAGAAGGGGAGAGAGGAGGCGCGGGCGGCTGCGGAGGTAAGAGGGATGGGCGGAGAGATCGGGCCGGGTGGGTGGCGAGGCGCGAATCGGGCCCGACAACGTGTCGGCCCGAGAGGGAGGCGAGGTGGAGGCGCGTGGCGATGTGGGCGGATCTGGGCCATCCACGCGTCGCCCGCGGAAGGGGGCTGGGTTTTGGGATTTTTTATTTTACTTTTTGATTTTAAAAAAAACCGAGAAATTCCAATAAAGCTCAGAAAAATATGAAAATACTTTTAAAAATTCTAAAAAAAATTCACAGAAGTTTCTAGAAGTGTTTTGGACTTAATAAAAATATTTCCAATCAATGTTGGTATTATATTTTTATATTTAAAATACCTTTTTAATTTCAAAATAGATTTAAAATCCAGAGAAACTCAGAAAAACCAAATAAAAGCCAAATAACTCCAGATAATTAATTGGAAATAGGATTTTTATAGAAAATCAAAATATCATTTTATTTAATAATATTTTTATAAAATACTTTTCAAATCCAGCTTTTTCAAAGACAGAAAATCATGGCAAAGTAAAAAATAAAATTTAGGCAGCAAAAATACTTATATTAATTTAAATTTTATTTATTTATTTTTATTTTAATTAAAACCTGGGCTATTACAGGCCGACATGTCATACTATGGTTAAGGGTATATTTAATGGTTAACTTAATCATGGGTTGATTAATCCGACTGACAGACAAGGCCCACTGGTCAGTGAGACTAACCAGGGCAATAGAGTAGGCTCACGGTGGAGCTCCTTGGCGAGCTCACCGCCGGGCGGACCCACAGGGTATGCCGGGTGGGCCACGGTATACCCTGAGGCCCAGCCGGTAGCCGAACGGTTCGCCTGCCCTGCTGACGGTTCGCCTGCCGCTAGCCGCACGCGCCGCCTCCATCCTCAGCGTTACGGCCGCAAGCGCAAGCAGGGGCGGAGGCCTCAAGCGACTAAGCGAGGCCCCCTCTGGTCCCCGCCTCTACTAGCCCCCGCATTCCCAAAGACCTGCACCGACTGCCTTGACGTTGCCGTCGACCCCTGGCCTCAACACCGCCGTCGACCATCGACCTCGACACTGCCGACCCCCAAGGTCTTCGCCGCCGACTGACCTCGTCATCAGAATAGAATGTGTACAGGGGATAGCTTGTTCCTGGATCTGGGTTAAGTTTCCACCACCTCTTTGCGGTTAAGTTTCCATATCATGCCTTGTTTTCATTTATGCGGTCATGGTGTGCTTCTTCATTACCAACTGCAGTGCGGTGCTGATTTCATCTCCAACCAAATCTATGCATTCAAATTTCTTGCTTTTCTGCATTATGGATTCAGTTCGATGACGTGTAAGTTGCTCCCTTCCCCTCCACCCCAGTCCTTAAGCCTCTGAATTTAGTAAATTTATTCTCGATCAGATCAGTTGGAGTTCACGTAGTATTGTATCGGAACTCCAGACTATGATGTTGTCCATGGGGTATTAATGAAACAACAACGATATCCTTTTGGTAAACTACATCTGTGATAAAATTGAATCTAATCTCTTGTCCATGCGTGGTGGTAGGGTCTGGAGACATTGGTTTGTGTGACCCACTTTGCTCATGACATGTTTGTTGAAATGCCGCACAGAAAATGAGATTTTTTCCCCATTAGTGTGAGAACGTTTTCTGAAAAAAATTTCTCATGCAAAGGCCTGACTGGTTATTTAAGATGATCTACTGATATCAATTATGCTTCCCAACTCCCAACACTTCTAAAAATCTCTCCCAAGCACTCTGTATTTGTCTGCTCCTTAGAATCGTAAAAAAACTAGTTTTTGTCTGCTCCTCTTTTTCTTGTGAGATTAGGTTGTGTTTACTTTACAATGAATACAAGATTGTAATTTGCTTAGTGAAAGCGGTCTGTTCTGATATTTTCAGTCATACTACTTTTGAAAGATAATGCTACTTATGCAGGTTTGTGAAGCCGGATTGAAAAATCAAGTTATTGGTAATGGCAATCTTGTGCTAGGTAATCCTTTGCTCTTCCATGCTGTGACTTGTATATCATCTCAAAATTATTGCGATATACCTTTTGTTAATTTGTGCAAGTTTCCAACTTAATCCTTGAATTTAAGACTTATCATATTATTTAGTGCCTGTATACCGAATTACGGTGCAAAATTTACAATTATTTACCGAATTGGCAAATGATTTTACCGAATTGCATATGAATATTTTGGTACGGCATACCCTTTAGTAAAATCCTGGGTCCGCCACTGCTCACCGGCGGTGAGGGGGAGTTCATCGTGCTTGACCATGGGCCAAAATGGAATGCTTGCATCAAGGGCTAGCTACTAGTGGTTATGGCGCTCAGAGGGGTGCACCACAGTGGTGGCTAGCTAGCGGTGTGATGGAAAGGGCATAGAGCCATGCTCAAGCCAAGGCTAGGTGAATAATAGCTACAGTGAGTGACCTAGAGTGTTTTAGACATGGCTCGGGGACCTAGGCTCATCAGAGTGAGGTCGGTGTCAAGCAAGGCAGCGGTTTCATGGCGGCGATGGTGAACTTGGGAGTTCATACCAAATTTCATCAAATTGAAGGCAGTTTCATGATCTAGGAGCTATGATGTAGCTAATAGAGTAATGATCGGATCTTATCGTGTGGTGTGCCATGCTATCCACGGTGGCCGATGGCAGCGAGAATAGGTGAATGTGGCTAGAGGGCTACAGCCAATTCTATGGTCCAATGGCTAGCCTATGGGGTTGGTGTTGAGCTAAATTGAAAAGGGACAGAATGGCTTACTGGGATTTCAGGCGAGGCACAAGAATGGCGATGACGAAGAGCTTGGTCAGTGTTGGGGAAGAAGGATGTGTCTCAACGGCGCTAGGGCACAACAAGGCTATCCAAGAATGTCATGATGGCAATGGTTGGAACTCATCCGAGTGAAGAGAATGGGTGGTGAAGTCGGCAGTGATGCGGGGCTCGACATCGAGGACATCTACTTCAGGTTTCTTGAGGGCAAATGAGCATGGAAAGGTGAGCACGGGGTAGACAAGCATGAGGTGAACTCAGCGCACACAATGGCATTGTCGGAGACTTACCAAATGGTGAGGAACCAAGCAGCGAAGGTCACGGCTGAACTTGGAGAAGATGGGGAAATCCTTCCTCTATGAAGGCACTGATATTGTGTGAGCTTGGGGGGAAGTCTAAGTGAGTAAGTGCTAAGCTTATCACGCACAAGGTCGGGCTTAAATAGGGGCGAGGATTGAGAGAAGGCTCAGTTGCCATGAATGGCTTTGATCACTGTGTGAGAAAGAGAGAGCGAGAGAGAGGGTAATTGGTAATAGAATAAGCATGCGGTGACGAGACAAGCTCGTGATGCACATGGATCGAGGCACAGAGGTCTTCAATGCTTGCTTGCGCATGAACACAGGTGAAGAGATGAGCTCAGACGTGTGTGGGGGAGAAAGAGAGGTGGAAGAACGATAGAAGCTGGTTGATGGATGGGATTAGGGACCACATGTTAGCGACGTGTGAGAGAGAGGGGCACATGGTTGGGCTAGTGAGCACACGTGCGGAGTGAACTGGCTCGGCTGGGCCACAACGGGGAAGGAAAAGGGGGGATGGGTTGGGGTTTCGGCTTGATGGCTTGGAGGGAAAATAATTAAAGTTTAAACTTAAATTCTAGTTTGAATTTCTAATTTTAATTCCCCAAAGGAATTTGTACACAAAAATTTCAAGAAAAACTCCTCAGCATCTAATTGTCATTTAGAAATTTTGGATTCATATCTTTGGGCTAAGGAATTTGTTTTAAAAATCTTAAACTCCAACAAGGCTTTAGGAAAAAATTTAAAGTGTACCAAAAATTTTGAAAATTCATGAAAAATTATGAATGTTTATTTTGAAGCAAAAAATGGGTTGTTACAGCTATCCTAATTGAGTTTACAAAATGCACATGCTTTCCTTACTGCACTGACAGCAAGCGCTAGATGTCCCAAGTGATTCTACAAGAGGCACCAGCTTTTCTCAGTGAGGTTGTCTTTGGTGCCAGCTAACATTAGTGAATTGACAACATGTGTCAATTTTCCTCATTGACTTTACAGCACGCATTGGCTCATGTCAGTGAATTGACAACATATACCAGCTTTCATCAGTGAGTGGACAATGATGTGACCTAGCCTGTTTGTAATATCCTAATTTTCAGAGCTTTTTTAAAGTTTTTAAAATAAAATTCACCATTTGAATTTTTCTGGAATTAATTAAATCTTAATTAGAATTTTTTATTAACTAAAAGGATTTAATATGATTAAATAAAACATTAACATTTGTCTATTTTATTTGGGTTTCTTGTGTCATGAGGAATTTTGTTCTATTTTTTGGATTTTTTGGAGTTTGTTTGAGCTCAATTTTAAATTTTCCCCAAAAAAAGAGGAGAGAATGAACAGTGTCACGGCACTGTTCATCTTCGTCACGCGCGCAGAGAGGTCGCTCTAATTGTGCACCTTTTTCTTTCTTTTCTCTCTCTTGCTAACTTCCAATCCGGACCTTATCTCAATGTCTTCCCAAAAGGAAAGTTGTATCAAATCACACAAGGAATCCAACCAAACCAGCATCTTTGCGTTTCGTTTATCTGGTTGCCTTTTATCCCTTATTTTCCAAAACGTACTCTAAACCAAAATCCGTGAATTGGAGTCGGTTTCTATCTCTTCCAAGCCTGTAAATATGACCCCTTGACCTCTCAAAACTGGTCCCAAGTCGTGCCAAGTCCCCTCAAAGCCCAGAACGCCGCCGGCACCGAGGCCCTCCGGTCTCGAAATTGTTCATCACGTTCCAAGCTATCCGGTGAGATTTTTCGTGATTCTTTCACGTCACATTGTGCCCTCATGTGCCATCTACCTTATTGCCAGATTAATTTGGTTTTGGTGTAGCCAATCTCCCGGAATCGACTTTTCCCCAATCTAGGTCAAGAGCGCTTCCCGACATCGATTCGTCGCCTCTGGTAAGCTTTAGCCTATGCCGTAATTTTTCTTAGACTTGCCTTGCTGCGTTCTACGGCGTGCTCTCTTCCTTTTCCCCGAAACGCCTCCACAAATTTTCGCCTCCGACCTCGCCATGGCTGCCAATGGCATCTCGTGTCCCCATCTATCCGGTGATGTTTTCCCCAATCCGTTCATGTCATATCGTGCCAAACCATCCCAAGTATCTACCCTCCAAGTGGTTTTAGATTTCGTTCACCGAACACCAAGATATTAAGTTTTTCTTTTTTCCTTGCCGGTGTCGTTGAAACGACGTTTGCGTCGTCTCCGGTGGGTTTTCGGCTGAGCCGATAATTTTTCTAGCTTCATCAAGCCGCGTTCTAGCCTGTTCTCACCCTAATTCTCCACATTCTATGCCTGGGTTTTATTCCCCTCTCCTTCCGATGTCATTGTAGCCGCCCGTGCCGTCACCATTCTCCGTTTGGTATGCCGTCGCTTCCTATGTGTGTCTTGGGTCCCTAGCAACCCATTTTGCTAGTTAGATTCACCTCCCATGCCTCCTCTCCCGGCACTAGCCTTCTCTCCAATAGTGCTGCTCTTGGATAAATAGTAACTTTTGTTATTTTCCACCATTTTCTCGCCCAGCAAACTTTAGATCGCTCGTTCTCCTTCGTCCGAACTCCGATCGACCTGGTTATTTTTCCTAAATTCATCTAAAATTGAGCTCTACCTTTTGGTTCTATTTTTTAGTTTTTTTGAGTTTGTTTGGATTTTATTTGAATTTGTTTTGTGCTTCATTTCATTTTCTCTCTCGTTAGATCACGCTTTTGAAGGAGCTGAAGCAGGATTCGAAGATCAAGAATTCCTAATTGAGCAAGGCCAAGGCAAGTCCTGTCCTTTGATCATATTGAACCTAGTTTTTAAATCTATTATGTATTATTTTGTTTTGAATTATCATGCATCGCTATTTTATTATGAACCTTTGTATTGGTAGTTATTGTCCAAATTGATTAATTCCTCCTTTATAATTTGGTTGCTATGATTCCATTGTCACCAAAGGATGGGTAATTATCTAGTGATACAATACTAGTTATCACATGGGGTGTACATTTAAATTGCTTAGCTATGCTTATAGTAACGTTAGAATTATCATCACATGTGATCAAATAATTAATTTTGACTTAATGAGATATTGAATCATGGTGGTAGCCACAGTGATAAAATTTGTGTGCCATGACATTTGGTGTCATTGGTGTTGGTTATACAAATTTGGTTTTCACCTGGGCGAATGATCGTGCAGTAAAGGGGGTGCTGTTGGCACATTGGGGTGTGAATGTTTCGCCTGGGTAATACTTAAGGACTTAACTTTGTGCGCCATTGATCTGAGCCTTACCGTACAACCACATGTCCAATATGGGATGGACCTGGCTGATTAATTTGTGATGTTTCAATTTCGGTTCCGTCATTGGGATGAGTGTGGTGTGGTCGGAGCCATGGATCTACAATGCGCAAGAGGTGCAATTATCGACTAGGTGGTAGCCTACTCGATGGTGAAACCTTAGCGAGGCGGAACTGGGTTGAAATTGAACATTGTAAAGGCCTTGTTGTGATCTTCTTGGTCGGCATACCAAAGGAAGCATGTTATACCAGTGACATTACAAGATGATCATATCGTATGGGTAAAGTTGTGCAACCTTTGCAGAGTGTAAAACTATTCGAATAGCCGTGTCCTCGGTTATGGACAATGCTCGGTGATTTCACACGAGGGGTAGAGTTTTCATAAAATCTTGGTTGGGTTAAGTTGGGAAGTGAATGGTTAGTTCACTGGTGGTTCATTACGTGAATCTTGGTTCATGGGTGATTCATTGGAGTGAATGGCCAATTTACTTGGGATTTGTCTCAATTCCTTTGGTTACTTAATTATTATCATTTCTAAAGTTCACTTTTCAATCTACTTATTATATTTACTTTAAATTGTTGCTTTCTGCAAAATTAACCTTTCAGCCATCTATTGCTAAGCATTGCATACTATATTGCATTCTTTGTTACAAACGACTTGCTGAGCACTCTATGTACTCACGGCTTCATCCATATTTGCTCAGTTGAGGAAGAAGGACCAGATCAGCAGGAGCTACTAGAAGGAGGATACTTTGACAACTTCATGGATTAGGACTTCGCTCCCTAGTCGATTGCCTGTGGGCATGTCGAATGGCTACTATGCTTATTTCTGATTTTCCGCTGCTAGTTTCTTTAAGCCTTTCAGGCTATTAATTGTAAGCTTGGCCATAAGGTCGCATTCTGATAATTATTAATAATATTTGAGTCTTTTCTTAGTAAATCATGATATGTTCGATATTTCTTATTTGTTTATACCGTGTGCACTAGCGTGATCCTGAACTAGTGCAGAATACACAGGAGAGTCCGGATTTACGTATTCGGGTCTCTACACTATTCCCACAAGATTCACTCTCATGGACGTGAGTGCATTTCCATTCAGCAAAACTTACTCCCAAAGACTGTGCACTGACCACCTATAAAGTCCAACCAGACTCCACGATTAGATCCAACACTCCACTCAGGCTGATCTCGGAAGTAGGGGAAGAGGCGAGGGAGAAGAGAGCATAGGTGAAGGACGTCACTGTGCCGCTATTGGGGATGTCAAACTATAGAGAGATGCTTTGTAAGCGGAAGTGGGTTGCCGCAAAGAAGGTATCCTACCTGATAATTCTTGCAAGGATGCACCTATACCACTAGAGTTTCCATAGCCACAGTATGATTTAATCCGGCACAGATCATCCAGTCCACACATCGAGCAACTACCACCCAGGCACAGTATACGTGTGGGGATCTCCGTGTAAGAAAATATCACATCTTGCCAAATCACATTGCATGTTTTATTTCACATATCACTAACATTCTCGATGCATAATGGTAGATGATGGAGCGTTGCTACTTCTTCCAATAGATCGATGGCTAGAGATATATGACAGGGCATTCATTAAGCAAAAATACATGCTCAACTACCTAGTGGCACCAAAGAACTTCACCCATTGGAAAACATACACCCCAGACAACAAGAGAAATGCCAAGATGGCGAAGGACAAGGGAAATGAACCGATGGTCCCCGATGCCCCTGCAGAACGCCAGGTAATTTTGGACTAGGACAAGCCTACACAAGTTGTTAAAGTTGAGTACTAGGCAGCCGTCGAGAAAGCTAAAGCCCAAAGTGGAGACAAGGAAAAGGCATCAATGGCCCAAATGTATATGACAAATGACTACAAGCATCACTTCCAAAATTTGCACATATACCTTAGCTACAATTGGGGTTGATGGTTCGTATATGTTGCCATTTTTACCATATAAGTAGTAAGGCAAACATATGTGCACATCTAATCAAACCCTATGCGCCATGTATTTCACACATTCAGTCGTATGATCCATTACTATAATATTTTCAATAATGCATCAACAACAAAAAAAAGCTGAAACGAGGAAACTCGCAGCACTGCTCTGCCGCGCCAGGTGAGCTCAACAAGCCAGTGGGCCCCACTGGCTCCCGTGCGCCATCCTCACCAGCCACGCACGCCCTGGCTACCGAGTTCCGGTGGTGCGGTAGAAGACATGTCGTCTGCCAAGCTCGAGGACAGGGCTATCTTCGTAAAAACAGACGTCCAGAGGACTAAATTTGGAAAAATATGCTACAGTGCCATTTAAGCAAACAGTCTGTCAAGCTGGATCTGGCAAGCAATACTAGTCCAGCTGTTGCCACGCTTTGGTCAGTCATCCGAGCATTAGGCTAGCATAGTATGTTACTACACTTACATGCATGGGTTACTTGTGGGTACATATTATTAGGATTTTATCACATGATCTCTCAGTCGGTGTCTCCACGTTGAGCAACTCTTTCTCCTATATATCAAAAGAAAAGGATAAATACAGCATGCATAAATATATGTAAGATCGTTCGTTCGTTCTTCTATTGTTACAAGTGCGTCACTACTACAGAAAACCCTATTACAGACGAATCAAAAACGTCATCACAGACGATATTCTGAACCGTCTGAATTTATGGGTCAGTGATAATCGAAGGTTATCACAAACGGTTTTCGAACCGTCTGTGGTGTGAATATCACAGACGGTTTGTAACTAAAAACTATCTGTGATAGCTGATAATCACAGATGGTTTGTAAGTAAAACCATCTATGATAGGTGATAATCACAGATGGTTTTTAACTAAAAACTGTCTGTGATTATCATCTATCACAGACGGTTTTTACTTACAAACCATCTGTGATTATCACATATCACAGACGGTTTTTACTTACAAACCGTCTGTGATATTCTTTTCTACCCCTAAATCTATTTCTGTTTATTGGCTAGCCTCAGGAAATGCTAGCCATGCCCTCTGAAACAAGCAGATCAACATGTACATGTATACATACAGTTCACATCTCAATTCATTTCACAAACAAAAAACATTCAATTCACATCTCAATTCATTTCACAAACATAAAACATCCATTCACATCGCACTTCATTTCACAAACATAAAGCATCCATTTCGCAAATCAATTAGTTGAAATGAAAAATAAAATATACATTAACAAATACACAATTACAAAAGATCTACTTGCATTTGCACTTAGATGGTAACATTGCATTTTTTATTGCTCTATCACTCCGGAATCGAGGTCTCACGAAAGAAACAGATCCATAATCAACGAATTTATCAGGCTGCACAAGCTATACTTGGATGGTGCATGATTGACATTCAAGTATTGCTTGTGCAGCTGACAAGTTCGTTGATTATGGATCTGTTCCTTTCGCGAGACCTCAATTCTGGAGTGATAAGAGCAATGACAAATCATTGTGCGCAGTGGACCTCTCCTTCTGAGTTTATGACTCCAGCCACTAAAAAGTACGCCAACTCTCCTCGAATTCGTGAAAGGTCGGACTGTTTCAATGCAGTTGACGGGATGTACGCAACCTGTCGATAGGAATATCAATGTGCATATATATATAACATGATAAGTATGAAGTAATTATGGGAAGATTGACAAACCTTGGAATTGGTGATCCTCGAGGAATCGAGGAGTAGTTCCATATGGTGGCAAACATAGAATCCACATGTGTTGCCCGGCGGCTGCTGGTGACACTGCAAAAAATTGAATGTGTTAATTCAAGAGGCATTACTACCAACTGTTAACGTACATCGCGAACGCCCTACGTGATTCGAAAAAGTTGACCTTAGTCATTCGGAAGGAAAGAAAGAGTACAGTATAGATATGTATGGAGAAAATGTACTTACCTATCGATTACTTGGCTGACAACTGTGTAGTCCGTTTTATTCTTACTAGGGAATCAAGGTAATATACCTTGTTCCATTTTGGTACAATTACTATTAAAATCCAATGGTAGTTCTGATTGTAGGGCATAAGTACATATTCCTTATTGTGGTAAGCCAGCAGTGCTGCTGCAATGTACCTCTCGACGAAGGGTGTATCCTTGTCGATGGTATGCCTGGCGACCAAGTGTGGGTCCAAGAAACCAACCGATGATTTGGATGATCTAGCTTTAGTAAGCATGTGTCTATATATACACACGAAAGCAACAAATTATATATGAACATTTATCGGTATGACATGAATGGAGACTGTGATTGTACACACTTACAGCGTCCAACATCGAATGAGTGAGACGTCGAGAGCGTTGAGCGTGAAAAGATCAAATAAATCCTCAAAGGTGACCACGAAGACACACTCTTGAATATTGTGCTCTAAATGATCCGGCGTGAATTTGACAGTGATACCTGAGCATTGTTCTCCCTCTGGCTTATTGGACTGTTCCATATACCACTTGTGCAATTGCAGGCAACTAATTGCTAGGGTTTGGAGGCGTGTTTCCTCGACCAACGGCTCGCCAAGCACGAATTTGCAGGCCAATGGCAGGTACGGGATATCATCATTGGTCTTCTTTGCTTTGCCCTTGCTGCCCTTGCTGCCTCCGCTGTAGGTCGACTTTATGGTAGTCGACTGTAAAGGTAGCACCGGTGCAAGTTGCTTTGGCGAGAATAGCACCCGTGGAGATAGCACCGGTGCAGGTAGCGGTGGTGGAGATAAGTCTTGTGGAGATGGCACCAGTGCATGTAGCTCTGGTTCGCACTGCCCTTATGGTCCTACCACCGGTGAAGAAGCCTCCAGGGAGATGTCGCTTTTGGGCCACTGGATGAATGTTCCAATGGCCTGCCCTAGAGTCACGATCTCGTCGTTGGGGGGCTTTGGTAGCGGAACGACCTCAAAATTGACATTCACACCATCCACATTAACTTTTGCGAAGCCTGACGGTGCACCATGGCCCCAATAACAGACGGATATGCTTGGCCCCAAGCAGCGTACAAGGGAACAGAGGCATATCTCACTTGGAGCCTGCACTTCGTAGCCTCCTACATAACGATACAGAATTAGCTACTCCAATAGGCTTATCAATGGAGCAAGCATTCGAGACGGAGGCATATCTCACTTGGAGCCTGCACTTCGTAGCCTCCTACATAACGATGCAGAATTAGCTACTCCAATAGTCTTATCAATGGAGCAAGCATTCGAGAGATAATAATTATTACCAGGATCTCGTCCACAGGAAATCTGGCCTCACTTTCCGTCGGATTGGACGCGCAACTACTCGGACGGTTGTGCGGGCTAGCTAGCACAGGAGAGGCAACGGTGGCCTGCTGATTTTCTGTATATCTCCGCACCTCATCTCTGACATAATCAGCCAGCTGCTCTCTCAGAGATGCCTTGATCTCTTCTCATAGTCGTGCCTCACACTCGGCTTTGGTTCTCTTCCTACGCCGATACATTTCGGAGTCATCTTGGAAACCATGTTTCCAAGGAACGTAAAGCCTAAGGCCTCTCGTACGACCCTGGTGCTCCTTGTTTCCTAGGGCCGCGGAGAGTATATCTTTCTCCCTTGTTCCCTAGAATGATCCCTAGGAAGATTCAACACTCAGCGCTTCCTGCAAGAGCACGACATGTCATTTCACTTCGTACGATGTTATGGAGTAATTACAAGCTACGTAGTTCGATCGATATCTTACCAGGCGCTGGGACACTTGCTGGTCTGCAGGGTTTCGAAAGGAGACGTCTCCCGATGTCGTTGTAGATGACCTTGCTCTAATCCAATTTCGAGCGCGGTCATCCGGGATATTGGCAAATGGTGGGGCGGTGTCCTGCAGGACTGCCTGTTCGTCCTCCCTCCTCCACTACGGGATTTTACCCGCATACCCAGCTGTGCCAAGTCTGTGGGGGTGTGTGTTTTTTGCCTGGAGGGCCTTGTGCGCCACACTTGTACTTTTGAAATCTTCGGTCGACTTCATCGCTTTGAACTCTTCCCATTGTGGTTCTAGGAATGGGTATTTATGAAAGGGCGTTTTGTCCTTCTCCACGTAGTCCTTGACAAGCGTGCTCTTGAAGTTCTTCCATGCTTTGCATGCCGCTAGCAAGGCTTGTCGTTGCACGGCGTCTTGGTGTTCTTTTGGGATCTCGAACGATGCTAAAATTTCTGTCAGCAGCTCACGTTTCCGAGTCCCAGGCACGCTCTTCCACGAATCAAATGTGATCTCAATTTGTTCTCGTGCAACTATTCCGATCATTCTTCGGAATGTGCATACTGCTTGGCAAGGGGCGAGAGGGGTCCCAGATCCATTGACCTCTGTGATGGTAAATCGGCCCTTAGGCTTCTTCGATAGCCCTCTTCCTTAGCGCTTTGATTTTGGAGCGGACGCATCCGGCGATGATATTGAAGAATGCGCGGATGACATGTTGGCCTTCTCATATATGAAAAGTAATGAGTAAAATGAGTGGACTTGGCCATCTCTTACCCTTCTTAGGGGGTTTATATACATGAATGGGACAAATGTACAAATCATCAATTTTGACTCCTTGAGCCTAAGCTAAGCAACTCTAAATTTTGAAAGATATCTGAATATCATAAGTCATAACTCATATCCTATGATTAGTATAAGCATAACGGATGGGCCAAAAGTTGCTCCAAACTAACAAAGAAAATGCACTATGTTTATTCTTAGCAAATGTGAACCTTCCAATAAGAATAATTTGTACCATCAAATAAATGTGTCTGGCCAACATTCACACTGTCTCCCAGCATCCTCACTCAAGGATTCTTTTTGGCAACAAAGGCTAAATTAAAACTTAATGCTATTAAACTTGATGAGAAAATTACAAAAAAACTTAATGCTATCATAAATAAGTTAAGTGTGAATAGCAGTGAGCACTATTACAAAAAATTTCTAGAGACAGCTAAAATGTTTGTATTGAACTGTCTGCAAACTTAATGCTGAGAACCGACTGTTTGTATTGAAGATGGACACCAAAAGATATTATCAACTACAAACATCTGACAACTAAAACCCAAATCCATTCAACATTTCAACTAGTTCTTGACCGTTAATTAATTAGCACACAAGATAAGGGCATTTCTTTCCTTCGAAAGGCAGGGTTCATATGGATAGGAACAAAGGTAGGGATGACACCTAGATCTTGGCCGGTTGGCGGCGAGGCGGTGTCGTGCGAGGGGCTTCAGGCGGCGGTCGGCGCATGGGGGCTCGCGGTCCCGCTCCAAAACCCTACCTGGTGAGTGGCTGAGGAGGCAGCGGCGGCGGCTCGGGGGACGGCGATGGCCTCGGGGGCTCGACGGAGGCGGCCGGCGACGGGCTCGGGGGACGGCGATGGCCTCGGGGGGACGGAAGCAGCCAGCGACAGGCTCGGGGACGGTGGTGGCGACGGGCTCGATCGGGACTTCGAGAGAGTGACTAAGTCTAATAACTGCAGTGTACGAGCAAAACCCTAGCGGGGGGCTATATATGAAGGATTATTACAGACGGTTCTAAACTTAGAACCGTCTGTGATACCAATATCATAGACGGTTCTCAGTTTATAACTATCTGTGATAATAAATATCACAGACGGTTCTACGTTTAGAACCGTCTGTGATAGTTGTACTATCACAGATGGGTTCTATGTTTAGAACCGTCTGTGATAGTTATACTATCACGGACAGCTCTATGTTTCGAACCGTCTGTGATATTTATTATCACAGACGGTTCTAAATTGAGAACCGTCTATGATAAGCCTTTACTCACCAACCAGCATTCAATAATATAAACACCAACCAGCATTCAATAAGACAACAGCTGGGTGTATTTCTTTACAACAGCCCAATGAACATAGAGATATATTTGTATGACTCATTCTCAAAATTCACCTATATATCACACATTCTCAAAATTCATCCGGTGGCATATGATCGTTGACTTCGCCATGACTGCTCCAACACGTATAACCCTTTTTGAAACCCCTCCGAATCAAGTGCGCATCAATTTTCCCTCGGTTCTTAAACATCTTTAAATTCTCGCAGTCAGTGCATGGACAGTACATATATTCCGCCCCCTTATTCAACATATCCTCCTCAGCAACTCTTGTAAAAGCAGACACGCCATTAATGTACTCTTCACTCACACGGCTCGCGGCATATATCCAGCTTCGGTCCTACGTTATGTGTATATATACATATAACAACTTAGTATTAAAAATTAAATTAATTAATTATTACTACATATATACCGGCCACATGCATTGAGGCTTAATTTGCTAGCTTAATTCATATTATAAACACAACAGCTATTTCCCCAGCGATCGCTGAAGGTATATAACCAACAATTTTGACAAATTTGGCCTCCCACATGACAGGAACTGATCATGTATGGTCAAGTATGTAGATGCAAACCATCTTCGATAACACACTCACCAAAACTTAGATCCAAATTGTAATGCAAAGAAAAATTAATAAATTTCATTACTAACCATATCTACAGCAACCAGGAATATGAATCTTCAAAGCTCAATCTCTGCCTCCTCCCACCAAATTAATTGGCCTAAAATTGCCTAGCTTTGCCTCTTGAGCGAAAGAGTGCAGCACCGGCTAGATCTGGATCGAAATGTACAGATGTGGTTCTGACCGACGCAATAAATGTCCACGACATTATCACAAATGGTTTTTTATTAAAAACTATCTATGATAATTCTGAGATCATCACAGATGGTTTTTAATAAAAAAATCGTCCGTGATAATTCCAGATTATCACAGACGGTTTTTAACAAAAACCGTCTGTGATACTAAAATATCACAGACGGTTCATCGGTAAGAACCGTCCGTGATACTCATTTTCTGCGACGCCATCAACACAGACGGTGTCCAAATTAAAATCGCCTGTGTTAGTGTCGATCACAGACGGTTTTGTCAAACCGTCTGTGATTTGGCGTCTAGTATTAGGCTTTCTGTAGTAGTGCGTATTGCTGTATATATAGACACGACAGTTAAGAGCGCCTTTGAAAGGTAACAACAGGCTAACATATATACTTTCATGCCCACCCTGCATGCAAAAGGAGAATCTCTATAGCTTGATTTACCCATTTGTTAAATTGATCTTTCGTTTAAGCACTAGTACATTACCATGTCCTGCCTGACACTTTTGGCGTTCCATCTGCACGTATGCATGCACAACTCCAAAGATTCCTCTCTACTGGTTTTATATTCTAGATCCCCCGTAGAACCAAGTTTAGAATATCCATAGTTTATATGGACTGAACAATTGACAATCGTGTCAATTTAAAGTTTGAATTTGCGAGGATTTGCAAGTCTTCAATCTTGTCAGTGCTTGGCTGTCTAACTGGCCAAATGGGTGGTCTAACTGCAGGCGATCAAACCCAACACTCTGCACTTTTGAATTTTGAGTATTTTGATCCTTCTCGATTTAATCTAAAATCTGCGAGTGCAAGAGTACCGAGTTTAGGGTGCAGTATGACTAGGGTTTGGTCATACTGGCTTCTAATAGATGATACTTATTTTTCAGAGAGGTGGTTGTTGAGTGCACAACTCGAGCGATCAGACTGGCTATGGGGGCAGTCTGACCAGCCGCCTAATGGCAATTAGACCAGATTTGATTGAAGGTAACCAAGAGGGTTTGGAGATTTGTGGAAAGTGGTCATGGGTTGAGTTTTAGAGTTCTAAGTCATTGCATTCATGGTGCATTAAGTATGTTTGGACTAACGTGGGTCAAATTATGAAAAACTTGTGCCCAAAAATGATTTCTTGGTCTTTGATGTGTAGGAAGCTTAAAGGCAACCATGGTCAATGGTGTGGACTGGGACTAGGCTTGGATGGTTGAGGTCAAGCAATGAATAGGGAAGACTAGAAATGTTGAAGGAAATGTTCAAGCAATAGTTCATCAAATGATACGGTCGGTGCAAGTGAGGCATGGTCGGGAGGAACCGACATGGAGAGACTTACCAATGTGAGAGCCATTAGTGAACCTACACGTTGCAGGCATGAATGTTGCTTACAAAGGAGAAGATGGCCATGGACTAGACTCGGAGAAGAGGTGAGGTCCACAATCAAAGCAAGGATATTTTGGCAGGAAAGCCAAAATACCAAAAATGGTGATATGACCAAAACGCGATGCTTAGAGGGTGTTGGGAGAGTGTCTTAGGTCAAGGGGACACTGTCGGACCCTAGATTTGAACCAACCCAAAACCCTTTGTGATAACTCTGCACTATTCCCTGGATCCATAGATAATGCTCACATATACATTGCTGAATCTTTCATACACGGTACAGACCATATTATTACAATACCAGAGTGCACATATCCCATATAGGGACAAGTATTACAAAAGGGGTCTTTAGGCCAAATAAGTTCAGTACACAAATACATTAATAGCGAAGCAAAAGGGAGGGGCTCATCTCTCCACAGGCAAGCAACCGGGACAACCTAGGTGCGATTAATATTATCCAGAAGCCTGGCTAACATTAAATGCACCCACCAGTTAGCTTGGTCGGCCAGACTGTAGGAAGATGCTATAACCTAGTCTAACTGCCACCATCTTCATTTCCCTCGCCAGCTTGGTCCGGGTAGAACTCGTACCGATCTTGATTTGCGAACTCTGGAGGGAGGGGGTAGAGAGCGAGGGTGAGCATACACAACCGTGCTCCACGAGCCAACGCACAGAATGCAAATACTTGTATGCAAGGCTTGAACAAGGGTGGCTTAGGTTCTTTTATTTGCATAGAGCAACAGTTGTAAATATCATAAGTACATTTCCTAGGACCTAGCATTTTAACAAAACATGCTTTAAAGAGTTTAAATGATGCAATATGTATATAATGGTGCTGGCTCCATCCACCACTTACATGGCTCCATCCACCGATGCTAGATTTTTAGATTAATTAACCCATATTAACACTGGAGTACTTCCCTCCAGGAAAAATTCAAAATTGGAGTACTTCCCTCCAATCAGTTTTTCTTCCCACCCACAAAATTTTTGAAAATAGAACTAACTCGAAAAAGTTCCCGTGTCCGCCCTTAACCGTGGGCACGGCTATTCGAATAGTTTATTCTCCACAGAGGTTGTACAGCTTTACCCACAAGAGATAAGTCATCTTAATAGCCAACATGCTTCCTTAGGCATGAGACCCAGATAATTTATCACAAAGCCTTTACCTTACTCCGATCTAGCTAGACACCACCCGCTGAGGTTTCACTGTAGAAGGGTTAAATCCACCATAGTCAGAAGCCCCCTCTTGCGCCGTGTGAGTACAATAAATCCCTGTGCCTCACTGTGAGTAAACTGGTACACCCTGGCACCCACTTACCACTGATGATATCTAAACTAAACCTTTGCAAGTTAATCAGTTAGGCCGTACCAATATAGACTTATGGTTGTACTATTTTACACAAGGAGATCATCACAAGATTCGGTCCTTAATTTGTCCAGGCGGTTCATATCTCAAACCAACCATCCGCCCGGACAGAAATAGCAGTTTTTTTAGATTTGTAGAGATGTAAATTAGGTTATCATAAATACTCAGCCACGTATATCCCATGACTGTCCCAAAACTAATGTTCATACTTTTTTGGAAGTTATGATCAGGGCAACTGATGCCCCAAACTTGACAGAACGCGCATGGCATTTAATTAAGACTTATAACTATTCAGAGTAATAGCAGTAATACTTATAGCGACTAGGTACATGGTTTATCACATTTCAAGGAAGGTTTTGGTACATAAGTTTCTAGATTTTCAAATGGGTGGTAACTACCTTATAGTTCACATACTTTGTACATGAAATAACGCATGCAGTTTGAATAATTTGAAACAAAGATAATTTGCATGAAACATAGGGGCAAAATGATCAAAATGTTGACTCGCCTGGGTCCAAGGTCAAAGGGTCTTATCGGTCCTGAGGTAGATCATCTTGTGGCCCAGGTGCGACTTCAACTGAAGCCAACAGAAAGGGCTTTAATTTAGAAAATTTTAGAAACAAGTTTCACTCAAATCGGAGTTACGATGAGGAAGAACGAGCTCTCCGAAGTTTCATTTTCTGGAAAAATCCCAAAAATGAAAGAAGAGAGAGAGTTCTCTCTCTGACATGTGGGCCCCACCCGGGTTTATTTTATTTTTGGAATAAATTTTTATTTCAGAAAATCACAAAGTATGACATGTGGGGCCTACGGGTGTTTTTATTTAAGAAAAATCATTTTCTTTTTCTGGAAAAAGGCCAGAGACTGACAGGTGGGGCCGAAGTACTGTACAAATAGTGCTTTGGGGTCCACTTGTCACTGGCTGAGAGTCTTATTAGTTTTTAAACCATTTATTTAATTGGAATGGGGCCCATGCGTCAGTGTAACAGAGAGTTTTAAACTTGTCGGGCCCACGAGTCAGTGATTCATTAACGCTGGCTAATCTCGGTGGTTAACAGTTAACCAGAGATTTCACGCGGGAGCAGAGCTCCTCCAGCCAAGCGGCGATGAGAGACGCCACAGTCGCGCGGGGAGATGCCCAAAACAGACTGCTCAGCCTCGCGCGCACCCGATGGTAGGTCGAATCGGCCTGAGGCAGACCAAAGAATCGCCAACGGTGAGCCAGGCGGCGGTGGAGCCAAGGGTTGCTCGGGACGGCGATCCCTGCTACGAGAAGCCAAGTAGACGACAGAAGAGCTTCTAGGGGCTACCCGCAACTCGTCGGCGCGAAGAATGGGGCTCGGGAAGGCTTGGAGAGGGTTGGCATCGGTGAGCTTGAACGGCGGTGGGGGTCGGTCGGCACCGGGAAGGACAAGGCAGCGAGACCTCGATTCGTTGACACGAGCAGCTTACTTAGGTGGCGAGGGTGCTTCAGCTGCAAGGAATCGGCCGGAGACCTTCGTGATCGACGGCAGCGGGAGGTGGCCAAAAATGAGGAAGAAACGGTCGCCAGCGAGCTGAAAGAGGAGAGAGACCAATTAAACTGGCTGGGAGCTTTCTGGGGATATGAGGAACTTGAGGGAAGAGGCATTGCCAAGCGGGGTTCGCCGAGAGGTGCTGGCGGCGGTGGCGGTGATTTTTAACTCGGGGATTGGAGTGGGGAGGGGGTGAGGTAAGTTTGGCACTCGACTGGCTTTTATAGCCACGGAAGGGCGAGAAGGGAGAATGGTGAAGTATGGCGCGGCATTAACTCTCGCTCTCTGTAGTGCACTGAGCCGGGCGGACGTGGCGGAGCTAGCGCCGGGTAGGGTGGAGGGAGGGGATGGGGCTACCAGGCGCATTCACAGCAACTTCAGATGAGTGATGGCGCACAGGGAAGGGGCGACACAGTGCAAGCATTTGCAGCCCTGGTACGACGGCGTGGCGGCGTGGCCACAGGGCAGCGCTTACGCACGGAGGCGCTGGCGGGTTAAGCGGGAAGTGACGGGCACTCAAAGCAGCCATTGAAGGCGAAGAGGAGCCCATGTTGTGACCGGCAAGTAATGGCCTGGAAGTGATGGCAAAATCAAAGCAGTTTCGGCGGCTGGACGTGGCGGCAAACAAGAGAGCGACGCACGGGAGAGCTATGGCATGGAGGCAGAGGTCTAGCTCTGACGGAGGTGCCCGGGGATGTAGCGGAGCTGCCACGGGGAGGTACGGTACTCGCAAGGACGGGGGGAAACCGGGGGCGACGCCACTGATTCGGTCGGAGATGGAGAGTGAGCAGAGCGAGCGAGAGAGAGAGAGAGAGAGGCGATGCAAGGAGGAAGACGAGGGGAAGGGCGTCGGGCTGGGCCGGCCGAAGGCCCAAGCGGCGGGAAGGAAAGAAGAAAGAAACGGGCTGGAGGGAAAAAGAAAAAGGAAGGCAGGCTGGGCTGAAGAAAAGGAAAAATAAAGGAAAGAGGAGGCTAGCCCACCCGGGAAAGAGAGGTAAGAAGAATTCCCCTTGGGCTGAAAAGGAGGAAAAGAAAATTGGGCAAGGAAAAAGGGATTTTTGTGCTGAAAATTTAAACTCAAAATTTTGAATTTTTGAAAACAACTCTAGCAAGAATCAACAACTTACCAAGCAAAGTAACAAACCTGAAAATGGGATGTTACAGACACTGAGGAGGCTAAGTGGATGGTAAGCTTACTCCTTAGTAAGTTCAGGTTTATGCACTTTGAGAAACATGCATAATTCATATATGAGTGTAAAACCCGGTGTGTGGGGGTTAACGGGTTTTTCTGGTTGTGCTAATGGATAGTATCTATTAGAGTTAGATGTGGGGTAGTTGCTCCATCTATTTAAGTAGGATGGGTTTGAGACATGTTGCTAACTAACTATCCATTCACTAGGGTTTGATAGAGAGACTTCCTTGTGGTGGAAGCTATAGGTGAGTGCTCTTTTCAGAGCTCTTTCCTCTAGGTTAGATTGGCTATAAAATCTTCATCTATAAGTTACAATAGATCAATCTTGTTCATTATTTATGGTGTGTTATTACTCTTGTTGATTTTGCACTTGTTGTGGTTAGTGTTTTTGCCAGCTCATCTTCCCTCTTGATCTTGCTAGATTTTATGGATGTGTAAGTGATGGAGATGCCTCATAAAGATCAAATTCCATCTATCTAGGGGCCAGCTATAGTAAGATCTTGAAGGTTACCCGATTTGGTTCGATTTGCAGCCCTTCTAGTGAAATATTGTTTTCTAGTGTTTTTGCCTCAAATCTTTAGGTGCTCTTGTTGTGATATGTGGGAACTTATCTAGGGCTATCATAGCTATCCTTAACCTATGAGTAAGTCATATCTCAAGTTCTTGAGTTTTGTCTGGTTTTAGTACAACGTTGCTTGTCTTGAGGAAAGATTGGAACTTTAGCTAAGATCCATGTAATCCTTAGATGGATTAGGTTCTCGAGATCCTCAGCAAGGTATAAGAAAAGTTTCAAACCATTTGAATATGTATTTTGAATATTGCACCATTTTTTGTTCTGGCTTGGGATGATTTCTAGTTCTAGGACCAGGGATGCAGTCCGACCGCCCCTAGGCCTACAGTCCAACCGGAGGCCGGTGGAATGGCCAGTCCAACCACTCTCCCATAGCGGTCTGAGAAGTTCAGAGGAGTTGAACTCCGTTTTCTTTCATACTTTTGTGAGTTATTTGTTGGTGAGTAAATATGATCTTCCTAGCTTCTAGTAGCTAGCGAAGTGAATGTTTTAGAATACTATTTAAGAGGTTGAATTTGAGATATTATTCACCCCCTCTGATTGCCATATCAGGTCCAACACTCCCATAGATATATCTTGAAGTTCTTTAGTACTATGCTATAAATAGCAAAGGAACAGTGGGTGATGAGCTCAAAGGAACAACCACCCGTACTCCACCATTAGTACACCTCACAAACCTCATCACTGGTTTCTTAATTACTTCTTTGAGCCTCACACAATGTTCATCCCTAAGCTGAGCATAACAGCCCTCCTCCTTGCTCATGATCCTTTCCTCCAATCAGATCATGTGCTCCAAGGCCGGGCTCTCATGATGATGCATAGGAGACACTTGTTGTCGCATTCTGATGAAGCTGCGAAGGGGATGATGACCGGAGGCAAGCTCTCGCCCGATGCGGGGAGTATAAATAACAGAGGCACCATGGTGCCCAGGCTCTATGATTGAGACTTTCCATCCATGATTAAAACTTTCCATCCATGACTGATTCAACATGCTAAACCAATGGCTTCCTTTCCAAATTGACGCCTTTCGAATGAATGAATGTTAACGGAGTTTGCTTGATATGTTACACTTGCACGCATCTAAAAGCAATCGAAAGGTAGGGAGGCTTGGTGTCCAGACACCATGGTTCCCCATTTCAGCGTCCTTATATATATATATATATATATATATATACACCAGATTGAGAACCCAGGCAGCGACTCAGGGATTTGGTCGCTACGATGTATGGTAGAGAATAGATAATATGAATGCAAGGAGGATAGAGTTAGATATGCAGGTTAGAAAGGATGATATATAATTAAAAATAAATATTAAAAACAAATAGTAAACAAGAACATGAATAGGAAATAAGAACAGAAATAGTAAATAAGAACGAAAATAGTAAAGAATTGTAAAGACTGAAATTTAAGACATATGCAGCACACAAAGATAAAAGAAGATATGCTTATGCAGAACTGAAAGATAAACTCACACTGAAATAAACATGGAAGAAAATGTAAAAGACTGAAAGTAAAGGACAGAATTTAGAGTTAGAACATAAAAACTTAAGTATAGAACTTAAAGAACAGAATAAAAAGAACATTAATAATATAATAGAATAACATTAGAACAAACTTAAGATAAAGAGAGTTTAGGGAGAAATCGTTCTTCGTTCATTCATATACCTTGTAGACAGAAGGAATCCTTCTGTGTAGTACACCAGAACTTAGAACTACTACAAGTTTTAGTTATACAAACCCTACTTAGATATTACACACTTACACTCTTACAATCTTACACACTTAGACTCAAAGATTGAGTCTTTATTTAGGCTACTACTTATTTTACACTAGCTTGTGGAGTGGAGGTGGAGTGGTAGTGGTAGTGGAGTGATCAATCTTCTCCTCAGAGTTTTGTGGAATGATGGAGCGCTCTGAGGGGTGGTAGAAGTGATGCCCCTTGAAGCTTGCCTTCATGCCCTTTATATAGGGGTCGCCACCCCTGGGATAAGCATGGGTAAAGATACCCCATGATGACGCCTTTTGACTGGCAATATTATTCTTCATGATGACGCTTTACACCTCAGGGAGTCATGATGAAACTTTAGACCTCCGTGAAGAATATTCGTCATAATGACACTTTTGACCAGACTATATTCTGTCTGCAATAGTTCAGATTCCCTCTGCAATAGTAGATAGTACCCAAATAATTGTCCTGACAATTGTCCTCGCTGTCGGAGGGTTTTGGCGAACAATTATTGTTATTCGCTGTCTTCATCTCCTATTATTGGTGCAAAGGTCGTATCTTCATCTGGTTGGAGTAATTCATACCAATCCAGTAGTTTGCGATATTCTCTCCTAATTAAGGTGTCTTCTCCAAAATCTGGTTTTAGTAGACGTCCAACACCTTTATGTAGGAAACCATTATTTCCACCACACCATATGTTCATTATTTGATTCTGAAAAATCATCTGGTATGTGGTGTCGAGATGAATACTTTCTTCAATTTCCATGGCTTCTTTGAACCATCGCCACTTATCATGATTTGTGTTCTGATAGAAGAGTTTCCTTTGTTCCTCTGTTAGAACACCAGTTCTTCTTCTGTCAAAGAAATTGAAATATCCTTTGAAAATATAAATATCATGCATGGCCGGCCTGACTGGTGTTATGAACCTTGGAGGAGTAGAATAGAAGACAAGTTTGTATCTTCCTCTGAATGACACCAGTTTCTGGCATGCTTCTTTAACTGCAATCCCAAGGTCAGATTGAAGAATCTGATTTAGCGTGCCATAGATGGTAGAGACTAAACCTTGGTCTATAATACTCTGAAGAGAAACATCTTGGTGGTTTCGTGTTTGTAGGCTCTGGAAGAATTTGAGATCTATTTCTGCTCTCAGTATTATATATTTGTGGTGAGGCTGAAAAATTGTTTGGTCGTCAAGGCGGAGGAGTGGAAATGTATGGATATTAACTCGGATGCTAGGGTTTATTTCTTTTCCCTCATATAAGTCAATGAAGTATTCTTGAAGGTCTGAGAATACTCTCATTTGTCTCTCTTGATATTTTTTCCAAATTAACTCTTGAATATCTAGTCCTAAGCAAGACAGTGTTTGCTTAGTTTTGAAGCTTAATCTGGAAATAAGGATCTCTTGGGAAGTATGGCTAAAGGATTCTCTCAAAGCTAAAATCTCTCGTCTTACTTCATTTTTGTGGCTACATGCAGTTGTATGAATGTTTTCTGATGATGATAATGCCATGGTTCTTATTTGTGGAAATGTAATGAGAAGTTCTCTGATATTTATGCAGTCTGGAGATGCAGTTATGGTGGATGCATATGTTTGTTGGTAGTTGGAACCACAATTTTGTGAGCTTGTACTCAAGCTCAATACTTTTGATGATCTAGTATCTAGATCAAATAATTTTGAACCATCATCATTAGATCTCTTACAGAGATCTGATGTTTTCGGATCATCTGGGGATTCTTCCAGATCCAATATTTTTGGATATTGAGATGGTAGTGGTAGTGGAGTGATCTTCACTACCACTACCACTCCACCTCCACTCCACAAGCTAGTGTAAAATAAGTAGTAGCCTAAATAAAGACTCAATCTTTGAGTCTAAGTGTGTAAGATTGTAAGAGTGTAAGTGTGTAATATCTAAGTAGGGTTTGTATAACTAAAACTTGTAGTAGTTCTAAGTTCTGGTGTACTACACAGAAGGATTCCTTCTGTCTACAAGGTATATGAATGAACGAAGAACGGTTTCTATCCCTAAACTCTCTTTATCTTAAGTTCGTTCTTACTTATGTTGTTCTGTTATATTACTAATGTTCTTTTTATTCTGTTCTTTAAGTTCTTTACTTAAGTTCTTTATGTTCTATATTATTTCTATTTCGTTCTAACTTTATATTGTGTTCTTTACTTTCAGTTCTTTAAGTTTCTGTCTTACTTTTATGCATCTGCATACTATCTTTCAGTTATTGCATAAGCATATCTTCTTTTATTTTTGTGTGCTTTAAATTCAGTACTTTACTATTACTGTTCTTATTCTTGTTCTTATTTACTATTTATGTTCTTCTTTCCTGTTTACGTTCTTGTTTACTATTCTTGTTTTTAATTATTATTTTCTTCCAACCTTTCCAACCTGCATATCTAACTCTATCCTCCTTGCATTCATATTATCTATTCTCTTCGCTACGATGTATGGTAGAGAATAGATAATATGAATGCAAGGAGGATAGAGTTAGATATGCAAGTTAGAAAGGTTGGAAGAAAATAATAATTAAAAACAAGAATAGTAAACAAGAACGTAAACAGGAAAGAAGAACATAAATAGTAAATAAGAACAAGAATAAGAACAGTAATAGTAAAGTACTGAATTTAAAGCACACAAAAATAAAAGAAGATATGCTTATGCAATAACTGAAAGATAGTATGCAGATGCATAAAGGTAAGACAGAAACTTAAAGAACTGAAAGTAAAGAACACAATATAAAGTTAGAACGAAATAGAAATAATATAGAACATAAAGAATTTAAGTATAGAACTTAAAGAACAGAATAAAAAGAACATTAGTAATATAGCAGAATAACATTAGTAATATAGAAGATAGAATGAAAAGAACATAAGTAAGAACAAACTTAAATTAAAGAGAGTTTAAGGAGAAATCGTTCTTCGTTCATTCATATACCTTGTAGACAGAAGGAATCCTTCTGTGTAGTACACCAGAACTTAGAACTACTACAAGTTTTAGTTATACAAACCCTACTTAGATATTACACACTTACACTCTTACAATCTTACACACTTAGACTCAAAGATTGAGTCTTTATTTAGGCTACTACTTATTTTACACTAGCTTGTGGAGTGGAGGTGGAGTGGTAGTGGTAGTGGAGTGATCAATCTTCTCCTCAGAGTTTTGATGGTATTCATATTATCTATTCTCTACCATACATCGTAGCGACCAGATCTCTGAGTCGCTGCCTGGGTTATCAATCTGGTATCAGAGCCATCTGGAGCAGCCAGGCTCCCCAAGCCATCTTCTCCGAAGGGGGGGAGAGGGGTGCGGTGGTGAGCAGTAGTCGCGGAGATCCCGGTTGGTGTGGCGGTACGCTGAGTCGCGTAGGTCCCGAAGCCCTGAGCAGGTGAGCGTGAAGTCGCGTGGCCCGATAAGTCGTCAAGAGAGCGCAGTAAGTGGTGGAAATCGTTGTCTGCGTAAGCCTGTAA
The DNA here is from genome assembly GCA_017311315.1 of Dendrocalamus latiflorus. Lineage (NCBI taxonomy): Eukaryota > Viridiplantae > Streptophyta > Magnoliopsida > Poales > Poaceae > Dendrocalamus > Dendrocalamus latiflorus. Next base: position 31,862,482 of record CM029651.1, on the reverse strand, counting down.
GGGGTATAGGTCGATCGGAATTAAGGGTTCTACCCTGTCGTTGTCTGGAAACCGTCTATCCAAAAGGTTGATCATAATAGTGGGATTTTCCCTGCCGTAGACTAGAAAGACTACCTATCCTATCTCTTTTATCTTCGTACAAGATGTCTTGGTTAGCCAGGTCTCTTGGTGTAACTGACCGTCTGGAAGCCTCTGGCAGTAATGATAGGTCTATCAAAACGATGTCGGTTAAGAATGCTTCGTCTGTTTGCTTTGAGGATATAGAGCAAAGTATTGCAAATTGGAAAGTTCCTAAGGTTAATGTTAGAGATATATATCATATAGGCACTTTTTCTCTTCGTTCTGATTATTATATAAAAACTATAGAAAAAACTCTTCCTATTAGTTCTTTGCATGAAACTCTGCATCTTCTTTCTGAAAAAGAAATTAATCATATCAGAGCAAAACCTCAATATCATTATATACATTTTGGTCTAGTACAAGTGGCTATTAGATCATTAACTCGAAGAGGTTTAAATATTTCTGTGTTGGCCTGTTTAAGAGATTGCAGAAATAAAAAGTTTAAGGACTCTTTGCTAGGAATGGTTGAAGCTAGTCTTAGTAATGGTCCTGTGTTCTTCAACACTTTCCCAGACTTTTCTGTATCTCTTTCGGATTTAAATCTCCATAAGGTTCTGACCTTGAGCTTACAAACATCTGGCTTTGATCTTGAACCTGGAAGTGAAAACATTTCAGTGACATATAGGATCTATTACAAAGCCATGACTACGTTAGCTCCTTGTGCAAAACAGAATACACCCAAAGGTCTGACCACACTTCTTCAAGCCAATCCTAGAAATCATATTATTACTCCCAAAACCTTGAAGTGGGATGAGATAACACTTCCGGAGAAGTGGACTCTCCTACAAGCCGTTGAGCCAAAAGCCACTCAACAAAATGAATTAGAATCTCTGGCTGAAACACCAGATGGAGATGTTGAAATAACATTCTCCTCAAAAAGAACAATCTTTATCCAATCAAGACCATCCTTTCACTTAGACAATAGACCACAACTAAAACCAAATAATATTGTCTATGCAACTTATGAGGATAAGGATAATCAGTATGAGCCCTCAATCTCAGATTTTGAGCTCAATGTTATAGAGGAAGTAAAAGAAGATCATGAGTTTGAAATCGATAAGGATCTCCTTAGAAGAAATCTTGATCTTCCTGAAAATAAGATTAAGTGTGAAAGGTACTACAAAAATGTAGACAATCCTTATATTAAGAAAATAACAGAGATTTGGTACAAAGAGATGAAAGAGCAAAAAAGACATATTTACTTCTTTGAGTGGTATGAGAATAGCCAGATCATACATCTGGAAGAATTCTTCAAGCCAAAGAGTAAATCAAAGAGTAAATCAAAAACCAAATCCAAAACTGAGCCAAAGCTAGAGCCTAAGTCAGACCTAGAAGAGTTAAAGTCTGAATTAGCCAAACTAAGGTCTGAAGTAAATACTCTAAAATCCGTTCAAAAGAAACCAAAATATGATGACTTAAATGTTATCAAAAAGGTCTCAAAAGAATGGAAAACCTCTGGTGGAAAGATTGAAGAGTCGGTTCATCCGCCCTTCGAATCTATCCAACTTCCAAATAATACTCAGGGAGAAAGCTCCAAAGCATCTCTATTAAAAAATATTTCTAAAACCACTTATGGTGATCCTGTAAAAGTAGAACACATAGGACACCTAGTGGAACAACAAAATTATGCAAACATATCTTTACATGCTCTTGGACAACAAACAGATCGCATCGAAAATATTCTCCTGGAAGGATCCAAGACCAGCAATGCTGAGGTAAAGATAAATTATCCATTTAATTCTCAGTCTGAATCATCTAGTTCTCGATCTATTGTTCCTTTGTTTACCCCACAAATATTAGGTCCTAATATAAAGCTAGGGAAACAAAAAGCAATAGGATCATCCGTCTCTACAGATTTGGTTAGTGAGTTAGCCAATAAGTTAAGCAACTTAAAGGTGAACAAAAATATTAATCAAATCTCTGATGGAGAAAATAATGATATGATCAATAAGATCTTCAAACCAATTACTAATACTGCTAGGACAAGGAATTACTATCCTAGACCAACTTATGCTGATCTTCAATTGGAAGAAAGGCCTCAAATTAGTAATATGGCATATTTCAATGGCAAAGAAATTGTGGAATGGAATTTAGATGGATTCACTGAGTATCAAATATTTACCCTTTGCCATCAAATGATTATGTATGCTAATGCTTGCATAGCTAGTGGTAATCCAGAAAGAGAAGCAGCCTCAATGATTGTTGTTGGATTCTCTGGTCAATTGAGAGGCTGGTGGGATCACTACATGGATTCTGATCAGAAGCAAGCAATTCTTGATGCAGTGAAGATAGATGGAAATGGCAATCCTATAGTCCGGGTAGATGTGAATGGTAACCCTGTCGGTAACATTTCTGATGCCCTGACTACTTTAGTTTATAACATCGTCTGTCATTTCGCTGGAAATTATCAAGATATCTATGAGAAAAATAGAGAACAATTGATAAACCTAAGATGTAAGACTATGTCTGATTTTAGGTGGTATAAAGATACTTTCTTATCAAAATTATATACTCTTCCTAAGCCTAATCAAGATTTTTGGAAGGAAAAGTATATATCAGGACTACCTCCTCTATTTGCTGAAAAAGTTAGAAACTCTTTAAGAAAGGAAGGAGAGGGTAGTATAAATTATCAATTCCTAGATATAGGCAAAATCACCCAAAAGATACAGTTGGTAGGTGCTGAACTTTGTAATGACCTTAAAATCAAAGACCAACTGAAGAAACAAAAAATTATTGGGAAAAAGGAATTGGGAGATTTTTGCTATCAATTTGGATTTGAGGATCAACATGAAAAGAGACATAGGACAAAGTATGTCAAAAGATTTAGAAGAAATCATGTTGATAATAAGAAAGAATCCTATTATATTAAGAGGAAGCGTCATCGAAAACCCCTTAAGAAAAATACTCCTAAAAAGGATGATAAACCAATTGTATGCTATAAATGTGGACTAAAGGGTCATATAGCAGGCAATTGCTTTAAATCCAAAATCAAAAAAGAAATCCAAGCCCTGCTAGAATCAGAGTCTGAAGATATTAAGGAAAAACTAGGAGATATCCTAAACCATATTGACAATGAGTCTAGTTCTGAAAATGAAGAAAAATCAGAAGTTAATCATTGTGAAGATAGTGTATGTTCTTGCTGTGAGCAAGATGTCTCTGAGGATACATCTGATGAAAATATTCTAGTCCTCACAGACTTAGAACAATTTGTATTAGACACCTTTGATACGGTGCAAGATCCAAGAGAAAAAGAAGTACTAAATGATCTTCAAAAAAGAATTCAAATTCTAGAAATTTCTAGAAAAGAAGAAAGAAAATATGAAACTCAAAGTGAATCTGAGAGTGAATCTGAAGAAGAAATTCTTCAGAACAATCAAGAAATAGTTAGCTCCATAGAAACCTACTTCAAGCAAAAATGGTATGTAGAAATATCATACAAGTTTGTTGATGGGTTTCACTTCAAATATAAAACTTTAATTGACTCAGGAGCTGATATGAATTGTATTCGTGAAGGAATTATTCCTTCCAAATATTTTCAAAAATCTACTCATAAAATTCATGGGGCGGATGGGAACCAACTTAAAGTCAATTACAAAATCCCTGAAGTTCTCATATGCATCTCCGATGTTTCTATTAAGACTTCCTTTCTGCTTGTTAAAAATCTAAAACAAGGAGTCATTCTAGGCACACCATTCTTATCTGTGATACGTCCTTTTCTTGTGACAAATGATAGTATCAAGTTTGAAATCATGAACCAAGAATTGGAATTAAAATTTTGTTCCATACCCGAAGAAGCGTTATTGAATCAATTTATAGAGATTGCTTCGGGAAAAGAAAATATTGTCAATGAGATATTCATTGAGCCAACCATGACTAACATTCAAAGTGTTAGTTACATAAATATATTGCAGCTGAAGAACACTCATCCTTTTCCCATGTCTTGGCCTCGAAAAGAGGAGCAAAATATGTATAAGGAAGTGTTCCTCCAAAACAAGTTGCTAGAGAATCATTATAAGCATGATATAGGTTGTCATGACCATTTTATGAGCTTACTCTTTAGTCATGAGAACCAAAAACGAAATTCTATGCAGTCCTATGCTTCTCATAATGGATTGACAAAACCTACAAAGTCTTGTCTCCTTAGAGTAGCCTATAAAAACTTATTTGGGTATGATCAAAAACACATCTTTAACCAGAATTTTGGCACATGTGATGACTCATACCTTTGCTATAGTTGCATATATAATGACTCATGCAATGACTCATGTATTTGCAATAGTTGCCTAAATGATGATTCATATCTTTGCCATAGTTGCCTATGGGGTGACTCACAAATTGACAATAGTGGGTTGTTGTTCAAACATCACTATCAAATAATTTTGGTTCATATTATTTGCATGAAAGCATGCAGCCCAAATCAAAGATATAAGTGGTCATATTATGTAATATCATGTTACATTCTTACCAATGTAATATCATGTTACATTTTTACCAACTTATTGTTCAAAAGAAACATGATCCATGATAGTAAAAATATAAGGAAGGTAATGTGTGCACAAATCTTTCATTACTATCAATTAATCCAGTTAGTTGCCTCTTTGTCACATTACAGGGGAATCATGTCCCAGCCAAGATATACACAGATGAGCTCTTGGAAATTACCCCAACCACGGGAGGGGAATTCTGAGCGGTTCAATCATAATTTTCCTGCAACAGAATTGCAGCAAGGCTTGCTCAATTTACTTTGGCAAGCAAAGAATAATAATGAAAAAGCTCATGCACTACGTGGGCTGGCCTACTATTTCAATCATATGATGCCTAAAGATACAAAGGCAATATCATCAGATTATATGCCCACAAAACAGGCTTCAAGAGATATTCTTCCCAGAAGGGAAGAAAGCCCATCAAAATTATCTGATCAAGGTGTTGGATCACCTAGCAATTCAAAATTATTGGGTCTGGGCATCAGACCAAAAGCATCAGATCTGAGTATCAGATCATCAAAAAATTCAAAGATGAGCCTCGAAATGAGACCATCAAAAAATTCAAAGATGAGCCTCGAAATGAGACCATCTCAATGTTCAAAAGTATTGAGCTTGAATACAAGCTCACCAAATATTGGTTCTTTCCACAAACAAACATATGCATCCACCATAACTGCATCTCCAGACTGCATAAATATCAGAGAGCTTCTCACAACATTTCCACAAATAAAAACCATGGCATTATCAACATCAGAAAGCATTCATACAATTGCATGTAGCCACCAAAATAAAGTGAGAAGAGAGAATTATTGCAGCCACAAAATTAGAAAAAATATGGCCTCTAGAGAGCTCTTTGACCCCAGTTCTCACGAAATTCTCATTTCTAGATTGAGTTTTAAAAGCAAACAAACACTTTCCTGCCTAGGGCCAGATATTCTAGAACTCATCTGGAAAAAATTCTATGAGCGACAAATGAAAATATTTTCAGAGCTCCAAAAATATTTTATCAACCTATATGAGGGGAGAGAAATTAACCCAAGCCTCAGAATCAATGTCCATAGATTTCCACTCCTCCATTTTGATGAGAGAATAAGTATTCAGCCATATCACAAATATATTATATTGAGAGCAGAGATAGACCTTAAACTTTTCAAAAGCCTACAAACACAAGCCCATAACAATCTCTCTCTCCAGAGTATCATAGACCAAGGATTAGTCTATATCATCTATGGCACACTTGATCAGATTCTTCAATCTGATCTTGGAATTGCTATAAAGGAAGCTTGTAAAAGAATGGAATTCATCAGGGGAAGATACAAAATTATCTTCTATTCTACCCCACCAAGATTTACACCACCAGTCAGGCCGGCAATGCATGATGTTTACATTCTTAAAGGATGTTTCACTTTCCCTGTCAAAACAATTGGTTTTCTGACTGAAGAACAAAAAGAATTATTTTCTCAGAATACCAACCATGACAAGTGGCGGTGGTTTAAAGAAGCTATGGAAATCGAAGATAGCATCTATTTAGACACCTCATGTCAAATGGTTTTCCAAAACCGAATCATGAAAATATTCTGTGGTGGCAATGGTATTGTACACAAAGGGGTTGGACGCCTAATAAAAGTTGATTACGGTGAAGACACGATGATTCGCAAAGAATATCAGAAAATGCTGAGTTGGTATGATACACTCCAACCAGATGAAATTGAAGGCACGACCTCTGCACCAATGATAGTAGATGAAGACGGTGAATAACAATAATTGTTCGCAGAAGCTCTCCGACAACGAGAACAATTGTCAGGACAATTATATGAGTACTATCTACTATTGCAGATGGAATCTGAACTATTGCAGACGGAATACAGTCTGGTCAAAAGTGTCATTATGACGAATATTCTTCACGGAGGTCTAAAGTTTCATCATGACTCCCTGAGGTGTAAAGCGTCATCATGAAGAATAATATTGCCAGTCAAAAGGCGTCATCATGGGGCATCTCTGCCCATGCTTATCCCAGGGGTGGCGACCCCTATATAAAGGGCATGAAGGCAAGCTTCAAAGGGCATCACTTCTACCACCTCTCAGATTGCTCCATCACTCCACAAAGCTCTGAGAAGAAGATGATCACTCCACCAAAGCAATAAGCTTCCACTTCCACTACCACTCCACCTCCACTCCACAAATTAGTGTAAAATAAGTAGTAGCCTAAATAAAGACTCAATCTTTGAGTCTAAGTGTGTAAGATTGTAAGAGTGTAAGTGTGTAAAATCTAAGTAGGGTTTGTATAACTAAAACTTATAGTAGTTCTAAGTTCTAGTGTACTACACAGAAGGATTCCTTCTGTCTACAAGGTATATGAATGAACGAAGAACGATTTCTATCCCTAAACTCTCTTTATCTTAAGTTCATTCTTACTTATGTTGTTCTGTTATATTACTAATGTTCTTTTTATTCTGTTCTTTAAGTTCTTTACTTAAGTTCTTTATCTTCTATATTTCTATTATTTCGTTCTAAATATATATTGTTTTCTTTACTTTCAGTCTTTTATATTATGTTCTTGCATAAGGATATCTTTTAATTCTTTGTGTGTTGCATCTGCATATGTTCTTTTATATTTGTGTGCTTTAAATACTGTACTTTACTATTTCCGTTCATCTTTACTATTTATGTTCTTTACTATTTCTGTTCTTATTTACTATTCCTGTTCTTAGTTATTGTTTATTTTAATTTTATATCATCCTTTCCAACCTGCATATCTAACTCTATCCTCCTTGCATTCATATTATCTATTCTCTACCATACATCGTAGCGACCAGATCCCTGAGTCGCTGCCTGGGTTATCAATCTGGTATCAGAGCCATCTGGAGCAGCCAGGCTCCCCAAGCCATCTTCTCCGAAGGGGGGGAGAGGGGTGCGGTAGTGGGCAGTAGTCGCGGAGGTCCCGGTTGGTGTGGCGGTACGCTGAGTCGCGTAGGTCCCGAAGCCCTGAGCAGGTGAGCGTGAAGTCGCGTGGCCCGATAAGTCGTCAAGAGAGCGCAGTAAGTGGTGGAAATCGTTGTCTGCGTAAGCCTGTAAGGGGTATAGGTCGATCGGAATTAAGGGTTCTACCCTGTCGTTGTCTGGAAACCGTCTATCCAAAAGGTTGATCATAATAGTGGGATTTTCCCTGCCGTAGACTAGAAAGACTACCTATCCTATCTCTTTTATCTTCGTACAAGATGTCTTGGTTAGCCAGGTCTCTTGGTGTAACTGACCGTCTGGAAGCCTCTGGCAGTAATGACAGGTCTATCAAAACGATGTCGGTTAAGAATGCTTCGTCTGTTTGCTTTGAGGATATGGAGCAAAGTATTGCAAATTGGAAAGTACCTAAGGTAAATGTTAAGGATATATATCATATAGGCACGTTTTCTCTTCGTTCTGATTACTATATTAAAACTATAGAAAAAACTCTTCCTATTAGTTCTTTGCATGAAACCCTGCATCTTCTTTCTGAAAAAGAAATTAATCATATCAGAGCAAAACGTCAATATCATTATATACATTTTGGTCTAGTACAAGTGGCTATTAGATCATTAACTCGAAGAGGTTTAAATATTTCTGTGTTGGCCTGTTTAAGAGATTGCAGAAATAAAAAGTTTAAGGACTCTTTGCTAGGAATGGTTGAAGCTAGTCTTAGTAATGGTCCTGTGTTCTTCAACACTTTCCCAGACTTTTCTGTATCTCTTTCGGATTTAAATCTCCATAAGGTTCTGACCTTGAGCTTACAAACATCTGGCTTTGATCTTGAACCTGGAAGTGAAAACATTTCAGTGACATATAGGATCTATTACAAAGCCATGACTACGTTAGCTCCTTGTGCAAAACAGAATACACCCAAAGGTCTGACCACACTTCTTCAAGCCAATCCTAGAAATCATATTATTACTCCCAAAACCTTGAAGTGGGATGAGATAACACTTCCGGAGAAGTGGACTCTCCTACAAGCTGTTGAGCCAAAAGCCACTCAACAAAATGAATTAGAATCTCTGGCTGAAACACCAGATGGAGATGTTGAAATAACATTCTCCTCAAAAAGAACAATCTTTATCCAATCAAGACCATCCTTTCACTTAGACAATAGACCACAACTAAAACCAAATAATATTGTCTATGCAACTTATGAGGATAAGGATAATCAGTATGAGCCCTCAATCTCAGATTTTGAGCTCAATGTTATAGAGGAAGTAAAAGAAGATCATGAGTTTGAAATCGATAAGGATCTCCTTAGAAGAAATCTTGATCTTCCTGAAAATAAGATTAAGTGTGAAAGGTACTACAAAAATGTAGACAATCCTTATATTAAGAAAATAACAGAGATTTGGTACAAAGAGATGAAAGAGCAAAAAAGACATATTTACTTCTTTGACTGGTATGAGAATAGCCAGATCATACATCTGGAAGAATTCTTCAAGCCAAAGAGTAAATCAAAGAGTAAATCAAAAACCAAATCCAAAACTGAGCCAAAGCTAGAGCCTAAGTCAGACCTAGAAGAGTTAAAGTCTGAATTAGCCAAACTAAGGTCTGAAGTAAATACTCTAAAATCCGTTCAAAAGAAACCAAAATCTGATGACTTAAATGTTATCAAAAAGGTCTCAAAAGAATGGAAAACCTCTGGTGGAAAGATTGAAGACTCGGTTCATCCGCCCTTCGAATCTATCCAACTTCCAAATAATACTCAGGGAGAAAGCTCCAAAGCATCTCCATTAAAAAATATTTCTAAAACCACTCATGGTGATCCTGTAAAAGTAGAACACATAGGACACCTAGTGGAACAACAAAATTATGCAAACATATCTTTACATGCTCTTGGACAGCAAACGGATCGCATCGAAAATATTCTCCTGGAAGGATCCAAGACCAACAAGGCTGAGGTAAAGATAAATTATCCATTTAATTCTCAGTCTGAATCATCTAGCTCTCGATCTATTGTTCCTTTGTTTACCCCACAAATATTAGGTCCTAATATAAAGCTAGGGAAACAAAAAGCAATAGGATCATCCGTCTCTACAGATTTGGTTAGTGAGTTAGCCAATAAGTTAAGCAACTTAAAGGTGAACAAAAATATTAATCAAATCTCTGATGGAGAAAATAATGATATGATCAATAAGATCTTCAAACCAATTACTAATACTGCTAGGACAAGGAATTACTATCCTAGACCAACTTATGCTGATCTTCAATTGGAAGAAAGGCCTCAAATTAGTAATATGGCATATTTCAATGGCAAAGAAATTGTGGAATGGAACTTAGATGGATTCACTGAATATCAAATATTTACCCTTTGCCATCAAATGATTATGTATGCTAATGCTTGCATAGCTAGTGGTAATCCAGAAAGAGAAGCAGCCTCAATGATCGTTGTAGGATTCTCTGGTCAATTGAGAGGCTGGTGGGATCACTACATGGATTCTAATCAGAAGCAAGCAATTCTTGATGCAGTGAAGATAGATGAAAATGGCAATCCTATAGTCCGGGTAGATGCACAATTAAACCCCGTCGGTAACATCTCTGATGCCCTGACTACTCTAGTTTATAATATCGTCTATCACTTCGCTGGAAATTATCAAGATATCTATGAGAAAAATAGAGAACAACTGATAAACCTAAGATGTAAGACTATGTCTGATTTTAGGTGGTATAAAGATACTTTCTTATCAAAATTATATACTCTTCCTGAGCCTAATCAAGATTTTTGGAAGGAAAAGTATATATCAGGACTACCTCCTTTATTTGCTGAAAAAGTTAGAAACTCTTTAAGAAAGGAAGGAGAAGGTAGTATAAATTATCAATTCCTAGATATAGGCAAAATCACCCAAAAGATACAGTTGGTAGGTGCTGAACTTTGTAATGACCTTAAAATCAAAGACCAACTGAAGAAACAAAAAATTATTGGGAAAAAGGAATTGGGGGATTTTTGCTATCAATTTGGATTTGAGGATCAACATGAAAGAAGAAATAGGACAAAGTATGTCAAAAGGTTTAGAAAAACTCATGTTGATAATAAGAAAGAAGCATATTATGTTAAGAGGAAGCGTCACCGAAAACCTCTTAAGAAAAATACTCCTAAAAAGGATGCTAAATCAATTGTATGCTATAAATGTGGACTAAAGGGTCATATAGCAAGCAATTGCTTTAAATCCAAAATCAAAAAAGAAATCCAAACTTTGCTAGAATCAGAGTCAGAAGACATTAAAGAAAAACTAGAAGATATCCTAAACCATATTGACAATGAGTCTAGTTCTGAAAATGAAGAAAAATCAGAAGTTAATCATTGTGAAGATAGTATATATTCTTGCTGTGAGCAAGATGTCTCTGAGGATACATCTGATGAAAATATTCTAGTCCTCACAGACTTAGAACAATTTGTATTAGACACCTTTGATACGGTGCAAGATCCAAGAGAAAAAGAAGTTATCTTGGAAAGATTCTTATCAAGGGTAAAAAATAACAAGGAGAAGTTGGTAAAAGATATGCAACATAAAAAGTATTTCTCTATTGATGAAGTCATCCAAAGAGTAGAAGATCATAAGAAGGCTAAGAAGCAGTTAAGTCTGAATGACTTGCTTCAAAAGCAAAATTATATAAACGAAGTACTAAATGATCTTCAAAAAAGAATTCAAATTCTAGAAATTTCTAGAAAAGAAGAAAGAAAATATGAAACTCAAAGTGAATCTGAGAGTGAATCTGAAGAAGAAATTCTTCAGAACAATCAAGAAATAGTTAGCTCCATAGAAACCTACTTCAAGCAAAAATGGTATGTAGAAATATCATACAAGTTTGTTGATGGGTTTCACCTCAAATATAAAACTTTAATTGACTCAGGAGCTGATATGAATTGTATTCGTGAAGGAATTATTCCTTCCAAATATTTTCAAAAATCTACTCATAAAATTCATGGGGCGGACGGGAACCAACTTAAAGTCAATTACAAAATCCCTGAAGTTCCCATATGCATCTCCGGTGTTTCTATTAAGACTTCCTTTCTGCTTGTTAAAAATCTAAAACAAGGAGTCATTCTAGGCACACCATTCTTATCTTTGATACGTCCTTTTCTTGTGACAAATGATAGTATCAAATTTGAAATCATGAACCAAGAATTGGAATTAAAATTTTGTTCCATACCCGAAGAATCGCTATTAAATCAATTTATAGAGATTGCTTCGGGAAAGGAAAATATTGTCAATGAGATATCCATTGAGCCAACCATGACTAACATTCAAAGTGTTAGTTATATAAATATATTGCAGCTGAAGAACACTCATCCTTTTCACATGTCATGGCCTCAAAAAGAGGAGCAAAATATGCATAAGGAAGTGTTCCTCCAAAACAAGTTGCTAGGGAATAATTATAAACATAATATAAGTTGTCATGATCATTTTATGAGCTTACTCTTTAGCCATGAGAGTCAAAAAAGAAATTCTATGCAGCCATATGCTTCTCATGCTAATCTTTATGGAATGTCAAAACCTAGTATATCTTGTCTCCATAGAGTAGCTTATAAAAACCTATTTGGGTATGATCAAAGACACCTCTTTAACCAGCAATTTGGCACATGTGATGACTCATATCTTTGCAATAGTTGCATATGTGATGACTCATGCAATGACTCATACATTTGCAATAGTTGCCTAAATGATGATTCATACCTTTGCCATAGTTGCCTATATGATGATTCACAAATTGGCAATAGTTGGTTGTTGCTCAAACACCACTATCAAATAGTTTTGGTGCATATTATATGCATGAAAACATGCAGCCCAAATCGAATACATAATTGGTCATATTATGTAATATCATGTTACATTCTTACCAATGTAATATCATGTTGCATTTTTACCAAATTATTGTTCAAAGGAAACATGATCCATAATAATAAAGGTATAAAGAAGGTAATGTGTGCAATAATATTTCATGAATATCAACTAATCCAGTTAGTTGCTTCTTTGTCACATTACAGGGGAATCATGTCCCAGCAAAGATATACGCAGATGAACTCTTGGAAATTACCCCAACCACGGGAGGGGAATTCTGAGCGGTTCAATCATAATTTTCCTGCAACAGAATTGCAGCAAGGCTTGCTCAATTTACTTTGGCAAGCAAAGAATAATAATGAAAAAGCTCATGCACTACGTGGGCTGGCCTACTATTTCAATCATATGATGCCTAAAGATACAAAGGCAATATCTTCAGATTATATGCCCACAAAACAGGCTTCAAGAGATATTCTTCCTAGAAGGGAAGAAAGCCCATCAAAATTATCTGATCAAGGTGTTGGATCACCTAGCAATTCAAAATTATTGGGTCTGGGCATCAGACCAAAAGCATCAGATCTGAGTATCAGATCATCAAAAAATTCAAAGATGAGCCTCGAAATGAGACCATCAAAAAATTCAAAGATGAGCCTCGAAATGAGACCATCTCAATGTTCAAAAGTATTGAGCTTGAATACAAGCTCACCAAATATTGGTTCTTTCCACAAACAAACATATGCATCCACCATAACTGCATCTCCAGACTGCATAAATATCAGAGAGCTTCTCACAACATTTCCACAAATAAAAACCATGGCATTATCAACATCAGAAAGCATTCATACAACTGCATGTAGCCACCAAAATAAAGTGAGAAGAGAGAATTATTGCAGCCACAAAATTAGAAAAAATATGGCCTCTAGAGAGCTCTTTGACCCCAGTTCTCACGAAATTCTCATTTCTAGATTGAGTTTTAAAACCAAACAAACACTTTCCTGCCTAGGGCCAGATATTCTAGAACTCATCTGGAAAAAATACTATGAGCGACAAATGAAAATATTTTCAGAGCTCCAAAAATATTTTATCAACCTATATGAGGGGAGAGAAATTAACCCAAGCCTCAGAATCAATGTCCATAGATTTCCACTCCTCCATTTTGATGAGAGAATAAGTATTCAGCCATATCACAAATATATTATATTGAGAGCAGAGATAGACCTTAAACTTTTCAAAAGCCTACAAACACAAGCCCATAACAATCTCTCTCTCCAGAGTATCATAGACCAAGGATTAGTCTATATCATCTATGGCACACTTGATCAGGTTCTTCAATCTGATCTTGGAATTGCTATAAAGGAAGCTTGTAAAAGAATGGAATTCATCAGGGGAAGATACAAAATTATCTTCTATTCTACCCCACCAAGATTTACACCACCAGTCAGGCCGGCAATGCATGATGTTTACATTCTTAAAGGATGTTTCACTTTCCCTGTCAAAACAATTGGTTTTCTGACTGAAGAACAAAAAGAATTATTTTCTCAGAATACCAACCATGACAAGTGGCGGTGGTTTAAAGAAGCTATGGAAATCGAAGATAGCATCTATTTAGACACCTCATGTCAAATGGTTTTCCAAAACCGAATCATGAAAATATTCTGTGGTGGCAATGGTATTGTACACAAAGGGGTTGGACGCCTAATAAAAGTTGATTACGGTGAAGACACGATGATTCGCAAAGAATATCAGAAAATGCTGAGTTGGTATGATACACTCCAACCAGATGAAATTGAAGGCACGACCTCTGCACCAATGATAGTAGATGAAGACGGTGAATAACAATAATTGTTCGCAGAAGCTCTCCGACAACGAGAACAATTGTTAGGACAATTATATGGGTACTATCTACTATTGCAGATGGAATCTGAACTATTGCAGACAGAATACAGTCTGGTCAAAAGTGTCATTATGACGAATATTCTTCACGGAGGTCTAAAGTTTCATCATGACTCCCTGAGGTGTAAAGCGTCATCATGAAGAATAATATTGCCAGTCAAAAGGCGTCATCATGGGGCATCTCTGCTCATGCTTATCCCAGGGGTGGCGACCCCTATATAAAGGGCATGAAGGCAAGCTTCAAAGGGCATCACTTCTACCACCCCTCAGAGCGCTCCATCATTCCACAAAACTCTGAGGAGAAGATTGATCACTCCACTACCACTACCACTCCACCTCCACTCCACAAGCTAGTGTAAAATAAGTAGTAGCCTAAATAAAGACTCAATCTTTGAGTCTAAGTGTGTAAGATTGTAAGAGTGTAAGTGTGTAATATCTAAGTAGGGTTTGTATAACTAAAACTTGTAGTAGTTCTAAGTTCTGGTGTACTACACAGAAGGATTCCTTCTGTCTACAAGGTATATGAATGAACGAAGAACGATTTCTCCCTACACTCTCTATGTTTCAGTTTGATTATTTCAAGTTCATTCTATTATTTATGTCTTTTTCAGTTTGTCCTTTATATTACTAATTCTGTTCTTTGTTTATCTTCTTTTTATTCTGTTCTTTAAGTTCTATACTTAAGTTCATTATGTTCTATATTTCTATTATTTCGTTCTAACTCTAAATTCTGTCCTTTATATTATGTTCTTACTTTCAGTTCTTGCATAAGCATATCTTTTAATTCTTTGTGTGTTGCATCTGCATATGTTCTTTTATATTTGTGTGCTTTAAATTCAGTCTTTACTATTCTTTACTATTACTGTTCTTATTTCCTATTTACGTTCCTATTTACTATTTATGTTCTTAGTTACTGTTTAATTTTAATTTTTAATCATCCTTTCCAACCTGCATATCTAACTCTATCCTCCTTGCATTCATATTATCTATTCTCTACCATACATCGTAGCGACCAGATCCCTGAGTCGCTGCCTGGGTTCTCAATTTGGTATTCATATTATCGATTCTCTACCGTACATCGTAGCGACCAGATCCCTGAGTCGCTGCCTGGGTTCTCAATCTGGTATCAGAGCCATCTGGGGGCGCCAGGCTCCCCAAGCCATCTTCTCCAAAGGGGGGGAGAGGGGTGCGGTGGTGAGCAGTAGTCGCGGAGGTCCCGGTTGGTGTGGCGGTACGCTGAGTCGCGTAGGTCCCGAAGCCCTGAGCAGGTGAGCGTGAAGTCGCGTGGCCCGATAAGTCGTCAAGAGAGCGCAGTAAGTGGTGGAAATCGTTGTCTGCGTAAGCCTGTAAGGGGTATAGGTCGATCGGAATTAAGGGTTCTACCCTGTCGTTGTCTGGAAACCGTCTATCCAAAAGGTTGATCATAATAGTGGGATTTTCCCTGCCGTAGACTAGAAAGACTACCTATCCTATCTCTTTTATCTTCGTACAAGATGTCTTGGTTAGCCAGGTCTCTTGGTGTAACTGACCGTCTGGAAGCCTCTGGCAGTAATGATAGGTCTATCAAAACGATGTCGGTTAAGAATGCTTCGTCTGTTTGCTTTGAGGATATAGAGCAAAGTATTGCAAATTGGAAAGTTCCTAAGGTTAATGTTAGAGATATATATCATATAGGCACTTTTTCTCTTCGTTCTGATTATTATATAAAAACTATAGAAAAAACTCTTCCTATTAGTTCTTTGCATGAAACTCTGCATCTTCTTTCTGAAAAAGAAATTAATCATATCAGAGCAAAACCTCAATATCATTATATACATTTTGGTCTAGTACAAGTGGCTATTAGATCATTAACTCGAAGAGGTTTAAATATTTCTGTGTTGGCCTGTTTAAGAGATTGCAGAAATAAAAAGTTTAAGGACTCTTTGCTAGGAATGGTTGAAGCTAGTCTTAGTAATGGTCCTGTGTTCTTCAACACTTTCCCAGACTTTTCTGTATCTCTTTCGGATTTAAATCTCCATAAGGTTCTGACCTTGAGCTTACAAACATCTGGCTTTGATCTTGAACCTGGAAGTGAAAACATTTCAGTGACATATAGGATCTATTACAAAGCCATGACTACGTTAGCTCCTTGTGCAAAACAGAATACACCCAAAGGTCTGACCACACTTCTTCAAGCCAATCCTAGAAATCATATTATTACTCCCAAAACCTTGAAGTGGGATGAGATAACACTTCCGGAGAAGTGGACTCTCCTACAAGCTGTTGAGCCAAAAGCCACTCAACAAAATGAATTAGAATCTTTGGCTGAAACACCAGATGGAGATGTTGAAATAACATTCTCCTCAAAAAGAACAATCTTTATCCAATCAAGACCATCCTTTCACTTAGACAATAGACCACAACTAAAACCAAATAATATTGTCTATGCAACTTATGAGGATAAGGATAATCAGTATGAGCCCTCAATCTCAGATTTTGAGCTCAATGTTATAGAGGAAGTAAAAGAAGATCATGAGTTTGAAATCGATAAGGATCTCCTTAGAAGAAATCTTGATCTTCCTGAAAATAAGATTAAGTGTGAAAGGTACTACAAAAATGTAGACAATCCTTATATTAAGAAAATAACAGAGATTTGGTACAAAGAGATGAAAGAGCAAAAAAGACATATTTACTTCTTTGACTGGTATGAGAATAGCCAGATCATACATCTGGAAGAATTCTTCAAGCCAAAGAGTAAATCAAAGAGTAAATCAAAAACCAAATCCAAAACTGAGCCAAAGCTAGAGCCTAAGTCAGACCTAGATGAGTTAAAGTCTGAATTAGCCAAACTAAGGTCTGAAGTAAATACTCTAAAATCCGTTCAAAAGATACCAAAATATGATGACTTAAATGTTATCAAAAAGGTCTCAAAAGAATGGAAAACCTCTGGTGGAAAGATTGAAGAGTCGGTTCATCCGCCCTTCGAATCTATCCAACTTCCAAATAATACTCAGGGAGAAAGCTCCAAAGCATCTCCATTAAAAAATATTTCTAAAACCACTTATGGTGATCCTGTAAAAGTAGAACACATAGGACACCTAGTGGAACAACAAAATTATGCAAACATATCTTTACATGCTCTTGGACACCAAACAGATCGCATCGAAAATATTCTCCTGGAAGGATCCAAGACCAGCAATGCTGAGGTAAAGATAAATTATCCATTTAATTCTCAGTCTGAATCATCCAGTTCTCGATCTATTGTTCCTTTGTTTACCCCACAAATATTAGGTCCTAATATAAAGCTAGGGAAACAAAAAGCAATAGGATCATCCGTCTCTACAGATTTGGTTAGTGAGTTAGCCAATAAGTTAAGCAACTTAAAGGTGAACAAAAATATTAATCAAATCTCTGATGGAGAAAATAATGATATGATCAATAAGATCTTCAAACCAATTACTAATACTGCTAGGACAAGGAATTACTATCCTAGACCAACTTATGCTGATCTTCAATTGGAAGAAAGGCCTCAAATTAGTAATATGGCATATTTCAATGGCAAAGAAATTGTGGAATGGAATTTAGATGGATTCACTGAGTATCAAATATTTACCCTTTGCCATCAAATGATTATGTATGCTAATGCTTGCATAGCTAGTGGTAATCCAGAAAGAGAAGCAGCCTCAATGATTGTTGTTGGATTCTCTGGTCAATTGAGAGGCTGGTGGGATCACTACATGGATTCTGATCAGAAGCAAGCAATTCTTGATGCAGTGAAGATAGATGGAAATGGCAATCCTATAGTCCGGGTAGATGTGAATGGTAACCCTGTCGGTAACATTTCTGATGCCCTGACTACTTTAGTTTATAACATCGTCTATCATTTCGCTGGAAATTATCAAGATATCTATGAGAAAAATAGAGAACAATTGATAAACCTAAGATGTAAGACTATGTCTGATTTTAGGTGGTATAAAGATACTTTCTTATCAAAATTATATACTCTTCCTAAGCCTAATCAAGATTTTTGGAAGGAAAAGTATATATCAGGACTACCTCCTCTATTTGCTGAAAAAGTTAGAAACTCTTTAAGAAAGGAAGGAGAGGGTAGTATAAATTATCAATTCCTAGATATAGGCAAAATCACCCAAAAGATACAGTTGGTAGGTGCTGAACTTTGTAATGACCTTAAAATCAAAGACCAACTGAAGAAACAAAAAATTATTGGGAAAAAGGAATTGGGAGATTTTTGCTATCAATTTGGATTTGAGGATCAACATGAAAAGAGACATAGGACAAAGTATGTCAAAAGATTTAGAAGAAATCATGTTGATAATAAGAAAGAATCCTATTATATTAAGAGGAAGCGTCATCGAAAACCTCTTAAGAAAAATACTCCTAAAAAGGATGATAAACCAATTGTATGCTATAAATGTGGACTAAAGGGTCATATAGCAAGCAATTGCTTTAAATCCAAAATCAAAAAAGAAATCCAAGCCCTGCTAGAATCAGAGTCTGAAGATATTAAGGAAAAACTAGGAGATATCCTAAACCATATTGACAATGAGTCTAGTTCTGAAAATGAAGAAAAATCAGAAGTTAATCATTGTGAAGATAGTGTACGTTCTTGCTGTGAGCAAGATGTCTCTGAGGATACATCTAATGAAAATATTCTAGTCCTCACAGACTTAGAACAATTTGTATTAGACACCTTTGATACGGTGCAAGATCCAAGAGAAAAAGAAGTACTAAATGATCTTCAAAAAAGAATTCAAATTCTAGAAATTTCTAGAAAAGAAGAAAGAAAATATGAAACTCAAAGTGAATCTGAGAGTGAATCTGAAGAAGAAATTCTTCAGAACAATCAAGAAATAGTTAGCTCCATAGAAACCTACTTCAAGCAAAAATGGTATGTAGAAATATCATACAAGTTTGTTGATGGGTTTCACTTCAAATATAAAACTTTAATTGACTCAGGAGCTGATATGAATTGTATTCGTGAAGGAATTATTCCTTCCAAATATTTTCAAAAATCTACTCATAAAATTCATGGGGCGGATGGGAACCAACTTAAAGTCAATTACAAAATCTCTGAAGTTCTCATATGCATCTCCGGTGTTTCTATTAAGACTTCCTTTCTGCTTGTTAAAAATCTAAAACAAGGAGTCATTCTAGACACACCATTCTTATCTTTGATACGTCCTTTTCTTGTGACAAATGATAGTATCAAGTTTGAAATCATGAACCAAGAATTGGAATTAAAATTTTGTTCCATACCCGAAGAAGCGTTATTGAATCAATTTATAGAGATTGCTTCGGGAAAAGAAAATATTGTCAATGAGATATTCATTGAGCCAACCATGACTAACATTCAAAGTGTTAGTTACATAAATATATTGCAGCTGAAGAACACTCATCCTTTTCCCATGTCTTGGCCTCAAGAAAGGAGCAAAATATGCATAAGGAAGTGCTCATCCAAAACAAGTTGGTAGGGAATCATTATAAGCATGTTATAAGTTGTCATGATCCTTTTTCCCAATAATCTTTTGTTTCTTAAGTTGGTCCTTGATTTTAAGATCATTACAAAGTTCAGCACCTACCAACTGTATCTTTTGGGTGATTTTGCCTATGTCTAGAAATTGATAATTTATACTACCCTCTCCTTCTTTTCTTAAAGAGTTTCTAACCTTTTCAGCAAATAAAGGAGGTAGTCCAGATATATACTTTTCTTTCCAAAAATCTTGATTAGGATCAGGAAGAGTATATAATTTTGATAAGAACGTATCCTTGTACCACCTAAAATCAGACATAGTCTTACATCTTAGGTTTATCAGTTGTTCTCTATTTTTCTCATAAATATCTTGATAATTTCTAGCGAAATGATAGACGATATTATAAACTAAAGTAGTCAGGGCATCCGAGATGTTACCGACAGGGTTTCCATGCACATCTGCCCGGACTATGGGATTGCCATTTTCATCTATCTTCACTGCATCAATAATTGCTTGCTTCTGATCAGAATCCAAGTAGTGATCCCACCAGCTTCTCAATTGACCAGAGAATCCAACAACGATCATTGAGGCTGCTTCTCTTTCTGGATTACCACTAGCTATGCAAGCATTAGCATACATAATCATTTGATGGCAAAGGGTAAATATTTGATACTCAATGTATCCATCTATATTCCATTCCATAATTTCTTTGCCATTGAAATATGCCATATTACTAATTTGAGGCCTTTCTTCTAATTGAAGATCAGCATAGGTTGGTCTAGGATAGTAATTCCTTGTCCTAGCAGTATTAGTAATTGGTCTAAAGATCTTATTGATCATATCATTATTTTCTCCATCAGAGATTTGATTAATATTTTTGTTTACCTTTAAGTTATTTAACTTATTGGCTAACTCACTAACCAAATCTGTAGAGACGGATGATCCTATTGCCTTTTGTTTTCCAAGCTTTATATTAGGACTTATTACTTGTGGGGTAAACAAAGGAACAATAGATCGAGAGCTAGATGATTCAGACTGAGAATTAAATGGATAATTTATTTTTACCTCAGCCTTGCTGGACTTGGATCCTTCCAGGAGAATATTTTTGATGCGATCTGTTTGTTGTCCAAGAGCATGTAAAGATATGTTTGCATAATTTTGTTGTTCCACTAGGTGTCCTATGTGTTCTACTTTTACAGGATCACCATAAGTGGTTTTGGAAATATTTTTTAATGGGGATGCTTTGGAGCTTTCTCCCTGAGTATTATTTGGAAGTTGGATATATTCAAAAGGTGGATGAATGGATTCTTCAATCTTTCCACCAGAGTTCTTCCATTCTTTTGAGACCTTTTTGATAACATTTAAGTCATCAGACTTTGGTTTCTTTTGAACGGATTTTAGAGTATTTATTTTAGACCTTAGTTTGGCTAATTCAGACTTTAACTCATCTAAATCTGACTTAGGCTCAGTTTTGGATTTGGTTTTTGATTTACTTTTTGATTTACTCTTTGGCTTGAAGAATTCTTCCAGATGTATGATCTGGCTATTTTCATACCAGTCAAAGAAGAAAATATGTCTTTTTTGCTCTTTCATTTCTTTGTACCAAATCTCTCTTATTTTTTGAATATAAGGATTGTCTACATTTTTGTAATACATTTCACACTTAATCTTATTTTCAGGAAGATCAAGATTTCTTTTAAGGAAATCCTTATCTATTTCAAACTCATGATCTTCTTTTACTTCCTCTATAACATTGATCTCAAAATCTGAGATTGAGGGCTCATACTGATTATCCTTATCCTCATAAGTTGCATAGACAATATTATTTGGTTTTAGTTGTGGCCTATTGTCTAGGTGAAAAGAGGGTCTTGATTGAATAAAGATTGTTCTTTTTGAGGAGAATGTTATCTCAACATCTCCATCTGGTGTTTCAGCCAGAGATTCTAATTAATTTTGTTGAGTGGCTTTTGGCTCAACAGCTTGTAGGAGAGTCCACTTCTCAGGAAGTGTTATCTCATCCCACTTCAAGGTTTTGGGAGTAATAATATGATTTCTAGGATTGGCTTGAAGAAGTGTGGTCAGACCTTTGGGTGTATTCTGTTTTGCACATGGAGCTAACGTGGTCATGGCTTTGTAATAGATCCTATAAGTCACTGAAATGTTTTCACTTCCAGGTTCAAGATCAAAGCCAGATGTTTGTAAGCTCAAGGTCAGAACCTTATGGAGATTTAAGTCTGAAAGAGATACAGAAAAGTCTAGGAAAGTGTTGAAGAACACAGGACCATTACTAAGACTAGCTTCAACCATTCCTAGCAAAGAGTCGTTAAACTTTTTATTTCTGCAATCTCTTAGACAAGCCAACACAGAAATATTTAAACCTCTTCGAGTTAATGATCTAATAGCCACTTGTACTAGGCCAAAATATATATAATGATATTGAGGTTTTGCTCTGATATGATTGATTTCTTTTTCAGAAAGAAGATGCATAGTTTCATGCAAAGAGCTAATAGGAGGAGTTTTTTCTATAGTTTTAATATAATAATCAGAACGAAGAGAAAACGTGCCTATATGACATATATATCTGTGTGTGTGTGTAGACCAAAGACCAGATCCCTGAGTCGCTGCCTGGGTTCAACATTTGGTATCAGAGCCATCTGGAGGTCCTAGGCTCCCCAAGCCATCTTCTCCGAAGGGGGGCGAGAGGGGTGCGGTGGTGATGGATATACACATATATATACATATACACACACATATACATATACATATATATACATATATACATACATACATACATACATACATATATATATACATACATACATATATATATATACATACATACATATATATATATACATACATAAAAGGAAAAGATAATAAATTACCTGATTTATTGTCTCGATCTTCTATTTTGCAGGAATGAAGAGATCCATGAATTATAATGGGAGCGAATTCTTCAGTTTTGGAACAGAAAATAAGCTGAAAATATTCCCATCAAATTCATATAAATTCAAGCCAAAGGATCATATAATTATTGATGAAGTTCAGGAATGCATATTAGATAATTTCTGGTATCAGTACAATAATAAAAGAGAAGAGAAGGGATATATGCTGTCAATATTAAATAGCCTTGTTGAATATTTCCACATGATGAATGAATTAATGCATATATCAGATAATCCTGAATTCATAGAGCCCAAACCATTATATGTGGTGTTTGAAGGCAAAGTACCAGGAATATACATATCATTTGAAGAAATTATAGCTCAAAAAATAGACTCCAAATTAGCTGGAGGAATATCTTGGAAAAAAATATGTAAATATAGAAGAAGCCTTAACGCAAGCACGAAAAATACTAGGAGTTAATTACTATATGGAACCAGCTGCAAAAGAATATATTCAAAATTTTAAAAAAGCAAAAAATAAGAAGGCTCCAGTAGTGTCATCCTCAACAAATATAAAGGAAGAAGAAGGAACTCAAAAGAAACCCACCTATAAAGAATGTTTAATAAAAGGAGTAGACTCATTAGATGGATCATACTTAGACTGGAAAAATACTAGGAGTATCACGCTGTTTGATGAAAATTCGAACTTGTTAAAATCCATATAAAATAAAGAGCAAAGAAAATTCATTATAATTACTCCCTCAAGTCACTAAAAAGTGATGGTCAATAAGATAACGTTTTGGCCACTAAATTGTATTATGGTATATTCGGAAAAAATATAAACGGATAGTATTATGAAAACATTGTTCATGCAAAATTTACCTATGACATTTCCATATATTCAAACTGTAGGTTCTAGACATCTTTATTCAAAATTAACACGGTCTGACTTCACGCATTCTAGATCTCTTTTTTTACTGAAGTGGGTAACAAGTCACTAAAAATGGAAGATCGCATGATACTTGCCATGCAATGATACCTCAAATTACTAAGTGTTCCCCGTCGCTGTCCTCCAGATGTGAGTGAAATCCAAGAAAACATTGTGTGGTCGCTACATATATTGTTTGGGCCACAAGCCCATCTAACAAAGAACCAACAACTCGGCGGAGCAACTAAACAAGACTATTTGGGTTTTACAACTGCTACGGGCCACCTACGAACCAGCCCAGCCAGTCCACCTAATAAATAAATGTAGGCAATATAATTCAACAAGTAAAATATTGAACTCCTTTTACAAACTGTTAATCGGGGTACAGAAATACACCTAAAATTTCTTACCAAATTGGTTGCATCGCTCGAGCCAAAACTGCAAAAGCTACTTCAAGCATTGGGCAGAAATTAGAAGATCGATGGAGACGACCTACAGTACATGAAAAGTCAGTCAACACCGAGTGATTGGATTGGTTGGGGATTTCCAAATGTCTAAATCAAAAAGTGACTTCCAGAAATGTCTGAATCAGAAAGAGATCGTGTGTAATCGTCAGAAATTTCCCTGCAGTTTCCACCTTTTTTCAGAACCTGCAGGTGACATCTATGCAAGATGCAGGCTCAAATCTCTATCTAAATGGTAGGTGCTGATAGTCAACTGGAACGGTACATTATGCCTTAAAACATGTACCAATACGGTGGTTATGCAAACAGATCTGAGCATGCATGTACATGCCAGCTTGAATTTAGTCAGATATATCGTCACAGCGGCCTCTCTTCACATAAGTGCTGATGCCAAAACTGCGCAAAGGAATGCCAAAATTGGCCTAATATCACAGGTACTGCTCTGAATCGGCGTAATATTCCATTAACATCACATCCATACAGCAGCATTACCCTGAACTGAGGCACATTGACGTAAGAACCAAGTGTAGAGGTAAGTGGTTCATATGGAAGTGATTTGTTAAGAAGAAGGTATCATACTTTGATAAATCTTGCAATAATGTATATGTGCCACTAGAGTTTTTACGATCATAGTACGACTGTAGTAATCCGGCACAGATCATCCAATCCACACATCAAGCAACCACCACCGAGGTGCACTATACGTGCTGGGATATCCGTGTAAGTGAATATCACATCTTGCCAAATCGCATTGCATGTTTTATTTCACATATTGCTAACCTTTTCCATACATGATGATAGACGACGGAGCATTTGCTCCTTCTTCCAATGGATCAATAGCCTGCAGATATATGATAGGGCATTCATTGACTAAAAATACATGCTCAATTACCCAGTGGCGTCGGAGAACTTCACCCGTTGGAAACCTTACACCCGGATGATAAGGGAAATACAGAGATGGCGGAGGATAAGGGAAAGACGCCAATGGCCCCCGATACTCCTGTAGAACGCAGGTAATTTTAGACTGGAACAAGCCTACACAAATTGTTGAAGCTAAGTACTAGATGGCCATCAAGAAGGCTAAAGCCCGAAGGGGAGACAAGGGAAAGGCACTGATAGACCCAAATATATACGACGAATGACTACAAGTATCACTTCCAACATACGCACATATATCTTAGCTACAATTGGGGATGATGGTTCGTGCATGTTGCCATTTATATCGTACAAGTACTGAGGTAAACATACGTATCTAATAAAACTCTACGCGCCATGTATTTCACACATTCGGAATGATCCATTACTACAATATTTTCAATAATGTATCAATACCAAACAAGGCTAAACAGGGGGAACTCGCAACACTGATCTGCCGAGCCAGGGGAGTTCGACAGGCCGATGGGCCCCACCGGCTCCTAAGTGCCATCCTCGCCTGTCATGCTCGGGCTGCCGAGCTCCGGTGGTGCGGTAGGAGACATGTGTCAGCTGTCACGTCTACTGAGCTCGGGACGGAACTATATTTGTAAAAACGGGTATATGAGGGACTAAATTTGAAAAAAAAAATGCTACAGTGTCATTTAAGCATACAGTTTGTCAAGATGGATCTGGTAAGCAGTACTAGTCCAACTGTGGCTGCTTTGGTCAGTCATCTAAGCATTAGACTGGCACAGTACATTACTACACTTATATGCATGGGTTACTTGTGGCTACATATTATTAGGATTTTATCACATGATCTCTCAGTCAATGTCTCCACGTTGAGCAACTCTTTCTCCTATGTATCAGAAGAAAAGGATGCATACATACATACATGCATACATATATAAGATCGTTCGTTGATTCTTCTATTGTTACAAGTACGTATTGCTGTATATATAGACACGACAGTTAAGACTTAAGAGCGCCTTTGAAAGCTAACATATATATTTTCATGCCTACCCTGCATGCAAAAGGAGAATCTATTGTTTGATTTGTCCATTAGTTAAATTGGTCTTTCTTCTAAGCACTAGGACATTGCCATGTGATGAGGTGATGGGGTCCCAATCTTCCGATAGGATGATAACTTCGATTTTGGCGGAGGTGACTCTTGCGACCCGACTACAACCGTACGACGTCGCTTGCGCCTTAGCTATCGCTGAACCACACTCCAAGTCGTTATCAACCGTGCCAAGAACGCGGTTGACCTGACCACGAAGGTCTATTCCTGCATGCAACCGAAGAACACGCAAGAACAAGATAACAAGCAATCTAAAATTGCAAGTATTTATATTGAGTTCAAAAGGTGGGATTCCATAGAGGTTCTTTACGGTTGGTCTAGCCGACACAAGCGAAGAACAAGAGTTTTCACCATGGAAAAACTAATGAAACGACATACAAGAAAACTAGAAGGATGCAGCCTCCTTAAATAGGGGTGGAAAAGCCACACAAAACTAAGGAAAAAGGGGTGGTACTATTCATGGTACTGTTCACATAAATAGTAACCCCGTGAACAGTATGGGCCTAAAAGGGGGGCACTTCCCCTTTGGGCCCAAACATTACAAGGCCCAATTTCACCCAAACAGGTGATACAGCACCTTCTTTGAGTGATTGCAGCAAGCACAGAAAGAATTTAGAGATGAAGCTAGATCCATTAGAAAGAGGACAAGAAAATCTTTCCATCGAGTAATCGTGGACCTCAAACGGACTCTGTATGTGAAAGTTATGCACATTTGCAGTTGGGCCGTCAAGCTGAATCTGAACTGATCTGGAGGCCGAATTGGATTCCAAAACATGTCCAAGTTGAACTCTTGCTTGAATTTGTGCAAAAGTGATGTGGTGCTACAAAAATATATTTTTTCATCATTAGGTAGCATCATATTCTCATTTTAAATATGTTGAAACTGAAGAAACGAATTCACCTTTAGTTCAATCTTCATATTAGGTGCTATGGTTGTATGTGTTGGTGGCGTGGTCACATCATCCTCCCCTTCTTGATAGAAAACCGTCCTCGGTTTTAGAATATGTGTAGCCTCACGTATTGCATGATCTTCATCATAAATCTCGGTACATAATAACAAACGCAACAAACCCTCATTATGTAATATCATAAGTTCTTTATCAAACAAAGCAAAATCTGTTTGAAACGTACTCACCTGATAATTTAAGTGATGCGTAGGAGATCTTGTAATTGGAACAACAAGTATAGCAAATATGGTTGTATCCATAGGGTATATGTTCTTATCATCCTCCCCTTCTTGCAAACAAAGCCGTCCTCGGCTTTTGATAAGCTGAAAGTATGGTAACAAAGAAGCCAAGGTGTATGCATGGTATATGTATATGTCATCCATTTTAATAATTCTTCGTTGTTGCACAATTAATGTTACAAAACAGTAGCAATCATAAAAGCTCATCATATTATTAACCCAAGAGTAATCATATATGTTAATGAGCAAATCAAAATTTCTCACACAACAATTATTGCAACTAGTTTTGTAAATGTAAGTGAAGCATTTATGTAATTCAAATCTTTGAAGTTGTAAACTTGCAGTAGTGGCACATATGGGCAAGGCTACAACTTTTGGAATTAAGCGAAATTCATCCATATAATCATATCTCAATCGAACAATAGCAAATTCATCTAGCAAGGGTGAAGAGATTTGTATCTTCTACCATAATTCATCATATTTATTCAGATTGTCCATACTAGATGGTGCAAAATGAGATGAACACATAGGCATTGGATGAATACTAAATTTTACTTCCCTCTCACATTGAACATGATTCAGCATACAAGAATTGTTGTCCAAAACAGCAAGCTTCAATTCATCCATGTGATAACAAGTTATGCATATTCGATATACAAAAAAGTAATTTTCTACACCATAATCTCCAATCAAATTAAACTTATACCCAGAGGTGTAGACACTAAACAAGAATTTCGAACATGCAAGTTCAAAAACTTTCTCCATAGCACAATCCAATCTAACGGCCTCATAAGCATGATATAGCACAATGCATCAGCAGGGGATATTCTATCAAATACTTCCTTATGTGTAATTAATTCGACATGTGCAAAATTATGAGAATTTAGATCAGCACATGGTTCGTTCAAGTCAACACAAGGAATATCAAAAGACTGCACTACAGCAGGTATATACTCACAAGGTTGCTCTATGTCTTGTGTAGCACCAAATCAATACCTTGTCATTATCATCCTCATTAAATACTGTAGGTACCTCAAACTTCTCCTCTAATGGCATAAGATGAACCAGATCATCCTTCACCTCTTCAAGTATCTCGGTGGTATTTGTAGATGGAGTAGGAACCAAAATAATATCAACATTTTCAGTTACCTCAGGTTGCACCTCGCTCGTGACCGTGGGTGCTGGTGGTACAAAACGATGTCACAATTTCTTTTTCATCTCCTCCCATGTGTATATATAGTGGAACTCGAGATTTGACTACCAATGTTGAACATCACCAATCAGCGCCGTCCTTGCCATGCTCATCTTCTCAACAGGATCAAGATCATGTCTTTCAAAGTAGCTATCCAACATAGTAACCCACAAGAAGTAGTCCGACGACGTACTCTCAGCGGTGAGTGGCAAGATATATACCGGTAATTGTTTCCCTTCGAGTTCAAATATGCCTGCGATGACATCATAATCTACCAATTTTCTCAAGCCTGTCATTGTTAGTAGAAAACAAGGAAACAAATTACAAGTAAATGTTCCTATCAACCACTAGAATATGAAGGCTCAAATCAAGTCACGCATCTCTCAAGCTCTTACCGAATTCTTACAAGTTCTTACCAAAGCAAACAGGTGGTGCAACCGGTGGCTGGTTCGTGATAAATCTAACTCAAGTGATGAGTAAAGCGAT
Organism: Dendrocalamus latiflorus; assembly: GCA_017311315.1. NCBI lineage: Eukaryota > Viridiplantae > Streptophyta > Magnoliopsida > Poales > Poaceae > Dendrocalamus > Dendrocalamus latiflorus. The sequence goes on along the minus strand of CM029651.1, from coordinate 31,833,587 downwards.
TGCAAAGTACAGCGAGACCTGTTCGGTTAGTAGAAAAGTGGAGCTTAGATAGGCTATGTATTTTGTAGCAAAGGAAAACAATCACTTAATTTCAGAAATTGCACAGAATTGAATTATAGTTCGTCTCTAGCACTTAGCCTATGTTGCCGATCAAACAAAGATGGAAGAAGGTTAAAATAAGTGTATGGCAATGTATGGGAGTGGTAAATACAAGATAATTCAATCGAATGCAATCTGGAATTGAGGAACACAAGGATTGACCCAAAACATGAAAACTGAAGATTTCTGTCCACTAGACAGCACATTGGTATTTCGGCCGTAACTTTTTGTCAGTTGCATTTTTTTCAATGATTCTTTTTTTATCAATTTTCTGACGGATTTTTCTACAACTTGTGTGTTGGGGCCAAGTTCTGGAAACTGACCAAAAAATCGTAAAAAATTCACAAGTGCCGACTGTTGCAGATTCAATTCAGAAATTTGGGTCAAATTTCACCGCATATATCTCTTAACTGCCTTGCTGGAATGACGTGAAATTTTACAGATAGATGAACAATGAATTTTTGAATCTAATGGCGGTAGTCTCACTCAAAAATAATCTCGGAATCAAAAGTTATGGTGTTTTTGGTGGCGGCTGCAGAGAAAGGAAAAATCAGCCGAATTGGAATTAGGGTTTGGGGTGGGGAATTTTTTTGTTTGGATTTTTAATAGAACAAAGATATGACCAGCAACTAGACAATGTTAAGACGGACACAAATTTAATTTAGCAAACCAAAACTAACAGATTGAAAGGCACAACGGGGTTTGGACAGCGGAAATTAACTCTTTTTGTGGGGGCAATTTTTTTCTTGACTATAGGAAATAAAAACCAATCTACTAACTAGGGATAAGAAATTCCTACCGGTCAACTAAAGCTCTGATACCAACTGATGAGGTGATGCGGTCCTAATCTTCCGATAGGATGATAACTTCGATTTTGGCGGAGGTGACTCTTGCGACCCGACTACAACCGTACGACGTCACTTGCGCCTTAGCAATCGCTGAACCACACTCCAAGTCGTTATCAACCGTGCCAAGAACGCGGTTGACCTGACCACGAAGGTCTATTCCTGCATGCAACCAAAGAACACGCAAGAACAACATAACAAGCAATCTGAAATTGCAAATATTTATATTGAGTTCAAAAGGTGGGATTCCGTAGAGGTTCTTTACGATTGGTCTAGCCGACACAAGCGAAGAACAAGAGTTTTCACCGTGGAAAAACTAATCAAACGAAATCCAAGAAAACTAGAAGGATGCAGCTTCCTTAAATAGGGGTGAGAAAGCTGCACAAAACTAAGGAAAAAGGGGTGGTACTATTCATAGTACTATTCATGTGAATAGTAACCCCGTGAAAATATGGGCCTAGGAGGGGGGGCACCTCCCCTTTGGGCCCAAATATTACAAGGCCCAATTTGACCCGAACAGGTGACACAGCACCTTCTTTGAGTAATTGCGGCACGTACAAGAGGAATTTGGATATGAGGCTAGATCCATTGGAAAGAGGACGAGAAAAGCTTTCCATCAAGTACTCGTGGACCTCAAACGGACTCCGTATGTGAAAGTTATGCACATTTGAAGTTGTGCCGTCAAGCTGAATCCGAACTAATCTGGAGGCCGAATTGGATTCCAAAACGTGTTCAAGTTGAACTCTTGCTTGAATTGGTGCAAAAGTGATGTGGTGCTACAAAAATATATATTTTCATCATTAGGTAACATCATATTCTCATTTAAAATATGTTGAAACGGAAGAAACAAATTCACCTTTAGTTCAATCTTCATATTAGGCGCTATGGTTGTATGTGTTGGTGGCGTGGTCACATCACCATGTCCTGCGTAACACTTTTGGCCTTCCATCTGCACATAAGCATGCACATCTCCAAAGATACCTCTCTACTGGTTTTATATTCTAGCTCACTGTAGAACCACGTTAAGAATGTCCATGGTTTATATGGACTGAACAATTGGTAATCATGTTAAGTTAAAGTTGAATTTGCAAGAATTTGTAGGTTTTCAATCTTGTCAATGTTTGGCGGTTTGACGGGCAAAATGGGCGATCTGATCAGTGGGTGTGATCCGACTAGCCACTAGATGGCGTCAAACCAGCCCCTGCACTTTCGGATTCTGAGTGCTTTGACTCTTCTTTAATCTAAAATCTGACCGGATTTGACTAAAGGTAACCGAGAGGGTTTGGAGATTTGTAGGAATTTATCATAGATTTAGTTTTGAAGTTCTATGTCATTGCATTCATAGTGCATGAAGTATGTTTGGACTAATATGGGTCAAATTATGAAAAACTTGTACCCAAAAATTATTTCTTGGTCTTTGATGTGTAGCAAGCTCGGAGGCAATCATAGTTGACAGCGTGGACCGGGACTACGCTCAGATGATTGAGGTCAAGCAAGGCACAAGGAAAACTAGAAATGTTGAAGGGATGATTCGAGCAATAGTTCATCAAACGAAGCGGTCAATGCAAGTGAGGCGTGGTCGGGGGAACCGACACGGAGAGACTTGCCAATGCATATAAGACATTGGTGAACCCACATATTGTAGGCATAGATACTCTTGCAATGGAGGAGATGACCATAGACTAGACATGGAGAAGAGGTGAGATCCACGGTCAAAGCGGAGATATTTTGGCGGGGAAGCCACAATACCAGAAACAACAATGGGACCAAAACCATAGCGCTTAGAGGGCGTTAGGAGAGAGCTTAGGTCAAAGAGATGATGAGGAGGCTAAGTGGATGGAAAGCTTGCTTTTTAACAGGCTCAAGTTTATGCACTTTAACAAACGTGCATAAGTCAGGTATGAGTGTAAAACCCGGTGTGTGTGTGTGTGTGTGTGTGTGTGTGTGTGTGTGTGTGTGTGTGTGTGTGTGTGTGTGTGTGTGTGAGGTTAATAGGTTTCTCTGATTGTGCTAATGGATAGTATCCATTAGGGTTAGATGTAGCCTAGTTGCTCCATCTATTTAAGTGGGATGGGTTGGAGGCATGTTGCTAACCAACCATCCATTCACTAGGGTCTAAGAGATAAACTTTCTTGTGGTGGAAACTATGGGTGAGTGCTCTTGTGAGAACTTTGTCCTTCAGATTGGAGTGCCTATAAAATATTAATCTATAAGCTGCAGTAGATCAATCTTATTCATCTTTTATAGTGTGTTCTTACTTTGATTGATTTTACGCTTGTTGTGGTTAGTGTTTTTGCTCTCTCTTCTTCCCTTTTGGTCTTGCTAGGTTTCAAGAATGTGTAAATGATGGATTCTAGACGTCTTTATTCAAAATTAGCACGCATTCTAGATCTCTTTTTTTTACTGAAGTGGGTAACAAATCACTGAAAATGGAAGATCGCATGATAATTGCCATGCAATGATCTATCAAATTACTGAGTGCTCCCCGTCGCAGTCCTCCAGATATGAATGAAATCCAAGAAAATATTGTGTGTGGTCTCTACATCTATTTTCTGGGCCACAAGCCCATCTAACAACTCGGCGGAGCAACTAAACATGACTTTTGGTTTTACAACTGCTACGGTCCACCACGTCCCTAACCTACGAACCAGCCCGGCCAGTCCACAAGATCATTGCTTATACAAAGCAAAAACCAATTCACCGAAAAGCTTTAATAAAGAAATGTAGGCAATATATTTCAACAAGTAAAATATTGAACTCCTTTAACAAACTAAAAGGCACACACTTTAGATTTCAGAAGAAAAAATAAGCACATAGTTTTAGTGATTTCAAAAAAAAATCGCCCAGTTAATCGGGGTACAGAAATACACCTAAAATTTCTTACCAAATTGGTTGCATCGCTCGAGCCAAAACTGCAAAAGCTACTTCAAGCATTGGGCAGAAATTAGAAGATCGATGGAGACGACCTACAGTACATGAAAAGTCAGTCAACACCGAGTGATTGGATTGGTTGGGGATTTCCAAATGTCTAAATCAAAAAGTGACTTCCAGAAATGTCTGAATCAGAAAGAGATCGTGTGTAATCGTCAGAAATTTCCCTGCAGTTTCCACCTTTTTTCAGAACCTGCAGGTGACATCTATGCAAGATGCAGGCTCAAATCTCTATCTAAATGGTAGTTGCTGATAGTCAACTGGAACGGTACATTATGCCTTAAAACATGTACCAATACGGTGGTTATGCAAACAGATCTGAGCATGCATGTACATGCCAGCTTGAATTTAGTCAGATACTAGTAACGTATCCGTACGTTGTAACGGAACTCATTGAATGTATAAAGAATCGTGCTATAGAAAAGAGTTGCTCTGATCCGTTGGAAAGTAGAGAATGGTGAGAAGTTGAGGGAATAGAGCGGTTGGAGGAGAATGGACGTATATCCACCAACTCATTCTTTTATAATAGTAATGATATCGTCACAGCCGCCTCTCTTCACATAAGTGCTGATGCCAAAACTACGCAAAGGAATGCAAAAATTGGCCTGATATCACAGGTACTATTCTGAATCGGCGTAATATTCCATTAACAGCACATCCATACAGCAGGATTACCCTGAAGCACATTGACGTAAGAACAAGTGTAGAGGTAAGTGGTTCATATGGAAGTGGTTTGTTAAGAAGAAGGTATCATATATTGATAAATCTTGCAATAATGTATCTGTGCCACTAGAGTTTTCATAGTCATAGTACGACTGTGGTAATCCGGCATAGATCATCTAGCCCACACATCGAGCAACTGCCACCGGGGCGCGCTATACATGCTAGGATATCCGCGTAAGTGAATATCACATCTTGCCAAATCACATTGTATGTTTTATTTCACATATTGATAACCTTTTCCTTGCATGATGATAGACGACAGAGCATTTGCTCCTTCTTCTAATGGATTGATAGCTTGGAGATATATGATATGGCATTCATTGATCAAAAATACATGTTCAATTACCCAGTGGTGCCAGAGAACTTCACTAGTTGGAAACCTTACACCCTACACCCTGGACGACAAGGGAAATATCGAGATAGCGGAGGATAAGGGAAAGACGCCGATGGTCCCCAATACCCCTGCAGAACGCAGGTAATTTCAAACTGGAACAAGCCTACACAAATTGTGGAAGCTAAGTACTAGATGGCCATCAAGAAAGCTAAAGCCCGAAGGGGAGACAAGGGAAAGGCACTGATGGACCCAAATATATACAACGAATGACTACAAGCATCACTTTCAACATACGCACATATATCTCAACTATAATTGGGGTTGATGATTCATGCATACGAGTAGTGAGGCAAACATACGTATCTAATCAAACTCTACACGCCATGTATTTCGCACATCCGGAATGATCTATTACTACAATATTTTCAATAATATATCAATACCAAACAAGGCTAAATAGGGGAACCCGCAGCACTGATCTGCCGAGCTAGGGGAATTCGGCAGCCTAATGGGCCCCATCGGATCCTTAGCGCCATCCTCGCCTGTCATGCTCGGGTTGCCGAGCTCCAGTAGCACGGTAGGAGACTTGTGTCAGCTGCCACGCCTACTGAGCTCGGGACAGAGCTAGAATTGTAAAAACGGATATCCGAGGGGCTAAATTTGAAAAAAAAAATGCTAAAGTGTCATTCAAGCAAACAGTTCGTTAAGCTGGATCTGGTAAGCAGTACTAGTCCAGCTGTGGCCACGCTTTGGTAAGTCATCTAAGCATTAGGCTGGCACAGTACATTATTACACTTATATGCATGGGTTACTTGTGGGTACATATTATATATATAATATATAAAAGATCGTTCGTTCATTCTTCTATTGTTACAAGTACGTATTGCTGTATATATAGACACGAAAGTTAAGACTTAAGAGCGCCTTTGAAAGGTAACAACAGGCTAACATATATATTTTCATGCCCACCCTGCATGCAAAAGGAGAATCTATTGTTTGATTTGTCCATAGTTAAATTGATCTTTCTTCTAAGCACTAGGACATTGCCATGTCCTGCGTAACACTTTTGGCCTTCCATATGCACGTGTGCATGTACATCTCCAAAGATTCCTCTCTACTAGTTTTATGGCCCTGATCAATATGGCTTCAGCTTCTGGCTTCAGCTTATTTTTGCACTATTCATAAATTTCGTCTTTTTCTGAAGTTTTGGCTTTTTTTGAGTTTTTTTACCGGTTCTTTTTTTCCTCGTATTTGTTTACATTATACGTGATGGGCTAATATGTTTTTTTCTATTTTTAAATTTTTTTAAATTTAATTATGGTAAATAAGTCTCTGTCAGCTACAGTGCTTTTTCAGCCAGCTATAGTGTTTTCAGCCATAAGCCATGAGGCTTTCAGCCGAACCGATCACCACCTATATTCTAGCTTCCTGTAGAATCATGTTGAGAATGTCTATGGTTTATATGGGCTGAACAATTGGCAATCATGTCAAGTTAAAGTTGAATTTGCAAGAATTTATAGGTTTTCGATCTTGTCAATGTTTGGTGGTCTGACTGGCAAAATGGGCAATCTGATCAGTGGGTGCAGTTGGACCAGCCACTAGTTGGCATCAAACCAGCCCTCTGCACTTTTGGATTCTAAGTGCTTTGACCCTTCTCAATTTAATCTAAAATCTTCAAGTGCGGTAGTACCGAGTTTAGGGTGCGGCATGAACAGGGTTTGGTCATACTGGCTTCTAATAGGTGATACTTGTTTTTCAGAGATGTGATTTTTGGGTGCACAACCCGCGTGGTCAGACCGGCCATGGAGGCGGTCCGACCGGGGCGAGTGGTCTGACCAGCCACCCATGGCAGTCAGACCGGATTTGACTAAAGGTAACCGAGAGGGTTTGGAGATTTGTAAGAAATTATCATGGATTGAGTTTTGAATTTCTATGTCATTATATTCATAGTGCATGAAGTATGTTTGGACTAATATAGGTCAAATTACAAAAAACTTGTACTCAAAAATTATTTCTTGGTCTTTGATGTGTAGCAAGCTCGGAGGCAATCATGGTCAATAACGTGGACCGGGACTACACTCAGATGGTTAAGGTCAACCAAGGCACAGGGAAGACTACAAATGTTGAAGGGATGATTTGAATAACAGTTCATCGAATGATGTGGTAAATGCAAGTGAGGCGTGGTCGGAGGAACCGACATGGAGAGACTTGCTGGTGCATATGAGCTATTGATGAACCTACATATTGTAGGCATAGATATCCTTACAAAGGAGGAGACCATGGACTAGACTTAGAGAAGAGGTGAGATCCACGGTCAAAACGAGGATATTTTGGCGGGGAAGCCACAATACCAGAAACAACGATGGGACCAAAACTGTAGCGCTTAGAGGGCGTTAGGAGAGCAGCTTAGGTCAAAGAGATACTGAGGAGGCTAAGTGGATGGAAATCTTGCTTCTTAACAGGTTCAGGTTTATGCACTTTAAGAAACGTGCATAAGTCAGGTATGAGTGTAAAACCCTGTGTGTGTGGGAGGTTAACGGGTTTCTCTGGTTGTGCTAATGGATAGTATCCATTAGAGTTAGATATAGGCTACCTGCTACATCTATTTAAATGGGATGGGTTGGAGGCATGTTGCTAACCAACCATCCATTCACTAGGGTCTGAGAGATAAACTTTCTTGTGGTGGAAACTATGGGTGAGTGCTCTTGTGAGCGCTTTATGCTCCAATGTTGGAGTGCCTATAAAAATATTAATCTATAAGTTACAAGAGATCAATCTTATTCATCCTTTATAGTGTGTTCTTACTCTTATTGATTTTGCACTTGTTGTGGTTAGTGTTTTTGCCTTTCTTCTTCCCTTTTAGTCTTACTAGGTTTCAAGGATGTGTAAATGATGGATTCTGACATCTTTATTCAATATTAACACGCATTCTAGATCTCCTTTTTTTACTGAAGTGGGTAACAAGTCACTGAAAATGGAAGATCGCATGATAAGTGACATGCAATGATCTCTCAAATTACTTAGTGTTCCCTGTCGCAGTCCTCCAGATATGAATGAAATCCAAGAAAATATTGTGTGTGGTCTCTACATCTATTTTCTGGGCCACAAGCCCATCTAACAACTCGGCGGAGCAACTAAACATGACTTTTGGTTTTACAACTGCTACGGTCCACCACGTCCCTAACCTACGAACCAGCCCGGCCAGTCCACAAGATCATTGCTTGTACAAAGCAAAAACCAATTCACCGAAAAGCTTTAATAAAGAAATATAGGCAATATATTTCAACAAGTAAAATGTTGAACTCCTTTTACAAACTAAAAGGCACACACTTTAGATTTCAGAAGAAAAAATAAGTACATAGTTTTAGTGATTTCAAAAAAAATCGCTCAGTTAATCGGGGTACAGAAATACACCTAAAATTTCTTACCAAATTGGTTGCATCGCTCGAGCCAAAACTGCAAAAGCTACTTCAAGCATTGGGCAGAAATTAGAAGATCGATGGAGACGACCTACAGTACATGAAAAGTCAGTCAACACCGAGTGATTGGATTGGTTGGGGCTTACCAAATGTCTAAATCAAAAAGTAACTTCCAGAAATGTCTGAATCAGAAAGAGATCGTGTGTAATCGTCAGAAATTTCCCTGCAGTTTCCACCTGTTTTTCAGAACCTGCAGGTGACTTCTATGCAAGATGCAGGCTCAAATCTCTATCTAAATGGAAGGTGCTGATAGTCAACTGGAACGGTACATTATGCCTTAAAAACATGTACCAATACGGTGGTTATGCAAACAGATCTGCGCATGCATGTACATGCCAGCTTGAACTTAATCAGATATATCGTCACAGCCGCCTCTCTTCACATACGTGCTGATGCCAAAACTACGCAAAGGAATGCCAAAATTGGCCTAATATCACAGGTACTGTTCTGAATCGGCGTAATACTCCACTAACATCACATCCACGCAGCAGCATTACCCTGAACTGAAAAGGCACATTGACGTAAGAACCAAGTGCAGAGGTAAGTGGTTCATATGGATAGTTCAGTTTCCGAAGCATAAGGCCACCAACAAAAGCACACAACCATATGTGATAGAGAATTAGAAACACAGTACGGACACTGGATATGATAACCAGTGGAATTCAAACGATTAGAAGCTTGAGGATCAGTTACAAAAGCATACAAAAAAAGGTATAACAATTAGTGGACCTATGACCTATCAAAGAACTCAAGCAACAGTGCCAAAGGCGCCTTCCCCATATCAAAATTTTTGCCAGGCACATCAAGGCCAGCTATTTTAAAAAAAGAAAAGAACACAAAAAAGGCACTATCTACACAAGAAATGTGGAGGCACATTTTCATATTCTGTAGTCAGCGTTCAAGAAGCTCTCGTACTGGGTACCATTCAGAGCATTATACACTTCATCCCAATTTTCAATTTGCTCCGATAGTGGTTTCGTGTGTATCTTGACATGCCTGCTGACTAGTTTCCTCCTTGGCACTTTGAGGAAATCCAGGACATCAACAAGCTTCTGCATGTGCAATTCAACGTAGTACTTATAAGCAAGGTGAGGAAAGGCAACAACAACTACATATCAACACAACAAATTAATTGAGTGGAGCTCACTGTTCTGTTTCGGATGAGATTCTCATAGTAGATAGTAATGTGGTGGATGCTCTTTAGGTTTTCAAGAGCATCGCGAGTGTAGTCATCTGCTTGTTTCAGTCTCCAAATTAATGACGTTGTGTTGAGTCTGGGCTTATATCGTGCAAGTATACTGGCCTGTTAAATAAAAAGATACAGCTTAACTCAGAGACTGCAGAAATTTGCAAGCCAGAGTTGAAACATGTGTTGTAGAGCACTACCTCATCTCTTGTGTGAACATGGGCCTTGTGCGTTCCATTTAATTGCTTAAGGTATCTGTCATGATTGTTCGCTAGTTGCGATACCAACTGACGGAGGAGATTCCTTCTGAAGAGAAATACTGCAAACACTCCTCTTCGGTTGAAGTAATCAACTACATCTGCATGATTTGCCACAAGACCCTGGAGACATACATTGTCAGAGGAACGCTTATTCTGCTTAACATTTCAGTTATGTGCATGACTTATTAATTTATCTGTCTACCCAAAAAACAGTATTCAGACTAATATGTTGAAGCCTTGAAGGAAAAGTACAAGTACTCCGTGTAGAAAGATGCTGCCTATTAGTCGAAAAAAAAAGATGCCACCTATGGAGATTGTAACAATCTATATGTGCTCCCTACTTAAAACTATATCTCATAGCAGCACACACAGCATACTTTGTTTTAACACGGACGAACTAGATGACATCAGTTCCAAGAATGCTGACATCTTTAAAAGCACAACAGGGAATATCAAAAATTTTACCAATTAACCTTCACAATCGAAAGGAAAAGTACAAATACTCCGTATAGGAAGATGCTGCCTATGGTGATTGTAACAATCTATATATTCACCTTACTTAAAACTATCATGTAACAGCATGCACAGCATACTGATATCTTAAAAAGGATAGCATAGAGTAACAAAATCGCTATAAACTAATCTTCACAATTGGTAGAGATTTTGATGTTCTCTTTATCATTTTGAATATATCAGCATCAAAATGCCATTAATTAAATCTTTAAATGCCTTGTTTCGGAAAAAATTCACAATCATGTGTGGCCTCATCCAGAGTTCCACACACAAAAAGGACTAATATTTGAATGAGATCGACACAGAATCACAAAAGAAAAGGACTACACAAGACAATGTAATCATGTTATTGCCAAGATCTAGTCAGTGCAAAAGGATTTCATTTTCTAGCCTATATGGATTATAAAATTTTCACAACAATAAGATGTATTTCAGTATGCTCCATCATGGTAATTATGGAGTAGTGGAAATAAATCAACAAAACAAGGACCATAACTGTCTCTAGTGTACACAACAGATGTTACTAAATTGGGAATGACAAGACTAATATTCTTTATTCCCCTGAGAAGAACAAGATGCATGAATCAAGCAGAAAGCCAATTTATTCATGAATGCACACAAGAGTTTATTCACGGAATGCAAGCTGACAATTTCAAACTAGCAAGCATACTGTTATGAACCTTAGTTCATAACGGGTAAACACCACCAAGAAGATGACCGGATGGAGTCGGCGTAGGGAGAGAGAGGAGACTATAGACGAGGAAGACCTTGTTATTACTCTGCTTGATTACAATAGCATGCGGTAGCCCTCTTATATAGACGGCTCTCCCTAACAGATGGAATCTAATCCCAATCATATCTCTAACAGATACAGTAACTAATATCATATCTCTAATTATATCTCTAACACAATGAAACTAATCTCTAACTCGAATAGAAACCAATCTCTAATTCCTAATAATAACCCGGCTGGGCCCAAGGCCCACGCCTATAACACTACACCCCTCCCGGACATGCAGCTCGTCCTCGAGCAGCTAGACGGCGGCCAATGGAAGACCTTCGACGCCGATGTAGAAGACGAACGGTGGCAGGGTGCTGCAGTGGATGGAGACGGGCGGCCAGCGGAGCAGCGGCCGGCGGCGGAGCGGCAGACGAGGGGGCGGCCGGTGGCGACTTGCATGGATCCAGGCGGCGAAGGCGGCCCGCGACCGGGAAAGACGTCACCGGCAACGCTCTGCGTGAATCCCGCCCGTGGACGGCGACCGACGACGGCAGCGACGGCGCTGGGTCTGGGGCGATGGCCGGCGACGCCAGAGAAGATGCTGCGACGGTGGAATCCTCCTGGCTTGGAGCTGATGCGGCCCGTGGGGCGTAGCCGGCGGCTAAACTTCCCCCGGATTTAAGTGCTGCAATCCTGGCATCGGTTGCGATGCTCTGCCGCGTCAAAACTGCAATCTTGGACTTCATCTCAACCATCTGCTCCTGGATTGCTTTAAACATTGCTTTCACGGATCTGGCCTCCTCGCCGGAAACCATGGTAGCAGAAGTCGTGGGAAGGGATCGACGGCTCTGATACCAAGTTGTTATGAACCTTAGTTCATAACGGGTAAACACCACCAAGAAGATGGCCGGATGGAGTCGGCGTAGGGAGAGAGAGGAGACTATAGACGAGGAAGACCTTGTTATTACTCTACTTGATTACAATAGCATGCGGTAGCCCTCTTATATAGACGGCTCTCCCTAACAGATGGAATCTAATCCCAATCATATCTCTAACAGATATAGTAACTAATATCATATCTCTAATTATATCTCTAACATAAGGAAACTAATCTCTAACTCGAATAGAAACCAATCTGTAATTCCTAATAATAACCCGGCTGGGCCCAAGGCCCACGCCTATAACACATACCCATCTCAATTACTTGCAACATGAGATCCCCTAAAACATACCTAAATCACAAGCATCTGTAGGGAATATGCATATGGTGCTTTTGATAGTAAGTCCACAACAATACTTGAAGAAAACGCAAAAAAACTTATCCAAATCCTCACCTGATTAAGCATCCACTTCAAGCCAACAGCAGCAGTGCACTCATTCTTGGAAGCACTACTATTCCAATCCAAATTGTACACCTTATCCAACGTCTTAATTATAGATGAAATGTTACTTCTCCTTTCTTTTGTAGAGAAAATTTCACCATTGGAACTAATATTAACGTGGCTATTAAGAAGGGTTTCAAACCAACCACTTCCAGATCGCTGTGACGAGATAATTGCAAAGAACCGGACAGGGGTACACATGCATTCGCTCCTACAAAATAGAATTACCATTAGACATTACACAAGCCAAGTGTAGATAGTTTAAATTTGCTGCAGCACAACTGTCACCTGCTGTAAGTTATTGGTTGTGGATAATGCACAAACTGAACCTCAGAAGGAGGAACTAAAGACTTATTACATGTCTGTTCTGCTACTTCGATCTTCACTATTCTTGACCAGCTGTCGCTTCCTAGTTGCTTCATACACATTGTGCAGATAAATATCCCGCAGATCATAGTCATAGCAAAAACAACCATTCTCAATGCAAGGGGTGACTTCTTTGGAGTTTTCAAAATCAGTGTATCCTGCAAACAAGTTCCAATCAGCCCAAGTTCATCACTAGAAATATATCAGAGCTCTTACCATATTGCAACATTTGGAAGCTAATATTTGTTTTCTGTTAATACTTAAGCAATATATCCGACAATTATTCTAGCTATTCTATCTTGCCCCACTCCGAAGCATCAATTTTGGCTTGATACAGGAGAGAAACAGGAAGGATTAGATTTCAAAAGCTCCTTTTTCCTGTACCCGCTTGTGTTCCCCCAAAAGAGGTTAAAATGGCCCATGTACCGTTCAAAATCACTTTTACAATAATAATGGTACATAAGACTAGGAATAAAAAAATCCCCACTGGCAGTACCACCCTTGAATATTCCTTTTCATAATTGCGCTTCTCTACTCCAGATTTATTCCAACTCATTTTTCACTAGGAAGAAAGAATTCCTCGCCAATAAAAAAACAGGAAGAAAAGAATTGCAATCGAAATAGGAAATACCACTGAGCAAAGACCAATGGAAAACGAGAATCGACATACAGTTAACCCAACAAGCCAAAAGCAGTCATCGAATTGACATATAGTAGCTGATAACCATGAATGATAAATTAAATGCCTTGCTAAGGAATGTCAGAAAATCAATCTCACGGTCTCACCTATTATGAGCTCTGAACTTCGCAAGTATAAAATGGTACTAATAAATAGAGCAAAAAGGAAGAAATGGAAAACGATTAGAACGCGCCCATATTTTTTTTAGAAAAAAGAAAACAAAAGAGTAGTAACATTTTGGACCAGACGTCCGAGAATTCGAAAAGTCCGGCGCTAAGTAACAAAATCACTTCTCATTCCGCTTTCTTCTCCTCAAGGAGCTCTCACAAAAAAAACACACCCTTTCAAGTTTTAACCCAGGATTGTAAGGAACTCATTGAAACTAACATTAACAATGGATGCGCCCACTGATTGGAACCAAACCAAAAGAGCAGAAATGCCACCCGAAGTACTCCATTCTTGGAGCAAAATTTCAGAACTTCTTAACCTTGAAGCTAAAAAAATGATGCAAAACCCTACAAGTTTCCCCAAAAATCCAGGGGCAGGATACTACCTTGTTTCCAAACTGGTAGCACCAATCCTCGCCGCCGCCGGCCTTGTGCTCCCCCTTGGAGCCCCCCATCGCCTCAGGAACCACCCGAACCTTCCCTCCCCCTCTCGCTCCCCTCGCCCCACCTCAAGAAACGGACCCGCCTTTAACCCTCCACCGCCTTAAGGCTCCTTCGCCGGCGACGCTTCACGGGCGCATTAGCAGCGACCGCCGCCGCCGCCGCGTGGGGAGATCGGGGCCACGCCTCCAGCGGCGGCGCCCACGGCGCCGGAATCGCGGGGCTCTGGCGGATTGGGCGGAGGGAGCAAGGGGACAATGGCCTCTATGAGCTGTGCGCTCCCCGGTCCCTGCGCCCGTCTCGGCTCGGCTCGCGTCTGTGTGCGTTTGTTTGGGCGTTTCAGAAGACCTTCGAGAGAGGGGAGAGGAGCTGAGGGGAGGAGCTTCATAATTTTATTCTGTTAGAGGGGCTGTCCTGGAAAAACCTGCACCCCACATGAAAGCAGAAAGTTTTCGAGCCCATTTCTACAACAGCGTACCTGCAAGATCTTTTTTATAGAACGATCCTTTGTTTTAGAGGGAAAAAAACTCCTGAACTTATTAAAGCTTGCTCATTTCGATTTGATCTTCTGATCCTGATTTATTTTTTACTATTTCTAAATTTTATCTTGTTTTGACTTTTTAGCTTTTTTAGGTTTTTTGCTGATTCTTTTTTCCTATATTCATTTGTATTGTCCATAATTGACTAATATATTTTTTCTATTTTTAATTTTTTTTAAATTTAAGTAAGTCAAATAAGTTACCATCAAGTACAGTGTAATTTTCAGCTGAAATAAACGGGCTATAAACTAAAGTAAATTATAGAATAATTCGAATAGAAGCTGAGCTCCTACCGGTGCAGCTTAGGCTGTGCTCAATATGGCTTTTTTTGAGTGGCTTATGGCTAACAAGCACTGTAGCTGGCTGAAAAAACATTGTAGCTGACAGAGGCTTATTTAACATAATTAAATTTAAAAAATTTAAAAATAGAAAAAACATAGTAGCCCATCACGTATAATGCAAACAAATACGGGAAAAAAAGAACCGGCAAAAAAGCTAAAAAAGCCAAAAGTTCAGAAAAAAAATGAAATTTATGAATAGTGAAAAATAAGCCAGAAGCTGAAACCGAAACGAGTGGGGCCTTAAGCTCCGGAGATGACAGTGGCCATAGATTGGGGTGGGAGTGAGCTCTCGCCTTATATTCAAATTACCCGTGGTATTTTCAAATATTTTGGTCAGTACATCTACGGTTACTTGCGGCATAGCAATATATCTAGGCTTGTATATAATTCATTTTTCAAAAGATGACCCTATACAAACACTACGGGTCATGACGCTGTAGATTGACTGCGAAAAAAATATATAGTAACATATTTGTAACCAGTTGTCTGGAAATGCAAGAGAACTTTGAATAGTCCAACCACACAATTCATGTCTGATACGAGGAGTTTTAATACGAACCATTTGATCCAGAATAATAGAAAGCATTGATTTTTATCAAGAAAAAAAGAATTTGTAACTCCACATTTTTTCTTGAAGGATATGTTTGCGCATTAAAATATATAACCAACATTAATCAACTGTTGAGTAGCTTGAGATCTTATTTGTATTAGTTTATTTTTCCAACTTTTTTGGAGAGGCCAGAAGCAAATATGAACATTTGCATTCTTAAAGCGGTTTCTCCACTTCTCTTATTTCCGTCTCGTTCTAAGAATAAGTCAAAGAGTTAAAGGCGCATTAAGTATTTTATTCCTCTCGCTCTCGTCTCTTTCCACCACTTTTATACAACTCGTCTCCTCTTTCTAAAACCATATTTTTAGCTACTATTATTTATTTTCAGACAAAAATCATAAATAAAAAAACAATTGGAACGTCTCCTATTCCTACTGACTCGGGTTGTGCTTTTCAACACCTTGTGTGGTAACATCGGGAGTCTTACCTAACTACTTCAGCGGTTTCGCAGGAGAAATCGCAGTAGGGAGGGAGGTGTCATCTCGGTTTTATTCGAGGACTTAAACTGAAAAGTGAAGTCCCCCCCTCGATCGGCGATGGGATCAAGAGCGGAGCTGGGAGGCGGTCGTTAACGTGACAGTGTTTGCCGTGTCTCCGGTGCTTTGGATTTGGACTTGCGGCAGCGTCGGTCAAACGACGCGGCACGACGTAGATCGCGGAGCCGTCCGCCGCTGCACCCGACCCGAGAGTAACACGGTCTCCGGCCAGGTAGTCTGGTGTCGTGTTACCTACGGCGACGGTGTGTAATTGCCGGGTGCACACAGCATACACATGCAGATTTTTGGTAAGGTAAAACAAAATTAGACTCACTGTGCTGCCTAACTCCGAGCTCTTTGTGCGTACGGCTTTAGCTACCTGTACACGCACCAACGCACATACCCCTAAACCAGACTCATGCAAATGGAGTAGTACACAAGGTACACCACCGGCAGCCACGAGGTGGTTGTTTTCGCTAGAGTAAAGTCCATTACCGGTCAACTTTTTATGCTGTGTCATCTCGGTCTATAAACTTTTAAAGTATGTCATTCCGGTCCTTAAACTTTTAAAGTGTGGCAATTTCTTTTGAAAGTCTATGGACCGGGATGACACAGCATAAAAAGTTCACTGTTACAACTACATAGGATATTGCCACACTTTGAAAGTTTAAGGACCGGGATAACATACTTTAAAAGTTTATGGACCGGGATGACATAGCATAAAAAGTTTAAGGACCGGTAATGGACTTTACTCTTTTCGCTAAGACCCCCGCCTAGCGCGTAGAATTTTTTTTCCCATTCTTACGGAAACTAAACTAAATTGCTGTGAATATCCTACTAAATTTCTGTATTCCAAGATATAGAAATAGGAAAAACATATGATTAAAAGGTCCAGGCTTTTTGAATCCTATAGAAAACAAAACCACGTGAATTCGCAACAAAGAATGTTTGGCTACATCGCAGGAATTTTTCCAAGAGCTCTTGGCTAGAATCCTTTGGAGTCGGGGGTATACTATAGGAAATCAATGCATAGAAATTTGATAATGCAACCTCTTATGTTACAAACAGCGTCTATAGGGAAAATTCACAAGGATTCAAATCCTACGAGTACGACAACGCCATGTAAATTCTACAAACCAAAGAGGGCCTCGAGACTAACGCCCCGCTTATTTTGATTTGAGTTTCTGGTTTCTGGTTTATTTTTCACTATTCATAAATTCTGTCTTTTTTGAACTTTTGCCTTTTTTGAACTTTTGTTGCCGGTTCTTTTTTTTCTCTTATTCGTTTGTGTTGTCCGTTATGAGTTAACATATTTTTCTATTTTTAATTTTTTTTAAAAAATTTAATTATGTCAAATAAGTCACTTTTAACTACAGTGTAATTTCAATCATCTACAATATAATTTTAGTTATAAGCTACTATTTTTCAGCCGAGCTGAGCCTAATAAACAGCACTACGTACGTACGTACACCAGGTGCTAACACACGGAAGATTAATTAATCTGCTCTTGGTTTCGATTAGCGGCACTATATTATATTTAATCGGGAGCACATCGATCGGGGGCGGCGGGTCGTTTAGTGAGCTGTGCAGCAATTAAATTCTAATTGTGTTGTTTAACGCTGAGCACATCGATATAAATGAAGTCCGGCTCCAAATGGATGCACGAGCGCGGTCGTGATTCGTGGGAAGCACGTCCTCTGCCGTCGCCAAGAACGGCCGAGATGCACAGTTCCGAACAGCGAAAAAGCATTAGATCTGGACTCTTGGTTTCAGATCCAACGCCCCAAAAGCAACCTAAGGCACCGTACTGTGCCTCTCTGGCTATGCACGAGCGGGGCACTGGCAGAGGAGGATACGCTTCCTGATTCGTGAGGTGTTGCCAGCTCCTTGTTTGCTTTGGACTCTCCTCCTGGCGTGTCTCCGTGAGAGGAATTTTTAATTGTTTAACTGTTTTTTAATTGCCTCCCTGAGAGGAATTTTTCATTGTTTAACTGTTTTTTAATTTGTTTTATTGATAAACCACCATATTAACTTATTTCTAAACCTAACTCTTTTAGCCACGTTATTATCCATGATATGGCAAGACAACATTGCCATATCAATCACTATGGTGTGACCCTCTGATCGGTTCGGCTTGAGCTTCTGGCTTATTTTTCACTATTCATAAATTTCGTCTTTTTCTGAACTTTTGGCTTTTTGTTGAGCTTTTTTGTCGGTTCTTTTTTTCCCGTATTCGTTTGTATTATACATATTGGGCTAACATATTTTTTATATTTTTAAATTTTTTTAAATTTAATTATGTTAAATAAGTTTCTGTCAGCTACAGTGTTTTCAGCCATAAGCCATGAGCTTTTAAGGCCCCGTTTGGCACAGCTCTAACTCCGAGATCTATACTGGATCTGTAGTTTGTTGACTAAATTAAAGTGATTTAAATATTTTTATTTAATATATAATATAAATGAAATGAGTCATGTAAATGCACTTAACATGCCTGCAACTCTAGATCCGGGATTTCCTAGAGCTATAGATGACCAGCTCTAGAAAATCTACAGATTTCCTAGAGCTAGAGCTCTGCCAAACAGGGCCTAAGCCCAACTGATCACCACCTCGTGTCACTCAGGCAATATTGTTTGGCCATAGCACGGCTAATGGCGTGGTCAAAATTGCTATTTTTTTTTGGCTCAGAGTTAGATTTATCTTGTGGTATGGCAACGTTATCTCGCCATGCCATGACATTACTAACAAAAATAAATTAGGTTAAATAATAAAAATTGCTCCCGTGAGGGAGGATTTGTGTGTGTTATATAGCAATGGTAATGTACGTATCACTACTTTTCTTATCGTCCAAATTAACAAGTAATGGTTGGGATTCGTCGGAGCAACATTCAGGTGCTATAACAAATTTGCCACACTTTTTTGGTGGTGATCGGTTCAGCTGAAAGCCTCATGGCTGAAAACACTGTAGCTGGCTGAAAAAAGCACTGTAGCTGACAGAGGCTTATTTACCATAATTAAATTTAAAAAATTTAAATATAGAAAAAACATATTAGCCCATCACGTATAATGTAAACAAATACGAGGAAAAAAAGAACCGGTAAAAAACTCAAAAAAAAGCCAAAAGTTCAGAAAAAGACGAAATTTATGAATAGTGCAAAAATAAGCTGAAGCCAGAAGCTGAAGCCATATTGATCAGGGACTTACAACAAATTTGCCACACTTCTTTTGACTTTTGATATCGAGTAAATTTCGTAAAACCATACTACTTTATTGGAACTTATCATAAATCATACTTTTAATTTCAGAGAACTAACTTTTTTGTATAACATATCGCAAAACCTCATTTCCAAGTATCCCCGATATATCCAATAGAGTAAGTCCAATTGTCGTCTCATAAGCCTATTAATATTACTAAACAGATTGAAGATAGTATTATGAGACCGGCAAGTAGATATAGCCTGCCGAATATTTAAAAGCACGGTTTTATAAAATATTATATAAAAGAAGCGTAGTTCTTTAAAATTATTGCTTAACTAAAAATGTGATTTTATGATAATTTTATCAAAGATATATAGTGTGGCCGGTTTCCTGAAAGTTCCACCTCGACGTTTCATCGACCCGACATTTGGAAGTGAAAAGAAAAATAGCGCGCATGCGTTTTATAATTATATCCATTAATTCTCTGCCATCACCATGCAACGGCAGAGGATAGATACCAATCAGTAATCCGCTTGAAAGGGATAGACCGTGCATCTCTCCCAACGGTAGAGGCGTAGAGCTAGCTAGCATTTGGATGGGTTCTTTTTAATTGTAATCGATGATTTATATTATGGTTGATAGTTTTTAGTTTTAATATGAGCGTTTGTGCGAATAAACTGAATGCTGATAAGTTTATCATTTACTTTGAAAATATTGTCTTGATAAATTATTTTGAAACGATGATGAAGAAATCGTCTCTGTTTATTTATTTAAAAAACATAAACTGAAAAAATCAGACCTTTAAACATATTTCTGTAGTCGGTGCGTTGTTGATCGATTCACGTAGGAGGGACTCATACCACGTGAATAGATTAGCGAATCATTGATATTTCAGACTAGCTAGTGCGAGGTCATATATAGAGCTCTTTTATGACCCTTCCTAATTTTTCTCAACCTTTTAATCCAATAAACTAGATTGATCAATATGTTTTATACTACCGTACCAAATACTTGAAGTGCAATTTCTTAAAAGGTAAATTAGTAACTCTCCAAAGCAGTGGCGTAGCCAGGATTTGTAGCTATGGTGATCCATTGTCTAAAATTTATTTAACCGATATAAATTTAACATGTCGGTACACAAGTATATGAATTACGAAATGCAATTAAGGTAAAAAAGGACATACGAACTTCATAAAATAGACGAATATAGCTTTCTTAACATAGAATTGAAATATTACATACCCATAGCACTTTTCCTGTTCGTGGCTTATCACCGTTGATCCTGACTTCTATTTTGCTTAGTTGCTAGCCGCTAGGGGAGAAATTAGAGAAGCTGAAAGGAAAAGGAGAAACGTGAGTACAGAGTACGTGACTAAAGGAGAATAGGGCTTTGGCTTAGGCTTAGCAATTGAGTCTTCATCTTAGGATTTTGATGCTCGATGGCCACGCCCGCGCTTGCCGTCGCAGGCTATACGACGCCGGCCAAGCTCCAATTTCCAAACCAGGCATTGATCAATACCATGATGCTACAAAGAGAACAGCTTTCCATATAAAATCATACTTTTTTCCTCGCAAAAGAATCATACTTTTTATCCATGAATTTGTACCAAAGGGCAGTAATCCTGGACCGCAGCAAAAAACTGAAATGTACCAAATCCCGTTATTTTTGGAGGTGGACCAAACCCCATCATGATTCATTTCAGTCTCCTCACCAAACGGAATTAGCATTTCAGTCTCCTCGAAACCAAAAACATCCAGAAGGAATTATCTTCCCCCCACCCAAATCGAAGCAACTGAAGTACTGAACCACCACGTTGGCCAAGAAGCGGAGGAATTGAGCGTTCGATTGAAGGAATATTCACAAGTACGTGTAATTGGAGTAGTAAAACACTGGGTGTTATTATAATCGTGATTACCGCAGATCTTGACGGGCGCGTGGATGCGGAGGAGGTTGGGCTGGGAGAGGCCTCGCAGCGTCGCACGGCCGACGGAGAAGAATACGAACGGACGCAGACGCGCAGGCTGACGTGAATACGCTGAATTCTCCAGTGCAAACTTTATCCCGCTGAATACGGGCTTTGGTTGGACCGAGCGCAGGATGGTCCGCGGCCCACAGGGACCACCCTGTAGCTCTGCCTCTACTCCAAAGGATCAAAACCAGCACCAAGCCATATTTCTCCCCACGAGGAGCCGCCATGGCCACCTCAAGCAGGTCCAATTTCCAGGTTCCGGCCGGCTTATGACCGTAATTACCATGACCGCCTAATCACATTGTAATTAAGCCCAACTCCAAAGCAACCCTAGATTGAACAATAACCGTTGTATGCACATATCAATCAGTTTGATAGTTAGGCTTACTAATTTTGAAATCATTCAGACGTGGAGATCATGTTCTCCATGGCGGCGTGGCAGAACTGTCTAGCGATGGCTTTTAGGAGTTAGTTAAGAGTCAGTTTAGTTAGAGATAATTTAGGGTTGAAAGAAAAAAGTCTATAACATCCTTAAGAAATTGATGGCTAAATTTAATTTCTACTGCTACTCCTTGCTATTAGCAGGCCCCGCTCGGTTGGGCTGAAAAGCTGTGACTTATGGCTGAAATTGCACTGTAGCGGCTAAAATTTCACTGTAACTGAAAGTGGTTTATATGGCGTAATTAAATTTAAAAAATTAAAAAAAATAGAAAAACTATGTTAGCTCATTATGGACAACGCGAACGAATATAAGAAAAAAGAACAGAAAAAAGCTCAAAGAAAGCTAAAAGTTCAGAAAAAGACGAAATTTATGAATAATAAAAAATAAGTTAGAAGTTATAGCTCTGTACTATAAAAATTCTCCACATATAATAGTGGTTCCATACACCTAAAAATTCTCCGTGTATAATAGTGGTTCCGTGCGGTGCGCACTTGCACGCGTCGAATGGTGGCCGCCAGCCACTCCAAACCTGACATACCTAACACTCCAAAATCGACACGCTTTCCTTTCAGAAGCTTCTCCTGGAAAGCTAAGGTTTGGTTGGGGCCGGTCTAGCCGTTTATGAAACGAGGCACGATCCAGAGTTGCTTGTATCCTTCCATCATCAACCTTTCGTGCTGTTGCTGCTAGCTTCGGTAGCACACATTATAAGTGCACATGCAACATCGCTCCAACATTAATCGCTTTTTCTTTCTTTTCATTGCGTGTGAGTTTTGCTTTCACGAGAGAGTGGAGTATATGGCCTACTCCAACTAGCTTAAATTTTCAGCTTCTAGTTGTAGTTATTAGGTAGATTTTTTTAGCCTGACTTAACTTAAAATTTTGAATTCTGACTATTCGCGAGAGACAGTACGCAGAGAAAAATAGTCACATGTGATTTTTACCGGTACAATTTAACTCATCATGCTTTTTACTACAATCTTCATGTTGACTCCATCTTAAAAAAAATACACCGTTTGAAAGTTAGTTATTGTAGCATAAATCAGAAAGCACGAGCCATGAGTTGAAACGAACGTAGCCAATAGATTTTAACTAAAATTGCACTATAGTGACTGTTAGTTTTTAGTCATTCAATTAAAAACAAAACAAAATGAGAAAAAAAATAAAAACATCGTTGTATCTTTACAGATAATGCAAATGAATAAGAGAAAAAAGACAAACAAACGAAAAAAATCAAAGAAAAACAAAAACCGAAATAAGAAACCGACGAGTTTTAAAAGAAATCTGACTTTTAGAAGCCGATAGCCAAAACCACTTAAAGCAGCCTCTGTATTAACACCCCGAGTAATGCTTTCATGCATCATCACCTTAATACAAATTGCATAAATCTTGAAGTAAGGGAAGAAGTGATTAATCACCCATCCATCCTCCATTCATATTTTGGTATTTGTGCAAAATCGAGGGTGTATGTAGCGACAACTCGCCGTATATTTAGGGCCTGTTTGGATCCACCCAGATTTTAAGAATCTGGCTTTTAGAAACTGGGTGGGATCCAAACAGACCAGTTTTTGGGGCAATTTTTAAAATCTACCTACCCAGATTCTTAAAAACCAAGAAGCTGTTGATACCCAGCTTTTGCCAGTTTTTTTTTGTACAAATACCCATTTACCCTCATTAAAGACCACGCATGGCTGTTTAATGTGCTGTTCAAGAGCAATAAATGTAAGGGTATAATAGTCTATTAGCACTAATCATAAATGAAATCAGCTTTTAAAAACTAGGGGATCCAAACACCTCATCTGTTTTTGCTTAGAAACCAGCTTTTAAAAACTAGAAGTAATAGCTGGTTTTTAAGAATCTGAAACTGATCCAAACAGGGCCTTAGACAACAGGCGGTTGCCCTGCTTTATTAAAGCACGAGTTAAGAGATCCAGGAAGTTACCGGAAACCAGTTTACAATTTCCGTGAAAAAAGGGTCTAGTGAGACAAAAGGAAGAAAACAAAAGCAACTCCTCAGTTGCTCCTAGCTAGGACTTCCGCGGGTCATTTATCCGTCTGGCTGTGCTCCAAATGGTTTTTTTGAGTGGCTTATAGCTGAAAAGCACTGTAGCTGACTGAAAAAATATTGTAATTGATAGAGGTTTATTTAGCATAATTAAATTTTAAAAATAGAAAAAACATATTAGCCCATCACGTATAATGCAAACAAATACAGGAAAAAAGAATCGGCAAAAAAGCTTAAAAAGTTAAAAGTTCAGAAAAAAAATGAAATTTATAAATAGTAAAAATAATCTAGAAGCTGAAGCCGAAACGAGCGAAAGCCAATCCATCCGTGCTCGCTCCCTCCTCCTCCCGGAACCGTAAAAAGAAAAACAAGTTCCTATAGAATTTCCGCCGGGTGTGAAATCAACTTATGGCATGCACCATAGCCACTCTTGTTGCTGCAAAACCCACCCACATCAGACTCTTGATTTGGGACCGTATATAGGACGAGAGAGAGAGAGAGAGAGAGCGTTCTTTGATTCGTGACCAGACTACCAGAGTTGTTTGATAACGACGCTGACGAGTGTGACTGTGTGACCAGGATTACAGTATTATTACAATCTTATCTTCTTTTTTGAGAGAGGGAGAAGAGGGTGAGGGGATTACAGTCTATCCAATCACCGCGCGTAGGTTTGCATTTTCTGATTTTAACAACGTTTTTCTCCTTAAAATGCCGTGACCTACAGGTTAACAAATTTGAAATGAGGCATTTGCATGCAACTTCTATTTTGAGAATGACCGTGAACTGTACTGACCAAACAAATTTACAGACTTCCCTTTTTATGGGAGCATACTCTATATAGATAAGGTTGTGGTCGGCCACGTAAAGCTGCTACTAACTATAAATCTATAATAGCATGGAGCAGCTCAAAGCGCCACAGGAAGCTGCTAATATTATACTGCTAGCTCAAAGCTGAAAATTCAGACAATATGGCTAGCGGGGACGTATCACTTCACATCATTTTTAGATCTGCTTTCCTCCACAACTTTGCGTAATTGTGAAGAAGAATCATTCTTTCTTTTTCACAGAGCAAAAGTGTCATAATACGTTTCCGTTAGAAACTATACGAAAAAGGATAACGAATGTGTGTGCATAATTTAAGCGATTGTTGACCTGTTCTTTTTGGCTGCGACTTGTGACTTTTGGCTGCGGCTTGTGACTTTTGGGCTGTTTGTATGAGAGATTACAGAGTAACAGAAACTCATGTGCGGTTTTTGCCGATATAAATGAAGTCAGTAAAGTATATACTACAATTAACTAGTAGACGCTATCTTGAAAAACATACTCGTTTAAAAGCTAGTTACTATAGAAAAGCCGAAAAGCAGCTTTTAGAAGCTGAAAAGAACTGGGCCTGTAGGAGGCGCTCCAACTGGCTTTCGGGCTTCAGCTTCTGGCTATGGTTTTTAGTTTATGATTGAAATTGCACTACAGCGGCTATTAATTTTTTCAAAGAAAAAATGGAAAAAAATAAAAAAAAGTTATATCGTCACGGACAATATAAAGGAATAAGGGAGAAAAAGAAAAAACAAAAAAGCAACCAAAAAGCTAAAATAAGCCAAAATTATAAGCTAACACATTCCAAATGGTTTCTGACTTAAATAAGTCGAAAGTCAAAACAAGCCAGAAGTAGGCTTCACTTTTTTTTTTCTTGCCATTGTTTTTCCTCCTCTTATTTATTGACACATTCTTTCTCTTTTTCACAGATGCTTCTCTGCAAAATGTAACTAACAATTTGAGAGATTACTTTCATCTGAGATAACAAGCTTATATGGTGTGGCACAAAAGCAAATTGCTTATTCTCCTCGTTACTAAATACCTATAAAGTAAACTAGAATGGTAAGCGCGCTACGCTGCGCCAATTATGAGAACAGTGAACATTTATGAAAATTCCTGGAGCTATTATTCAAGCACAGACAACAAAAAATTCCTCTGGGTCTCAACTACTCCATAAGCCTAGCCTTGATCACCGCCATTGACCATAGGTAACTCTAAGCAATCATGTACATCCAAAGACAAAGAATTTATTTCCAAACACAAGTTCTTCACAATTTGACCTACATTAGTTAAAACATGCATCATGCAACCTTAACCCAACGATTCAGGTCAACCTACATAAATCCATGACTCAAATCCCAAAGCCTCAATTTCAGCCCAACCAATCCTAACAGAGAGCAATCTTTGCAGAACCAATTGATCATTCCACAAATATTGCAATGGTTCATCACAATCTTAACTTGGATCAACTCACATGGTCCATCAATCTCTCTCTTGATGAACCCAATGGCAATACTCAAAAATTGCAAATTATAGGTGGTTTTAGAAGAAGAATTTTACAAAGAGAGATCCAAAATGGTCACAAGAGAAATGCAATAACTGAAAGTGAAATTGAGTGAAACCACTGAAAATAATAACTTTTCCACAAAAGGCTTCAAATCCATTAAGTGAGTCAGGAAATCTCACTCTAGATCTATATAAAAGAGCAATTGTTCGATTTGACCTTGATCATGGTAAGAATAAATCAATTTCACAAAAACTCCAAAATATGCTCTAGATATGCATTTTTTACCAATCTTTCCCCTTTTGACAATCGAATCATTAAGATGCATGGAAAAAGATAGAGCGTGAATGAAATGAAATAGTTGCAATTTATTTATTTTAAGCATTAGGAGCCATGAAGATTATCCAAAATAACTTTCCAGGTATTACACCAATCCATAAAAAATGGAAGCGCTATCTAGGTCATGACAAATCATGTATTGACAAGCTAAAGCTAAATAAGCCATAATCTGAAATTAAATGAATTGTTTAACATATCAAGTCACTCAAAATCATAATTTAGTTAAAGGTATCAAAAAATGAGTCAAGCCATGCCAATATTCTTAGTGGAACCAAGAAGCTATAATTGAGTTAATTTAGAATGCTACAAGTTCAAAATTGAGATATTTTGTTTAAGTACTTGATATCACTTGTAATTAAACAAATTTAGCACATTTGGCATTTTCAAAAATTTATGGTTAGCTTTAACCATTTTTTACATAAGAGTTTATTTTCTTAGCCATGTGCTAAATCTCAAGCCTTATGCGACCACTCCAAGCAAGAAGCTTAAGGAAGTGTTCTTGGTCATCCAAAACTCACTTTGAGTTCATGTCTAGTGCAATGACAAGCCATCTCATGAGAAATGGTTGGTGAGATCAGTTTTTCGCACAAAAGAGATATTTTTGCATTTTTTTACTTAGTTCAAGAACAAATAGTTAATACTAATTCATGCTTCACTAATAAACTAGCATAGCTCAATCTAAACCTCAATGTAGATTCAAGCCTCAACTTAGCTTATTTGACATGGTATGAATCATAAGAGAATCACTAGAGCCAAACTAATCACAAGATCCAATGAGACATGATTTAATTTAAATTGTTCACATTTACTCAAGCTAGCATGACAAAAGTTAGGCTGCACATTGAAAGTCATGATAAATCTAGCAATCTAGCATAACTTATGGCAAGATGTAAATTAGTCTTATTATATCATACAGGGCTTCATGTATTTATATTATAATGCACATTGCTGAAATTAAACGCAATATGATGCAATAAAAAGAAAATTCAGCTCCCTCTCAGCATGTGAATCAATTTTAGAAGCATTTTGGTTCAAGTTGAGTTATATTATCATTAAATTCCAGAAAATCTTAAATGTACTCCTCTTGAACCAAAGCAATAATTAAGAGGGAAGAAACCTGTACAAAAAGAAGAAATGGTAGTCCTTACAATATAAACAAGATAGAAGAAATACTATGGCTCAGACTTGCTCTCACTATCTGTAGGATCGGATATGGCAACAAGGGGGGGGGGGTGAATGGTGCCTCTAAAAAAATCGCCCCTCAAAAGTATCCACGAATGAAACTCAGCTCCGGTAGCTATGAAAAGCTATGAAGGAGAAGATTCATACTCTCTGGAACCTCAAACCAACTAACGAAAAAGCGAGACAAGAAATAACAAGGAGGAACCAAAAACCTAAAAAGATTCACAGCTGCTAAACAGGCCTGACCGGTCAGACCGCCATATGGGGCCGCTCTGACCGCTCCTTGAGGGCCGGTCTGACCGCCTCATATGGGCCGGTCTGACCGCCCTCAAGGCATCGGTCTGACCGGCGGTCAGGAACCGGTATGACCGGCCGTGGTTCAGACAGACCCCGAACAGCAGGCTGAAAACTTCAGAACTTGCCCATTTTAGTGAATTTTGATAAAATCTCTTGATCTTTTCAAACCAACAGAGCAAGAACTAGATTCAAATAGTAGCAGGATTATAGGAAACAAAGGAACTCACAAAGAGAGCAAGAATTCAATATTTCAGCAAAAATCTGAAAAGTGAGTTGAATATGGACAAATTTCCAAATTGCTCACAAATCTTGAATCTTTTGCTCATGAGCTTTAGCAATCCACTTAGCAATGATCTCAGGGCTAGACAAACAAAATCTCAAGCCATTTTGTGAAGGGAAACAGGAGATTCCATTGAGCCCTGACTAGAAACCCTAGAAAAGCTTGAACAGAGGAAATGGGTGAAAAAGGAATCTTTGATTCTTTGATTTGGCTCTAGGGAACAAGCTGACCAAATGGTCTAGGAACGTCATCCCATCACAGAGCAATATATTTTGCAAGAAGTTAATCAAGATTTTCTCTCCCAAACACAAGAACTGGAAATGACAGAAGAACTCAGACAGAGCACTGAAAAGAAAATATCAAACGCAGCTCAACCAAATCATTCTCATGTTGATATTGAGGAAGAGAGATGAATGATTACATGAGGGTTTCATTACAGCCATCTCCACTCAAAACCCACTACATGGTTTCTAGAGATGAACACACACCTACAGAACACTCCCTCAGCTCACTCTCTTGAGCTAACTCTCCAGAATGCTCACACACCACTCATTTCTTGCAATGGATGATTTGAACATGCTGCCTCCGCTCCACCTTTTGAAGGCATAAGCTCTCCCCAAAGAAGAAATTCAAGAAGTGGCATACCCTCTCCACTCTATGCCTTCTCACACAATTGAGGCAATAAGTCAACAACTAGATTTTGGAGGGAAATCCGCCTCCTCCACTCATTTGCTTGAGTCAATTTACCAAATTGTCCCTCAAGCACCTTCCCGGAAGCTTCCGCCTCCAGTACCTTGACCGTCTGGACCTCGAATCCTCCTTGAGTCTAGTTCGGTCCGCTCCGCTGCACACGACCGCACCCGGGATCCCAACTGTCTGGACCTCAACTCCTCCCTAAGTCTAGTCCCGATCCTCTCGCCGCTGCCCGTCGTGTCCACCTGACACTGACCGAGACCTCCGACTCCACCTGAGTCTAGTCTTGGTCTGTTCCGTCGCGCACGACCGCAACCGACCTCCAAACCGTCTGGACCTCCGACTCCTCCCTGAGTCTAGTCCCGGTTCGCTCGTCGTTGCCCGTCGTGTCCGTCACCGGTAGCTCCAGCTCAGGTTTCTCGTCTCTCGACTCGCAACCACCTCACCAGCCTCGATCATCTTCGGCATCACCGACCGTCTGGACCTCAACACCTCCTATGCCTAGTCCCGGTCCTCCTTGCCTCACCATGACCTAGCTCTGAAGTCCTGCAGTCACACAGAGAAGCAAACCGTCACATAGCACCGCACGAAACAGCATAATCAACATAAGCACAAGTAAAGGTACTCAACCCTAGAATACCAAAACAAACTCAAACTCACTAAACCACCCGTCAATTACTCATCACCAACATGGGGATACCTCCACATAGTCTCTCACTATCCCATATGACTCTAGGACTATCAGCTGGTCATCTAAAACACTAGGGAGTAAACACGTTCCCTGTCTACCCAAAAGAGCCCAACCCTCGTTAGACCTAAAAAAAGTGAGTGAACTCAACCTAGTGAGACGAGAAGCAACTAATAAGTAGCATTCTAGGATCATAAGATGAGAGGAAGAAGTCTAAGCAACTGAGAATGAGAACCATTCTAGTCTATGCTAGAAAGACTAACCTAAATCATGGATACTCTTGTTGAATCTTCCCCACAACTCATCCAAAGATTCACTAGACTTTTGCTCGATCTTAGAGTATTCTTTCTTGAGTTGGTTCTATCTAGATATTATGAGCTAATGTCAAATGAGCTACTCGCTCAAACTCAGATCAACTAAACTCTTGAATCAGAAAATTCCACGCTTTACTATTTGCCTCTACATCTAGTGAAATCACCTGGCCATCGACAGGCACAACATAAAGATTTTTGACTTTGAGACAATTTAAGTGCCCTTGAGCCTCGATGTAAGAGTGCATCTGAGCCTTCTAATAAGAGAAATCAACTCCATCGAAAGCAGGTGGCTTGGTTGAATACTTGTCTGGTGCCATGACTCTAAGACTAGTTAAGATCTAGAGAAGAGCTAAGCGAGCTCTGATACCACTTGTAAGACTGGTATGACAATAGAGAGGAGGTGAATAGTGCCTCAAAACTTTTCCCTAAGTATTCATCAACTCTTTACTCTAGTAGCTATAGATCTATGACGATTAGAATTGAAAACCAAGACCAAAGAAATAAACTCAAAAAAACTGAGAGAGGGAAATCTTAGCTCCTCACATGTGTGACCGCCATAGGGAGGTCGGTCTGACTGGTGGGCAGTCTAATCGGCAAGGCACCGATGGTCTAACCACTGGCCAGTTGGACCAGGCCAAGGGTGGTCTGACCGCTCTTCTATTCCCAGAATAGAATCAAGAATGGTGCAACTCCCAAAATCCTTAATCCAAATAGGTGAAACTTTGCATGCACCTTGCTAAGGGTCTTAGGAACTTATTTTGTCCAAAGATTGCATGAATCTTGGTCAAAGTTCTAACTTTTCTCAAAGATAAGTAATATTGCACCAAAACTGAGCAAACTTCAAAATCTTGGTATCTGATATGCTCATGGACAAAAGATGGCTAAAATGGCTCTAGATGAGTTCCCATATATCATAATAAGCTATTCCTCCTAAGGATTTGAAGCAAAAACTCCAAGATCAAGAACTCTCAAGATGAGATCAAATCCAAGTAAAACCAGGCAACTTCAAACTCGTGCAACACCCGGTGCCCAGATGAATGGGAGTTAATTTTCATGAGTCATCTCCATCACTTACACGTCCTTGACACATAGTAAGACTATGAAGGGAACAAAAGAGGTCAACCCGAGAAGAATAAGAGCAAATCAACCAAATCAATATGACATCATGAGTGATGAACAAAGTTAATCTATTACTACTTGATGATGAAGGTTTTACAGCCACTCCACCTGGAGGACAAGAGAGCACACCACAATACTTACTCTTCTATCCTTAGTCCTAGAACACAAGATCGGAATGATGGATGGTTAACTTACAAATCTCCATCCCAATCCGTTAAATCATACACAACACATATTTTACTCATATCACACATTTAACTCATGCATATTTTTCAAAGCACATTAGCTCGAATTTGCTAAGTTCTTAACCTTTGATTCACTTGATCTTCTTAGCATCTCATTGATCTAAGCCGCTTTTCCAAGCACCGCAGTTTTGATTCACATAGTTTCTGGTATGTGGCGTCCTTACCAAAATACCCCTTCTTGACCTGTTCTTCACCTTTCTTTGCAAGCAGTTATAACTTGCCACGTGTCGGTAAGTCTCTTCTGTTCCGGTTCCACCGGATCATGCCTCACTTGGATCGACTAATTTACTTGGTGCAAGTCATCACTTGAACCTTCCCTTTAACATTTCCCGTTTTCCTTATGCTATGCTTGAGCTCAGCTATCTCACCCGATATCCTTGATTATTCTAGACCTTTACTCCTCTATGAGCGTAGCCCTAATTCTCACCATTGACCATGGTTGACTCAAATCCTCCCTGCACATCCAAAGATAGAGAAATTATTTCTGGGCACATGTTCTTCACAAGTTGACCCACGTTAGTCAAAGAATGTTTCATGCAACATAAATACATTGACCTAGGTACAAACAAACCAAACTATGACCACATTTCCCAAAATACAAATTTCCTACCGAAACCAACATATGGCCGATCAAACCGCTGACGCCAGCCAGTCTGACGGTTGTTAGCCAGACCGCTGAGCCTAGTAGCCCAGCCGATCTGACCAGTAACTGATCTGACCGTCTCTCAGGTTGGTCCGACCGCCATGTCTGAAAGAGGTTATGAAAAACTGCAAATTAAGCAAAATTCAAAATCTAACTTTACAAAAATTTAGCAATGGTTCATCACAAAACATCTTGAACCCTCTCATATGTGACACCTCTCACGTGATGTCTCATGGTTATTTACTACTCGTGCTAGTAAAACCTCCACTCTAATATTAGTAATATGCAGTTTGGCTTGCGCTTTTGAAATTTTGGAACAATGGTGAAGGAGCTTGGTTTTTTCTTTGGATTATTGTATTGCCACCCCAGACTCAGATGCACTCCACTGACATTGCCATTGAGAGCAGAGCAGCAGCCTGGACCAGGCCACCCACATGGGGGGACCAATCAAGGAACAAACAACCCCTCTGTGGAAGCCTGCAACAATGCAGCAGCTGGGGGCCCGTGTATGCCCATTGAGGCAGCAAGCAGCTGCTGCAATGTCCTTAGACATCATAATCAGCATGAAATCCAGAAAGGATAGCATTTTGGCACATACTAAACTAGCAGACAAGCACCACCCCGGTGATTGTGCCAGAGAGGCATCACAACAACGTTACATGATTGGTACAGGCGAGCAAATACCACTACTGAGAGTTTCACAAGTTATCCGGCAATACATTCGGCACTAATGCATCGTTGTTAGCAATAGGAAGAAGTTAATTGCCGTCAAAAAAAAGGGAAGAAGTTAACTGTAATGTGAGCACAGCATTCTGAGAGCTGACAAAGCTACATGATCCCATGGCTTTTTCAGACCATCCTGACAGCACCAAGAATCTTCAACCTTGCACAGATCAAAGTTGCCGAAAGGAAGAGATCACTCAAACGAGCAGCTCTACTATGCACGCCAAATAAGGGACCAGTGTGGCCTTCTATTTGGACACCCAATATCCTAGTGCTCGCTGATCAGCTCCGTCTCCTGCTCCGAAAGACCCTTCCGACCTCGCCGCAGTTGAGATTTAAAAACACAGTCTTTCTCAAAAGAAAAAAACTGTATTAAGCCTCGAGTTATTATATCTCTAGCTTTTCTCTGTCTTCAGGAACTAATCAACTGAAGCCTGTAGAGATATTAGTTAATCATCCATCAAGCATTATGAGATGGTTAAGCGGCCAATTCGCCCCAAGTACTGGAAGCATTTTGCAGCTTCTTTCAAGCACAAATTCCTGTCCTACCGAGGCCAGTGCCGTACAGCAGAACAGATGAACAAATCAGATTAGTAAGCATATATAGCTTATAAGGCAAACACCGGTTTCAACCTTGGAAGAAAGCAGGAAAATTATTGTGCATCCATGAAGGATTATGAGATGGCCAGATGGTGGCTGCGGGAGAGACGAACTGACGATTGACGACGGAAGACGAACGGTGGGCAGGGAAGGCGAATGGTAAGGTGCGTTGATATGGGTTGGATTGTTCACCCGTTAGTTAACGGGTTATTGTTTACCCAGTAGAATGTCCCATAAATTATGTACATCTGAACAATCTAGTTTAGGTTCGACATACAAGGCGGCATGATTGATGGTTCAGGTAGGTGGAATTTGTTTGCAAACAAGATTTTTGTGTAAGATTGGTGCAGAAATATATCTTCAGAGAGATGCTCAAGAGCAAGTATGTTTTAAACGGCTTCAGTTTCTAAAAGAAGCTATGTAGAGCATACCAGCTTTTCAATTTTAGTTTTTTTGGTTTTTTGATTTTTTTTATTTTCTTTTTTATATTTATTTATATTATCTTAAATGATATAGTAACATTTTTTATTTTTTATTTAAAAAACTAATAATGACAGCAGTATAATTGTAGTTAAAAGGTTATAGAAAGACTAAAAGTCGTATTTTAAACTGTCTAGGGTAGTACGCGCTGACTTCAGCTTCTTTACCAGTATGGTCTGCCACCTACATCCCAGGGCAGACCAAGAATTCGCATCTTTCAAGGCGCACCACTAAAATTGCATAAAAAAATATTTAATTGTAGGACAGATCACTACATGCCCAGATGCATGGCCCAAAATACATCTAACACCATTTGGCAGTGATGGCACTCCAACATCGAAATTTATGCGTTTTCTATAGCATATCACATCTCACTTTCACATATTGCTCCCTTTATTCTTTTTACTTAATATTTTTATTTTTTTACGGTCTCCAAGATATAACTTTAACTGTTACTTTTTATAACTTTATACTAAGATATACTAATATAATTATAATATTATAAAAGTATTTTTAATGACAAATCTAATAATATAACTTCTATATAACAAATTTAGACAGTTTTGAGTCTATTGGTGATTAAATTTTAAAAAAGTCGACGGTACAGATTCTAGAAAGTTAAATAGAAAAGTACAAAGAGAGTATAACTTTAGACCAGATTACAACAAGTAGTACATAGTCGTGACCCAAACCTCACGTGGATCATGTCCAAACTAACACATTTTTTCACAGCATACCTCAACTCAGCACTATAAATGGCATTCCTATCATCTCACTTCCAGTCCCTAGACCACGGGTGGCAGTGACGGAACTAGGATTCTAATAATAGAGATACGAAGTTAAGAAACATCTATTCTAACATAAGTTCCAATAATATAATATGGAAGTTTAAATATGATAAATTACATATTTACACTACAACCAACATCATTAAATATTTTTTTAAAAATTACAACTTGATACAGCGTTCCTTTATGCTTTGAAGCGATTGATGACAATATCATCACTAACTTATAGAAAAAACTTATGCTCAATATATTATTAGAATCATTAATTATTATTTGCCCATGTTATTTTTTTAACTTGTTCTTCACATGGATCATTGCCGAATATAACATCTCTACACTTGCAGTAGCCATAGGAAAGATCAACACTAATTTGAGTAGCAAATAAACAAGTTTATAATGATCATGCTTCTTTGTCCCAATAAGTTTAATAGAGAGCTCACTGAGATTCTTTACTTCTCAAAACTTTGTATCTTGGTGCATGTCCGCAATAAACATATTAAGTTGCAAAGAAAATTGGACAAAATCTATGTTTGAGATATCTTTAGGATAAAACTTAGCAAGTTTAAGAACTTTATCCTTGTCATATGAAGCAAATGAATTAGCAAGATCCAAAGATGACATGCAAAGAAGTAGTTCTGTGTTAACTTTGTCAAACCGGTTATAAGAAGCAAATGTATTAGTAGGAAGCAAAGATGCATTGGAATTTGGAAATAAGTAGTTGAAACAAATTTAACCAA
This sequence comes from Dendrocalamus latiflorus, assembly GCA_017311315.1. Classification (NCBI taxonomy): domain Eukaryota; kingdom Viridiplantae; phylum Streptophyta; class Magnoliopsida; order Poales; family Poaceae; genus Dendrocalamus; species Dendrocalamus latiflorus. The sequence goes on along the minus strand of CM029651.1, from coordinate 31,798,438 downwards.
CCTGCTACTGAGTTCTTGAAGTTGCATATCAATGATACTTAAAAATATTTTAACATGGAAGCGATGAAAATTCTTTACTTTTCTAAAGAAACGCTTTAGTCTCCCCATAGGCACATAGAAACCATCCATGTCAGTGCGATGCTTAACACAAAAAGAAGTGGCATTCTTGAGAAAAGTTTCTTATCCATCATCCTCCCACAACAATTGCAACTAAAACTTAGTCATGTAGACAAGCTCAACAGCAGTAAAAATATCTTGACCCTTTTTTTTTTGCAAAGCATGACATAAATCATCTGAGTATGCAAATAAGGTTATCAATAAATGTGTCATAAAAATGAAGTCAAATGACTCAATTATTACCAAACAATTTTGAGCTTTCAAACTGATGCGAGGGATTGCCCGATCTTCACAACGTAGGATCGTTGATAATAACTTGGATCTGTGCAACCTGACAAACCGATGGCGCCAACCACTGTTAGAACAGCAACCAACGATAAAAGAATTCGCCCAACCACATGCTTGTGATCCCGTCTACCCGACCACCAAGTAGACGTGTCGTCGCTCCAGCTAATCACAAGGAAACATAAGAACGACGGGGAAGAACGCTCGATTCCCATCTAGGTTGCAATCATATGCCAAACTCTAGGAAGAACAAGCGTATGGCTCTCTGAAAAAAATAGTAGATTGGTTTCTCTTTGTTCGTGGTCTCCTGATGTGTTCGGCAATTACAACGTGGATAGCGACCCGACTGCACCGTCCGATACGAAAGCAAGTTGTATTCGGTTAAGGACTTAAGTCATACTCGGACTCAGTTCAAATCCAAAATAAAAATAGAACAAACGGTGCATGAAATGGCTGCATGCAGCACGCTCGAATCACTTGCGAAGACTCACGTAGACTTCAATCATTTGTGAAGGCTCAAGTAAACTTCTTCCCATCGCATGCATGTAGTCTCTCTCTCCTTCCATTGATTCCTTCACGCTGCATGTCTCTTGACTAGAAGTATAGCTTCATGGCTTGTACACAAATTTTGTGTTTGGAATAGTACTCTCACGTGCATGCATGTCTTGACTAGAAGTGTGGCTTCAATTGTTTGTACACAAATTTTGTGTTTGGAATAGTAGCTTCTCCAAACCTTTAATCCCGTGTAGCATTTTTCATTGCCTTCTATTTCCAGCTTCGTTATCCTCAACCAAAGCTTTCTTTTTTTCAAACCTAAGAATAATTAAATAGCAATTATTAGGTAGTATATTATTCTCATGTAAATTAAAACCAAATTCAACTAGGAGCGAGTTCACCTGTTGATTAATCTTTTTAGCTCATGCTCACGTAATCGGTCTAGTCGTGATGTCCTCATCATCCTCCCCCTCTTGAGAAGGAGTCGCCCTCGACTCGGATTCTTCCGGTCCAAAGAACGGTGACAAATCAGCAACATTGAATGTAGAGCTCACAACATAATCATCACCCGGAAGCTCGATTTTATATGCATTGTCATTGATCTTCTCAAATACTTTGAATGGACCATCTCCTCGCGGCATTAACTTGGACTTACGCTTGTCTGGAAAGCGTTCTTTGCGTAGATGCACCCAAATCAAATCACCTGGTTCAAATAACATCTTCTTTCTTGACTTGTTCGCCTTCTCAGCATAGTAACGTGCCATCTTTTTAATTTCTTCTTTAGTCTTGACATGAATCTTCTTCACATATTCAGCACGTTTTGACGCCTCCATATTAACTTGTTCATGTAGTGGAAGTGGCAGCAAATCAAGTGGCGTGATTAGTTTAAAACCATACACCACCTTGAACGGACATAATTGAGTAGTAGAATGTACTGCTCTATTGTACGCAAACTCCACATGCGGCAAACAATCTTCCCACTCTTTGATATTCTTTTTGATCATCATTCGTAGTATCATTGAATGCGTTCTATTCACTACCTCCGTTTGTCCATCCATTTGTGGGTGACAAGTTGTTGAGAATAACAACTTTGTCCCGAGCTTGGCCTACAAAGTCTTCTAAAAATAGCTCATGAATTTTAACATCGCGATCTGAAACAATTGTTCTTGGTATGCCATGCAATTTTACAATTTTCCTAAAAAACAAGTCAGCTACATGCAACGCATCGTCGCTTTTGTGACAGGGAATAAAGTGTGCCATTTTAGAGAATCTATCCACAACAACAAAAATTGAATCACCCCCCTCTTAGTCCTAGGCAATCCTAAAACAAAGTCCATACTAGTATCCTCCCAAGGTGCACCAGGAATAGGAAGCGAAGTATATAAACCATGTGAATTAAGTTTAGATTTCGCTTTATGGCATGCCACACATCGCTGTACAAACCTTTCGACATCACGCCTCATCTTAGGCCAATAAAGGTGATCGCTAAATATCATGAAGGTCTTTTCTAGATAAAGCACCAGCTACCATATTTTCTTTTCTTTTCTTGTACTTAGCAACATATGGGAAAGTTTCAATGAATTCTACCCACTTAGCATGTCTACGATTAAGTTTAGCTTGGCTTTTTAAATATTTCAAAGCTTCGTGATCAGAGTGAATAATAAATTCTTTAGGCCAAAGATAATGTTGCCAAGTTTCAAGCACACGCACCAAAGCATACAATTCTTTATCATACACAGGATAGTTCAATTGAGCACTTCCTAGTTTCCCACTAAAGTATGTTACTGATTTTCCTTCTTGCATTAACACACCACCAATACCTATTCCACTAACATCACATTCAATTTCAAAAGTCTTAGTGAAATCAGACAAAACGAGCAATGGTGCTTCAATTAATCGTTTCTTTAGTTCTTGAAAAGCGTTTCCCTGTGATGTACCCCATTCAAACACAACACCCTTTTTAGTTAACTCATTTAATAGGGGCAGCAATGGTGCTGAAATCTTTAACAAAACGACAATAAAAGCTAGTAAGACCATGAAAGCTTCTGATTTGACTAACATTCACAGGGGTAGGCCAATTTTTAATTGCTTTAATTTTAGATTCATCTACCTGAATGCCCTGTCCAAAAACAACATAGCCTAAGAACACAACTTTATCGGTACAAAAAGTGCATTTGTCCAAATTAGCATATAATTTCTCACTTCTAAGCACTTCTAGCACTTGTCTAATATGATCAATGTGTTCATCCATTATTTTGCTATAGATCAATATATCATCCAAGTATACTACAATAAATTTGCCAATAAATGCTCTTAAAACATGATTCATCAATTGCATGAATGTACTAGGTGCATTAGTTAACCCAAAAGGCATTACTAACCACTCATACAATCCAAATTTTGTTTTAAAAGCAGTCTTACATTCATCACCAAGTTTCATCCTAATTTAATGGTATCCACTTCTCAAATATATTTTAGTGAATATAACAGCACCACTAAGTGCATCTAGCATATCATCTAACCTAGGAATAGGATGACGATATCTAATAGTGATGTTGTTAATGGCACGACAATCGACATATATTTTCCATGTACTATCTTTCTTAGGAACAAGAATTACAGGAAAGCGCAAGGACTAAGATTTTCGCGTACATACCCTTTCTCAAGTAGCTCTTGCACTTGGCGGTGAATTTCTTTGGTTTCCTCCAGATTGGTGCGATATGGTGGACGGTTTGGAAGTGACGTGCTGGGAACTAGATCAATTTGATGCTCTATTCCGCGCAATGGTGGAAGCCCCGCTGGTATCTCCTCCGGAAACACGTCCTCAAATGCCCGCAAAAGAGAGAAAACACCACTAGGAAGAGAGGTTAAGTCATTAGTTGAAAGCAAAGCAGTTGCATCTTTGTACACAAGCACAAAGTGCGTCCTTAATGGGTCATTGCTCACATCTCTCAAATCTGATTTTGTGGCTAACATAACTATCCCTCCCTCACTCTTACTTTTTCCTCTCATATTTGGCTTGTGGCTCTTACTCACCGATGTGTGGAAGTCTCTCTTTTCTTTCTTTTTACCCTCATTTTCAGCAAGCTTTGTTTGCTAAAATTTAGCTTGTATTTGACTATGAGTCATTGGATTAAGTTCCTTTGTCTTTCCCTTACACTTAAATGCATATCTATTGGGATGGCCATTATGTTGCACACTTCTATCATATTGCCATGGCATTCCCAACAGCAAATGACACACTGTCATGGGCACCACATCACACTCAACGGTGTCCTTATAATCACCAATCTTGAAAGTAACATGCACCACAAATTGAACCTTCATATCCCCACATTCGCTAAACCATTGCACATGATACAGACGTGGATGTTTCAGCATATTTAAACCAAGCTTTTGATATAATTCAACACTAACCAAGTTATGACAACTACCATCATCAATAATAAGTTTGATTACCTTATTATTTACCTTGGCTTGTGTTTGAAACAAGTTGAATCGCTGCGGATGTGCATCTCCTTCTTGTGCAAGCATGCTCAAATTTTTTGTGACAACTAATGCCTCTCTCGTTTCATAATTCAACACATCAACCTCTTCATTGTCATCCGATGCATCCTCATATTTCTCCTTTTCATGATTAAGCTCAACCTCATCTTCATTTGCGGATTCATACTCTCCATTTTCCGTCACAAGCATAACTCTGTTGTTGGGACACTCTCTACAAATATGTCCACGCATCAAACACTTGAAGCATTGAATTTCTCTACTCTTTGTTGTAGCCCCAACTAAGGATGTAGGGGATGAGTGGCCTTTTTCTCACTTGAGGTAGGTGCTATTTTTGCAATTGAGGAAGAACGAGCATTAGTATTTGAATTAGTACCAACTGAAAATGTACCTCGTCCCAAATTGAAATGTGCTTTGGTGGCATTAGAGGATGATGATGATGGAGCTTTCAAGTTGAAAGATGCTGTCCTTGGTGCTGGTTTTAAATTTTCTAATAACTGCTTCTTTGCCTTGGTCACTTGATGCACCAAATCAACAACAGTATTGTAGGGCTGATATTGCACAATGCGTTTAATATTTTTGTTTAGACCAAACATAAAACGCGCAAGTGTTTGCTCTTCATCTTCGTGCATATGTGTCCTAATCATAGCTTGCGATCTATATCCTTGTAGTATCCATCCACCGAGCGACTTCCCTGTCTCAAATTCTGCAGTTTATCAAAAAGATAACATTTATAAGTGTTAGGAACAAAACGTGCTCTTAGCTCTTGCTTCACTTCAACCCATGATGCGATTGGAGGTTCTCCATTCTCTTCTCTTTGGTTCAACACTTGCTCCTACCAAATCAATGCATACCCATCAAACTCAAGTGATGCAATGTGTAGATTCTTCTCCTCCAAATAATTGTGCATCTGGAAGATTTTATCTACCTTGAGCTCCCGTGTGAGGTAGGCATCTGGATCAGAAACACCTTCAAATTTGGGAATAGTGAATTTGAGTTTCCCAAATTTCTCCTCCACGCGCGGGTTACCATGACAACAGCCATGGCATGGGTAATTGTTGTTGCGATGTAGCCAAAAGTCGTTGTCGAAGTCCTCAATGTGGGCGGCACCGCCGCGCCCACAGCCATGGCCTCTCCCTTGGCCATGGTCAGCGCCGAAAATACCTCCCTCACGCCCGGAAAAGGGTGGTCGAACCGCATTGGCAGCGGCTCGATCTGCTTGAACTTCTCTAGCGAGCCATGCAGCCCTCTCCTCATCGGTCTCGTCAAGCTCAGCACCTCCTTCATGGACACCAATTGGGCCCGTTCTCTTCGAAGCTCTTCTAGTATCTCTCTTCTCAAGACGCTCATGTTGTCATTAAACTAAGTGTTGAAATCATTCATGAGTTTCTCAAGGTCCGCCTGGGTCACATATGCTTGTTCTCCTTCTTTCCCTGCCATGGTTAGTGCAAACAGTAAGAAAAACTATGTATGTGTATGTGGAAAGTTTTATTTGTGGAATTCACTCAACCTCACATTCTCGTACCAACCGAAGTTCTTATGCATCCTTAATGGAATTGAAGAACTGCACGAACTTTGGTGACGGTAGACAACACAAGGTGATAGATTAAACGAATTCAATTGCACAAGCACTATTATAACAATGGCTTATATGTGGAGCTTGGAGGGAAAATATCAACCTATGCAATATGAAATTCTTGATGTTGTTAAGTTAAGTAATAGTCCAAGCTAGAATATTTTGCCTAAGTACTGATCCAAAGAGTTTAAGTGAAATGTATGAACGCACACACAAAGATCAATGTGACTCGATGCAACAAAGGAATGAGCTAAATAGAAGCGATCTAAAATTGAGAATTAAATAGCTCGTTTTGCACCAAGTACTAGGAGAGACGCTAGCCGATTGCAATTATATAAATGTAAGGGCACAAGATTGCTCAAAGAAATTAAATACACAAGCTGAAATTATGAATTAGAATTAGCTAACCTCAATTTGGCCAACGTTCACTTTTTTTTGTCGACTGCCTTCTTTCTTGATTTTTTTATCTTGTGGTTGGCACTACGGTTTAGCTTTCCCTTGCACAAAAATAAAATTTCAGCAGGTGCAAATTAATACCAAGAACAACCCTTAATGCAATTATCAAAGACTAGTCTCAAAGATAAATAAAAAATTATGGATATATTTAACAGAAACAGACGCAGCGTATTGTTTTTGCGGGTACCGTAGCAGGTACTGTTCACGGCACTGTAGCAGTACTGTTCACGGTATTGTGGCGTTGCGCGGCACTATAGCGATCGGGATTTTATTTTATTTTTTTGGGTTTAAGCAAAACAAAGGAAATAACACAATGATCAAGTGATGCAAAGGAACACGACGATCAACACCTAAACAAAATTCTAATGGACAAAAACTTAACAAAACTGACAAAAATAACACATGCAAAAACTAGGGTTTAGATTTTTTTTGGCTTTTTGTGTATAAGAAAAAATAAATCTAACTACAAGTAAATTGATCCTACCGTGTCAATCACGCTCTGATACCAAGATAATACGGGGGATCGTCCAATCTTCACGACGTAGAATCGTTGATGATAACTTGAATCCGCGCAACCTTACGAACCGATGACGCCAGCCACTGTTAGAACAGCAACCTGCGACAAAAGAATTTGCCCAACCACACGCTCGTGATCCCGTCTACCCGACCACCAAGTAGACGTGTTGTCACTCTAGCCAATCACAAGGAAATACAAGAACGACGGGGAAGAACACCCGATTCCCCTCTAGGTTGCAATCATATGCCAAACCCTAGAAAAAACAAGCGTATGGCTCTCTGAAAAAATAGTGGATTGATTTCTCTCTGTTCATGGTCTCCCGATGTGTTCGGTGGGGGAGGACTGTAGTCGGCAACCGGTGAACAGTGCATGGGATGGCAATGGCGACATGGGCGTGAGGCAACGGACGACGTGCGGGCATGACGCGCGCGCAGGGCATGGACGCGGCGTGCGGGGCACAGAGCGAGGTGACTTGGGGCAGACGCGGTGATGCGGGAGCAGTGACACGGGCGCACGGCTGTCAGAAGCGAGACTACGAGACAGAGAACAAACGGGGAGAAGGAAAAGAAAGAAGATGACGTGGTGCGAGTGCATCCACGAGAGAAAGCGGGGAGGAGGGAGAAGAAGGAAAAAGAAAGAAGGAGCGAGGCAAGAGCCGGTTCCGCTGGGCAGAGGAAGAACAGGGGAAAGAGGAGAGAGAAGGGACGGTGGCACCAGGCCCGCTGGCAGTGAAGGAAAAGAGAGAGAAGGAACGGGAGAGGGAAAAGAAGTGGCCCACACGTAATAGAGAAGAAAAAAGGGAAAGGGAAGAAAGAGAGAAAAAGAAAGGTTCAAGCCAAATTTTAAAATTTGGATTTTTAATTTAAATTTTTAACTTACATTAGGATTTATTGATTTTGAGTTTTGCATGATTTTCAAAATTTTGAATTCTTAGTTTAATTATTTAATTGTGAGGTTTTAATATTTGTTCGGCCATTTCTTTTCTTTACCTAGTTAAATTGAAGTTCAAATTTTATTTCCTTATCTAATTTTTGAATTTTAATTTGCACTTCGATTATTTTTTAGACTTAAGTTTGTAATTGAATTTCAAATTTTTAAGTTTGGAAAACTCGAAATTGAATCCGAATTTGAGTTCTCGGGTCAATTTGATTTAAGGTGGATTTTTATTTAGTTTGATTTCTGCATTTCGGTTCTTAGAGTTTTAAACTCACATTTAAATTATTTCATAGTTTTATTTATTATTTTTTGTCATCATAATTCTTATTTGTATTTGAGAATTATTTCCAGTTATTATTTTGTTTAGCACAAAACTCGGAAAAGTCCAAATAAGATTTTGACAAAGCTTCAAATACCATCAAGATGCAAATAAAAGTCTTAAATTCTTCGTGATTTCAACATTCAAAATTTAGGATGTTACACCAATCTAGGTATAAGAGCTATGCAGCAAGAACAAGGTTTTCAACACGACCGCAAAATCACAAATCCACGTAACTTTTGATTGAATGATCCAAAAGTCATGAAACTTTGTACATATATTGCTTAAGGTCTCACGAGCCCATTCCATCCATGGATTGCAAAACCCACATCAAAGTTGAAATCTTTTTGCGATTTGAGCAAGCGCACGCCAAAAGTGATCTAAAACCAAAATCGATAATCAGAACTTGCTTGTGGGTAGAGAGTAGGCAAGATGGATTTAAACATGTTCCCATATATCACAGCAAACAAGAACACCATGGAAATCTCTCTAAAAACCCTCTAATCAAGAAAAGGTTGAGAAGAGAGGAAAAACCAACCAAAACAAGAGTAAATCAATCAAATAGAGAGATAGACATGAAGATGGTCAAAGATTAATGTGTTGCCACTTGAGGAGGTAGGTTTTACAGCCACTCCACATTAAAGGATAAAGAGTACACCAATTGCTCCACTCTCAACTCTAACCCTAAAAGTAAGAGAGCACATGAGAGAAGGGTTGGATGATTAGCCACATGTCTCCATCCTCCCTTTAAATAGGTGGGCAACTAGCCACACCTAGCCCTTAGTGGATTCTATCCACTATCACAATGGGAAATCCTGTTGATCCCACACGCACAAGTTTTACTCACTCATGTTTACTTATACACACTTTTCAAAATGCATAAGCCTGTATCCTCTAAATCCTTAACTTTGATCCGTCTCAATCAATCCAGCTCCACCTTGACCTAAACCGCCCTTCCAAGCGCCACTCATGCACCGCAGTTTCAATTCAAGGTAGTTTCTGGTATTTTAGCGAAACCACCAAAATACCCCTTGTTGAGTAGGTCATCACCATCCATTGCAAGCAATCGCTATTCTTGCTACATGTAGGTGTACTACTAGCTTGCCACGCGTCGTCAAATCTCTCTCGTCCTGGTTTCACTGAACCATGGCTCACTTGGACCATACAAACCTCATGGTGCAATCCCATAGTTTGAATTTGCTTTCAACATTTTTCACCTTTCTTGTGCCATGCTTGAGCTCGCCGTCTCACCTAGCATTCTTGATCATTCTGGGTCTTAACTCCTCTACGAGCCTAGCTTCGATCCTCACCGTTGACCACGATTGACTCCAAGTTACCCTACACATCCAAAGATAGAGAAATTATTTTCGGGCACAAATTCTTCACAGCTTGACCCACATTAATCAAAACATGCATCATACATTCTTAATGCAAAGACCTAGATCACCCTAACTCAATCCAAGACTCAATTTCCCAAAATCCTATTTTTCTACCAAAAATGGTACTACCGCTCCTCTTAAGCCGATACTACCACACCCTGCACTGGACCTCTATGGAAAATGTACCACAACTTAGACTGAAACTACCATTCTTGTGGTATGACCGTGCTCCCAACATCGGTACTGCCGCTCTACGGTATGACCACACCAACACCTGTAGTACTACCAATTTTCCTGACACTTACAAAAAATAGCCCAGACAAAATGTGATCTTTGCAAAAACACTTAACCAATTCACTTGCAATAGTTCATCACAATATTATCCTGAACCTTCTTACATGATCCTTGGTAATAGAGTTTATTCGTAGAAGCAGATTGTCTTGGATGCTCGATGCAAGATTCAGCCTGTCCTGCCTTATATCCTAGCCCGCACTGCCCAGGCAACAATATTTGCACTGTGTACTCCACTTTTCTCCGTGTAGATTTGGACTAGATAAGATGCTCTTATACATTTAGCATTGACATGTTAAATTTATTTTCACGGTTTTTAGTCGATGGCATATTCTCCGAGCTTGTGTTGGAAACACTACTGCTTGCTGTCTATTCACAGCATGGTAGACCCATACCATTTGAACTTAATTGTTTCTAGTTTGATGATCATGATATACGACCATGAATATACCATATCAGAGGCAAAACCTTTATGTTACGCTCGGGTGCTTATTTGTCCTTGACCTTTAGAAATCCTTTTTCTTCTACTTTTCGACTTATGTATCATACATGATAGGTTGACAGTGACATGTTTCCTTGTTCCTTTTTCACTCAGTTTTGCAGGTCTTCTAGTAAATTAGATCTACCTGAACTGAACCGAACAAGTTTGCAAATGGGGATTGTGAGCCGTCTTCGGTCTTTTGGGTGACAAACAATGTAGCCGTTTTCGGTCTGTTGGGTAACAAACTATGTTCAAATTATCAAGGGCATGGTTGGTTCCCTTGCTCTTGTCTGCCCTTGCTTAGCAAGGTTAGTGGGAAAAGATGCATACTTTGATTTCTTTGCCTAGCTTTTTCTTACTTTGGAGGGAGAGCCAATTTGGCTTTTCTTCCTTAGCAAGAATTGCCTTGCCCGCTAGCAAGTGTAGGTAAGGCTAACCGAAGGAACCAAATAATGCCTTAACAAACATCTTTACTAGCTATTGTTTATAGACTTATCTTGGACCTTCACAGTTCAGAAATCTGCACTATGTAAGGGGATATCTGTGGCAACTGATGACATTTTGCAAATTTATAACTACAAGTGCAACTTAACATGTGATGCCCATCCTGATTTCGTCAATGCATTCCTGTGATGTCCAATTTATTCTATTATGCAAGAATACCTAATTTGTGATATCTGTTTCAATCCTCCGGTAATTGGTGCGTGCGGCTTGCGGCCAATTTGATCATAACTTTGTGGTGCAAAAGTCTTGTGCTGTGAATTGAAACGAGCATATGGCCATTTTACTGAACTATTTAAGGGCAATCTCGTACTAAAAAAATTATACATTCCCAAAAAGATATCGCTATTGCACGACATGCACTGTTGGTGCATCGACCTGTGCCTTCCTTTGCTCAACCGGCGGTAGGCGACCTATGGAAAAAATGATTGACAGCATGGGTAGTAGATTAACGGGAGGTTATGAAGAGAGTTGAGGAAAGACAGGAGACATTTTGATGATGTGGAGCGGTTACAACTATCTAAAACAGGCTGCCAAATGCCATGGTGTTCTCTCTCTCTCTCTCTCCCCCCTTCAGCACATGATTACTAATTACCCGCACTCTGCCTCAAATGATCCATAACCGTCGAATTTGATCTCCATGTCCAACAAAATGTTTGTAAACATTTAGTACACAAAAGTATGTATGCGTAGTATTGCTCCTCTACCACAGGAAATGCCGGTTTTAAAAAAGAAACAAACGTGGGAAAACACCTCATGTTCTACGAAACCTTTATTACGTACTAGTAACTGTTGAAACTAATCTTATTTGTGTTATTATTTATGTGGTTAGTGTCGAGTACTCGTTTGTTCGAATATTACGTAGTCGTGTCGAGTGCTACGTAATGGTGCACCTACACGTGGCAAATATGATAATTGCTTGCAATGATTAGTGATGACCAGGTCAACCATGGTGTATGAACGATGTGTTGGAGAGCGATTTAGGTCAAGGTGGAGCTGGGTTAATCAAGATGGATTAAAGCTAAGAATTTAGCGGATGAAAAGCGTGCATAAGTGAACTTGTGTGAGTAAAATCCGTGTGTGAGAGGTTAACGGCTTTTCTCCATTGTAATAATAGATAGGATCCACTAAAGGGTGTAGGTGGCTGGTTGCCCACTATAAAAGGAGGTTGGGATGGAGACATGTCAAGTTAACCATCCAACCCATGCCATGTGCTCTCATCTCTAGGGTTAGGGTTTGAGAGTGAGTGATTTGTGTGCTCTTTATTCTCCAAGGTGAAGTGACTTTAAAACCTACCTTCCCAAGTAAGTAATATATCAATCTTTGTGCAACTCTTAAGTCCCCCTTGTTTTTATTGATGTGCTTGACTTTTGGTTGGTTTTGATCTCTTTTCTTTCTTTCTTGTGATCTTATTGTACCAATGACGTATAATAGATGGAGATAATACTTATGAACACATCTTCATCCATCTAGACACTTTGATAGCAAGATTTACGAGAAAACCCAGTTTTGCTTGATTTGGCCACAAGGTGTGATTTCTTGATTCGAGGCTTTTTGACGTGAATTCTTTTGTGTTCTTACTTGTTGGGACATAAGGGAACATACCTAAATCCATCTTGGCCATCATCTACCCATGGGCAAGTTGTATTCACCGTTTGGGGTTTTGGCTCGGTTTTGGTGCACCTTTCCAACGAAAAAGGTTTCAACTTTGGCCATGATTTTTATGATCGTTTATTGGAATAGGTTCGTAATATCTTAGAGTAGATCCCTACAAAATTTCATGTTATTGGATCTACAAATCAAAAGTTGCACCAATTTTAATTTTTGAGCTCATGCTGAAATCACTATTCATCAAGGAAATCGGAAATACCGCAGTGCAAATAAAAGTATTTACAAAAATCGGAAGTACCATAACGTAAACAAAGGTACTTCTAATTTCCCTAACTTTTCTCAAAAAATTTAGAGGATTGTTTTACTTGTTTGTTGGTGGTTTCGCATTCCAATCTTCATAGCCTTATAGCATTGGAGTGAAAGTGTGTTGAATACTTAGGAGAAAATTAGAAGGCACCATTCACCCCCTCCCTTATTACCATGATCGGTCTTTCAATTGGTATCAAAGCCCGGTTAGCTCTTTTCATAGATCTTAACTGGTCTCTAGAGCCATGGCAGTAGACAAGTATTCCACCAAGCCGTCTCTCTTCGATGGGGTTGACTATCCCTTTTGAAAGAGTAGCATGGAGTCTTACATTTAGGCTCAAGGCTATACGATCTGGAGAAAGGTTAAGACTCGGTTCATTGTTCCTACAGATAAGCACATCACAACAATAAATACGCCAGATGTGGAGGCAAATGCTAAGGTAAGGAACATTATCATCCAAGGTCTAGGATATGATTTCTTAGAGGATGTGAGAAAACATCCACCTGCTATTCATTTGAATTTTATTTGAATTTATTTTGTATTTCGTTTTGTTTTCTCTCTCGTTATATCACACCTTTGAAGGAGCTGAAGCAAGATTTAAAGATCAAGAACCATTAACTAATCAAGGCCAAGACAAGTCGTGTCCTTTGATCATGTTGAACCTAGTTTTCAAATCTATTATGTATTAATTTGTTTTAAATTATCATGCATTGCTATTTTTTTATACAAACCTTGTATTAGTAGATATTGTCCAATTTTATTAATTCCTCCTTGATAATTTGCACGCTATGATTCCATTGTCACCATAGGATGGGTAATTATCTAGTGATACAATATTAGTTGTCACATAGGTTGTACGTTTAAATTGCATAGCCATGCTTATAATAACATTGGATTTATTATCACATGTGATCAATTAATTAATTTTGACTTAACGATATATTAGAACATGGTGGTCAGCCACAATTATAAAATTTGTGTGCCATGACATTGGTGTGTCATTGGTGTGGGTTATATAAAAATAGTTTTCACCTGAGCGAATGATCGTGCAGTAAAGGAGGTGCAGTTGGCATATTAGGATGTGGATGTTTTGCTTATATAAATTTACGGACTTAACTTTGTGCGCCATTGATCTAAGCCTTACCGTATAACCACATGTCTAGTATGGGATGGACCTGGCTGATTAATTTAGGATGTTTCAATTTCGGTTCTGTCGTTGGAATGAGTGTGGTGTGATAGTAGCAATGGATCTACATTGGTACAAGAGGGGGCCAGTTAGTGAAACCTTAGCGAGACAGAACTGGGTTGCAATTGAATATTGTAAAGGCCTTGTCATGATTTCTCCGCCGCACACCAAAAGAAGTGTGTCAATCGCATGGTAATATGAGATTATCATGTCTTGTGGGTAAACTTGTACAACGTCTGCAGTGTAAAACTATTCAAATAGCCGTGTCCTCGGTTATGGACAATGCTCGGTGATTTCACACGAGGGGTAGAGTTTTCATAAAACCTGGTTGGGTTAAGTTGGTGTCGGGACCCCAGATTTCTGAACCCGGACCCTCTGTGTATTACTGCACTAGTCCCAGATCAAAGCTAGTGCACACAGTTAAACAGAAATGAATACATCACCAGCATCGTGTTATTACAATAATTGAGAGTACTGACCGAAAAGGTCTCATTATTACAATTGAGGTTTCAAGACCTCGCACACATGAAATAAAGCGGAAGCAAAAGATAAACTCGGTGAAGACCCATCAATACGCCACAGGCAGTTGACTTGGGAAGCGCGACCTAAAACTCCTGGAATCCTTCCTCGAATCCACCCGCGAAGTAGTCGTAGTCCCCTTCTTGGGCTTCGTATTCTTCTGAATATTATTTTTTTTGTGCAGCATGTGAGTACATAAAGTACTCCGCAAGTCTTGGGAAAAATGCAATAGATGCAAGGCTTGACAAAGGAGGGCTATATGGTTCTTTTGCACAAAGCAATGTTTTAATTTCAATTATTACTAATTATTTTCAAAGGCATCAATTTAATAAAGTAAATGTTTTAACAGAACTATCATTAATTCTATAGTGAAGGTTCCATCTACCAACACTAGTTAATCCAGTCTATCTGACTAAGTTTAAAACTGCGGGTTCCATCCACCCTCTCTGGCTCCAACTGCCAGGATACTCTTCCGAGAGTTCCCTCCACTCTCGGAATTCCAAAAACTTTGATTTAAAAACCAAAACCAAAAATCTACCATGTGAATGCATTCCTTGCCCGCCCTTGACCGTGGGCACGGCTATTCGAATAGTTTGACACTCTGCAGAGGTTGTACAACTTTACCCCCAAGAGATAAATTATCTTAACAGTCACCACGCTTCCTTTGGCATGAGACACAGATAAATTATCACAAAGCCTTTACCTCCCTCTAGACTAGCTAGACACCACCCGCTGAGGTTTCACCGCAGAAGGGTTAAATCTGCCCAATCCGAAGCCCCTCTTGCGCCATATGAGTACAGTAAATCCCTGTCCCTCACTGTGAATAACCAGTAACTCCCTGGCACCCACTTTCCACTGGTGGCACCTAAACTAGACTATCATGAGTTACTCAGCTAGGTCGTACCCATATAGACTTAGGGTTGTACGGTAGTGCTCAGTCTGGACAAACACAAGCGCCGGTCCTTAGTTGACTAGGGTGGAACATACACTTTACAAGATCTCGTGCTTCCCGCACCAATCCAAACAAACCATCCACCCTAATATAAACAAATTTTCACATTTTATTTTATTTTTAAACGAACAGTGGCAACTCCAATCGCCACTAAACTCGTAAACACAAGGTTTAATATAACAAATCGTAATTTCCCATTTTCAAGATTACAAAAGAATTAAATAGCATGACTAAGCATTATACTACCATCTAATGTTACCAAAGGATTATGTAATTCTCATTATTGAGACAAAGGTAATACTAGGGTTACAAGGTATATGGCATTCAAAGTTCAATGAAGGGTATAACAAGGTTGGATTAACTAATGCCTTAATATTTGAACTAATGTTGTATGTAAATAGCAATGCACATAATTTAAAATAACTAAAACATTTCAAAATCATAGGTTCAAGATGATCAAAGGAGACTTTCCTTCTTGCACGCTCTCGGGGTCTTCCTGCTGCGGAGTAGAGAGATCTTCGTCGACGGAGGAATCTACGAGCGAAAAGACGAAGCAAATAAATACAAATAAAATTCAAATAAAATCTAAAATTCAAATAGAGGCCATATTTGGATAGATTATGATTTTATAAGAATTTAGAAATTTGAATGGCTCAAATTGGAGTTAAAATGAGAAAGTTATGCCCATTTGAAAATCTCATATTGAATAAATCCATAAATTCCCAAATTTCTGACAGGTGGGGCCCACTGGCAGGATTTAATTTTAAATCTTTATTTTATTGATTTTATTTTGTGTCTATGACAGGTGGGACCCACTTGACAGTGAACCAACAGGCCCTGCTTCTGACAGGTGGGACCCCTCTGGGCTCTGGGCCCAGGTGTCAGTGAGGAGCGCAGACGGGTGGGACCCAGGCGGCAGTGGCCAGCGCAGACCGGCGGCCGCTGACGGGTGGGACCCATCTGTCAGCGCGGAAAAACGAAGAAAAGGCTCAACCTCAGCGTGTGGAGCCGGGGGCTCGAACGCGCGCCGAGGGAGCCAAGGGGGAGAAGGGGAGCGGGGGTAACCGGTCGAGCGGGGAGGCGTTGCCTACCCATAAAGGGTAGGTAACCCTCTTGAGGGGTACCTGCTGGAGGGGCCGGGCGGGGATGGCCGGAGGTGACGGTGCCGGCGGCGAGGGAGTGGTGGAGGGGTTCGGGTGAGGTCCAAAACGGGGTCCTGGCACGGAGTAGATGCCAACGGCGGGGTCGACGGGGTTCGGCGAGGAGCGGAGATGGCCGGCGGCGAGGAAGTGGCGGAGCGGGCTCGGGTACTCCGGTGCGACGGTGCTCCGGCGGCGGGAAGGGATGGCCGAGGTGCCGGGGAGGTTCGTACGGGCACAGGGGTGCTCGGGGTGGCGGTGGCGAGCTCCGGGACGGTCCGAGGCGACGAGGATTGCTCGCCGGAGTGCGGCGAAGCTTGGGGAGAGAGGGAGCACGACGGCGGGGCGCTACAGTGCTCGGGAAGGGAGGTGGAGCGCATCGGGGTGCTGGGCGGAGGGAGGCGAAGCCGAGGGTGGGCTTTTATAGGGCGGAGGAGGGGACACGGGCGCTTAATTGCTCGCCGGATTTCTCGATCGGCGCGGATACGGCGGAGGAATTAAGGAAGGAGGGGGAGCAGGAAAGGAAGGGAGGCGCGGGGGATCGGGGATTTGGTCGCGGCGGTGTCCCGAGGTTTCCAAATCAGAGAGAGCCGGGGAAGGAAAGAGGGGGAGCGGCTCGGATTTGGTCGGCCGGCGCAAAGAAGGAAAGGGGGAAGAAAGAAGGAAGGCGGCGCTCCGCGGGGAAGACGACGGCCTGACAGGCGGGGCCCGGGTGGCAGCGGGAGCGGGGCGTGGGCGAGTGACGGGCGGGGCCCGTAGGTCAGAGAGGAGAGGGAAGCGGTCGGCTGGATGGCCCGCACGGGCGACGCGGCGCGCATCGGGCCGGTCAGGTGTCGGCCCGAAGGAGGAGGAAGGCAGGGTGGCTGACGGGCCGGGCCCGCGAGGCAGCGAGAGAGAGAAGGTGCGGCCTGGATGGGCCAAGCGGCGACGTGGGCGGATCTGGGCCGTCCACGCGTCGGCCGGAGGGTGAGGAAGGGATTTTTAATTTTAGAATTTGATTTTGATTTTCAGAAAAGGCTAGGAAATTATTTAGGCCTCAGAGAAATATGAAAATACCTCCAAAAATTCCAGAAAAATTCACAGAAGCTCCTGGACATATTTTGGACTTAATAAATTATTTCCAACTACTATTGGTATTTAATTTTCATAGTTTAAATTACTTTTTAACTTTTAAAAATAGGTTTTAAACTCCAGAAAATCATATAAAAGCCAAATAAAATCCAATTACTTTAAAATAGTTAATTTGAATTTAAATTTTTTTAGAAAGCCAAATTTGGGATGTTACAGTTGGGAAGTGAATTGTTGATTCGCTGGTGGTTCATTATGTGAATGGTAGGTCACGGGTGATTCATGGGAGTGAATGGTCAGTTCATTGTAGTTTGTCTCGATTCCTTTGATTAGTTATTTATTATCATTTTCATAGTTCGCTTTTCAATCTATTTATTATAGTTACTTTACATTGTTGCTTTCTGCAAAATTAACCTTTTAGCTATCCATTGGTAAGCCTTGCATACTATATTGTATTTTTGTTACAAACGACTTGCTGAGTACTCTATGTACTCACGACTTCATCCATATTTGCTCAATTGAGGAAGAAGGACCATATCAGCTGGAGCTACTAGAAGGAGAATACTTCGACGACTTCGCGAATTAGGACTTCACTCCCCAGTTGATTTCCTGTGTGCATATCGAATGGCTACTATGCTTATTTTTGTTTTTCGCTGCTAGTTTCTTTTAAGTCATTCAGGCTATTATTTGTAAATTTGGCCATAAGGTCGTACTTTGATTATTAATAATATTTGAATCTTTTCTTAGTAAATCGTGATATGGTTGATATTTCATCTTTGTTTATACTGTGTCCACTAGCGTGATCCTGGACTGGTGCGAAATAGACAGGAGAGTCCGGATTTACATATTCGGGTCTCTACAGAGGTGGTATCAGAGCTATATCGACTGTAGGATAGAGCCCTAGTTAGAATGCTTGAATTAGCAAAGTTTTCAAATTTTATTTTCTAAGTCAAATCAACCAAATGATTATCTAGTAATTATTTATTCTTACCTCACCCTTAGGATTCGTACTCTTTGTCTCCTCTGAAATATTGTTTTCCAAACTTAATTTGACTTCTTATCCCCATAATATCCATAGATGTCTCGAGTGTCCCCTAATCAAAGTGAAGATTGGCATGGAATACTTCAAGCCTTGCTATGAAGTTGGATCAGAAAGCACCCAATATGTCAACACAAGATTGAAGATTACCGTGAAGAGTAGGAGCCATAAGATTTGAACCCTACTATAGTTTTTAGCATCGGGTAGATCATCCTGCTTCTTATTTGCCGTTGCATGTGATGTGAGCTGCAGTTAGTTTTTAGATTTGTCGTTGCGTTAAGGTCGATAAATCAGCTAAGTTGAGTCTTGAACTTAGATTACGCTTTAGATTGAGCTATGCTAGTTCTTTATTGAAACATCAGTTAGTATGAGCTCTTTGTTCTTGAACTAAGTTAAGAAAATACAAAATGATCTCTTTTGTGCAAAAAACTGATGTCACCAATCCTTTCTCATAAGACGGCTTGCCATTGCACTAGCCATAAACTCAGAGAGAGTTTTAGATAACCAGGATCACTTCCTTAAGCTTTTTGCTTTGAATGGTCGCATAAAGCTTGAGATCTAGCACATGGCCAAGAAAATGCAAATTTGTGAAAAATTGGTTGAAGCTCGGCTATAACCAAAAATGAACTTACAAAGGTGCCAAATGTGCTAAATTTGCTCAATTATAAATATTATCAAGTGTTTGAACAAATATTTTAATTTTGAACTTGTAGCACTCTAATTTCCCTGATTATTCTCAAAAAATTTAGAGGGTTGTTTTGCTTTTTTGTTGGTGGTTTCGCATTCCAATCTTCATTGCTTTGTATTATTGGAGTGAAGATGTATTGAATACTTAGGAGAAAATTAGAAGGCACTATTCACCCCCCTTTGTTACCATCTTTGGTCTTTCAATTGGTATCAAAGCCCAGTCAGCTCTTTTCATATATCTTAACTGATCTCTAGAGCTATGGCAGTAGACAAGTATTCCACCAAGCTATCTCTCTTCGATGGGGTCGACTATCCCTTTTGGATCAGTAGGATAGAGTCATACATTTAGGCTTAAGGCTATGCGATCTGGAGAAAAGTTAAGTCTCAGTTCGTTGTTCCTACAGATGAGCACATCACAGCGATAAATGTGCCAGATGTGGAGACAAATGCTAAGGTAAGGAACATCATCATCCAAGGTTTTAGCCGAAGTGAGTTCGATCGCATCTCTCATCTCACGTCGGCATATGACGTCTGGGTACCCTCGATGCATACCATGAGGACACCACCCAGATCAAGACTGTCTGACAAGACCAGTACAAGCGAGAATACAATAAATTTAAGATGCTTGTTGGTGTGTCCTTGGATGAGTGTTTGGGCAGATTTCACAAGATTCTGAGCATCCTCCAAGCTGTTGGCCTCACATACTCAGACTCGGATAATCTCGACAGATGCTTTAATTCTGCCTTGGATCTTAGAGTTTGGGAGATGAAAGTGACCACCATCAAGGACATGACTGATTTATCAACCTTGACTCTTGACGCATTGTACTCACGCCTTAAAACTCATGAGATCGACATTGTCTGTCGTAAGATGAAGTCACAGTCGACGGATTTGGTCACCGATCCCACTTCTATCTCTAGAGCATCGTCTGATGGTGCTTCGGGCTTCTCTTTGGCTGCTTTGTGTGAGATAAGCGATGATTAGTTTGAGCAGTTTCCAAAGAATGACCTAGCCCTCTTAGCTAAAAAATTCTCACACGCATACAATAGGGTTAGACAGAGGAAGAGAGGAGGTCCAATAATTTTCTTCGAGTATTGTGGCCCCAACCACATTCAAGCAAACTGCCCTAAGATGGAAAAGGGAAATAACGACTATAGCGGCGTGAGCAAGAATGACTACATCAGCAAGAATCCCAACAAGAAGTCTCTAGCTCATGACCAAGGAAAGGAGAAGAAGTACCGTAACCTTAGAAAGGCCAAGACGCTCTTCCACTGCGTCCTCACAGCCTTCGACAACTTTGACTTCAGTGACATGGAGGGCTAGAGCAACGACGATGAGGATGATCTGTAGAAGGACACCAAGGATGGTGACGACTTCACTGGCATGTGCTTTATGGTTGAAAAGAATGGCATCAGCGATGACGATCTCTACAGTGACTCTGATAAGGTATGTCCCTCCTACGACAACTCAATGATGTTTTTTCTCAAATTAGAAAAGTTTTATGCTAGGTCTAGGATTAGGTATGGTAAGTTAGAGAAAGAGATAAAGAGCTTGTCACGAGAGGTTGCTTCACTTAGATCTGCTTCCTCCCGTGACAATTGTGATGTATGTGCTTCCTTGTTTGGCTACATGGAGAAACTAAGGATCTCGCATGATAGTGTGATTTTTGAGATGGATTTACTTAAGGTGAAGAATATTAGTTTGCTAGTTGAGGTAGAGTTGTCTGGGGTTGCTCCTTTTTATTCTAATTTTGTTGATACTACACTCTGCATCTCATGTGAGGATAAGGACAATGCTTTTAGAGGATTATATACTATGCTTCTTGATCTACCTAAAATCTATGATAGTTGTAACAACTTGAAATTAATATCAATAAGGTAGATCATAAGATTGCTGAAACACATGCTTCTTTGCTCGAGCCTATTGCTTCTTGTTCCAACTGTCCTAAATTGACTATTAAACTTGAATATGTATCTACGCAATTTCAGGACATGTGTGATCATAATAAGAAAATGGCTCAATATGTTTCTAAGGCATATGTTAGCTAACCATGCAATAATTATAAAAAAACTAAAATCTAAACTGATTGCATTGGATGAAAAATGTATGAAGTTAACTAAGGATCTACTAAAGAAGCCAAAATATGATTGCATGTTCTGTGCTAAAGGTGGGGAGAAAATGGAGGATATGCAAAAGAAGTTTAGGGAGAGTTACGAAGCCCAGATGGCTAGGATTAGAACTGCCCCTATGTGTCTTGCGAAGCCCTCAAAGTTCAGGCAGCCGTGCATAAGGAGATATATGCACGTTCTATTTAATCTTCTCCTTCTGGTTCTTCATTCTCACCTTCTGGTTCCTCATCCTCTCCTTCTCCTTGTGCTTCATGTGCCTCTCTTTTTCAAGAGTGTGAGTACCTCATGAACACTCTAAAAAAATTGATGGAGGCAAGAAAAGGCTCAATCTTATTCTAAACAAATCTAAGATTTGCAAGTTTAATTAAGGTGTAGGATATGATTATTTAGAGGATGTGAGGATACATCCACCTGCTGTTGTTAGAGCTATAGCAGCAGGTGTGATCGAGGTTAAGCTTGAGCCTAAGAAAGTAGTGTTTAAGTCTACAGGCTTTGTCCAAGGGATTTCTGATAGTAAGATTGTACCATCTGCTGCTTTGACCTCTCAGAAGGCGAAGTCTCATCCTACTGCTTCGACCTCTCAGAAGGTGAAGTATCATTGCATCTTCTGTAAGAATAATGGATATGGTTGAGTTCTACTTCAGGCACGCTAAGATCGCGTGATGAGACCGTGTTCATGCTCTTAGGAGTATTCAGAGTCAACCCTAGACTCAAAATGCAGTTAAGACCAACATGAAGTCTAGAGTTATAGGTAGCTCTCTTAATTTGCTTGGTTTTAAGCAGTGTCGAGGACTTAGTTTTTAGACTTCTTTTGGTTTTAGTCCTAAAGTTGCTTCTGGTCAGGGTTTCCGCCGTCCTAATAATAGACCTCGTTTTCCCCCATCAAGGTAGCTATCTGTGATGTGATCAGCATACCGTCGTCAGATCTGCTCTTCCATAACGTTCGGATCTAGCAGAAGCTTGAGGTCTACTCCTAGACCTTTTGATTTCGTGGGAGGCGAGGCGCATAGAGTAGCTAGAGGTCAGTCTTTTGTTTCTGTGACTGCATCTTTTGCTCGTTGTGTGACATAGTACTGGGTTCCAAAATCTGCTCTTATTTACCCCAGTACTGAGCCACCGATGTTGTCTTCTCACCGACTCAGGTTCGCTGGGCTGAAAAAGGACATCTGTGAATTGTGGACTCCGATTGTTCTCACCACATAACCAGAGACTCCTTTTAGTTCTCTTCCCTAGTCTGAGCTCCAGGTGATAAGACTACACCTTTGGAGATGCTTCATTAGGTCGAGTCATCACTAAAGGTACTGTGCGCATTAATGATTCTTTTATTATTAAGGATGTTGCCTTAGTGAGTAAACTGTGTTATAATTTACATTCTATTTCTCAGCTTACCGATAATGATTTCGTGGTAAACTTTAAGAAAAAAGTGTATAAAATCCTCGATTCTTTGGAAAGTTTGATTTGCGGGATTTCTAGGTTTGGGAGGATCTTTTGCGCTGATTATATTGAGTCTATTGGTGATTCTCTCCGATGCTTAATTGCTTTTGAGTCCCATGATCTCTCTTTCTGGCATAGGAGACTTGATCACATTGGCTTTGAACATTTGACCCGAGTGAGCGGCCACGATCTCATTCGTGGTCTGTCTAAGCTCAAGATGGTCAAAGACTTAGTTTGTACTCCTTGCCAGCATGGCATAATGGTGGCCGCTTCTCA
The DNA here is from genome assembly GCA_017311315.1 of Dendrocalamus latiflorus. Taxonomy (NCBI): domain Eukaryota; kingdom Viridiplantae; phylum Streptophyta; class Magnoliopsida; order Poales; family Poaceae; genus Dendrocalamus; species Dendrocalamus latiflorus. Next base: position 31,775,234 of record CM029651.1, on the reverse strand, counting down.
TCCCCAGTCATTGTGACTACGACTGATGCACTAGGACAGCTTCTTCATATGGACACTAGTGGTCCAGCTAGAGTGCAGTCAGCCACTGGGAAGTGGCACATTCTTATTGTGGTCGATGACTTCTCGAGGTTCTCTTGGGTGTTTTTCTTAGCGTCGAAGGATGAGATTTTAGTCATATTTAGGGTTTGTTCGGTAGGTTGTTTATTGAGCTCCTTGGTGCCTTACGAGTGATCTATAGTGACAATGGCATAGAGTTCAAGAACTTCTACTTTGAGAGTTTCTATGATGAGACAGGTGTAGAGCATCAGTTCCCTTCTCTGCACATCCCTTAGCAAAATGGTGTTGTGGAGAGGAAGAATCGTACCTTAATCGCGATGGCCAAGACAATGCTAGACGAGTATGCTACACCTAGAAAATTTTGGGCTGAGGCCATAGCCACTGCGTGCTATGTTTCAAATAGAGTTTTTTCTGAGGGCACACTTGCATCGTACTTATTTTGAGTTGAGGTATGAGTGAAAGCCCAGTGTCTCTCATTTTCGTATTTTCAGTTGCAAGTGTTTTATTTTGAAGTCTAGAAACCTAGATAAGTTCAAGTCTCATTCTTCTGACAGTATCTTTCTGGGTTACTCAGCTTCTTCGTAGGGTTATATGGTCTGGAACTGTGAGACTAGTAGAATTATATAGACCTCTGAGGTTACCTTTGATGAGGCTAGTCCTAGTACTAGGCCCGATATCTCAGGTCCAGCAGTGCAGTCCGAGACCATCTTTGTAGATGATGAGAAGGATGGAGATGAAGATTCTTTACCTGATCCAGTTCATCCTTCCCTTGAGGTGCCTACATCTACCACTGTGCCTCAGGGAGATCAACCCTTACCTTCTTATTCTTCTGGAGCTTGTGGCTCTGCTCCTACCTCCGCAGCTCATGAGGTAGATGTCACTTCTTCACATCCAAGACCTCCCTGTCACATTCAACGCCGTCATCCTCCGGAGCAAATTATAGGAGATCTTCTTGAGCGTGTCACGCGCTCAAAGTCTGGCCTATTTCGAGCCCAAGGATATCTATCACACACTTTCTGATGAATCTTGGGTCAATACCAAATGTGAGAAGTTAGAGAATTTCAAGGGGAACAAGGTATGGTCGCTTGTTGAGCCCCTAGTGATCATAATGTCATAGGAACCAAGTGGGTTTTCAAGAACAAGCAGAGTGAGAATAGGGTAGTCATTCGAAATAAGGCTAGATTGATAGATCAGGGTTTCTTCCATGTTGAGAGTTCAATTTTGAGGAGACTTTTACCCCCTGTAGCTAGGCTAGAGGCCATTAGGATTTTACTTGCGTTTATAGTGTCTAAGAGCTTCAATCTGTACTAGATGGTTGTTAAATGTGCTTTCCTCAATGGGTATATTGAGGAAGAGGTTTATGTTAAACAGTCTCCAGATTTTGAGAACCCAAAATACCCAAACCATATATTCAAGCTTTCCAAAGCCCTGTATGGACTTAAGTAGGCTTAGAGCTTGGTATGAAAGGCTTAAGTCCTACTTTTTGAGTCATAGGTTTGAGATGGGCAAAGTAGATAATACCTTATTCATTCGTAGGTATGGCAATGATCTTCTTCTCGTCCAGATTTATTTGGATGATATTATCTTTGGTGGCTCTTCTCACGCTCTTGTTTCCCAGTTTTCTGATGTCATGAGCATAGAGTTTAAGATAAGCATGATGGGTGAGTTGAGCTTCTTCCTCAACTTCCAGATCAAGCAGACTCGGGAGGGTACCTTCTTGCATCAAGGCAAGTACACTTGAGACCTCCTGAGACACTTTGACATGAGTGATGGCAAGGCAGTGTCGACTCTGATGGCGACTTCAACTACACTCGACCCAGACAAGGATGGCAAGCCGTTAGATCAGAAAGAGTACCACAACATGATTAGCTCCCTCTTGTACCTCACTGCTTTGAGGTCGGACATACATTTTGCTCTGTGTCTGTGTGCTCGATTTCAGGATGCTCCTCGCGTCTCTCACCGTCAGACGATGAAGTGCATCTTTAGGTACCTTCGAGCTACTATAGACTATGGTATCTGGTACTCTTCTGCTTCATGTCTTTCCCTTAGAACCTACTCTAATGTAGACTTTGCTGGCTGTAGGATAGATAGGAAAAGTATCTTTGGCACTTGCCAATTCATTGACACTTTCCTTGTTTCTCGATCTTCTAAGAAGCAGTCCGGTGTTGCATAGTCCACTGTAGAGGCCAAGTATGTTGTAGCCGCTAGTTGCTGTAGTCAGGTGCTTTGGATGGTTTCGACCTTGCGGGAATTTAGGTTAGCCATAGATAGTGTTTTCTCTTCTGTGATAACACTTCTACCATTAACATTACTAAGAACTCAGTGCAGCACTCCAAAACTAAGCACACGGATATCAGATATTGTTTTCTTAGAGACCATATGGAGAAGGGCGACATAGTGCTTCAGTTTGTGGAGAGTGACCACTAGTCAGCTGATATCTTCACCAAGCATTTAGATAGCTCGAGGTTCACGACCTTACGGAGAGAGCTTGGGGTGGTTTGTCATTATGGCTTAATATAAGGGGCAATATCATGTTCTTTCTGTTATATGTACATCTACCTTCTGTTACATTTTGTTTATGGATGCATTTGGGTTAGTCTTTCTAGCATAGACTAGAGTGGTTCTCATTCTTAGTTGTTTAGACTTCTTTCTCTTATCTTGTGATTTTAGGAAGCTACTTGTTAGTTGCTTCTCTTCTCATCAGGTTGAGTTTACTCACTTCTTTTAGGTCTAGTAGGGGTTGGGACCCCTTGGATAGACAGAGAATGTGATGATCAGCTGATAGTCTTAGAAAGATTGCATCATATTTAAATTCAGCAATATGCATTGTAATATAAATACATGGAGCCCTGATTATTATCCTCGTATGGCATGATAAAACTGCTTTATATCTTGCCATGACTTGTGCTAGATTGCTAGATTTATCATGCTCTTTCATGTGCAGCTTAACCTTTGCCATGATAGCTCTTTTAAATGTAAAAAACTTGAATTAAATCATGTCTTACTTCCTATTATGATTCATGCCATGTCAATCAGCTAAGTTGAGTCTTGAACTTAGATTGAGCTATACTAGTTCTTTATTGAAATATCAGTTAGTATTACCTCTTTGTTCTTGAAGTAAGTCAAGAAAATACAAAATGATCTCTTTTGTACAAAAAACTGATGTCACCAATCCTTTCTCATGAGATAGCTTGACATTGCACTAGACATGAACTTAGAGGGAGTTTTAGATAACCAAGATCACTTCCTTAAGCTTCTTGCTTGGAATGGTCGCATAAAGCTTGAGATCTAACACGTGGCCAAGAAAATGCAATTTTGTGAAAAATTTGTTGAAGCTCGGCTATAACCAAAAATAAACTTAAAGAGGTGCCAAACGTGCTAAATTTGCTCAATTATAAATATTATCAAGTGCTTGAACAAAATATTTCAATTTTGAACTTGTAGCACTCTAAATTGATTCAATTATAGCTTCTTGGCTCCATTTAGTATGTTGACATGGCTTGGCTTATTTCTGGATATATTGACATGCTAAAATCCACTTAATTTCAGGATAATTGCTTATTTAGTTTGAGCTTGGCTATATATGTTTTGGCATGATCTAGATAACACTTTCGCCTTTTATAACTTGGTGTAATACTTGGTAAATTGCTGTGGATAATCTTCATGGGTCATAATGCTTCAAATGAATAAAATGTAGTCACTTCATTTAATCATTCTTTATCTTCTTCCATACATCTTGTAGATTCTATTGTCAAAGGGGGAGAAAGATAGGTAAAATGTACATCTTAAGCGTCATTTGGTGTTTGTGTTCAACATCTTGATTTTTCAAGTTTTATTGTGTTGCTGTGATTTTCTATCACCTCTCACCATGACTTATGTCATATCGAACACTTGTTCTTTAATATGGACCTAGAGTGAAATTTTCCAACACTCTTAGTAGATATGAAGTGTTTGCGGAAAATTGTGATTTTTAGTAACTTCTATCTATTTGTCTTAAATGATCATATTTAGCTCTTTGCAATCTTTCTTTGACCGTTTGGAGCTCTCTTTGCAAAATCCTTCTTCTTTCTCTAAAACCACCTCTAATTTGTATTTTTGAGTATTGCCAATGGGTTCATCAAGAGAGAGATTGAAAAATTAGAAGTACCGCAGGTATAAGTGTGTTACTTCTGTTTGTGCGGAAATACCGCTTGGCGGAAGTACCGGGATGAGTTGCAATATATTTTTTCAGGGGCTCCAGGTGAGGTTTTCAGCGTGCGTAGGTACCGCTTTGGGAAGCGGTACTACCGCAGGACGGAAGTATCGGCATGTTAAGCGCAGTACTTCCGAATTTCCTAGAAAAACAGGGGTCTAGGGAATTGAGTCATGGATCAAATTTGGATGATCTGGGTCATTGGATTAAGATTGTATGGTGCATGTCTTAGCTAACGTAGGTCAAGTTGTAAAGAATTTGTGCCTGGAAACGATTTCTTTATTTTCGGATGTACATGATCATTTGAAGTCAACTGTGGTCAACGGCGATGTTGGGGCTAGGCTCATGAGAAGTTGAGGCCTAGAACGATCGAGGATGCCGGGTGAGACGGTGAGCTCAAGTATAGCACAAAAAAGGCGAAAACAATATTAAAGGCGAGTTCGAACGACAAGATGGCGCAATGTGGCTTGCACGGGCCAAGTGAGTCGTGGCTCGGTGGAACCGGGACGGGAGAGACTTGGAAACACGTGGCAAACTAATGGAGCACCAACACATGGCAAGCATGGTAATTGCTTGCAGTGGTTAGTGATGACTGGGTCAACCGTGGTGTATGGGCGATGTTAGGGCTGAAAACGAAAACGGTAATTCTCGGTTACCGATAATCGTTTTCGAAAAATTACCGATTTTTTCCCCTAAACGGAAACGGTGACGGTAACCGATAAAATGAAAACGAGAACGGTAAAAAAAATCCGATAATGAAAACGAAAACGATTTAGCTCTCTACCGATCGTTTTCGAAAAATACCGTATTTAATCGGTAATTACCGTCGGTAATTACCTATCAGTGAGGCGCTGTGAGCACCCTGCACCCCAGGCCCAGGCGGCCAGGCCCATTCCCGGATTCCCCAATCCCCAATCCGTCTCGGCGTTACCCCACGACCAGACCTCCTCCAATCCTCCACCCATCCAGCCGCCGCCGCCTCCATCCCCACGCACACCTGACGCCTCCATCCGGCCATCCCCACGCCTCCATCCCCACGCCTCCATCCGCGCACGCCTCCGGCCTCCCGTCTCGGCGTCTCCGTCTCCGGTCTCCCACACCCCACCTCCTCCACCCATCCGCATCCGGCATCTCCAGCCGCCGCCGCCTCCATCCCCACGCACGCCTCCATCCGCGCACGCCTCCGGCCTCCCGTCTCGGCGTCTCCGTCTCCGGTCTCCCACACCCCACCTCCTCCACCCATCCACATCCGGCATCTCCAGCCGCCGCCGCCGCCTCCATCCCCACGCACGCCTGACGGCGACGCCTCCATCCGGCATCTCCAGAGGCGGTCGGCAGCCACATCTGAGACAAAGATGGCGCCGGCTGGAGATGTGGGTCAACCGGCAGAGGCACCACTTCCTATCGACCTCGCCGCCTCTCAAACCTCGGCAGCGGCCACAGCTTCATCTGGTAAGCAGTGCGTGTCGGCGTGTGAAATTCTCGATGGGCAGTGGACTGTGAGTGTAGGTGATAAAGAAATTCTTGATGCTGATAGCACAACATGTATATTTGCTGATAAATTCTTAATGCTCTTTGTGTGGTCTCTTTTGAACTGCATCAGTAGATCCTACAGATTCTGAATGATATCCATTGTTGATACATCTTAATGCTACATTTTTTGAATGGTTCTTAATCCTTTGTGATGAAGCTGAGGCTGTTAAATGTATTGTTAAATTCGCTTTAACAATCAGGTTGATGATGCTATCTGGGTTGCACAAAAGGCTCTTGTGTATTTGTGTATTTGTATTTGATTATCTGGGTTGCACAAAAGGCTGAGGTTGTTATCTGTGTATTTGTGTCCATGACTGAGTCCGGTCTGGGACCAAGTCCTGCGCTACCACGCTGTCCACGCAGAGATATCTGTTATCTGGTATAGCGTGAGAAGCGCTCCACTCTGTTATTAGTTTGTTATGCCAGCCTAGTAGTATTAGTGGAGGAACACTCCTGTAGTTCGTTGAGTGAGTAGATTGTTTTGTTAAGCACATTTCTTCAGTGAATTCCAAATCAGTTAGCTGCATATGTCCTGAGAAATGCATATGTCCTGAGATATAGATTTTGGCATTTTGCTTCATTGCCTATTTTGCGGTTTAGATAGAGAAAACATCACAGTTGGCAACCTGTATGCAACAACAATTCATGTGCAAATTTTGGAATTTTATTTGTCATGCATGAAATCTGTTAGCTGCCTTTTGTTGTGCATAACTGCATATCAGATCCAGTGGAATAGTTTTGCATAGATGTATATGCTCTCAGATCCCCTTATCCTTTTGGCAGTGGTATACATGCAAAATCTAATATTTCACTGTGATAGGATCCCATAAACGTGCAAGGCCAGCTACAAGTGAAAATGCAAGCCAGAATCTTGGCATGTCTGCTTCTTCTGTAGCACCTGCATCAGCACCTTCATCTGAGAGAAGTTTAGTGCCAAGTGGTGGTACTGGTGGCACTGAAACAGATGGTGTTGATCCAATCGATGTGGATGCAGGCAGCGATGGCGAGGACAAAAATGAACCTGCCAGCAAGAGGGCCAAGAAGAGCACATCTGAAGTGTGGCAATACTTCACCAAGTACTGGGTAACAGTGAAGGTGAATGGTAAGGAGGAAAATCAGCTTTGGGCAAAGTGCAATGTCAAAGGTTGTGTAAACAAGACCAGCAAACACAGAGCTGAGAGCAGATTTGGAACAACTGGTTTGTGGACCCATCTCGCTAATTATCACAGCATCAAGAAAGGACAGCAACAGCTTACAACAAAAACTGATAAAGATACTGGCATCGCAGTTGTCCAACCTTACAAGTATGATCAAGAAGCTAGCTTGAGAAAGTTCTACGAGGCTATGATAGTTCATGAGTATCCTTTTAATATGGTTGAGCATGAATATTTCCAAGAGTGGGTCAAATCATTGCGTCCACATTATCCTCTAAAGTCTCGTGTCACAGTTAGAAAGGAAATAATGGAATATTATTTGGCTGAAAAGGATAAGTTGTATGCATACTTCAAAACCGTTCAAAGTCGCTTTAGTGCAACTATGGATATGTGGACATCCAACCAGAACAAGGGTTATATGTGTGTTACTCTTCATTGGGTTGATGATGATTGGAAAATTCAGAAGAGGATTGTCAATTTCTTCCATGTTGAAGGGCGACATACTGGTGAGAGGTTGTCATATACACTTTCTTCTTGTCTTTTGAAGTGGTATGTGGAGAAAAAGATGTTCTCTCTAAGTTTGGATAATGCAGCGGCAAATGAAGTAGCGGTTAAGGATGTCATTGTAGAACTCAAGAGGCATAGTCCTTTAGTATGTGATGGGCTGTTTTTTCATGTGAGATGTGCCAATCACATCCTTAATTTGGTTGTTAGAGATGGTATGCGTGTGATTGGCTCTACAACTGAAAAGATTAGATCATTTGTAGTTGCTGTCAAGGGATCTACGGTTCAGTGGGAGGAGTTCCTGAAGTGTGCTACTGAATGTGGGCTAGATACAAAGCCTTCTCTCTCACTTGATGTTTCTCCGAGATGGAATTCTACATATCTCATGTTGAGGGATGCTCTTTATTACAAGCCTGCATTTGAGAGGCTTACTTCCATCGACCGCCGCAGGTATGAGTGTATTGCTCCTTCAAGTCAGGAATGGGAGAAGGCCCATATTCTGATTCCTTTCTTGAAAAAATTCTTTGACCTGACCGAGATATTTTCTGGTACTCTATATCCAACAGCAAACCTGTTTTTTAGAGGTTTTTGTGAGATTAAGTTATATCTATCTGATTGGTGCAATAGTAATGATGCCACTCTTTGCCAAATGGCAAATGCTATGAGTGTCAAGTTTGACAAGTACTGGAAGAAGTCAAATGTTGCCCTTGCTGTTGCAAATGTGCTTGATCCTAGGTTCAAGAGAAGAATTGTAGAATTTTACTTGAGAAAGTTATATAGAAATTCCTACCAAGCTGAACTTGATAAATTCAATGGTGTTTTAAGGAACATGTTTCATTGTTATGTTTCTTCCGCACCTTCTTCCAAGAGTACAACACTTGTTTCATCAACTTCAGCTATAGATCAGTTTATGGATAGTGTGGATGATGAGCTTGATTCCTTCCTTTATGAAAGTGATGCATGTGGTAATGATGAAGGAATAAGTGAATTGGAGAGGTACTTAGCAGAACCACAATTGAAGGTTTCTAAAGCCAACCATAATACGTTTGATATTTTAGCATGGTGGAAAAATCAGAAGGATGAATATCCTGTCCTCTCCCTGATTGCTCGTGATGTGTTGGCAATGCAAGTGTCAACCGTGGCTTCTGAATCTGCATTTAGTGCCGGTGGACGTGTCGTCAACCCATATCGAAGCAGCCTTGATCCTGACATGGTACAAGCACTTGTTTGCACTAAGGATTGGATAACTGGAGCTAAAAGAGGTAAATGTGATTATGATCTGTTGCTTTCTATTAACAATATCTTGATGTTCTTTTTACTCATGTAGCTGCATTTTAATTTTCAGGTTCTAAGAATATTTCTTCTCTGCCTAGTGATCTTGAGGTTCTTGAAGCCATTAAGAGCAGTCTGCTTATTGGGGTACAATTATATTGATATGTATTGCAGTAGCATGTAATTCATTTGAAGTACTAACACGTTATTTACATTGCAATTTGTAGGATGAAATGGGCAGTGATTATGTGCTTGGAGATGATGATGACATGCCGGAGGTTCAGCTATAGGAAGCCTGCTCCTATACTTTGTTACGTTCAACTAAGAACTTGATTTAGTATTTCAGTTACTAGTGTACTAGTACTTTCTAGTTTGTGAGCTTGTGACTACGCCTATGTCATGTGGTTGTCAGCTTTGTGTGCTTGTGAGACCTAACTAAGTATTATTGTATTAAGTCCATGATGTCACTTGTGGTTGTGGGCTTGTGGCTTTGTGTCGTGTCTTTTTATTGCTATATAATATATGTGTCTTGCCTCTTGTGCCACGGATTATTCATTATTACTACAGTATTATTTTTCATGTGACCTAGGTCAATATATACAGCTATTGTCATGCTGTGCAGATTGGTGTGTAATGTGTTTATTGTATTTTAGATATCGCTTTCATGATTTTCGATCGTTATCGATGCACTTTTGATCGAATAATTTCGTTTCCGAATTTACCGGGATATCGATGTCGTTCTCGTTTCCGACAATATCGTATCGATTTCGTTTTCGAGAAAATAATGTGAAACTGAAAGTGATTTGACCTCCTACCGATCGTTTTCGACCATTTTCAGCCCTAGGCGATGTGTTGGAGAGCGATTTAGATCAAGGTGGAGCTAGGTTGATCAAGACGGATCAAGGCTAAGGATTTAATGGATGCACACCTATGCACTTTGAAAAGCATGCATAAGTGAACTTGTGTGCGTAAAACCCGTGTGTGAGGGGTTAACAGATTTCTCCCATTGTAATAGTAGATAGAATCCTCTAAGGGGTGTAGGTGGCTAGTTGTCCACTATAAAAGGAGGTTAGGATGGAGACATGTTAGGTTAACCATCCAACTCAACCCATGTGCTCTCATATATAGGGTTAGGGTGTGAGAGTGAGTGCCTTGTGTACTCTTTGTTCTCCAAGGTGAAGTGACTATAAAACCTACCTTCTCAAGTAAATAATACATCAATCTTTGTGCAACTTTTGAGTCCCTCTTATTTTTTATTGATGTGCTTAATTTTTGGTTGGTTTTGATCTTTTTTCTTTCTTTCTTGTGATCTTACTGTGCCAAGGACGTATAAGAAGTTGAGATAATATTTGGGAATACATCTCCACCCATCTAGGCACTTTGATAGCAAGATTCACGAAAAAACCCGGTTTTGCTTGATTTGGCCTCAAGGTGTGATTTCTTGATCCAAAAGTTTTTAACATGATTTTTTTCGTTTTCTTGCTTGCTGGGATATGAGGGAACATATCTAAAGTCATCTTGTCCATCATCTACCCACGAGCAAGTTGTATTCACCGTTTGGGGTTTTAGCTCGGTTTTGGTGCAGATTTCAACAAACTGAAAAAAACGTCTCAACTTTGGCCATTATTTTCATTATCGTTTATTGGAGTAGGTTCATAATATCAAAGAGTAAATTCCTGCAAAAATTCATGTCATTTGGATCCACAAATCAAAAGTTACACCGATTTTAGTTTTTGAACTTGTGCTGAAATCGCTGTTCATCGAGGAAATCAGAAGTATCGCAGTGCAAATAAAAGTACTTTCGAAAGTCGAAAGTACCGCAATACAAACAAAGGTACTTTCGATTTTCCTGATTTTTCTCAAAAATTTCAGAGGGTTATTTTGCTTGTTTGTTAGCGGTTTCGTATTCCAATCTTAATAGATTTATTGCTATTAGAGTGATGAAGTATTAAATATATAGAGAAAAATTAGAAAGCACTATTTACCCTCCTCTCTATTATCATCTTCGGTCTTTTACACCCTTGTCTGTGGCTGCTCGAGCATAGGGACACCGGAGATGACACGACGTAGGCGAGACCTCTTTATTATCATCTTCGATCTTTTACACCATTGTCCGTAGCTGCTCGAGCATAGGGACACCGGAGATGACACGACGTAGGCGAGACCATCGCCGCACGCGGCAAGCCCGCCATTTGGCGAAGCAGTAGCAAGAGCTACTAGTAGCATGGCGGTTCGACTCACTAGCAGGAAGATCATATGACAAATGGGATCCACACCTTGATAATGGATTTTTTTTGTCTTTCCAATAAAATCCAAAATCATATGACAGTCAAATAATCCATCAACGCCAGTCAACTGATGTAGATTGAGGGGAATGGTAAGTGAGATATACAGGCAAAATTGGGAACTACGTAAGTACATAGCCAAATTCTTACCAAAATCACACACATTCTTAAGTGTGAGATAAAAAAAAATTCCTTCTAAAAACCATGGAAGACGCATGATATGTTCCGAGATAGTATGTAGCACAATGTCCCCGACATCTATACAGCTAACGGTACTTTAAGATTTTTTTTAAAAGAAAAAAGGAGAAAAAAAAGGAGATTACATAACGAACAATCCTCACAGTTAATTTAGAAAATTAATTTGACAGCTCGATTCTGAGTGCGCTTCCTGCCGCGCACGTTAACGGCTTTAACTAATTCCCCCGTGTCCTCCCCTCCCCTCCAGCTAATCGATCCCTCTTAATCCATTCCGAAAATTTCCAATCCCCAAATCTCCTCTTCTCTTCCTCCCCCTCTCGATCGCATTCGCTGCCTCCCACTCCGCCTCTGCCGGATCGCATCCGCCCCCCTCCGAAATAAGTAGGGGTTTTCTTGTCCCACGTTGTGCGGTTCTTGGAGGAATTTGATCCGATTTGGTCAATGCCCGTCTTGTTTCTTGGGCAAGCCGCGTAGCTTGGGATCGTTGCCGCGTTAGGCGAATTGGGCCTCGAGATTGTCCTCTCTTCTCACAGAATTCCGTTTTCTTGTGGTGGGAATTCGGGTGTGCCTGATAAGAAGGATCTTTGATCCAATTCGGCCAAATTTCTTAGGCAATCTGTTGGAAAGCTCCTCGCTTTGATGCTCTAGGAGCATTTGGCGAAGCGATTCCAGAACCTTTTTTTTTTTTTTTTTGCATTTCTTGCCCTGCATCAGGTCCATCTCCGACCAAATTTCTGGGAATTGGCGAATTGAGGGGTGAGAGATTTGGAGGCTCGATCCATGGAGGTGCACGCCGAGGTAGATGGGTCAGGCGTGCCCCTGGCCGTGTTCCTGAAGCGAGAGCTGTGCAACCAGAAGGTGGAGAAGCCGGACATCCTGTTCGGGGAGGCGAACAAGAGCAAGAAAGGGGAGGACTTCACGCTTCTCATGGCTAAGTGCCACCGCAGTCCGGGCGAGAGCGACGGTAACAATGCGGCCGAACACGACACCATCTCGGTTTTTGCGGTAATGCCTCAGTGGCTGCATTCTTATTTCTTTCTTGTGTTCCATGGCATTAATGTGCTTGGCATATTGGTCTCGTTCAGTTTGTCACGTATTTGTTGCGGTTAATGCCAGTAATATGGACCAACTAAAAGTTTTGTAGGAATTTCAATTGTCATGACGCCTAACTAGAGTTTGCAGTGATGCCTCTGAAGTCTAAAATCTTGTGGCTGTTTCATCTTTCACAGCTTAGAATGTGTTAATGTAAATATAAATAAAAGAGCCATTTATCGACCTTTTCATTTGATAAGCTTTGGTATTTTTCGTGATGAAGCTCTGTGCTTGCCGTGGTGTGTTAGTTTGGTTTTGGTCTTTTGCATAGAGGAGCATGATTGATAGGCCTGATTCTGCGGTATGTTTGCATCAAGGCACATGGGGACATATGTCAACTAATATTTTACTGGTCTTAATTGTTTTGAGTCTATCATTGTGGTGGTCAGAAGACCATTGGTTTAGGAATATTCAAATAGAGTCTTATTTGTGTTAGATCTTTCTGGCTTCCAGCAGTTGGCAATATAAATTTGATCCTAGTAATTTTTGTATATCAACTCAACATGGTCTTTTTACAACAAAAAAAAATACTGCAGTATGCATGGTAAAAGTTAACCCAAAATAGAAAATTCTTGTTATATTTCAGTGCTAAATTATGAGTTGAGACTCTTTTGTTTGCCATTTTAAAACTTTCCTTATACCAACTAAAGTGGTTGCTAATCTCACTTGAATTATTTATTCTGTCCTCTTCCCTTCAGATTTTTGATGGCCACAATGGATCTGCGGCTGCCATATACACCAGGGAGAATCTCTTAAACAATGTGTTGGCTGCTATTCCTCCAAATCTTACAAGTGAGGAGTGGACAGCTGCATTGCCAAGGGCACTAGTTGCAGGTTTTGTCAAGACAGATAAAGACTTCCAAACAAAAGGTATTATTCTTTAATTAAGCTGATAACCTTTACGAAGATGAAATATTTACACATGATCTGTAATATAGAGCTTTGTAGCTTTTTGTATATTATCGTATTCCCTCATATTTGGAAAAATATTTTTCCCCTTTATTCACATGCTTACAAGTGGAATTTTTTTGTTAAATAGGATGTCTTTTGCGCATGTTTATGATCCGTCATAAAGTGATAATGGCAGCACAGTCTTTACAAAGCATACTGTATTATTGTTTGCTACATAGCTGAACGCCTTCATGATTTAGCTGCTTATATACCATGCTCTCCTCAGTGTTGTTGCACTGCAATGTAAACTGACTGTTACAATGTTTTCAGCGGCATGTTCAGGGACCACCGTAACTTTTGTTATAATAGACGGATGGGTTGTCACTGTAGCATCAGTTGGTGATTCGCGCTGTATTCTAGAATCTGCTGAAGGTTCAGTGTATTTTTTGTCAGCTGATCACCGCCTAGATGCCAATGACGAGGAGTATGTTCAATTGTTCACACATCCAGGCTTAGTTTTATGCCTGTAATATCCTCAGATTTACAGTTAACATAAGGTCCATAACTGCAGGGTGGAGCGCATAACAGCAAGTGGTGGTGAAGTTGGGAGAATAAATATTGCTGGAGGTGCTGGGGTATGTTCTTTTTGCTTATGTATGTTTGCCAGTTACCAAGTTAACAGGCATCTGCTAGGTCATGTAGTTCATTTACTTTTTCCCCCTTCAATATACCCTACTGTTTTACATAAGTGAAATATCGTAATTTCAAGGACAATTTTGAATTCACTTTTTTCGTCTTCAATCATTGTTCAGATTGGTCCACTCAGATGCTGGCCAGGCGGATTGTGTTTATCAAGGTCAATTGGTGATATTGATGTTGGAGAGTTTATAGTTCCTGTCCCACATGTGAAGCAAGTAAAGGTGTGCAATCCATATGCACTTTTTATATCAATGCAGCGGTGAAAAAGATTCTGTCTCGTTATTAGATAATAGCTGACACCAATCATAAAGAACAATGATATCTCAGCTTAAAACAGCAAATTTCATAAACCTGTACCTCTTGGTGATAATAGATGAGAATTGATGCATCAAAACTTGCAGTTGTCCAATGCTGGAGGGAGGCTTGTCATTGCTAGTGATGGTGTCTGGGATGCGCTGCGCTTCCAAGAAGCTCTGAACTACACCAGGGGGCTGCCAGCTGAAGCTGCTGCAAATCGAATTGTTAAAGTACTGAAATCTATGTACATCCCAGGTGTATCCTGTATTCGTGGTAGTGCATGTCTTAGCTATAAATATGATTCATGATTTTTTTTATTTTTTTATGTAGGAAGCTGTGAGTAACGGACTACGAGATGATACTACTTGCATAGTAGTTGACATATTACCTCCAGAAAAGTTAAGCCCTCCATTAAAGAGGCATGGGAAAGGAGGCATCAAAGCTTTATTCCGTCTGAGGCCCTCTGATGAATTGTCTGAAGATCAGATGGACAGAGGATGTTTAGAACCTGATGTCGTGGAGGAAATATATGAAGAGGGCTCTGCAATACTTGCTCAAAGGTTAGTATTGTGGTTACACACCAAACAGTAGAAACCAAAGCTTCGGGAGGCTGGAGAGGGGTACCCGGAGCCTAAAACTCAAAAGGGGTGAGAGGTGTAGAGCGTATGCACAGCACCAAGGTTAGAAATATCGGTATCGAAGGCTTTCCCGCCCAGGCACGGGTAACAGTAACTGGTCAATTTGGCCGGTTAGGGAAACCGGTGGAAAACCGGGCAAAATTCACAATTCGAATTTCGGATTTTGGGCAGTTTGCTGGCCAGTAACCGATTCGGTAACTGGGAAAAACCGGTTATTGTTAATTAGAAATTGGAATAATGCAAATATTAATTAGAAAGTGTTTAATGAAGTAACAAGCCTTGTGTTGTACATAGAAATTGCTCCGTACTAGCTTGACCATGTGTAGTGAAGCCTCCAAGGCTATATTGCCTACAAAATTCATACATTTTTATACCTCCAAGGCTACATTGCCTATAAAATCTAAAGCTCATGTTGTACATAAGAGTAGGAAAATAATTTATACATTTTTTACTTCACACAATAATTAATCTACCACAAACAATGCCTAAACCAATCTATGAAATGCATTACGCAGTCACAAAATTTAAATTTACATTTGAGATATTTCGGCCAGGATTCTCCCTACCGGAATTGACCGATATTTCTGATAACCAACGGTTACCGGACGGTAACCATCGGTATTTTGATTCCTGCACAGCACTCAATATCAACTCAAGTCTTTTTCTTACACAAATATTCTCTCCCCTCTATGGTGCCATAAGGATCATATTTATAACCATAGATGAGGTCTGGCCTTCATGCGTCTGCCTTCTACTTACATGCATACTTGGGTCGATTGGGCTAAGATGGGGGTCATTCCCTTAACAGTTAGCATTTCTTTTAAACCACAGGAGACATTGGATATTTAATAATTAAAGGATATATAGTGGGAACATGCATCAGTATACTATATTATGGTTAGTGTATAATTCTCAGAGATGTCCTCTTGGGTGCCAGTTTCACTTGTCAATATGACTGCTCATCATGTTACTTTCATTTGTCAAAAGGTCTAGGTGATAGTGCGACTTTGTTCTGCTGAAGCAAGGAATATCTTTCCCCTTTCTTTAAACAATTGCCCTTTGTGAAAAATTATCTTCTATTTAATTGAGCTCATGAGTCTCCCCCAAATTCGACAATGGTTTGGTCCTTAATTATTCTGAATTATATAACTGATGATTTTTTTCGCCATTAAGATTTGCACAGGGAATATACATATGCATATTATTTCATAAAATGCAGCCTAAAACCTTTTAACTGGTTCACAGGTTGAATATAAATTATCCAGCGGGAAATATGTTCAAACTGCATGATTGTGCAGTCTGCCAACTGGAGATGAAACCTGGTGAGGGCATCTCTGTTCATGGTAACATGCCAAAACATTCAAGGGTTGACCCCTGGGGTGGTCCTTTTCTATGTTCATCCTGTCAAGTGAAAAAGGAGGCTATGGAAGGGAAGCTCCATTCCAGAAGTATGAATGTCTTTAACCAGATACTTGAACTCTTTATACACTAGCCACTATGACAATAAATGATGAATCCCGATTCACTTCTTATTTGCAGATTCTCAATCTACAGTCCAAATTGTGCCCAAGCAGTCTTCCTAAATGTCTTTATACTTAAGTTCATACATGCTAATATCACTAACAAGTAACAACAGCTCAACCAAATAAAGCAGACTTGTCACAATCATCTATTGTCATCCATCAATCAGTGGTAAACAGACTCAAGAATTTTCGTGACAAATTCCTCTCAAATTGAAGGATTAAAATGGTCATTGGTACAAATGATAAAGATTTATGGCATCACCACAGTTATTTTGTAGAAGGTACAATCTATTTGTTTGAAGAAACTACAGCAAATCCCTAGGTTCAATTGAACCAGTGGCCTTAAGGTGTGCTGTCTCTGCCATTAATCAGCAAGTTCGCATGAGCTCAGACTTGGTTCATTTGTCAATACCAGTCATGGAGCCCTTTTTAGTTCAAACCTAGACTTTTCTCAGGTCATGCCATTAATTAGCAAGCTCCCTTCTTGATTCTTTGACCATTTTGTTTCCTTTCCTTTTCTTATTCTTTGCCATGTGTATAGCCAGGAGGCCCACAACTCATATTTTTTTGTATTCATACCACAATTCTACAGTTGTATTGTATCATTGTACTCACAATTTCTAACAAATGTTTATTCCCTTTTTATTGGAAGTTTTTGTCTTCCTTTTGTACTTCATTGTTACTGAACTTTTAATATAATTCTCAAGTTTGTGCTTGTCATTTGGCACTTTTCAATCTTATCCAGGAAAGAAAAGAGGAAGATTTCACAAATTCCTTGTATATAGAGCCTAAATGTGTTTCACAAGCACCTTACTTCTGTGAAGAATGGACATGCTCAAACAGAAGAAAGGAACACTCATATTGAACAATAGACATGGAGGAACTTAGTTTCGTCTTCCATTCATCATAATTATCAAACCAAAATACGAACACAGAAACACTTATAACTGCATCGTACACTTTCTCCTGCTTTTTTACACATTATCCAGTTGTTGTTGTGTCAAGTTGAAGCTACAGTACAAAAGGGAAAAGGCAGTAACTTGCATGCTAGCTGCTATTCACTAGTGCAAGGATGAGTTCATGAAACTACCAGGCTGTAGTTTTGATGCCCAGAACTTTCTGGGCAAAGGTAACAAGATTCTCAATCTCAGAGTCATCTATGTAGCCATTCCTATCCTTGTCAGCCTGGTGAACAGCCCAAACACTCATCCACCAAGTGCTAAACCCGATGCCTCGGCTGCGGATGGCCTCACGGAGCTCAGCTCCACTTATCCGACCATCATTGTGGGTGTCAAACTTCTTGAGCCATTTCTTGAATTCGGAAGTGTCATGCCACGAGGAGGATAGACCAGTGCTCTGCAGTGCATGGCTGGTGTTTTTAGAGTTTCACTTGGTAGTGACATTGTGGATTGAAGGTTGCAGTGGTTCCTGCTTTTATATGGGTTTGGTACATATGTCAAGTGAGAAAAAGCTTTACTTCTGTGTTACCTATATTCCTATCTATCTTGAGAAAAAGCTTCCTCAATTTTATTGGTGACAGACGATGTGTTCCTTGAGCATCATATCTTCATATCCTTCAAATGTGTGTGCATTACATATTATTAGATCGCTTTGTTTATCTGAATCATCTGAAGGATAATGGCGTCGGGTTTTTTTTTCCTGACCTGGATGTCCTCGAGTCATTTGATTCTTATGCTTACAGTAAGCTGCACACGTGTTACCAACTTGAGTATTCTACGTATCTTACTGTTGTGGCTACTGACTAAACAGTAAAATGAGGGAGTAGTGTAGTGAAGATGATGGATGAACAATGATTGTCCCTTCCCTATGTCCAGGGCCCGTATATATATTTCTGTGAAATATATTTTACAATTCTATTCTTACACTCATGTACCCTTTATAAGAGTATTTTTATCATTACATACATTTCATTTCGGGCTTTACGACCCTTTAGCAGGCCGGATGGGCCTAGTGGGGGCCACCCCTACAACAGGAGCCTCTCATGGTGAAGGGCTTCACGGGCCGAAGCCATGTAGAGGTATCCCCATGTTGGTGATGAGTAATTGACGGTTGTGGTAGAGAGTTTGAGTTTGTCTTAGGTATTCTAGGGTTGAGTACCTTTCATTCATACTATTGTTGATATACTGTTTCGTGCGGTGCTATGTGACGGTTTATTTGTCTGTGTGACTGCAAGACTTCAGAGTTAGGTCATGGTGAGGCGAGGAGGACCGGGACTAGGCATAGGAGGTGTTGAGGTCCAGACGGTCGAGGATGCCGAAGATGATCGAAGCTACCGAGGTGGTTGCGAGTCGGGAGACGAGGAACCGGAGCTGGAGCTACTGGTGGAGGACACGACGGGCAACGACGAGAGAACCGGGACTAGGCTCAGGGAGGAGTCGGAGGTCCAGACGGTTGGATGTCGATTGCGGTCGTCTGCGACGGAACAGACTAGGACTAGACTTAGGTGGAGTCGGAGTCTGGTGGACACGACAGGCAGCGGCGAGGTGGACCGGGACTAGGCTCAGGGAGGAGTTAAGGTCCAGACGGTCAGGATGCCGGGTGCGGTCGTGTGCAGCGGAGCGGACCTAGACTAGGCTCAGGGAGGAGTCAAGGCCCAGATAGTCAAGGTACCGGTTGCGGGAAGCTTCCGGGAAGATGTTTGAGGGCAAATTGGAGATTTGACTCAAGTAGATGATTTCCCTCCATTTCTTGGAAAGGGTTTTGACCCTTACCTCAATTGTGTGAGAGGCATGGAGTGGAAGGTGTATGACACTTCTTGTATTTCTCCTTTGAGAGTGTGCCCTGGTTGTTAAAAAAGGAGTGAGCTCTGGAGTGTATGCATTGAGAGTGAGCAACCTATGTGTGTGTATGCTAGTGGTATGTGTATGGCTTGAGCTCCTGCGTGAGTGTTCTCAAGCATGTAGTGTATTTTCCTTGTATCAATTGCGTATGGGGGATGCAGTGAGTTGATTGTATCTCCTGTGTAATCATTTATTGCAATGAATCCTTTGAGATACCATTTATCTTAGATGTGTGTCTCTCTGCTGTTCTTCCTGTTCTTGTTGTTCTTGTTTTGATTTCTTTTGAGGAGTTGCAAAGTGAGTTGCTCTGTGAAAGAAAATCATCAAGACCATTTGGTCATTCAATTCCTAAGAGCAAAAGTTAGAATCAATGAATACTTTCTTTTCTGAGTCAAGCGATGCAATTCCTTTGTTTTTCACTGTTATAGGGTTTTGAGGACAGAGCTCTTATGAATCTTTGATTTCTCTCCAAAAGATGGTTTGAGACTTGTGTCTTCTAGTCCTGAGATCATGTCCTGCTGATTTGCAAGATCTCATGGGGCAAGAGATATGAGAATAATGAGTAATTTCGAAATTAGCTCATTCTCTGTCAAAGTTTCAGATTTTTTTTCAAAATCTCGATTTCTTGCTCTCTTAATGAATCCCATTGTTTCCTTGGGCCTTGATGCTGTTTAGAATAAGTTATTGCTCTTTTGGCCAGAGAGAAACAGCTGCAATTCATCAATTTGGCCAAAATCTGCATTTTCAGTATTTTCTGTGCAATCGGGTTCAGTCTGCCGCTCACTGCCTGCCCTGTCATCAGAGGAGCGGTCAGACCGAGTTACATACGACGGTCAGACCGAACAGCTGTCGGCAGTCAGACCGCCAACCCTAGCGGTCCGACCGGCCGTTGAACGGCGGTCTGACTGGCCATGTCCCAGCGGTCCGACCGGTGTTCTGCCGGCGGTCAGACCGGTTTCATACCGGCGGTCTGACCGGCCTGGCTTGATTGCCTGCTATTTCTGTTGTTTTATTTCAGTGTTTAGTTTTTCGTTGTTTTGTTCTCGTGTCTGATGAGCATCAACTTCCAGAGAGCATGACACTTCTTCTTCATAGCTTTTGTAGCTATCGGAGAAGGTTTGTTGGTGGATACTACGGGGGTGAGTTTTAAAAAGGCATCATTCACCCCCCCCTTTGTTGCAAATATCTGATCCTACATCTTGTTGACGTCTTTGACCTGGTAACGAACCTTGGCGAAACGCTTGAAGTATTCTCAGAGCTTTTCCGAGGGCTTCTGTTTGATGTCGAAGAGCTGATCCGCGTCGACATGCTCAACTTAGTTTTCTTGGAAGTTATTGTAGAGGCGATCGCGGATCTGCTCCCACGCATAGATGGAGTTCGGCTCTATGGTAAAAAACCACGAGAGTGCCACTCCTTGCAACACCAGGGGCAGCCCCTTCGCCTTGGTGGAGTCATCCCCGCCGGCAGCTTCAATGGCAGTCTCGTACACACGCACAAACTCCCTGGGGTCCGTGTCGCCCTTGTACTGCTCGATGGTGGGGAACTTGAAGTCCTCCGGCCACGCTGACTACTGCAGGCCAGCGGAGAGGGGGGACTCCGGATCGACGCGTCAAAGCGGGACGCGACTGGATGTAGGGGCGTCGCGGCTATCCGCCCGATCTGGTGTAGGCTCTGCCGCCGCCGGCGGTGGGATTTGTTGGTTTCGAGTCTCTTGCTGACTCCAAGCCTCTTGCATCTCTCGCACGACTCCACGGAGGTCCGCCAGCTTGTGCTGCAACGTGCCAAGGGCCGTCAGCAGGGCACTCTCCACCGTCAAGGTGGTTGCACTAGCCTGAGCGCTGGCGTGAGCCGCGGGGTTGGTGGTGACTACAGCTTGTGCTCCGGAACTACTCGGTGCGCGGTGTGGTGGGCTCCAGAGTCGGTGACGAGGCCGATGTTGCCGCCAGAGCCACCGGCTCTCCCATACTGGGTGCGGGGTCGCTGGGCATGCCAGCACGGGCATCGACGTCGCCACTCCCACTGGCCTGTTCGGTACTACCAGTGCCGACTGCCGCGCCAATGGTGGGATCAGCCGCCATGCCATGAGTGTCGACGTCAGCTGGCACAACACCAGCGTTGCCATCCACGCTAGCTGCTGATACAGAGGCCCTTGCGTTGGCGAGCACCGTCGTTATGCTACTCTTCTTCCTTGTTGCCGATGAAGCTTTCTTGGATGCCATCACTTCTCAAGTCTCAAGGCTTGCTCTCCGTCGGCCCTACGGACGGCACCAACTGTTGTGGCTACTGACCAAACAGTAAAGTGAGGGAGTAGTGTAGTAGAGATGATGGATGAACAATGCTTGCCCTTTCCCTATGTCCAGGGCTCGTATATATATATATATATATATATATATATATATATATATATATATATATATATATATATATATATATATATATATATATATATTCATGAAGTGTATTTTACAATCCTATCCTTACACTCATATGCCCTCCATAGGGGTATTTATGTCATTACACACATCACATTTCGGGCTTTACAACCCTTTAGCAGGCCAGATTGGCCTAGGTGGGGGCCACCCCTACAACACTTATCTCTTGAGATTGAAGACTTCATATATAGAACTTGCAATTCCATCTTGTTTTTTCTGTTTTGGGATGTTTTTATAGCCTTATAGTCATGAAAATCAGCGGTCCCAAATGACAATTACTAGTCTTGAGTTTCGTTATGTTCTTTGTATATCATCACTATATTAAAGCAGAGGACTTCCCGGCCGCTCGCTCATGCCACGTCATCTTTTATGTGAAAACCCCCTGTATTTTTCGAAATCACGTAAAGGTCCTCGGTTCTCGCAAAAAGATTTCTGCCAGGTTTTTTTTCCGAACACCCCCACTTCACCGAAATTGCATATTCTTTGTTAGATAGCATCTTGCAATTTTCTAAAATTACGTACGGATCCTCGTTTAGTTACGTACAGGTCCTGGGTTTTTTTGCGAAAAATGCCTTTGGTTTTTCCCAAAATTATGCATGTGTCCTCGATTTTTTTTATAAAAAAAACTCCTCGTAAATTATCATCTCTTTTACTTTGGTCCACACGGTAGCTAGTGCGGCGTGTCACCGCGCTTACGCTGCTAGTGGAAAGGAAGCCCAGAAGAAAAATGTGGCCCAGAGAAAACCGCACCGTCGCTCGCACGCACCCGATTCCCCGTCTACCCCCGACCGCCGATCCACCCACCCATTGAAAGAGAGAGAGGAGGAGAAAGAGAGGTTTTAATTATCTTTATTATTCTCCGCTTTTATATATATATATATATATATATCCCCGCAGCGCACCCCTTCGCCCGAATCTCATTCCCCCGAATCCCGATGGGCCGAAAGAAGCGAACCCCCGCACCAAACACTACTCCACCTCCCCCGCCCCCCGGCACCTCCCGCCGGCAGCCGGATGCGGCGGCGGGGGGCGGCGACAGCGCGGCCGTGCGCGCCGAGTGCGAGAAGGCCCTCTCCTGCCTCCAGCGCGGCAGCCACGCGAGGGCGCTGCGGCTCATGAAGGACGCCGTCGCGCGCCACGGGGAGGGATCGCCGCTCCTCCTCCGTGCGCACGGCACCGTGCACGCCCGCACCGCCGCGATCCTCGACGATCCCGCCGCCCGCGCGCGCCACCACCGGGCGGCGCTCCAGGCAGCCCGCCGCGCCGTCGAGCTCGCGCCGGACTCCGTCGAGCTGGCCCACTTCCACGCCATGCTCCTCTACGACGCCGCCTCCGACACCCGCGGCTACGAGGAAGTCGCCGCCGAGTGCGACCGCGGGCTCAGCATCGAGGCACCCTCCGACCCGGCGCTCCACGCCCTCAGGCTGCCCGCCCCCGACGCCGAGCAGGTCCAATCCGAGCTCCGCTCCCTGGTCCAGAAGGCCAACCTGGCATCCATCTCCACGTGGGTCAAGACCCTGGGCGGCTGCCCTGGGGACGATAAGCTTCCGGCGGCGCCCGCCCTGCGTCGGCTGAACGAGATCAAGAAGGCTACCAAGACCCCTGACGAGCGCCGCAAGGAGATCGAGGTGCGGGTCGCTGCGATGAAGCTGCTGGAGCAGCAGCAGTTGCACAGTGCCGCTGCTGTCGCCTCCTCCTCATCACCACAGCCACTGGGAGATGAGGCCCCCTCCTCATTGTCTCAGCCATCAGCAGCCGGACATCGTGCTGACCAGAGAAAGGAAGGGTCAAGAAAGGCAACAGTCTCATCAGCGTCTGACCGCATGGACCAGGTGCGTGCGTTCTGGGGCACGATGCCCGTGGACCGGAGGCAGGGGCGGACCAGGACAAAATCTGAGAGGGGGCACAACAATACACATAGTATGCTGAATTGTTCTCATTTATAATTTTAGCATGAGTGAGGGCCTTTTAGTTGGGCTGAGTGGGGGCACTAGCATTAAATCTTAGGCTATATAACTGAGTTCCTGCGAATTGAGTGGCGGCCTGGGCCCTCACTCCCCCCTCTTTGGGTCCGCCCCTGACCGGAGGCTCGCGTTCTTAAACACTAACATTTCTGAGCTCAAGTCGCACTATGCTGCTGCAATGAATAAGGAGAAAGATGCTGCCAGTGCAACATCTGATGTGCTTAATGAGGTGCTAGGGTTTGCCACTAGGAGCGGGAAGTGGGAGTTCTGGGCTACGTTGCACGGATACTTCACAAAACTCACGTACCGGTATCGGATACTGTACCGGATACGGATACTGCCCCGATACGCGCCGATACGTATCCTGCACGTATCGGTGATTTACTGATTTTCCAAAAAAAGAAAATAATTCCGGATACTTTGCCGATACTTCTCCGATACTTCCCCGATACTTTTAAACCTCATATTCCCCACCCCACCCTAAAGCCTCCCCAGATCCAACCTACCCCAGACCCTGCCGCCCGCACGCAACAAATCCCCCCCCCCGGCGCCTCGGCTCACTTCCACGCCGCCTTAGCCCGTCGCCTCCCTCCGCCCGTCCACAGGATGCCGCCTCCGCCTCGCCCGTAGTCTCTCCCGCCGCCTCGCCGGCCGCCTAGCCCGTCGCCTCCCTCCGCCCGTCGACTCCTGCCGCCTCGTCCGTTGCCTCGCCAGCCACCTCACGCCTCCCTCCGCGCGCCACCTCGCCCGCTGCCTCGCCCGTCGCCGTGCCTCGCCTCCGCCGCGCCTCCGGTGGTCTCCTCCGCCCGTCGCCTCCCGCCGCGCCTCCGGTCCGTGGGAAGGGGGTGGGGGAGGAGCCGAGTCCGTCCGGTCGGGGGTGGGTGGGAGATGTTCGCGAGCTGGCCGACGGTGCACCCGGTGGAGGCGCCGCCGCCGACGGATCCGGTGGAGCAGCCCACGGGGGTGCTCATGAAGGACCTGCCCAGGATGCCCGGCACGCCCGGGGGGCTCGGCCTCCGCCTCGCGCAGTTCCTCTTCGCCGGCGTCGCGCTTGCCGTCATGGCCTCCACCAACGACTTCCCGTCTGTCACCGCCTTCTGGTTCGTCTCCCCCGCCTGGCTCTACGTACCCTTCTCCCCTCCCCATATTAGTTTCTCCTCCTCCGCTTTATTTCACTTCATTATCCAACTGCTTCTTTAGGATTTGAGCATCGCGTTACATTTGGTGTGAATCGTTAGTTTACAAAGGGAATATGATGTGATTTGTGCTGCTTAGTTGGTTAAGTGTGTGTACGCTTTTCAAGTTGGGTACCGTGGGAAACTCGCTGCTGACGCCTCTAGGCACATCCTGTGTTGGAATCTTATAGCTCAATTCGGCAATGTGTTGGAATCCTCTAGGCACATCCTGCCAGATCCAGTTTCAGGTTTAGATCCTTGATGAACTCTAGCCTGATAGGAAGAAGATTAGTATTAGGGAGAGGAAGTCACTTTGTCTTAGCTGTGTACTGGTTTGCTGGCTTTTGGCACTCATTTATAGGCAAGAGAGGAAGCTCTTGCGGGGTCACATGACGTGGTGGGTGTGATTTACAGAATCCTAAAGATCCTATATTCCATCATTGAGGTTGTCCTAAGATTAAACTTGGTTTCCCTTGGCTTGTGCTTTGTGTTACAAATTATAGAAGGGAATAGTCAACTTTACTTATACTAGATTCATAATGCATGTACTCTTATTTCTTGTCTGCTTTCTCTGCAAGTTGACTCCACTGCTTTTGAGTAATAGCACATTCATTTTGACAGAAAACGGTAGAGCAGTTTATGTATGTAGGTTTCGGTTTCTCAATTCCTTATAAGAATCCATTAATTTCTTATTTTTATCTTTACTATATATATATATATATATATATATATATATATATATATATATATATATATATATATTTAATATATATATATACACGTATCGCCGTATCGGTGTTTTTAGAAAAATGGCGAATCGCGGTATCGCCGTATCGCGTATCCGTATCCGTATCAGGGTATCTGGGCAACATAGGTTCTGGGCATGTGGCCGGTGTGGGGAGCGCTTCGCAGATTTGGAGTCGCATCTGCTGCATGCGTTGCGGGAGCATGTGGGTGTACTATCACCGCGGCTGCAGGCTATGGTGCCATAGGAGATTGATTCTGACTGGGCAGCAATGCTTGTTGGCTCGAGCTGGAGGCCGGTGGATGCTACTGCGGCACTCAAAGTGCTTGAGGAAGAGCAAGCTGACAATATTGGCCCAGATAGAGACAAGGATTCGATGTCGTCGGATAATTGGAGTACTAAAGATAAATCAGGCATGTCAGAATCCTCAGCCTCGCCACACAATGTGTGTGACAGTTTTGGAGTGGTGATGAGGGAAGGTGACCGAAAGTGGCCGCTGTCTGATGATGATGAAAGAGCGAAGGTTTTGGAGAGGATTCATTCGTTGTTCCAAACCCTTGTGAAGTACAAGAATCTTTCAGTGAGCCATCTGAATAGGGTGATACATTTTGCTATGGAGGAACTCAGGGAGATGCCTTCTGGGTCACTGCTGCTTAACCACTCGCTGGATGAGTTGCCACTCTGCATTTGCTTCTTGGAGGCATCATCACTGCGGAAGGTGCTCAAGTTCTTGCTGGATCTAACGCAGTCCTGTGGACTTAATAGGTCCTCAGAGAAGGATGGGGAACTGGGTGGTGGGGATAGTTTCCTGAAAAATCACAATATCCTGGAGAAGGTCACACTAGATTCTGATTCATCAACGCTGATCCTTGATGGCCGGGCATTTTTTGGGAAGTCTGGTCCTGAGAATGTTGACACTGATGCATTCCTTTCATGGTTGTATGCTGGATCTTCGATTGGTGAGCAGCTATTGGACTGGAATCGTATGCTTGGTGACAAGTCAAATCAGGGCATGCGGATTCTTCAGATGATTGAGAAGGAGTTCTCTATCTTGCAAAACTGGTGTGAACGGAAGCATGAACAGTTGAGCAATGAGGAGGGTGTGCTTGCTGTGGATACTCTTTTATTTGAAGAGCAAAGGCGAAGGGACCATGTGGGGCAGTATGCATTTCAAGGATATGAGGAACTCCTAAAGAAGCGGCAGGAGGAATTGATAGAGCGCAATGCTGAGGAGCTGTTTAACGGTTGCAAATCTGAGTTAGATGCAATCTCTACTATTTTGAAGGAAGTTCACACATCACACTTTGGGTATGATGAAGCCTTTTCTGGCATGCATGACTTCGTACATCCAAACGATTCTGGGGTACAGATGGTTGTTTCAAAGCTGAAGGAACAAATTACTATGGAGGTCAGTTCTTCTGGCATTGTATTTATCAGCAGAAGTTATATCTGTTCTCAATGCAATAACAATATCTATTCTCTTAACTGTTTCACTTACAGCTTAGCAAGATAGACGCTAGGATTCTGCGAAGTGTAGCTGTGATGCAGCAACGGGAACTCAAGCTTGGACCTGCTTCTGTCCTTGATTATCGAACAATTCTCCTTCCCCTTTTGAAATCCTTCTTGCGAGTTTGTATACTGCATCTCTATACATGCTCAGTTGTTTTAATGCTTTTTGCTCTTGCCCATTTCTTAATTGTGGTTATGGTGTGATAATTTAGAGCCATTTGGAAGAGCTGGTGGACAAGGATGCCAGAGAGAGTATTCTCACGAGAGGTCGAAAGAGATGAACGCCGGCCAAACTCGACGACCTTTCTCCAACTCCGCACGTCATGAAATTTACAGACCAAAAGACCTACTTTTTGTTTTATATATATATATATATATATATATATATATATATATATATATATATATATATATATATATATATATATATATATATATATAGTATAAATAACAGGGGCACTATAGTGCCTAGGCTCCATGATAAAACTTCCCATCCATAATCGAGACTTTCCATTCAAACTTTGAGTCTAAATGTGTAAGTTTGTAAGAGTGTAAGTGTGTAAAAGTTTGTAAAATCTAAGTGTGGTTTGTATAACTAAAACTTGTATCTAGTTCTAGCTTCTGGTGTACTACACAGAAGGTTCATCTTTTTGTCTATCAAGGTATATGAATGAATGTTGGAACGATTTCTTCCCCTACACTCTCTATGTTTTCAGTTTGATTATTTCAAGTTCTTTCTATTACTTATGTTGTTTACATTCTGTCTCTCATATTACTAATGTCCTATATTTCTATTATTGCGTTTTAACTTTAAATTCTGTTCTTTACTTTCAGTTCTTTATATTTATGTTCTTTCTAATTTGTATGTCCTAAGTTTTCGTTTTAATCATTCTGTTCTATATTTATCATTCTGCATATGCATAAGTTCTTTCTTTTAGTTCTTTGTGTGTTGTATTTGCATATGTTCTTTTATCTTTGTGTGCTGCATATGTTTTAAATTCAGTTCTTTACTATTCATGTTCATCTTTACTATTTATTGTTCTTATTTACTATTTATGTTTTAGTTCTTGTTTACTGTTCGTTTTTAATATTAATTAAAAAATATATCATCCTTTCCAATCTGCATATCTAACTCCTTCCTCTTTGCATTCACCTCTATCCATTCTGTACCATACATCGTAGCGACCAGATCCTTGAGTCGCTGCCTGGGTAT
Source organism: Dendrocalamus latiflorus (assembly GCA_017311315.1). Lineage (NCBI taxonomy): Eukaryota > Viridiplantae > Streptophyta > Magnoliopsida > Poales > Poaceae > Dendrocalamus > Dendrocalamus latiflorus. Next base: position 31,747,060 of record CM029651.1, on the reverse strand, counting down.
CAATTTGGTATCAGAGCCATCTGGAGCAGCCTAGGCTCCCCAAGCCATCTTCTCCGAAGGGGGGGGGAGAGGGGTGCGGTCGTGAGCAGTAGTCATGGAGGTCCCAGTCGGTGTGGCGGTACGCTGAGTCGCGTAGGTCCTGAAGCCCTGAGCAGGTGAGCGTGAAGTCACGTGGCCCGATAAGTCGTCCAGAGAGCGCAGTAAGTGGCGGAAATCGATGTCTGCGTAAGCCTGTAAGGGGTATAGGTCGATCGTAATTAAGGGTTCTACCCTACCGTTGTCTTGAAACCGTCTATCCGAAAGGTTGATCTTAATAGTGGGATTTTCCCTGCCGTAGACTAAAAATACTACCTATCATATCTCTTTTATCTCCGTATAAGATGTCTTGGCTAGCCAGGTCTCTTGGTGTAACTGACCGTCTGGAAGCCTCTGGCAGTAATGATAGGTCTATCAAAACGATGTCGGTTAAGAATGCTTCGTCTGTTTGCTTTGAGGATATAGAGCAAAGTATTGCAAATTGGAAAGTACCTAAGGTAAATGTTAAGGATATATATCATATAGGCACGTTTTCTCTTCGTTCTGGTTATTATATTAAAACTATAGAAAAAACTCGTCCTATTAACTCTTTGCATGAAACTCTGCATCTTCTTTCTAAAAAACAAATCAATCATATCAGAGCAAAACCTCAATATCATTATATACATTTTCGTCTAGTACAAGTGGCTATTAGATCATTAACTCGAAGACGTTTAAATATTTCTGTGTTGGCTTGTCTAAGAGATTGCAGAAATAAAAGGTTTACGGACTCTTTGCTAGGAATGGTTGAAGTTAGTCTTAGTAATGGTCCTGTGTTCTTCAACACTTTCCCAGACTTTTCTATATCTCTTTCGGACTTAAATCTCCATAAGGTTCTGACCTTGAGCTTACAAACATCTGGCTTTGATCTTGAACCTGGAAGTGAAAACATTTCAGTGACATATAGGATCTATTACAAAGCCATGACCACGTTAGCTCCATGTGCAAAACAGAATACACCCAAAGGTCTAACCACACTTCTTCAAGCCAATCCTAGAAATCATATTATTACTCCCAAAACCTTGAAGTGGGATGAGATAACACTTCCTGAGAAGTGGACTCTCCTACAAGCTGTTGAGCCAAAAGATATTCAACAAAATGAATTAGAATCTCTGGCCGAAACACCAGATGGAGATGTTGAGATAACATTCTCCTCAAAAAGAACAATTTTTATTCAATCAAGACCCTCTTTGCACCTAGACAATAGACCACAGCTAAAACCAAATAATATTCTCTATGCAACTTATGAGGATAAGGATAATCAGTATGAGCCCTCAATCTCAGATTTTGAGATCAATGTTATAGAGGAAGTAAAAGAAGGTCATGAGTTTGAAATCGATAAGGATCTCCTTAAAAGAAATCTTGATCTTCCTGAAAATAAGATTAAGTGTGAAAAATACTACAAAAAAGTAGACAATCCTTATATTCAAAAAATAAGAGAGATTTGGTACAAAGAAATGAAAGAGCAAAAAAGACACATTTACTTCTTTGATTGGTATGAAAATAGCCAGATCATACATCTGGAAGAATTCTTCAAGCCAAAGAGTAAATCAAAGAGTAAAACAAAAACCAAATCCAAAACTGAGCCTAAGTCAGATCTAGATGAGTTAAAGTCTGAATTAGAGAAACTAAGATCTGAAATAAATATTTTTAAAATCTGAGCGAAAGAAACCAAAGTCTGATGACTTAAATGTTATCAAAAAGTTCTCAAACGAATGGAAAACCTCTGGTGGAAAGATTGAAGAGTCGGTTCATCCGCCCTTCGAATCTATCCAACTTCCAAATAATGCCCAGGGAGAAAGCTCCAAAGCATCTCCATTGAAAAATATTTCCAAAACCACTTATGGTGATCCTGTAAAAGTAGAACACATAGGACACCTAGTGGAACAACAAAATTATACAAACATATCTTTACATGCTCTTGGACAGCAAACGGATCGCATTGAAAATATCCACTTGGAAGGATCCAAGTCAGGCAAGGCTGAGGTAAAAATAAAATATCCATTTAATTCTCAGTCTGAATCATCTAGTTCTCAGTCCATTGTTCCTTTGTTTACCCCCACAAATATTAAGTCCTAATATAAAGCTTGGGAAACAAAAGGCAATAGGATCATCTGTCTCTACAGATTTGGTTAGTGAGTTAGCCAATAAGTTAAACAACTTAAAAGTGAACAAAAATATTAATCAAATCTCTGATGGAGAAAATAATGATGTGATCAATAAGATCTTTAGACCAATTACTAATACTGCTAGGACAAGGAATTACTATCCTAGACCAACTTATGCTGATCTTCAATTGGAAGAAAGACCTCAAATTAGTAATATGACATATTTCAATGGCAAAGAAATTGTGGAATGGAATATAGATGGATACACTGAGTATCAAATATTTACCCTTTGCCATCAAATGGTTATGTATGCTAATGCTTGCATAGCTAGTGGTAATCCAGAAAGAGAAGCAGCCTCAATGATTGTTGTTGGATTCTCTGGTCAATTGAGAGGCTGGTGGGATCACTACTTGGATTCTGATCAAAAGCAAGCAATTATTGATGCAGTGAAGATAGATGAAAATGGCAATCCTATAGTCCGGGTAGATGTGCATGGAAACCCTGTCGGTAACATCTCAGATGGCTTGACTACTTTAGTTTATAATATTGTCTATCATTTCGCTGGACATTATCAAGATATTTATGAGAAAAATAGAGAACAATTGATAAACCTAAGATGTAAGACTATGTCTGATTTTAGGTGATATAAAAATACTTTCTTATCAAAATTATATACTCTTCCTGATCCTAATCAAGATTTTTGGAAAGAGAAGTATATATATCAGGATTACCTCCTTTATTTGCTGAAAAGGTTAGAAACTCTTTAAGAAAAGAAGGAGAGGGTAGTATAAATTATCAATTCCTAGACATAGGCAAAATCACCCAAAAAATACAGTTGGTAGGTGCTGAACTTTGTAATGACCTTAAAATTAAGGACCAACTTAAGAAACAAAAAATTATTGGGAAAAAGGAATTGGGAGATTTTTGCTATCAATTTGGATTTGAGGATCAACATGAAAGAAGAAATAGGACAAAGTATGTCAAAAGATTTAGAAAAAAATCATGTTGATAGTAAGAAAGAAGCTTATTATATTAAGAGGAAGCGTCACCGAAAACCTCTTAAAAAAGATAATCCTAAAAAGGATAATAAACCAATTGTATGCTATAAATGCGGTTTGAAGGGTCATATAGCAAGCCATTGTCTTAAATCCAAAATCAAAAAAGAAATCCAAGCCTTAATAGAATCAGACCCGGAAGATATTAAAGAAAAGTTAGGAGATATCCTAAATCATATTGACAGTGAATCTAGCTCTGAAAATGATGAAAAATCAGATGTTAATCATTGTGAAAATAGTGTATGTTCTTGCTGTGAGCAAGATGTCTCTGAGGATACCTCTGATGAAAATATTCTAGTCCTCACAGACTTAGAACAATTTGTATTAGACACCTTTGATACGGTGCAAGACCAAGAGAAAAAGAAGTTATCTTGGAAAGATTCTTATTAATAATAAAAACTAACAAAGAAAAGTTAGTAAAGATATCCAACATAAAAAGTATTTCTCTATTGATGAAGTTATTCAAAGAGTAGAAGATCATAAGAAGGCAAAGAAGCAGTTGAGTCTAAATGACTTGCTTCAAAAACAAAATTATATAAAAGAAGAGCTAAGTGATCTTAAAAGAAGAATTCAAATTCTAGAAATTTCTAGAAAAGAAGAAATTAAAAGTGAGTATGAAACTCAAAGTGAATCAGAAAATGAATATGAAGAAGAAGCAATTCTTCAAAATAATCAAGAAATAGTGAGCTCCATAGAAACATACTTCAAACAAAAATTGTATGTAGAAATTTCATACAAGTTTGTTGATGGATTTCACTTCAAATATAAGACTTTAATTGACTCAGGAGCTGATATGAATTGTATTCGTGAAGGAATTATTCCTTTCAAATATTTTGAAAAATCTACTCATAAAATTCATGGGGCGGATGGGAACCAACTTAAAGTCAATTACAAAATTCCTGAAGTTCTCATTTGCATTTCTGGTGTTTCTATTAAGACTTCTTTTCTGCTTGTTAAAAATTTAAAACAAGGAGTCATTCTAGGCACACCATTTTTATCATTGATACGTCCTTTTCTTGTAACAAATGATAGTATCAAATTTGAAATCATGAACAAAGAATTGGAATTAAAATTTTGTTCCATACCCGAAGAAGCGTTATTGAATCAATTTATAGAGATTGCTTCGGGAAAAGAAAATATTGTCAATGAAATATCCGTTGAACCTACCATAACTAACATTCAAAGTGTTAGTTACATAAATATATTGCAGCTGAAGAACACTCATCCTTTTCCCATGTCTTGGCCTCAAAAAGAGGAGCAAAATATGCATAAGGAAGTGTTCATCCAAAACAAGTTGCTAGGGAATCATTATAAGCATGATATAAGTGGTCATGATCATTTTATGAGCTTACTCTTTAGCTATGAGAGCCAAAAACGAAATTCTATGCAGCCATATGCTTCTCATGTTAATCTTTATGGAATGTCAAAACCTGGTAAGTCTTGTCTCCATAGAATAGCTTATAAAAACTTATTTGAGTATGATAAAAAACACCTCTTTAACCAGCAATTTGGCACATATGATGACTCATATCTTTGCAATAGTTGCATATATGATGACTCATATTTTTGCAATAGTTGGTTGTCACTCAAACATCATTATCAAATAGTTTTGGTGCATATTATATGTATGAAGGCATCATTTAAAGAAGCAAGATGCAGCCCAAACAAAGGATATAATTGGTCATACTATGTAATATCATGTTACATTCTCATCAATGTAATATTATGTTACATTTTTACCAAATTATTGATCAAAAGAAACATGATCCATTATAACAAAAGTATAAGGAAGGTAATGTGTGCAAAAATATTTCATGACTACAAACTACTCCAGTTAGTTGTCTTCTTGTCACATTACAGGGGAATCATGTCCCAGCAAAGATATACACAGATGAGCTCTTGGAAATTACCCCAACTATGATAGGGGAATCCTGAGCGATTCAATCATAATTTTCCTGCAACAGAATTGCAACAAGGCTTGCTCAATTTACTCTGGCAAGCAAAGAATAGTAAAGAAAAAGCTCATGCACTCAGTGGGCTGGCTTACTATTTCAATCATATGATGCTTAAAGATACAAGGGCAAGATCATCTGATTATATGTCCTTAGAAGAGGCTTCTGTATCCAAAGATATTCTTCCCAAAAAGGAAGGAAGCCCATCAAAAGTATTATATCTAGGTGCTGGATCACCTAGCAATTCAAATATATTGGATCTGGATACCAGATCAAAGAAATATTCAAAAGTATCAGATCATCAAAAAAATTCAAAAATGAGTCTCGATATGAGACCATCACAATATTCAAAATTATTGGATTTGGGAGAATCCCCAGATGATTCGAAAATATCAGATCTCTGTAAGAGATCTCCTGATGGCTCAAATATATTTGATCTAGATACTAGATCACAAGATACCTCAAAAGTATTGAGCTTGAGTACAAGCTCACCAAGTTATGGTTCTTTCCACAAACAAACACATGCATCCACCATAACTGAATCCCCAAACTGCATAAATATCAAAGAGCTTCTCACAGCATTTCCACAAATAAGAACCATGGCATTATCAGGATCAGATAGCATTCATACAATTGCATGTAGCCACCAAAATAAAGTGAGAAGAGAGAATTATTGTAGCCACAAAAATAAAGTAAGAAGGGAGAGTATAGCCTCCAGAGAGCTCCTTGACCCCCAGTACTTATGAAATTCTCATTTCTAAATTGAATTTTAAAACTAAGCAAACACTTTCTTACTTAGGGCCAGATATTCTAGAACTCATTTGGAAAAAAATACCATGAGAGACAAATGAAAATATTTTCAGAACTCCAAAAATATTTTATCAACCTATATGAGGGGAGAGAAATTAACCCAAGCCTTAGAATCAATGTCCATACATTTCCACTCCATTTTGATGAAAGAATAATTATCCAGCCATACCACAGATATATTATATTGAGAGCAGAGATAGACCTTAAACTTTTTAAAGGCCTACAAACACAAACCCATAAAAACCTCTCCCTCCAGAGTATCATAGACCAAGGATTAGTCTATGTCATTTATGGCACACTTGATCAGGTTCTTCAGTCTGATCTTGGAATTGCAATAAAAGAGGCTTGTAAAAGAATGGCATTTCTCAGGGGAAGATACAAAATTATCTTCTATTCTACCCCACCAAGATTTACACCACCAGTCAGGCCGGCAATGCATGATGTTTACATTCTCAAAGGATGTTTCATTTTCCCTGCCAAAACAATTGGTTTTCTGACTAAAGAGCAAAAAGAATTATTCTCTCAGGATACTAATCATGACAAGTGGCGGTGGTTTAAAGAAGCTATGGAAATTGAAGATAGCCTCTATTTAGACACCACATGCCAGATGATTTTCCAGAACCGAATCATGAAAATATTTTGTGGTGGCAATAGTATTATACACAAAGGTGTTGGACGCCTAATAAAGTTTGATTATGGTGAAGACACGTTGATACACAAAGAATATCAGAAAATGCTGAGTTGGTATGATTCACTCCAACTAGATGAAATTGAAGGCACAACCTCTGCACCAATGACAGTAGATGAAGACAGCGAATAACAATTGTTCGCAAAGGCTCCCCGACCATGAGGACAATTGTCAGGACAATTATATGAGTACTATCTACTATTGCAGATGGAATCTGAACTATTGCAGATAGAATACAGTCTGGTCAAAAGTATCATCATGGCGAATATTCTTCACGGAGGTCTAAAGCTTCATTATGACTCCATGAGGTGTAAAGCGTCATTATGAAGAATAATATCGACGGTCAAAAGGCGTCATTATGGGGCATCTTTACCCATGCTTATCCAAGGGGTGGCGACCCCTATAAAAAGGACATGAAGGCAAGCTTCAAAGGCATCACTCCTACCACCCCTCAGATCGCTCCATCATTCCACAAAGCTCTGAGAAGGAGATTGATCACTTCACTCCACTACCACAACAAACTAGTGTAAAATAAGTAATAGCCTAAATAAAGACTCAAACTTTGAGTCTAAGTGTGTAAGTTTGTAAGAGTGTAAGTGTGTAAAAGTTTGTAAAATCTAAGTGTGGTTTGTATAACTAAAGCTTGTATCTAGTTCTAGCTTCTGGTGTACTACACAGAAGGTCCCTCCTTCTGTCTATCAAGGTATATGAATGAACGCTGGAACGATTTCTTTCCCTACACTCTCTATGTTTTCAGTTTGATTATTTCAAGTTCTTTCTATTACTTATGTTCTTTATATTATGTCTTTCATATTACTAATGTTCTTTTTATTTTGTTCTTTAAGTTCTTACTTAAGTTCTTCATGTTCTATATTTCTATTATTTCGTTCTAACTTTAAATTCTGTTCTTTACTTTCAGTTCTTTATATTTATGTTCTTTCTAATTTATATGTTCTAAGTTTCCGTTTTAATCATTCTGTTCTATATTTATCATTCTGCATATGCATAAGTTCTTTCTTTTAGTTCTTTGTGTGTTGTATCTGCATATGTTCTTTTATCTTTGTGTGCTGCATATGTTTTAAATCTAGTTCTTTACTACTCATGTTCATCTTTACTATTTATTGTTCTTATTTACTATTTATGTTTTAGTTCTTGTTTACTGTTCGTTTTTAATATTAATTAAAAAATATATCATCCTTTCCAATCTACATATCTAACTCCTTCCTCCTTGCATTCACCCTGCCGTTGTCTTGAAACCGTCTATCCGAAAGGTTGATCTTAATAGTGGGATTTTCCCTGTCGTAGACTAAAAAGACTACCTATCCTATCTCTTTTATCTCCGTATAAGATGTCTTGGTTAGCCAGGTCTCTTGGTGTAACTGACCGTCTGGAAGCCTCTGGCAGTAATGATAGGTCTATCAAAACGATGTCGGTTAAGAATGCTTCGTCTGTTTGCTTTGAGGATATAGAGCAAAGTATTGCAAATTGGAAAGTACCTAAGGTAAATGTTAAGGATATATATCATATAGGCACGTTTTCTCTTCGTTCTAGTTGTTATATTAAAACTATAGAAAAAAACTCGTCCTACTAACTCTTTGCATGAAACTCTGCATCTTCTTTCTGAAAAAGAAATCAATCATATCAGAGCAAAACCTCAATATCATTATATACATTTTGGTCTAGTACAAGTGGCTATTAGATCATTAACTCGAAGAGGTTTAAATATTTCTGTGTTGGCTTGTCTAAGAGATTGCAGAAATAAAAGGTTTAAGGACTCTTTGCTAGGAATGGTTGAAGCTAGTCTTAGTAATGGTCCTGTGTTCTTCAACACTTTCCCAGACTTTTCTTTATCTCTTTCAGACATAAATTTCCATAGGGTTCTGACCTTGAGCTTACAAACATCTGGCTTTGATCTTGAACCTGGAAGTGAAAACATTTCAGTGACATATAGGATCTATTACAAAGCCATAACCATGTTTGCTCCATGTGCAAAACAGAATACACCCAAAGGTCTAACCACACTTCTTTAAGCCAATCCTAGAAATCATATTATTACTCCCAAAACCTTGAAGTGGAATGAGACAACACTTCCTGAGAAGTGGACTCTCCTACAAGCGGTTGAGCCAAAAGCCACTCAACAAAATGAATTAGAATCTCTGGCCAAAACACCAGATGGAGATGTTGAGATAACATTCTCCTCAAAAAGAACAATTTTTATTCAATCAAGACCCTCTTTGCACCTAGACAATAGACCACAGCTAAAACCAAATAATATTGTCTATGCAACTTATGAGGATAAGGATAATCAGTATGAGCCCTCAATCTCAAATTTTGAAATCAATGTTATAGAGGAAGAAAAAGAAGATCATGAGTTTGAAATCGATAAGGATCTCCTTAAAAGAAATGGTATAGGGGACACGATTTCACGGGTTAGGCGGCACCGAGTCAAGCGAGCGGCAGTGCTCGGCGGCCGGAGGCGGGGGCGGAGCGGGGCGGCGGCGCCGGCGTGGGAGGGGAGAGTGGGATAGGGGAGCACGAGCGAGAGACAACCACAAGGAACTCACCGGCAGCGGGAGTTCGGCCGGGGAGACGGCGAGGCGCGTCGGCGGCGAGAGCTTATGGCGGCGCAAACGGGTGCACGGCGCCGGTGAGCTGGGGTGAACCATAGCTCCGACCGGTGGTCGGCGAAGCTCCGGGGCATCGAGGAGTTACCCCTACCGCGAGGGATTGGGGAATGGTCGACCGAGGAGGCCGCGGCGCGGGCGGCGATGATTTCAGCCAGCGAGGGGGAAGACGACCGCGGCGGTAAGCGTGATGCGCGGATTTTCAATCGGGTGAGGGGGAGTGGAGAGGAGGCCCTGGAGCACGAGATTGCATGGGAGTTTCACGACGAGGACGCCGGGGAGCCGGGAACGGTGGGAAGGCGGTGGCGGCGGGCACTCAAGCGTGCATAGCCGGCTCAAGGGGGAGAAAGAAGAAATGCGGCGGTAATGGGGAGGCTGGGCTGCTCGGCTCCTTATAGGTGGTCACGCACGCGGGAAAGCGAAGCCGAGGTGTGGGCGACGACATGGGTGACGGAATAGCGGCATGGCGCGCGGAGGCATGGCAGGGCGACGTGCGTGCGCAGAGGGGGCGACGGGAGTGGTTCGAGGCAGGGCGCGAGCAGGGTATGGCGGAGCAGGGGATGGGCGCGGGGGCGTGGGCGCAGAGTGAGCGGGGCCGGGTGATGCAGCTTGCGGTGATGGCGACAGGACCGGGTGACGCGAGCTCCACGGAGGTGCAGGGAGCGTGGGGGCCGGCTGACGCGAGGGGAAGAATGGGGTGAAGAAGGGAGTAGGCGCGGGCGCACGGAGGGAAAGGAAAAAAGAGGGGATCAGGATGAAGGGCTGGCGCAGGGAATGGAGAAAAAAAGGGGAAAAGGTGGAGGTCGGGCCCGCGGTCAGTAAAGAAGGGAGAGGGAGGAGGGGAAAGAGGAAAAAGAAGAGGAGATGGGCCCACTTGTCATGGACAAGGAAGGGAAGGAAGGAAAAGATAGAGGGGAAAAATTTTAAGCACACTTCTAGGATTTGAATTTTTAACTTAATTTCTATTTCCTGTTTAACATTATTGATTTCAATTTAATTTCCAATCCTGTTTCAATTATTTAGATACCAAAACTTAATATTTCTCTATTCTTTATTTTATTTAATTTGCCCTCGGATTTCGATGTTTATATAATTTTGTTATGAATTGTATAGAAATAATTTTTGAATATTCAGACTTGAACTTTGGTTTGCTAATTGAATTGGAAGAAAGGATTTGTGGTTTAGTTACTTAGGGATATATTCTAATATTTTATTTATTATTTGTATTTGGGAGTACTCTTGATTATTAATTTGTATGGCACAAAACCCAAAAAGATTTCAACACATACTCAGAAGAAACTTGAGTGCTAGCCAAATGCAAGAACATTTTTAAAACCTCCACATTTTTGAACACATGAAATTTCAGGATGTTACAGTATGGCCTTATGGCCAAGTCTTATATCAACGCTCATTAGCAAATATAAGTAAAGAAAAGAACTGCGGAAGCAAACTAATAAATAGCGAAGCCCAAGCCTGCCCACAGGCAAACGATAGTAAGACGTGGCCTATTTGTCCAGATCTTCACCGTTGTCGACGTCATCTTCCTCTGTGTAGGGGGGTGCAAGGTGAGTACAAATTTGTACTCCGCAAATCACACGGAGAAATGCAACATAATGATAAAGGCTTTAATGGAAGGCTTATAGGGTTAGTTTGCATAAAACAACATTTAAAGAAATACAATAATAGATTGAAAATGCTGAATTTAATACAGTAAGTATAAACATAACTTGTAATAGAAAATATTACCGTCAGTGCAGGCTCCGACCATACACCAACCTATCCACGGGCATCCCACCCGGACCATCTTTTCCAAAAGATCACTTATGGATTCCATCCATCCACACGTTTCCAAACACTTGTGGATTCCGTCCATCCACAAGCTTCCAATCTCTCTCATGGGTTCCATCTACCCACAAGGTTTTCACTCTCTCATGGATTCCATCCATCCATAGGGTTTTCGAAAATCATTTTTGAAAAACAAAGTCTAATCCATGAAAAACTTTTACTCAGCATGCCCATGACCGTGGGCACGGCTATCCAGGATAGATTATACACTCTGCAGAGGTTGTACAGCTTTACTCATAAGACACGATCATCCCGTTGTACCACTAGATTACACACTTCCTTAGGTGTGCGGTGGGGAGTCGTGACAAGGCCTTTACAATGCAAAGCCTTCAACCTGGTCGAGCCAACTCTAAGGTTTCACCCCAGTAAGGAATCCACCAGACCGGGACCCCCTCTTGAGTCTAGACGATACTTCTCATGGATTAACCACGCTCGCCCAAGTGAGACTTCTCATGGCACCAACCACACTCACTTTCAACCTACGACTTGACTCAGGTTGGGACTTCACAAATTATTCAGCCAGGGCCGTCCCATACCAGCCAAGTGGTAGTACGATTAGGGCTTTGCAGCAGTAGCTCACAGACCGGTCCTTAATTGACTTAGGCCCAACCACATACCCCTGTGCCCGACAATCAACCACTGCGGCTCCAACCAACAGGGCATGCCTGCACCCACCACTCTAACCAATTGCCTAAGTCTAAACCAGTTTTATATTTGTTTTCCAAAATAATTCATAAACCTCCTTGACTCACCAAAGTCAAGAGTACAATTGAAAAGCTTATCATTTCATGTGAAAAGGGTTATAATTTTATGTGAAAATATACCAACCCATTTAATATGTCTAAGCAGGACTAAGCATCTGATTTAAACCCTCTAGCCAACACTAATGTATTAACTAGAGTTTTAATCTAGGGTTACAAGGTATCAAGACAAGTCAAGGTCAATGGAGATAATAACAAGTAGGCAATAGCTAAATTCAAAATTGAATTGAAATAATTGAATAAACATATGCATGCAGAATAATTTAAAAGCAACATAATTTTATTTTGAAATCTGGGATCAACATGATCAAGGAGTGTGACTTGCCTTGCCCTTGAATTTGGTTTGAATCTTCGTCGAAGAATTCTCCCGAATCGTCGAAGTCTACACGTGAAAATAACCCACCAAATTCAAATAAATTAAAATTAAATTCAAATTGACTTCAAAAATTTTAATTGAGACTAGAAATGGATAGAGGGAAATTTTTGATGAATTTAGACATTTGAATGGCTAAATCGGAGTTAGGACGAAGGAGAACGGGCTCCGAGAAGTTTGAAAAGAGAGAAAATGAAAAATCAGGGTTTTTGGAATTATTTTCCTAAAGGAAAATCTGAATTATTGCAATAGCAGGGAATTTCTTTTCGGCAGATTTATTTTTCTACGGGAAAATCGGGCTTATTGCGCCAGCTGACGTCAGCACTGGGGTGGCCGACACTGACATGCGGGCCCCGGTCCATGGACCGAGCCCACGGGTGAGGGGAGGTGGCGAGGTGGCACGGTGGTGGCGCGGCGGGACGGGCCGACGCGGTCGGTGGTGTGGCGCCCATGTCAGCTCCGGCTGCTGACGTGGCCAGGCCGGTCGGGGCAGCGCTCGGGCCCGGGGACGGTGGCGGTGCTCCGGCGGGCGGCGACTGGCGGCGAGGGCGGCATCGGGGAGAGGAGGCCGAGGGGAAGCGGCCCACCTTGTCGCGGGGCTCGGCGGGCGCGGGAGGTGGCCGGCGGCGAGCGAAGGGCGGCGGAGGTGCTTGGGCTTCGGCGCGGCGGCGGTGGAGCGGCCGAGAGGGAGAGGGGAGTGGAGGGGGATGTGGGGCGGAGTGAGGCGGGGCCGGCGGGGGCTTTTATAGGGGCGGCGAAGGGCGGGAGCACGAGGAATTGGTCGCCAGAGGTGGCGTGGACGTGCGGCAGTTTCGGGTGGCCGGCGCGTAATTGGGGGAAGTGGGGGCGCGGGGAGAGGGGAACGTGGGGGCGGCGCATGCGCGGGAGTGGGGGCGTGGCCGAGGAGAGCGGGGTGGCGACCGGGTCAGGCGGAGGCGGTGGCGGCGCGTGGAAGGACGAGGCACGAGGTAGGGGACGGGCCTGACAGGCGGGCCCGAGTTGGCAGGGAGAGGAGGGAGCGGGGAGGCGCTGACGGCGGAGATTTGGCCGCGTGGCCGAGGGGAGAATCTGGTGGCCCGGGGAGGAAGGAGGAGGCGGACGGGGCGGATGGGTTGGGGGCGACGTGGCGGCCATCGGGAGGGGGTAGGCGGGGTGGAGTGGATGGCCGGAATGGCGGCGGCGTGGAGAGAATCTGGCCGTCCACGTGGCGGCCAGAGGAAGGAGGAGGGAAATTGATTTTTACTTTTGATTTCCAGATTTTCAGAAAAGCACAGAAAATACATTAAGCCTCAGAAAAATGCCAAATGACCTCGAAAAATTCCTAGAACCTCCTGGAGACATTTGGAACTTAATAAAATTATTTCCAACTATTGTTAGCTCTATAATTTTATATTGAAAATACTTTTTGATTTCAAAAATACATTTTTAAACTCCAGAAAATCCAGAAAACCAAATAAAATCCAAATACCTAATTTGATGCAGGATTTTTATAGAAAATCAAAATATTATTTTATTTAATAATAATTTGTAGATTTTACACAAAATACTTTTTAAATCTAGCTTTTTCAAAACAAAAAATCCAGGGCAAAACCAAAAAGAAAATTTAGGCACAAAAATAATTATTTTATTTTTATTTTTATTTTAATTAATTTTTATTTACTTATTTATTTACTTTTATTTTACTAAAAATCTGGGCTGTTACACCACACCGACACCGTTGCTCCCACTTTCCCCTCCACGGCTGACCGCTGTGAGCCATTTCGACCCGTGTTGTGTCGCTGCCCGAGCCGAAGTACGGCCACCCCTAGCTTCCCTAGCCCCTAGCGTTCCATTTCACCTATTGTGGTCGAGTCCCTGGCCCTGCCTTGCCGATGCCAAAAACGATGCACCGATGCCCCTGTTTCTGCTGCACACACCCTCCCAACCTGTCCCCTTTTGGCCATCTCTCTGTGACTAGCTGTATGACTTGTGGGGCCAGGATAACTAGTGACCCCACCCATCATCTCTTATCCTTTTTTTCCAACTAGAAAGTAATCAAGGGAAATCAAATTAGCTAACAATAATGCAAATAAAAATGCAATGGCTATTTATTTGGTTGTAAATGAAAATAAAGATGAGGAATCCATATTTTGGCTAATGTCCCATAAAATAAGGAAATGGTGAGTTGGAATATGCCTAAAAGGATAGATCTTAAAATTGTTGGCATATTAAAAGAAATTGTGGAGTCATTCAGTATAAAGTTAGATCACATGGTAATCATGAATGTTATCAACCTTAAAAGTCACAAGGCCCTTATATAAGTAGTAAAAATGTCAAACCCAAAACCTACTTAAAAGGGGATTATTAACACCCAACCAGGAATAAATGTTCAGATATCATATAAGCCCTATCTAGCATGACATTCAAGTTAAAATCAAGATAACCGGCTCATGTGTCATTGACACTCAAAATTAAAAGCATGTCTACATTAAAGGTGATATTAGGACCAATTAATTAAACCATAATTGAGATAACCCGCTAGCACGTCAATAGGCGATAACACGAAGGCTGGTAATACCTAGATCTAGTAAAAGAGTCTCAACCTAGTTAAAAAGTACATCAATAATTAGTAAATAATAGTTAACTAGTAAATTGCAACTATATAACTAAATAATCCTATGCTTTAATGAATTGGTGAGCAGATCATTCAGTTAACCATTTGATTATTTGACAATTTAAAAACCACATAAAATATCACCTCATGAAATGCTACAACTCATACATCACATAAAACACTCCACGAAATATCACATAAAACACGAACTCTAAGATTAATTCAATGAACCAAAAACCGTATGCATCGCATACGTAATACATGCCCTAATTCATAAATGTTAATGCTCAGCAAAATAATGCTCAGCAAAATTCAGACATATGTTCAAAGGTCTGACCTGACTCGTCGAACTTTCTTAATAAATATAAAATAATAAAAAACTTATTAAATTAAAAGATCAAGCTACACTATTCCACCATCAGCTACGTCTGGCCATCTTTGAACCCGAAGCAAAATATTCATGTGAATATTCCCTTATTTGTTAAACCTCCCTTGGCATTCGTCTCGATGGATTTTCCTCCGTCATTCCCCACTTCACTCAAAACCCCCCATTCAACCCCATCCATATCCCGTGTCAAATAACCTTGCCACGGATTACCCATTTAATTATAATAAAAGATAAATGGAATTTTTTTATTTTGGACTTTTGAGTTATTTGCATTTATTTGGATTCAGTTGTTTATTGCGTAATTAGAAATTGGAGTCCAGAAGAATTAATGGATCAAGCGAGACCAAAATCGAGATGAAGATGAGGACCAGAAGCTCAAGACCATCGAATGAGAAAACTTTGAGTGAGCTCAAGACCACGGTAAACCACGCAAGGCGATTCAATACTTTGATCATGTTGAACATATATTTTTTGCAATTTATTTCCATTTTAAGTTATCAAATTGCATGATGTTATTTTATATGCAAACCTATGTTTGTTTTAAGATTTTAGTTGCCTATTATTTATCTTACGGGTATAATACCAACTACATTCCCTTGGAACATTTGGGTTTTCGAGCCTTGTCACCCTAGCAAAATTATAATGGTAAACTTTCAAAAATAAGTCTATAATTATAAGCCATGCTTAGTATTGCTTAAATACCCGGGGACACCAAAATGCCCCAAGCATCACTTTTAATCATGAGAAACTTGGTTTGGGCAGTCCTTGATGGAAAGTGGCTGGTACGTTGTAACATAGATATCTTATGCTCCTAAAAACCTCAAATTGCTTAACTATCTAGGCGGATGGTTTGGGGGTGTGGTGCACGAGAGTGTGGTTAGTAGTAGAACCACCAGATAACCCTAAGGATAGAATTTTGTGATGACCTCCTAGTGTATAACAGTACAACCACAAGTTGGTAAATTGTAGACAGTGCTAACTAATTAGCATCGACTCGGTGTGGGTTCCACCGGTGTGACCACGGGCAGGCAGAGGATGGCCACATCCTCTGATGTGATGGTGCAAGAGGGGGCTTCTAGAAGGGTGGTTGTACCCCTAAGGGAGTGAAACCTTAGCGGATGTGGCTCTACTGGGAAGATGCATTGTAACAGCCTTGTTATAATTACTCAGTCACACACCTAAGGAAGCGTGTATTGGCTGACATTATAAGATAATCATATCTTGTGGGTAAAGTGTACAACCTCTGCAGAGTCAAAACTATTCAAATAGTTGTGCCCACGGTCAAGGACAAACATGGGAACTTAACCAAATATAATTCTATTTCAGAAACTTTGTGGGTGGAATTGGAAAAGTGGCAAGCAGTGAAAAGCCCTGATTTGTGTTGCTCTAGGTGTTACCCCAGTGATAAGGTAAGCGGTTATAACGCAGAAAGGTTAGCATATGGTGCAGGAGCCATGTAATAGTGGATGGAATCTGTGCTACTATTATTACAGCATTCTTTTACCCAATATCATATTTTAGTTCAAACTACTAGGTCTTAGAAAATTTCTACGTATCGTATTTTTAAAGCAATTTATGACAAATAAAACAACCCGAGCCTTCTCTTGATAAGCCATGCATGTTATCTATTTGCATCCTATGTATTCACAAAGCACGGTGGTTTGTGCTCACCCTCGTTCACTCAATTAATTAAGAATCAGGAGTTAGATCGCTACGCTTCAGCAATACACTTGGTCATGATGGTGAAGAAGATGAAGAGGTCAAGAACTAGGTCGTGAACCCCAGTTGGCTGCCTGTGAGCACGTCCTGAGGGTCCCACCTATGTGTTCCGTTTCTGCCGCTACATTTTATTGATTTCAACTTGATCGGCCCATGAGTAACTCTACTATTATATTTATGTTTCCGCATGATATGTATTTTGATATTTAGTACTGTATGTGCGAGCACTATCTACTGATCCAGGGAATAGTGCAGTGGAATCACAGAGGATTCTAGATTGTAAAATTTAGGTCCGACATTAATCCCCAAGTAAAATGACGAAAAAGTATTAAATTTTACATATGAACTAAATGAAAAATTAGAATTTTTTCACATTTAGAATCCTCATAGGCAAATTCAGAATAAAACTTAAAATAAGATGACGAGATTGATTTATGTAAATATATTTTATGAATCAAAATTTAGATTAAATGAAATATATATATATATGTCAAGTATAACCTAAATTTTATAATAAAAATAAAATAACATTAGCAAAATTTAAATTAAAAGAAAGACTCTTTGTCAAGTACAATATGGAATCCATAATTAAAAATAAAACAAAAGTAGCAATTTTTCATATGAATTCAAAAGTGAAATCACAAAATACCTAATATTAGGAATAAAAACTAATGAAAATTTACAATTGGATTTGTAAAGGATACCATGTCAAGGCAATTTTATTTGTGTATGAACTCCAAACTACAATTCAAAACTGTTAAAATTCACAATAAGAACTAAAGGAAAACATCTAACATAGATATGGTAATAAAAAATATGTGGAGCAATTAAATTAGGTTTAAAAATATTACGTCAATTATTTGTATGCCACATTAAGCCATAAATTTTCTTTCTTTCTTAATTAGTCATGCAAGCAAAATAGCTAGCTTTTATACTACTCTCAACGATGCTCTAGTTTCTTCCCTATTTGCATTAACAAAGTATTATTGACTTGGTGTATATCAATGCGTCAATTAGGGAGCACTTTATATCCTTTGTAGAACTTAGACATGTTCTCATGTATTGGTGATTAAAATTAGAATTGAAATTAGATTGTACTTTAATCTACTCTCAAAAAAGTTTACATTAAGTACTATTTTCATAATCTAACATTACTATGTAATTATTTTATCATTTGATATGGAGACTTATCTAATAAGCTAGCCTATGTGAATGCACGGGTTGTTGACTAGTTAGAGATAGTAAGCCCGTAGGCTGATGGAATGGTGGTTCCTTTGTTGAAAGGTTCAGACACACTATTTAAGTATAGTTTAATTACATGCCTTTATTTAGGGAGCTGATTTAATTCTCATATAGAAAGCAAATATTTAGTGCTATATATAGTTTTAATTTTTTAGATTGTATTATTTCATTTTTTAAAAACATTTACAATAGAAAAGATAAATTTAGTTTCTTTTACAAACTACTGTTGCCCTATGTGTTTGCTTTATATTGGAAAATATTAAGTTGTATTTCGTGTGGTTCTATGCGAAGATATAAACCAGGAAAGTTTCCTTTATTTTCTCTTTTGCTGCAAATAGTGCCGGACTAGCTTGCAAATATTCATTTTTGATATACATCAAGCCCCTAATGATTGCTACTTCTCTGTGTTTCCTTTCTAAGAATGGGATCACAAAAAGTGTGGCAATGCATGTCGAATAAACATCAAATTGGTTGGGTAGCAGATTCTTTATTTACTGACTTCCCAAATATTTGGATATAGAGTTTGCTGTTGTAGACTTCAAGGGAAGGATGACCTTGGTTCTTTATCTAGTACCTATTTATCTATATCATTTCCATGTACAACTTTTCCTTTTAAAATGGTTTTTCTTCTACTGATGGTGTCGTTGCATCATATATTTTCCACTTGTGCGTGAGCAAAGTTGTGTGCATTAGACACTAAATGGTTAACTATAGATTTTTCTTTTTATCTTTTTTTTTGTGATAATTGGTACTCCATCCAGTCACAAAAGAATACGTTTTGAAGATCGTCACAGTCCCCAAAATACAATTTTGATAACTAGTTTGCCTGGACCCGGAATTTGCATTCCAAATACACATGTGTTTATCGTTCTAGTCACATGATCAGTGGTTAGCACACACACACAACAATATTTATACCATATCCATACACAATAAATTTAAACAAGGTAGCATATATAGGTAACAACCGAATATATGCCTACATGGTGAGGTTTATAACACATGGACCGACCAACCAAATAGAGCATACAACTTAAATGGTTCAGCAGAACAAAGATAAAAGAGGCATAAAAAATAATAAGTATGCCTCAACCCATCCACAAGCAACTAAATGGGCTAAGTCCATAGTAACCGTCGTTCTCATGGCCGAAACTTGTTGCGTAAAAGTAATCGTAAGACGGACCTTCCTCCATATCCTTTGAATATATGCAACAAACAATTGTATGAAATTGTACTCCGCAAGACTTTATAACAAAGTAATATAATATGCAAGATGAGACAAAAGTAGCTGTTAAATCTAGTTTAATTTACACAAAACCTACTTCCATTTGCAATAACGAATAATAGATTACAACGAAAAATTGCAAGAGCATTAATAGTACAGTATAATTAACAACAAATAAATAAGAGGCTTTTGCCGAGACCAACTGTGCATGGAACCTTTTTTACGAGAAACAGTAGGAGAGGCTCCTACTACACTATATTAATATAAATAAAAAGGTACAAAAGAGGGAAGGGGGAAGAGGGAGACATAGAACAAGGAAAACAGAACAAGATCAGAATGACTGAAGCCAAGAAAAAAAGCAAATAATGAATTGCCGGCCTGACCCTATGCAACAATACGGAAGCCTCTAGTCTAAGCCTAGATTTCCCAATATTGAAGCTATGCGGATGTTGCTGGAAGATGAAATCATTTCTGATTTTCCAAATGGTTCAGACGGCCAAGATGAACTTCTCCATGAAGATGTGACCCCTAAAATCCTGCTTCGCATTAAGAACTCTTGTTGAGATATCTGTATCTAAAGACCAGAGTATGTCAATCTCATTCCAACATTGCACCGAGAAGGGACAATCGAAGAAAAGATGGCTAATAGTTTCTACACTTTGAGAATTGCATAAATCACAATGTGCGTTGCCGTCATAACTGAATTTCTTCCTTCTTAGCATAACTTTAGTGTTGATTCTATCCATTAAGAGCAGCCAAGCAAAGACGCTTTGTTTCATCAAGCACTTGCTCTTCCAGACCAGCAGGAAGAATGGAGAAATTGTTAGAAAGTTGAACTGTTGAGTGTACCATTTCTGTGAGGACTACACTGAGTTTCCCTAGATATAAGTCCACTGATCAGGGGTATCATTGTTAATGACAACTTCATTTGTGAAATCTAGCAACTGTAGGTATTCTTGGTATGCGTGCATGGAAACTTATCCATACATCGCCCAAACCAAGTTACCAAACATAAAACTACTAAGTTGGAGGATTCAACAAATCATCCATGACCAAGAATATGACTATTCAAATAAATTTACACTCTGTAGAGGTTGCACACTTTACCCCCTCATGTCGACCATGACTCGCGATACCAAAAGGTACCCGATGAGAGTGATCGTGACAAGATCTTTACATTGCTTAACTCTAACCTAGCTCCATCCGATGGATTCTTGCCCCCGGGAGTTGGATACACATTGACCTTGAGGAACCCACCCTTGTGTTCATAAGCTTTGGCCCCAACACCATAGTCAAGGGAGCCTCTTCAAGCAATCGTCCTGGTGCTCGCACAACTACAACCTATCACGGATACGAGGTTAGACCTAAACAACTTATTATACCAGGGCCTTCCCATATAAGCACTTATGGTTGTACAGATATCTTAAATCTAACTACACCATAGACTTGATCCTTGGTGACCCAAGCAAGACTACTCATGATCGACATCTTGTGCATCTGCACCAGTCCCTACATACACTTGCTCAAGTCTAAAACAACTTTTCCATTTTTATTTGCTAACCAAATTAACAGAGATACCACCTCTGAACCATTTTCAAGTTTTTCCCATAATTTGACAATTTTACCAACCTAGCACAACTACTATCGATGAGCATAGCTAAGCATCAACTACTTAATTTAATCTACAAGTTTCACATTTTACCAACAGTAGATAATAATGCTAAGGTGCCAACAGCAAGGGTATCAACTTATCATGGTGAGATCAATGCAACAATTGGATATAACTACCAATCTTACCAATATAGTGATTTTTACCGAAATTAAGTACGTGCATAATAATTTGAACACAACATACATAACAGTAAAATATTGATCAACATGGTCAAAGAGTGTGCTTGCCTTACTTGTCGAACTTTTGTCTTGCTCTAGAACAGTGTTGGAGATTGCTGCAACATTGGTATCTAATTGGTAAAAGTCAATTAACACAAATAAGAGCCAAATAAATTCAAACAGATAGAAAATGTAACACCCCAAAATTTAGGAGGTCCAAAAATGAGTAAGAGTTAAAACTTTTTATTTGTATCTTGTTTTCTTGGCCTTTGATCATAGTTTCTTTGGAAAAATAATTTGTAAACACTAATTTTTGAAAGGAATGTACAAATGATGAAATACATATTGAAGTAAAATTCGAATCTAAAACGATGATCCATAAAGTGGAATAAGAGAATTTATATTAGAAACCATTTCAAAACGTCACAAATAGTTTTTGGTGTTGGAAATAAAAATTTGAACATTTTTAGCATGTTTATGAAATTTTACAAATCAAAATAGTGTATGTTGCACAAAACAATGACATTCAAAGAATTTTATAGAAACATTTAATGGAGATAAAATCTTGGAAACATTACTCAAGATGGTAAACTATGTCAAGAGCCACAATAAAAAATCATAATTTTTGGATCTTGTTTACTATGTTTAAAAATTGCACAAAGGAATCAATCGATCTAAAACTGCCTTTTTCACTTACCCTTTGTAACATCCCAAAATTTGGCTTTCTGGAAAAATTTAAATTCAAATTAACTATTTTAAAGAAATTGGATTTTACTTGGCTTTTATTTGATTTTCTGGATTTTATTTCAAAATTTAAAGCAAGAAAATGTATTTTAAATATTTTATTAAAGCCAAAAAGGGAAAATTATATTTTTCCTAGCCTTTCCTAAATTTTTAAGTATTATTTGAGAATTTTCTGAAATTTAAAATCAATTTTCAAAGCTAAAAAGTATTTTATAAAATTATTAAATTCAAATCTGAAATTAAAAATATATTTAATAAGTCTAAAATGCTTCCAGGAATATTATATGATTTTCTGGAATTTTTAGACATTAAATATTATTTTTTCCAAGTGTTTATAAAGTTTCTAGTATTTGCTGAAATTTATTCCGAAAATAAAAATCAAATTATTCCTATCCCGCCATGTGTCGTTCTCAGATTAAATCAACCTCTCTCCACGTTTTAATCCTAGCCACACATGATCACACACCCCTTCATAACCATCCAAAGGCCCTCATCAACTCACTTGCCACGTGTCGCGAATCCGACGGCCCGTACCCCTTCCCTAACTCTTACTCTCTATGACACATGGGACCCATATGTCATATCCATCTTCAACCTCACCTTCTTCCTCCTTCCATCCTCTCTCTCCACCTCCATTAAACCGAAAATCAAGCTTTGATTTCGGCCGTTTTTCTTCGCGTTAATTCCCGATTGAAGTATGGAAACGGAAGCCCCATCAATTCCCCCTAATACGCCGGCCGTTTCCCCTCTTTTAATTCCTCTAATCGCGGTTTGCATTAACTCCGGCGAGCTCCAAAAATCCGGCCACCCCTCCTCCCCTTGCCTATAAATACCGCCCTCCCCTCGGCCTCTTCACCACCGCCTCCCACCGCCCCTCTCCTCCTCTTCTCGGTCGCCTCCCGGTGCCCCACCGCCGGCCACCCAAACCCCGCCGCCACCACCTCCAACCACCACCGCCGCCGCCTCCTAGCGCCGCCGCCGGCCGCCCACACTTCCACCGCCGCCGCCGGTAAGCGCCGCCGCCTCCCCTCATTCGCCGCCGCCGTTCGCCGCCCTCCCGCCGGCCGCCGGTCACCGGCAAGGCCGCCGGCCGGCCATCTCCCGTGCGGCTGCGCGTGCGCCCGCGTGGCCGGTTGTGCCCGCGTGGACGGCCACGTGGCCACCACCTCGCGCCCGCATGGCGCCATGTGGCCGGTGTGCCACGTCGGTGAATCCCGTGGTCCGTGGATCCGGTTCACGGTAGACCGGACCCACCGGTCATTCAAATAATATCTCCCGCTCAGAAAATTCGAAAATTGATGATGTCATAAATAGCATTTTTCAGTGCAAAATTAATTCCCGAAAGTCAGCCTTTTCCTTTTTCCCTCCTTTTAATCTTTCGGAAGCCATAACTTTCTCGTTTTAACTCCGTTTGAGCCCATTCAAATTTCTAAATTCATCAAAAATTCCAAAATATCCATTTCTTCCATCCTTTCAAATATTTGAAATTTATTTGATATTTCAAATATTTAAATTTCAAATTCCAATACCTAGTTTAAATTCAAAGCCTCAGTTCCAATCCAAATTCTCTGTGCACTTTCAAAATTCAAATTCAAATCTTACAAACTCTCCATAAAATTCATTCTATTTTCCTTGGTCCCAATATTGTCTTAGTAATTTCTTTTCCCAACCGATCTTCCAGATATTCGTTCTCCCTCGTGTGAACCCCAAATCCGCTGAATCTTTCTCCTAAATTCGTAAGAAATCATAAACTTCTTTCCAGTATATATATATTATATTTGAGATTTTATTTGTGTTTATTTGTTCGTTTGTTTTGTCGTTTCGCGCGTAGAACCCGACATTGCCGAAGATTTCGTCGAGTCGCAGCAAGAAGAACCAGTCAGCACTCAAGAAGGCAAGTCTCCTTTGATCATCTTGAACCTATGATTTCGAAATGTTTTAATTATTTTAAATTATGTGCATTGCTATTTATATAAAATATTAGTTCAAATCTTAAGGGTTAGTTAAACCAACCTTGTTATACCCTCCATTGAAATTGAATGCCATGTACCTTGTCACCCTAGAATTTCATTTGTCTCAATAATGAGATTATTACTGAGTCTTTGTGAATAGTGGAATGGTAGTATAATGCTTAGTGTCGCTATTTAATACCTTTGAAATCTTGAAAATGGGAAATTATGAATTATTGTAATACCCTTGTTTTTATAAATTTAGTGGTAATTGGAGTTGCCACTGTTTTTTTTAAATAAACTAAAATGTGAAAGTTGATTTAGATTAGGGTGGATGGTAAGTTTGGATTGGTGCAGCAAGCACGAGATCTTGTAAAGTGTATGTTCCACCCTAGTCAATTAAGGACCGACGCTTGTGTTTGTCCAGACTGAGCATTAACCGTACAACCACAAGTCTATATGGGTACGACCTAGCTGACTAACTTACGATAGTCTAGTTTAGGTGCCACCAGTGGAAAGTGGATGCCAGGGATGGACTGGTTATTCACAGTGAGGGACAGGGATTTACTGTACTCATATGGCGCAAGAGGGGCTTCGGTTCGGGCAGTTAGCCTACCTGCGGTGAAACCTCAGCGGGTGGTATCTAGCTAGATTAGAGTAAGGTAAAGGCTTTGTGATATTTTATCTGGGTCTCATGCCAAAGGAAGCGTGTTGACCTTTAGGATAATTTATCTCTTGTGGGTAAAGTTGTACAACCTCTGCAGAGTGTAAAACTATTCGAATATTCGTGCCCACGGTCAAGGGCGGGCAAGGAATGCATTCACCTGGTAGATTTCTGGTTTTGGCTTTTAAAATCAAAAGTTTTGTATTCCGAGGGTAGAGGGAACTCTCGGAAGGGAATCCTGGCGGATGGAGCCAGAGAGGGTGGATGGAACCCGCAGTTTAAAACTTGACCAATGGTAATTGGTTAGCTAGTGTTGGTAGTTGGAACCTTCACTAGAAAGTTAATTCTGTTAAAACATTTACTTCATTAAATTGATGCCTTCGAAAATAATTAGTAGTAATTGAAATTTCAAATATTGCTTTGTGCAAAAGAACCATATGGCCTTCCTTTGTTAAGCCTTGCATCTATGCATTTTTCCCAAGACTTGCGGAGTACTTTATGTACTCACATGCTACACTTAAAAATAAAATCTCAGAGGAAGTTGAAGCTCAAGAAGGTGTCTACGACTACTGCTTCGCTTGTGGCTGCGACGGATTCTTCCCGGAGGACTAGGTCGCGCTTCCCCAGTCAACTGCCTGTGGCATCTTGATGGGTCTACTTTGATTTCACTTTGCTTCCGCTGTGTTTTGATTGTGCGAGGTCTTGAAACCTCCAATGTAATAATGTGACCCTGTGGTCAGTACTCTTATCTATTGTAATAAATCGTTGATGGTGATGTTTCCCATTCTGTTTGACTGTGTGCACTAGCTTTGATCTGGGACTAGTGTTGTAATACACAGAGGGTCCGGGATTGGTAATCCGGGGGCCCGACACCCTTTCTGCTTTATATTTTGTGAAGGCATATTTTTGGAAATGAACCACCTCTCTATCCACTTAACTCCCGTCGCTGATGAATGGGACCAGACCCCACTCGTTAGGACTCCTTTCTCTTGCTCGCTAACGTGCTAGTCTAATGCGTCAGGCCTCTTCTTCCACCTGTCGTCGCGCCGAGCACCACCGTGGTCACCTCGCTTCAACGCACTTGCCCCTCGCTGCCATGTGGACCCCAACACCACCTCAGCTCACTGTCGCCCGCCTTCACCAACCCACGCATGAGTAGGAGCTATGTCATGTCACCATCGCCGTCCCGACCGAGCTGCTGCTCTCCTACCCCCACCAAGTCCCATCGGTGCAGCGCTCTCCTACCACCACGTCATGATGAGAACAAGTAGCAAGCCATCCCATCACCGCACCTATCTCCCCTCTGTCCCCCTCACTGTGTGATGAGACATGCCACATGCTCACTCGTGACACTCCACCTTTGACTGCCTCGTCTGCCCACCTTTAAGGCCACCCGAGTGTGTCATTTTTCCTCAGCTCGCCCCATCGTTCTCATGTGTGCATTCTTCAAGCTCCTAGCTCCTTGAAATGTCGAGAACCAAAGCATCTTTCTCGACACGAGTGAGCACACCACTTCGATCTGGCCTCTCAGGTGAGCTCCTTCCCTCTTTGACCGTGTCATAGCATGCCTCACTTCCCCTCCAAGCTCTGTGCTCACTTAATTGCTCTGTAATGCAGTGAATTGCCAAAGCCGAGCCTTCTTCCCCATCTCTACCCAAGAACACCACTACAGGCCATTCTCCCTCTCCGATGAGCCTTACCTTGATTCCTTTCATTTCTACCACTACGTGCTTGCATGCAAGCTCACATTCACCTTCCTGCAGCTTCTCCATTGCCGGAACTCACCAGTGCCATGGACCTCCTCTCTGACCTATGACTACTCAACACCATCCAAGCCCTCAGTGAGCACCCTAGAGACTCACTAAAGCTCATGCGCTGGTCAATTTGTCCGCCATTGCCATGGTCGACCACGGCACCACCATAGGGAACCTCGCCATTGCCGCTCCGGTGCCCATTGGTCCCCAAGACTAGCCCCAAAAGCCTTGTGATAGCACCCTAAGCTCGTATCAAATAGTTCTAGCATGAAAGCATGCCTCCCTCTCGCCATCGTGTCACCTCCACCAACCACCTCTACACCCATCGCCACTACCCATAGCTTCACCATGAGCCCACCTTTCCATTTTGCCCATGTCAAGGCCACGCCATCACTTCTCTCACCACTAGCGAGCTCACCAAAGGTCACCATTGCTCACTACCCCTCGTTCACTCACTCTCTCTCTCTCTCTCTGACCAGTAATGCACACATGTAAGAATGTTAAGGACACAATGACAAATGGGTCCATCCAAGATTAATTAAGTAATTCTAATTAAACTAAAAATTAAAATATGTCACTGACATATGCGACCCACTCGGTATAATAATAAAATGTGATTTAAAACTCGATTTTAAATCTGTGTCACTAACAAGTGTACCCCACATGTTAGTCAATTTAGAAATTAATAAAACTATTGGATCAAAATCGGCAACAGAGGGGGGGTGAATGTTGGCTATTCAAATTTCCCCCAAGTACTCAAAATGAAAATGTTCTTCTCCTATAGCAACAAATGCTATGAAGAAACAGTTTTAGGCTTGCTGGAGACTTGAAAACATAGAGAGAGAAGACATGGCAAAGATACTAGAAAGAGGCAACAAGAGATACCATTGAATCAGAGAAACAACCGCAGCAAAAACCCCTGGCCGGTCTGACCGCAATGGGCTGGGCGGTCAGACCATCGAGTGGCCGCCGGTCAGACCGGTTAAACAGGGCCGGTCAGACCGCCCTTTGTGATCCGGTCAGACCGCTCGTCTGGCACAGGCAGACAGGGAATGTAAATTTCAGATAGCAAACCTGCACCTCCACACAGCAAGGAAATTTCTGATTTTCCTCTGGTCTTTCCACCCCCAGAGCAGCAAGAAAACACCCTAAATAGCATGAAGAGCCTAGGGAACCAAGGAATTTAACTAGACAACAAGAAATGAGACAAAAACTGAAAAGATACAGAGTGCAGCACAAAATCTCAAATTCTCTGCCAATCCTTGATTCTTTGAACATGAAATCGAGAGATAAGCTAAGCAATAACCTCAGGATCCAAGACACCAAATCTTATGTCATCGCATGAAGGGAATCAAAAGGACCAAGAATCCCCTGACTCAAAACCCTAGAAATTGACATGAACAGAGGAAATGAAAAATGGGAGACTTTGATTCAATCGATTTGCTCTCGGGAAAAACTGATCAAATGATCTTGAGACCTATTCCCATCACAGAGCAACCCATTTTGGGCCTTCTTAGCAAGAAACAACTCAAATCACACAAAGTGAGAAATCAAGCAAAACAAGAGCACGAAGAGAAACACAGGAGACAAGAGCATCTTCAAATGAAATTGATTCTTTCCCTAATCAACCAAGGATTACATATGAGTCCCCATACGCGATTGAATACAAGAGGAATGATTACATGGGCATCAACTCATCCTCTCCCTCTCACAAGTTCAAGAAACCCAAGAACACTACATGCTTGAGAGGAGACACAGAGAACCTACGAGAGACAACCTCCTGCACTCTCTCAACCACTAAAGCCTAAAGGCAAAACAACCCTCCAAAGGCCATTTTGACTAAAGCAAAACCCTAACAACCCCTCAAGCCATAGAATCCATGCATACAACCAGGAACCCTTTCCTATTTATAGCCTTTGGCTAATGGGTCTCCAACTCGTTATGCCCACCAAATCCCGAACGGTACCGCTTCCATTTGTGCAGCTTTGCGCTTTTACCGAAACGCCCTTCCTGCACCTTCCGGGAAGCTTCCGCGTTCCTTGTCATCCAAGCCTCGCAACCACCTCGAGTCTCTGCCGTCTTCGACACATCCGACCGTTCTGACCTCGGCACCACCCGCGCCTAGTCCGGTCATCCTGTGCCTCGCCACGACTCCACCTCAACGTCCTGCAGCCATCACAGACAAGAAACACATTGCATAGCACCGCTCGACACATGTAAACACAATTAGCATCAATGAATCAAACTCAGGCACGAATTTGCCGAAACGACCAATCGGGAGAAAAAATATGTGATAAGTCCATCTAACCAACCCGACTGAGCCAAATGCCAACATGGCACGAAAAGCACAAACCAAACTCAATCTTTCCAAAATACTCGTCAATTACTCATCACAAACATGGGGTCATAACCATATGGTCTCTCAAAAACTATGACGAGTGGACCCTGCCTATCAGTCTAATGATGCAATAAATCCAAGTTTTCCTTTAGAAAGAAAAATAAAAATAAAAAAATTGGGCACAATACCTTTTCCATTTTCTAGGATTTTTCAAACCAAATAAAATTCAAATGGCCATAACTTTTTCATATGAACTCCAATTAAGTGTTTTTTGTCTCTAAATTTTTATAAAATCATGCTCTATCTAAATATACAAAAATATTTGAATTTGTATCTGTTCAAATTTATTTATCTCTTATTTGTCTCATTTGGTTTTATCAACTAGATACTGTCACGCCGAAAATCTACGATAGCACTTCCAAACAATTCTCTAAGCAACCAGAGCAAGAAAAACACCCCCTTTAACCATGTTTATCTTAATATTTCAATTATTGCATATTGTTTGCAAAAAAAAGTATTATGCATGTGTGTATGTTTCACTAAAATTGCTATATTATAGGTAATGGTAATTATATCTGCTTGTATGCATTGATCCTCCTTGTGATTTGGCATCCTTACTATTGTACCCTTTAGTACATAGTTTAAACAATAGCTAATGTCAAATTGGGTATACTGACATTAGGTATACTACATCGAGTATATTGTCTAGATGCTTAGCCACGCACTAGTTTTCACTAAGTTTGAACATTCAAAAAAAATATGCGTGGATATAGGAAATTTTAAAATATCGAACTAGAGGAGGAACCCAGATTTTGAGAGTAGGATTGCTGCCATGTTTTACTTGGTGACCTTGCCTACTATGGAGGAGGCTATTTTAGCCATGGTGCAGTTCGACTACGAGTGATGGGGGGCAACAACCCAGTCAAGTCCACATATGCCATACATGATGATAGGGAGTGCTACAACTGTGGGATAAGAGGACACCTGAGTTTTGCTTGCCCTCTCCCATGGTATGGTAGAGGTCGAGGTGGAGATCGCGGAGGTCATGGCAGTTGTGGAGGTCAAAGTGGAGAATACAAAGGCCGAAGAGGAGATCGTGGCAGTCATGGAGGCTAAGGTGGGAATTATAGGGGTCGAGGTAGGGGCTGGGTGGTCCTTGGGCCAATGTGGTCATGACAAAAAGAGAGCACATCTTGCAATGGGAAAAATGGTAGCAGGACAAGGAGTTAGAGAATCCTCATGATTCCACTTCCTTTGGTAATTTTGCCAACTATGCCCACGTGGGCAAAGGTACTCAGGCACATGCACTTGCATCCACATATAAACACTCTAATATTGATTGGATCATATATTCAAGTGCATCTAAGCTTGTCACATGTTCCCTCAATGCATTTGCATCTTACGCTCCATATACTCATTCCAAATTGTTCAAACTACTGATGTGACCTTCCAACTTATTCAGGGTGTAGGATCTATAGAGTGCACACTATCCACTGCTTTATCTTCTATTTTGCATGTTCCCTCATTTCTAGTCAACCTTCTTTTCAGTTAGTTCTATCATTTACAAATTCAAATGCACTATTCTATTTGATGAGGATTCGTGTGTGTTTCAAGAGAAGAGAACCAAAAAGAGGATTGGGACTAGAATCAGGCATAATGGGCCATGGTATATCGACCAGGTTTGTGCGACGCTGGCTGTAGGAGGAGTTGATGACGAAGTTTTGTTACGTCGTCATTTGGGACATTCCTTGTTTGAGAGTTTAAGTCAATTGCACACTGATATATTTAAGAAAGTAGACAAAAGTAAACTTGTGTGTGATACTTGTGAGTTTGGAAAGCATACACGGTCTACATATAGTAGTACTGATCTTTGAAGTTATGAACCTTTTATCTTAATACATTCTGATGTTTGGGGTCCATGCTCAGCTAGTTATGTGAGTGGTTTTAAGTGGTTTGTCACATTTATTGATTGATATACTTGTATGACTTGGATTTATATGAAGCACAAGAGTGAGGTCCTTCGATGTTTTTAGGACTTCCATAGGCTAGCTGCTACTCAGTTCAACCCAAAGGTTTAGATTCTTTGAACTGACAATAGAGCTGAGTATGTTAACAAGGAATTTGCACTATCTCTGTCGAAGGAGGGGATACTTCATCAAACTACCTACCCAGGAACCCTGCATCAGAATGGAGTGGCTAAAAGGAAGAATCGACATTTGTTGGAGGTAGCATGTTTACTCATGTTTCAGATGAATGTGCCCAAGGGGTTATGGAGCGAAGTAGTGATGATAGTTGCGTATCTCATCAATCGCATGATGTCTCCAGCTGACCAGCTGAACTTCTATTGGGTCAGCGGGAGTTTAAAGTGCCTCCAAAAGTGTTTGGTTGTGTATACTTTATACGGGATCACGGGCCAATGACCGGCAAGCTAGATCCTCAAGCAGTAAACTATATCTTTGTAGGGTATTCATCAAGTCAAATGGGCTATAGATGTTGGAAACCAGTTGAGAAAAGATTGTTTATGAGTATGGATGTGACTTTGGGAATTTGAGCTATGCTACACAAGTGGTGATGATCTTTGTCGGTTCTTGGAGGAGTTCTCTCCTATCATTGAGGGTGACAGTTGAGAGGAGGAGAACAAAGATAGTGATAGCCGAGTAGAAGTTGAAGTTGAGATGGAAAGAGAGGAAGTTATTGTGTGGACAATTCCATACCCAAGATCTACCCTAATAGAATGTGTGAGAGATGTGAGTACCTCTAAAGAATTGAAGTTTTATCGGCGAAGGCACTTTGGAAGGCAAAGGAGAAGTAGTTGACACTACCTGAGCCATCAGCTAAGCAGTGAGTATCAACAGAGTAGCAGCAACAGGAACAACCACAGCCTGAGCAACTGGTCTTCCCAGTTGATCCAATCCCAAATCCCTCCTCGAGTCTCTCTCCATCAAGTTCCTTGTCTCCCTCTGGGGGTGAGTGGTAATGTCCTCTCTGATCCCTCTCATTTAGAGTTACCACTTGCACAACAAAGGGAAACTAGAACTACTATCGAAAAGCCACCAGTTCGGTATGGCTTTGAGCATGACATTGTAAATTTCATCTCATATTTCTATATTTCACCTACATATAAAATCTTCATTACATCTCTTCAGACAATATCTATTCTAAAGGATGGTAAGTAGCTAAGTGGAAGGATGCAATGAAAGATAAGCTTAGTGCACATGGGATCTTGTTCTAATTCCAGTAAGAAAGAGGGCAATAGGGTGCAAATAGATGTTTACGGTTAAGCAAACTCCTGAAGTCAAGATAGAAAGATACAAGGCACGATTGGTTGCAAAAGGTTATAGTCAAACCTATGGAATGGATTATGATAAGACATTTGCGCTAGTGGTGAAGATGAGCATAGTGAGAACATTGGTCTCATGTGCAACTAACTTTGCACCAATGGTGAAGATGAGCACAGTGAAAACATTGGTTTCATGTGCAACTAACTTTGGATGGTTTCTACATCAGCTAAATGTGAAGAATGCTTTTCTACATAGTGATTTATAAGAAGAGATATACATGGAGATCCCTGTGGGCTTTGAGAATAGGCAAACTGATGGGAAAGTGTGTAAACTCAAGAAGTCTTTATATGGTCTGAAGGAGTCTCCAAGGGGATGGTTTGACATATTCAGATGTGCAATCTGTAGTATGGGCTATTCTCAGTGCAATAGAGATCATATTGTGTTTTATAGGTATAGAGGGTCACATATCACCATATTGGCAATTTATGTTGATGATATTGTGATCACTAGAGATGATACCAAGAAAATCAAGTCCTTGAAGAAAAGACTAGGAGAGGCATTTGAGGTGAAAGATCTTGGACGTATTCGTTACTTTCTTGGGATTGATATTGCCAATTCTTCAAAGTGTATAGCCCTATCCCAGAGGAAGTATGTTTTGGATCTATTGGCGGAAACAGGTATGCTTGGGTGTTGTCCTATTGCTTTGCCTATTGATAAGAATCATAAGCTTTTGTGCTGAGATGGGAGGTCCAATTAAAGAGGAGGCTTACCAAAGGCTTGTTGGATGACTCATCTATTTGTGCCATAAAAGACCTGATATTTCGTATGCAGTGAGTGTGGTGAGCCGATATATGCATGATCCCAGAACAAGACACATGGATGCTATCAAATCCTAGGAAAGGACTTTAGTTTAGGAAGAATCAACATTTGAATATGGAAGGGTATTGCGATGCGAGCAATGTGAATGACAGGAGATCTACATCTAGATATTGCATCTTTGTGGGAGGTAACCTTGTGTCATGGAGGAGCAAGAAGTAGGAGGTTGTGGCTCAGTCTATTGCAGAGGCAGTGTACGGGGCAATGGCGTTGAGTGTAAGTGAAATGATGTGGGTGAAGGGTTTATTGGCTGAGCTTCGGGTATGGAAGAATAACCCCTTGGTGTTGCATTGTGACAATAAGTCTACAATCAACATTGCTAATAATCCGGTACAGCATGATCGTATCAAACATGTTGAGATTGATAGGTTCTTCGTCAAGGAGAAGCTCTGTAACATCCCAAAAATTTGCTTTCTGAAAAATTTAAATTCAAATTAATTACTTTAAAGTATTTGAGTTTTATTTGGATTTGCCCTGAATTCTGTTTTTGAAAAGCTAGATTTGAAAAGTATTTTAAGTAAAACCTAAAATTATTGTTAAATAAAAAAATATTTTGCAATTTCTATAAAAATCCTAATTCAAATTAATTATTTGGAGTTAATTGGCTTTTATTTGGTTTCCTGGATTTTCTGGAGTTTAAAACCTATTTTTGAAAATAAAAAGTATTTCAACTATGAAAATTAAATACCAACATT
This sequence comes from Dendrocalamus latiflorus, assembly GCA_017311315.1. Lineage (NCBI taxonomy): Eukaryota > Viridiplantae > Streptophyta > Magnoliopsida > Poales > Poaceae > Dendrocalamus > Dendrocalamus latiflorus. Next base: position 31,713,471 of record CM029651.1, on the reverse strand, counting down.
AGTTGGAAATATTTTTATTAAGTCCAAAACTTATCCAGGAACTTCTGTGAATTTTTCTGGAATTGTTGGAATTTATTTCATATTTTTCTGAGCTTTATTGAATTTTCTAGCCTTTTCTGAAAATCAAAATCAAAAAAATTAAAAATAAAAAAATCCCTCCCCTCCCCTCCGGCCGACGCGTGGACGGCCAGATCTCCTCCACGTCGCCGCCATCCTGGCCACCCGCTCCATCCCGCCTCCCTCCCCTCCCCGCTCGTGTCGGGCCCCCAGATTTCCAAACCCGGACCCTCTGTGTATTTCTGCACTAGTCCCAGATCAAAGCTAGTGCACACAGTTAACCAGAAATGATTCATGACCAACAACGTATTTATTACAATTATAAAGAGTACTGACCACCAGATCTCATTATTACATTGTAGGTTTCAAGACCTCGCACAATCAAAACACAGCGGAAGCAAAGTGAAATCAAAGTAGACCCATCAAGATGCCACAGGCAGTTGACTGGGGAAGCGCGACCTAGTCCTCCGGGAAGAATCCATCGCAGCCACAAGCGAAGCAGTAGTCGTAGTCACCTTCTTGAGCTTCAACTTCCTCTGAGATTTTATTTTTAAGTGTAGCATGTGAGTACATAAAGTACTCCGCAAGTCTTGGGAAAAATGCATAGATGCAAGGCTTAACAAAGGAAGGCCATTAGGTTCTTTTGCACAAAGCAATATTTGAAATCTCAATTACTACTAATTATTTTCGAAGGCATTAATTTAATGAAGTAAATGTTTTAACAGAATTATCTTTCTAGCGAAGGTTCCAACTACCAACACTAGCTAACCAATTACCATTGGTCAAGTTTTAAACTGCGGGTTCCATCCACCCTCTCTGGCTCCATCCGCCAGGATTCCCTTCCGAGAGTTCCCTCCACTCTCGGAATACAAATCTTTTGTTTTTAAATCCAAAACCAGAAATCTACCATGTGAATGCATTCCTTGCCCGCCCTTGACCGTGGGCACGGCTATTCGAATAGTTTTACACTCTGCAGAGGTTGTACGACTTTACCCACAAGAGATAAATTATCCTAAAAGTCAATACGCTTCCTTTGGCATGAGACCCAGATAAAATATCACAAAGCCTTTACCTTACTCTAATCTAGCTAGATACCACCCGCTGAGGTTTCACCGCAGGTAGGCTAACTGCCCGAACCGAAGCCCCCTCTTGCGCCATATGAGTACAGTAAATCCATGTCCCTCACTGTGAATAACCAGTCCATCCCTGGCATCCACTTTCCACTGGTGGCACCTAAACTAGACTATCATAAGTTAGTTAGCTAGGTCGTACCCATATAGACTTGTGGTTGTACGGTTAATGCTCAGTTTGGACAAACACAAGCGTCGGTCCTTACTTGACTAGGGTGGAACATACACTTAACAAGTTCTCGTGCTTACTGCACCAACCCAAACAGCCATCCACCCTAATCTAAACCAACTTTCACAATTTTATTTTATTTTAAAATCACAGTGACAACTCCAATTGCCACTTCACTTTCAAACACAAGGATTTAATAATAAATCATAATTTCCCATTTTCAAGATTTTCCAAAGTTATTAGATAGCAAGACTAAGCATTAACCTACCATTCTAATATTCACAAAGATTAATAGTAATCTCAGTATTGAGACAAAGGAAGTTCTAGGGTGACAAGGTACATGGCAATCAATGTCAAATGAGGGCATAACAAAGTTGGAATAACTAATTCCTAAAGATTTGAACTAGTGACTTTTATGTAAATAGCAATGCATACAATTTAAAACAATTAAAACATTTTCAAAAGCATAGGTTCAAGATGATCAAAGGAGACTTGCCTTCTTGCAGGGTTTCTGGGTCTTCTTGTTGCTGTGAAGAGGGATCGTCGACAACGTTGGAATCTACGCGAGAAAAGACGAAGCAAACAAAGCAAATAAATACAAACAAAAACTCAAATAAACTCAAAACTCAAATAGAGGCCATAGTTGGATAGGTTATGATTTTAGATGAATTTAGGAGGAAGAATCAACGGATTCGGAGTTCGTATGAGGGAGAACGAATATCTGGAAGATTGGTTGGAAAAAGAAATTACTGAGACAATATTTGGACCAAGGAAATTAGAATGGGTTTTATGGAGATTTGGCAAGATTGGAATTTCAATTTTGAAAGCGCACAGAAAATTTGGAATGGAACTGAGGCTTTGAAATTAAACTGGGCATTGCAATTTGAAATTTAAATATTTGAAATATCAAATAAATTTCAAATATTTGAAAGGACGGAAGAAATGGATAGTTTGGAAATTTTGATGAATTTAGAAATTTGAATGGCTCAATTTGGAGTTAAAACGAGGGAGAACGGGCTCCGGGAAGTTTGAAAAGAGAGAAAATGGAAAAAGACTGATTTCTGGAATTATTTTTCTACTGAAAAAGGATTTATGACGTCAGCCCTGGGAATTTCTTTTCGGTCGAATTATTTTCCAACTGAAAAATCCGGCTTACTGCGTCAGCATGACATCAGCCTGAGGGGGCGCCGGCTGACAGGTGGGCCCTCGGTTCATGGACCGAGTCCACGGGAGGGGGAAGGCGCTGAGGTGGCGGGGTGTTTGAGGTGGCGCTGACGGGGACAGAGGGAGCCGAGGTGGCGCTGGCGTGGCGCCATGCCTGCTGCCACGCAAGCACGAGCGCTGACGTGGCCGGCCGGAGGGCGCACGGGGGAGCTGGCCTCGCCGGCGCTCCGGCGGGCGGCGAGGGCGGCAACCGGGAGAGGAGGCCGAGGGGAACTCGGGGGAGGGGCGCAGGCTCACCGTGGGTGACCGGAGGCGGCCGGCGGCGAGAGGAGGCGGCGGCGCGGTTTGGGCGGCGACGGGGACGGGGCTCCGGCGACAAGGAGGCTCTGCCGAGGGGCGCACGGGCTTCGCGGCGACGCGGGGAACTCGACACTACCTGGCGCGGGGTCCGGCGGCGAGCGGAGGCGGCCGGCGACGAGGAGGAGCGGTGGCGCGACTCGGTTGAAGGCGGCGGGGACTCTCCGACGGTGAGGAGGTGCGGCCAAGGAGCGCAGGGTCTTCGCACGGGGGCGGCGAGGGCGATGGTGGCGTCGGCTCGGCGCGGGATGGCTTGGGTCGACCGCAATTCCTCGCCGGAGGAACTTCGGCGTCGACGGCGGCGCAAGCGCAATGCAGGGCGGAGGCGCTCGAGAGGAGGAAATGGAGCAGAGGGAAGGGTGGAGCGAGGAGAGGCGGTGCCGGGCGGGGGTTCTTATAGGGGCGAGGGGGAGCGGGGCGGCACGGATTTGCCGCCGGAGATGGCGCGGGCGGCGGGGATTCGGGCGTGGAGAAAAGGAAGGCGCGGCCGAATAAGGAAGGAGACCGGGGGGGCAAGGATGGAAGGGGCGCGGGTCTTGCGGAGGAAGAAAGGGGAGGTGGGCCGCGCGCGGAAGAACGGCGGGTAGGGCGGAGGTCGTTGCGGCTCGGCGGCGGCGCGAGGAGGAAGGAGGCGCGAGGTGGAAGACGCGCCCGACGGGCGGGCCCCACGCGCAGAGAGAGGGGAGAGGGGGAAGGCGTGGGCGTCGGATGGGGATCGGACGGCTGAGAGCGAAGGGAGGGGGCGGACGGCTGAGATGGGGCGAGCGGCACACGTGGCGAGCGGGGAGGGGAGAGAGGTGGGATGGGGTGAGCGGCGGGGATGGGCCGAGGGGAGCGACGTGGCGAGATCCATGCCGTCCACGCGGCAGCCGAAGGGAGGGGAGGGGATTTATTATTTTTATATTTGATTTTAATTTCAGATTTTCAGAAAGGCCCAGAAAATTCAATAAAGCTCAGAAAAATATGAAATAAATTCCAAAAATTCCAGAAAAATTCACAGAAGTTTCTGGATAAGTTTTGGACTTAATAAAAATATTTCCAACTAATGTTGGTATTTAATTTTCATACTTAAAATACCTTTTATTTTCAAAAATAGGTTTTTAAACTCCAGAAAATCCAGGAAACCAAATAAAAGCCAAATAACTCCAAATAATTAATTTGAATTAGAATTTTCATAGAAATTCAAAATATCTTTTTATTTAATAATATTTTTAGGTTTTTCTAAAATACTTTTCAAATCTAGCTTTTTCAAAAACAGAAATTCAGGCCAAATCCAAATAAAACTCAAATACTTTAAAATAATTAATTTGAAATTAAATTTTTCAGAAAGAGGATTTTTGGGATGTGACAAATCTACCCCCCTTAGAAAGAATCTCGTCCCCGAGATTCGGACGGACTGGGAAAAAGATAGGAGAGGAAAACCCGGCTCTTAGGTCCTCTTCACGCTCCCAAGTTGCTTGACTTCGAATGGTTGCTCTACTGCACTTTGTGGAACTTTATGGTCATACTTCTTGCGTGACGTTCAGCTTCCTTCATGATTCTATCTTGTGGTTCGATGCTCCGCAGTATTCCTTTGACTGAGAAATATGGAAGACAACAACAAATCGGATTGGTACATCTTTAGTCGCCTACAAGCTCTGGGTTAACTTCAATTGCCCTTATCATATCGATTAATTCAGTATTCCACCAAAAGGGCTTAACTTCCGCAAGTGTTCATCCGAGAAGGACATAATTATTTCAACTCTTCTAAAATTCTTGATTCCAAAATCATATACCACAAATGCACCTTATTGATTTTGACAAGTAATCTCATTAACTTTTAGTCTCTGCTCTAATTTGAATCGACGTCAAACCATATAATTTTTCTAACAAGAATCCAATAACATTGTAGTTTGTGATTTCCACCAATTGCTTTATGATCATTATCTAATTCAACAAATCCATAGCTCTGATCAAATTATAAGATTAATCCAACCTTTAGTAATCATCAATCAATTTTAAGATCATCTAAGCCATAATTTAATATTCATTAATCCACCAACATCATTCTCTTCATAATCATCATTTTGGTTCCACCAATTTGAATGAACTCAATTAATTCTTATCGGACAATCTCTCAATTAATTCTCATTGGACCATCTATCTCCCATAATTAATTTAAATCCTCCAAATTCAAATTGTCATATCAAAGTCCACTTTGCAATGATAAAATTAATCCACCAAGATATCTAAGGGTATTATCTTCTGGAATTCCACTAGTATCCACTTATCATCAATAGGTCCACCAAACTCTAATAATCAATTAACTCCACAAAATTCATCTACTCTTCATGATTCAACCAAATCACCAGAAATTGATACCATGAATTATTTATGATAATTCAACTTCTTAATCTTTTAAGCTCCCTTTACTGGATCAATCTCTTAATACTAATTTTCCAACGATCACAAATAATCCCTTCAACAAAAATCTTGTTTTACATCCAGTTGCTCCTTTCAATCCTAGATAATAAATCCAAGGTATCAAATTTAGACACTTCCCATGATCTAATTAGTTCCACCAAGTTTACTACTATACTCATTCTCCATGATCTATTTAATCCACAAGTATTACTTTCTTCACATTTATTCATAATCAATTGGTATCTACAAATATACCTTTGTTTTTCTCAATTCACTCAAATATTATTCAATCTTGTCAATTATAAATCCAAGATATATCACTCTAGCAACAATTCTCCAAATTACCTATCTTGACATGCACTGATTATGACAGCTTTCCCGACAAGAGTACTTTCCATAAATTTGTTGTCTTCCATATACTCTAGGTCTCCAATGATTCTCCAAACTTGGACTGCGGTGAAAGAATTGGAGCTTGCACTATTGCGGTAACTGGGGTTAGCAAAAGATAAGAGGGAAGTAGCATAGATAAGAGATCAGGGGAATGACTAAACAACATCCCAAACAAACACACAAGAGAGAAGTAAACAACAACTTGGAAGAAACTTAACTTGAAATCAAAATAGTCTTTAAGGATGGTTGTACTACAAGTATACAAGACTTGGTACAGTCCACCTAACACACAAGCAAGTAATACATAAGCGTTCTAAAATCGTAGGACTTTACTTGGGTACTACAACTAAAGAACTAGTCCTCGCTCCTTCATGATGATGCGCTTCTCCAAGTGCTTCTTAGACGCAGCCTTACTGAGCCATCTATAGAAATTACCAAGGGAAGGGGGTACAATTACCATTCCAAAAAGAAACAAACAGATAGATAAGGAAGAATGCCATGACGAAGGTAAGGATAGAAAGACAAGAAAAGACAAGGATAGCACATATTAAATTTTTATTTTATAAAATAAATTTTTGAAGTTCTTCTTTTAACGACCATTCTAACTAGGTCACGTCCTACAGTCAAATTGGCTCTGATACCATCTCTGTCGGGCCCCCGGATTTCCAAACCCGGACCCTCTGTGTATTTCTGCACTAGTCCCAGATCAAAGCTAGTGCACACAGTTAAACAGAAATGATTCATGACCAACAACGTATTTATTACAATTATAAAGAGTACTGACCACCAGGTCTCATTATTACATTGTAGGTTTCAAGACCTCGCACAATCAAAACACAGCGGAAGCAAAGTGAAATCAAAGTAGACCCATCAAGATGCCACAGGCAGTTGACTGGGGAAGCGCGACCTAGTCCTCCGGGAAGAATCCATCGCAGCCACAAGCGAAGCAGTAGTCGTAGTCACCTTCTTGAGCTTCAACTTCCTCTGAGATTTTATTTTTAAGTGTAGCATGTGAGTACATAAAGTACTCCGCAAGTCTTGGGAAAAATGCATAGATGCAAGGCTTAACAAAGGAAGGCCATAAGGTTCTTTTGCACAAAGCAATATTTGAAATCTCAATTACTACTAATTATTTTCGAAGGCATTAATTTAATGAAGTAAATGTTTTAACAGAATTATCTTTCTAGCGAAGGTTCCAACTACCAACACTAGCTAACCAATTACCATTGGTCAAGTTTTAAACTGCGGGTTCCATCCACCCTCTCTAGCTCCATCCGCCAGGATTCCCTTCCGAGAGTTCCCTCCACTCTCGGAATACAAATCTTTTGTTTTTAAATCCAAAACCAGAAATCTACCATGTGAATGCATTCCTTGCCCGCCCTTGACCGTGGGCACGGCTATTCGAATAGTTTTACACTCTGCAGAGGTTGTACGACTTTACCCACAAGAGATAAATTATCCTAAAAGTCAACACGCTTCCTTTGGCATGAGACCCAGATAAAATATCACAAAGCCTTTACCTTACTCTAATCTAGCTAGATACCACCCGCTGAGGTTTCACCGCAGGTAGGCTAACTGCCCGAACCGAAGCCCCCTCTTGCGCCATATGAGTACAGTAAATCCCTGTCCCTCACTGTGAATAACCAGTCCATCCCTGGCATCCACTTTCCACTGGTGGCACCTAAACTAGACTATCATAAGTTAGTTAGCTAGGTCGTACCCATATAGACTTGTGGTTGTACGGTTAATGCTCAGTTTGGACAAACACAAGCGTCGGTCCTTACTTGACTAGGGTGGAACATACACTTAACAAGTTCTCGTGCTTACTGCACCAACCCAAACAGCCATCCACCCTAATCTAAATCAACTTTCACAATTTTATTTTATTTTAAAATCACAGTGACAACTCCAATTGCCACTTCACTTTCAAACACAAGGATTTAATAATAAATCATAATTTCCCATTTTCAAGATTTTCCAAAGTTATTAGATAGCAAGACTAAGCATTAACCTACCATTCTAATATTCACAAAGATTAATAGTAATCTCAGTATTGAGACAAAGGAAGTTCTAGGGTGACAAGGTACATGGCAATCAATGTCAAATGAGGGCATAACAAAGTTGGAATAACTAATTCCTAAAGATTTGAACTAGTGACTTTTATGTAAATAGCAATGCATACAATTTAAAACAATTAAAACATTTTCAAAAGCATAGGTTCAAGATGATCAAAGGAGACTTGCCTTCTTGCAGGGTTTCTGGGTCTTCTTGTTGCTGTGAAGAGGGATCGTCGACAACGTTGGAATCTACGCGAGAAAAGACGAAGCAAACAAAGCAAATAAATACAAACAAAAACTCAAATAAACTCAAAACTCAAATAGAGGCCATAGTTGGATAGGTTATGATTTTAGATGAATTTAGGAGGAAGAATCAACGGATTCGGAGTTCGTATGAGGGAGAACGAATATCTGGAAGATTGGTTGGAAAAAGAAATTACTGAGACAATATTTGGACCAAGGAAATTAGAATGGGTTTTATGGAGATTTGGCAAGATTGGAATTTGAATTTTGAAAGCGCACAGAAAATTTGGAATGGAACTGAGGCTTTGAAATTAAACTGGGCATTGCAATTTGAAATTTAAATATTTGAAATATCAAATAAATTTCAAATATTTGAAAGGACGGAAGAAATGGATAGTTTGGAAATTTTGATGAATTTAGAAATTTGAATGGCTCAATTTGGAGTTAAAACGAGGGAGAACGGGCTCCGGGAAGTTTGAAAAGAGAGAAAATGGAAAAAGACTGATTTCTGGAATTATTTTTCTACTGAAAAAGGATTTATGACGTCAGCCCTGGGAATTTCTTTTCGGCCGAATTATTTTCCAACTGAAAAATCCGGCTTACTGCGTCAGCATGACATCAGCCTGAGGGGGCGCCGGCTGACAGGTGGGCCCTCGGTTCATGGACCGAGTCCACGGGAGGGGGAAGGCGCTGAGGTGGCGGGGTGTTTGAGGTGGCGCTGACGGGGACAGAGGGAGCCGAGGTGGCGCTGGCGTGGCGCCATGCCTGCTGCCACGCAAGCACGAGCGCTGACGTGGCCGGCCGGAGGGCGCACGGGGGAGCTGGCCTCGCCGGCGCTCCGGCGGGCGGCGAGGGCGGCAACCGGGAGAGGAGGCCGAGGGGAACTCGGGGGAGGGGCGCAGGCTCACCGTGGGTGACCGGAGGCGGCCGGCGGCGAGAGGAGGCGGCGGCGCGGTTTGGGCGGCGACGGGGACGGGGCTCCGGCGACAAGGAGGCTCTGCCGAGGGGCGCACGGGCTTCGCGGCGACGCGGGGAACTCGACACTACCTGGCGCGGGGTCCGGCGGCGAGCGGAGGCGGCCGGCGACGAGGAGGAGCGGTGGCGCGACTCGGTTGAAGGCGGCGGGGACTCTCCGACGGTGAGGAGGTGCGGCCGAGGAGCGCAGGGTCTTCGCACGGGGGCGGCGAGGGCGATGGTGGCGTCGGCTCGGCGCGGGATGGCTTGGGTCGACCGCAATTCCTCGCCGGAGGAACTTCGGCGTCGACGGCGGCGCAAGCGCAATGCAGGGCGGAGGCGCTCGAGAGGAGGAAATGGAGCAGAGGGAAGGGTGGAGCGACGAGAGGCGGTGCCGGGCGGGGGTTCTTATAGGGGCGAGGGGGAGCGGGGCGGCACGGATTTGCCGCCGGAGATGGCGCGGGCGGCGGGGATTCGGGCGTGGAGAAAAGGAAGGCGCGGCCGAATAAGGAAGGAGATCGGGGGGGCAAGGATGGAAGGGGCGCGGGTCTTGCGGAGGAAGAAAGGGGAGGTGGGCCGCGCGCGGAAGAACGGCGGGTAGGGCGGAGGTCGTTGCGGCTCGGCGGCGGCGCGAGGAGGAAGGAGGCGCGAGGTGGAAGACGCGCCCGACGGGCGGGCCCCACGCGCAGAGAGAGGGGAGAGGGGGAAGGCGCGGGCGTCGGATGGGGATCGGACGGCTGAGAGCGAAGGGAGGGGGCGGACGGCTGAGATGGGGCGAGCGGCACACGTGGCGAGCGGGGAGGGAGAGAGGTGGGATGGGGTGAGCGGCGGGGATGGGCCGAGGGGAGCGACGTGGCGAGATCCATGCCGTCCACGCGGCAGCCGAAGGGAGGGGAGGGGATTTATTATTTTTATATTTGATTTTAATTTCAGATTTTCAGAAAGGCCCAGAAAATTCAATAAAGCTCAGAAAAATATGAAATAAATTCCAGAAAAATTCACAGAAGTTTCTGGATAAGTTTTGGACTTAATAAAAATATTTCCAACTAATGTTGGTATTTAATTTTCATACTTAAAATACTTTTTATTTTCAAAAATAGGTTTTTAAACTCCAGAAAATCCAGGAAACCAAATAAAAGCCAAATAACTCCAAATAATTAATTTGAATTAGAATTTTCATAGAAATTCAAAATATCTTTTTATTTAATATTATTTTTAGGTTTTTCTAAAATACTTTTCAAATCTAGCTTTTTCAAAAACAGAAATTCAGGCCAAATCCAAATAAAACTCAAATACTTTAAAATAATTAATTTGAAATTAAATTTTTCAGAAAGAGGATTTTTGGGATGTGACAGCTCGCCACGTGTACAGCCCGCCTCATCCGCCCGTCCGCGCCTCGCCGCTCTCTGCCGTCCGATGCGCGCCCCGGCCCATCTGGCCCGTCCGCCTTGCGCTCCTCCCTCGCCCTCCGATCCCCATCCGGCCGCCCGCATCCTCCCCTTCCCTCTCTCTCGCTGCGCGTGGGCCCGGCCTGTCAGGCCCGTCCCCTACCACGCGCCGTCTCCTTCCTCCCGCTTGGCCGCACCACCCCGCCGCCCCTCGCCCGTCGGGATTGCTTTCCTTTTCCGCCGCCCGTGCGACCCGCGCCCTTTCCTTCTTCTCCCCCCCCCCCCCCCCCCCCGATTCCCTTCCTTCTACGGCCGCACTTTCCTTTCTTTCCCCCTCCGCAATCGTCGCCGCCCATAATCTCCGGCGAGCAATTGCGCGCCCCTGCTCCCCTCCGCCCCTATAAAATCCCCTCCTCCGGCTCCGCTTCTCCTCGCCCCACCTCGCTCCACCTCCTTCTCCCTCTCCCGAGCTTCCCCTCGCCCTCGCGTCGTGCGCCCTTGCCGCCGCCGTCGCCCCTTTCCTCCGGTGAGGAATTCCGGTCGCCGCCATCGCCCTCAAGTCCGGCCGACGCCACCACGAGCCTCGCCGCACCCTGTAGAGCGTCCTCCGCCTCCTCCTCGGCCCCGGGCGCCGCCGAGCCGCTGTCGCACCATTGGACCCGAGCCTCCGCCGCTCTGCGCTCGCCGCCGGCCACTCCCGCCTATCTCCGGTAACTCCCACGCCCACCCCCGGGTTCCCCCGCGCCTCCTCTCCCTTTTGCGCCACTCGCCGCCGGCCGCCGCCCGCCGAAGCGCCGGCAAGCTCCCTCCCCGAGCGCCACCCCCGGCCGGCCTCCCACGTCAGCGTCCCCGTGCCCACGTGGCCGGTGACATGGCGCCACGCCAGTGCCACCTCGGGCTATTCCGTCCCTGTCAGCGCCACGTGCGCAAAACCCTCCACCCGTGCCACCTCACCGCTTCCCCGGCTCCGTGTACTTGGTCCATGGACCGAGGGCCCGCTTGTCAGCTGGCGTCCCCTCAGGGCTGACGCAATGCTGACGCCATAAATTGATTTTCCCGTTGAAAAATAATCCAGCTGAAATTAAATTCCCTACTGACGCAATAAATCCAGAATTTCTTTTAGAAAAATAATTCCAGAAAATCAATCCTTTTCTTTTTCTCTGAATTTAAACTTCCCGAAGCCCGTTCTCCTTCGTTTTAACTCCGTTTGAGCCCATTCAAATTTCTAAATTCATCAAAAATTCCAAACTATCCATTTCTTCCATCCTTTCAAATATTTGAAATGTATTTGATATTTCAAATATTTAATTTCAAATTCCAATACCTAGTTTAATTTCAAAGCCTCAGTTCCATTCCAAATTTCCTGTGCACTTTCAAAATTCAAATTCAAATCTTGCAAAGTCTCCATAAAATCCATTCTATTTTCCTTGGTCCAAATATTGTCTCAGTAATTTCATTTCCCAACCGATCTTCCAGATATTCGTTCTCCCTCGGATGAGCCCCAAATCCGCTGAATCTTTCTCCTAAATTCGTCTAAAATCATAATCTATCCAACTATGGCCTCTGTTGAATTTTTAGATTTTATTTGAATTTTGTTTGTATTTATTGGCTTTGTTTGCTTCGTCTTTTCTCGCGTAGATTCCAACGTTGTCGACGATCCCTCTTCACAGCAGCAAGAAGACCTAGAAACCCTGCAAGAAGGCAAGTCTCCTTTGATCATCTTGATCCTATGATTTTTGAAATATTTTAATTATTTTAAATTATGTGCATTGCTATTTACATAAAATGTTAGTTCAAATCTTTAGGAATTAGTTATTCCAACTTTGTTATGCCCTCTGTTGAAATTGAATGCCATGTACCTTTGCAACCCTAGAAATTCCTTTGACTCATTAATGAGAGTAATATATTAAATTGTTGGTATTAGAATGGTAGAACAATGCTTAGCCGTGCTATTGAATACCTCATAAACCTTGCAAATGGGAAATTATGAATTATTGTAATACCCTTGTGTTTCTAAAGTCTAGTGGTGATTGGAGTTGCCACTAATCCTTTAAAAATAAAACAAAATGTGGAAATTGGTTTAGATTAGGGTGGATGGTTGGTTTGGATTGGTGCAGAAAGCACGAGATCTTGTAAAGTGTATGTTCCACCCTAATCAACTAAGGACCGACGCTTGTGTTTGTCCAGACTGAGCATTAACCGTACAACCACAAGTCTATATGGGTACGACCTAGCTGACTAACTTATGATAGTCTAGTTTAGGTGCCACCAGTGGAAAGTGGGTGCCAGGGATGGACTAGTTATTCACAGTGAGGGACAGGGATTTACTGTACTCATATGGCGCAAGAGGGGGCTTCGGTTCGGGCAGTTAGCCTACCTGCGGTGAAACCTCAGCGGGTGGTATCTAGCTAGATTAGAGTAAGGTTGTACAACCTCTGCAGAGTGTAAAACTATTCGAATAGCCGTGCCTACGGTCAAGGGCGGGCAAGGAATGCATTCACATGGTAGATTTCTGGTTTTGGTTTTAAAATCAAAGTTTTGTATTCCGAGAGTGGAGGGAACTCTCGGAAGGGTATCCTGGCGGATGGAGCCAGAGAGGGTGGATGGAACCCGCAGTTTTAAACTTGGTCAGTTAGACTTAATTAACTAGTGTTGGTAGATGGAACCTTCACTAGGGAACTATTGATAGTTTTGTTAAACATTTATTTTATTAAATTGATGCCTTCGAAAATAATTAGTAGTAATTGAATTTAAAATATTGCTTTGTGCAAAAGAACCATATAGCCTTCCTTTGTCAAGCCTTGCATCTATGCATTTTTCCCAAGACTTGCGGAGTACTTTATGTACTCACATGCTACACTCAAAAATAATAACCAGAGGAGTACGAAGCTCAAGAAGGCGACTACGACTTCTTCGCGGGTGGATTCTACGAAGGATTCCAGGAGTTCTAGGTCGCGCTTCCCCAGTCAATTGCCTGTGACGTATTGATGGGTCTTCACCGAGTTTATCTTTTGCTTCCGCTGTGTTTCGTGTGTGCGAGGTCTTGAAACCTCAATTGTAATAATGAGACCTTTCGGTCTGTACTCTTTAATATTGTAATAAAGCGTTGCTGGTTATGTATTCATTTCTGTTTAACTGTGTGCACTAGCTTTGATCTGGGACTAGTGCAGTAATACACAGAGGGTTCGGGTTCGGAAATCCGGGGTCCCGACAAGCTCGATGGCAGGATGCTAAAGCTAGAGTATGTCAAATCTGGTGAACAGTTGGTTGACTACCTCACTAAAGGGTTAGATCCTAGCAAAAGTGCTACAATATGTAACAAGATGGCATGATTGATATCTTCGGCCCATCTTGAAAGGAAGCGTTGGTGTGAGTTAGTATTAGGGACCAATAAGCGTTCGGGTCCGTAGTCTAGGGTCCAGTTATAACCTTGACATTACAAATAAAGTTGTAACCTTGACATTATAAATAATGGGTGTAGGGGTCCTGTAGAGGACACACAATTATTCCTGAAAAGTACACTTGACATGTGTAATTTTGATTCTGGAAAACCTTCATCTTCCTGGTAAGAGCCCTTGTGTTCAGCAAATCTCCTAGGTGGAGTACTCAAAAGGATTAACTGCATGTTTAATTACAGGATCGTGAAAAACCAACTTATTGAAAGTGTCTATACACGGCCATTCTTATGTTTGTGTCTGTGTCTTTCTAGACAAGAGAGTAGACATTTGCGGGAAGAATGATTTCTTTTTCTGTAACTTCTGGTCCGCAGCAAAGTCATCCATGTTACTAGATGTTGGTGTGAGTATCAGGGATCAATAAGTGTTCGGTCCGTAGTCTAATTAAGGTCTATGTTAGAGTCCAATTGTAACCTTGGCATTATAAATAAAGGATGTAAAGAGTCCCGTGAGGGACACTCAATTATTCCTGAAAACTACACTTGACATGTGTAATTTTGATTCTGGAAGAACTTCTTCATCTTCCTGGTAAGAGCCCTTGTGTTCAGCAAATCCCCTAGGTGGAGTACTCAAAGGATTAACTGCATGTTTAATTACAGGGTTGTAAAAAATCAACTTATTGACTCTTTACACCATTTACATTGTACAATGTACAGTAAGGTATGTCTATACACGGCCATTCTCATGTTTGAGTCTGAGCCTTCCTAGACAAAAGGGTAGACATTTGCGTGAAGAATGATTTCTTTTTCTGTAACTTCTGGTCCGCAGCAAAGTCATCCATGTTACTACTTGATATGTGTAATTTTGATTCTGGAAGACCTTCATCTTCCTGGTAAGAGCCCTTGTGTTCAGCAAATCTCCTAGGTGTACTCAAAGGATTAACTGCATGTTTTGCAGCTCCATGAGCTTTCCGACGCTGCTCATGTTCAGCGCGCCATTTCCTCAATTCCTGCTCAGCACCAAGCTTCCCCTCTTTTGCCCTGTCAGCCCTCTCCAATGCGATTTCAAGAGCATCCTTCTTTTGGCCCGTTTCCTTGGATGCTTCATATAGTCTCTCCAGGGTCTTTGATTCAGACTCTTTTGCCAACTCTATTTGCACCAATGCTGCTGCCACTCTCTCATCCGCAAGCTCTTCAGCTTCATGAACCCTCTTGCTAAGAACATAGTATTCGCTTATAGAAAGTGCCACTCCTCTAGGAGAGCCTTCAACACTTCTTGTCTCCTCACTCTCTTGCAACGCTTGAGCTGCCACTAGTGCTAGCCTCTCAGATGCTTTAGATGCCTCTATTTCTTTAAAAACGGCACGTAACCTTATCTCTGCTGTTGCAGCAGCAGCCTTGGTTTGCTCGGCCTCTTCCTTGGCCTTTCTCAGTTCTTCTTGTGCCGAATGAGCTGTCACCTTGGCATCGTCCGCCTCCTGGGCTGCTTCCTGCAACATCTTTGGAAGCTCCACCATTTTTGCTCTGGTTTCTGTTTCCTTCTTGTGCACCAGTTCTATCTCTTCTTTTGTCCTATTGAGCTCAGCTTCTAGAGAAGAAACTGTGATGGATGCCATACCCTCCATCTGCTGCAATGTAACAAGTGAAGCTTTCACCCTATCCAGCTCTGACCTGAGCGATTCTGCAGCAGCTCTTATTAGGTTGGCTTCATTCTTCGTTTTTTCTATGTTTCCTCTAACCTCCTCAAGCTCCTTTCTTGCTGAAGCTAGAGCTTGTTTGATTGACCTACTAATTTCTTTAGCTTCGTCAGAACTGTGCTCCTCAACCACTCCAGCTTCTTCACTCGATTTATTTTCCATATAGGCAGCCAGTTCAGTATTGAGGCTAAGCAGCTTGCGCATATTTTCATCAAGTTTGGACTCCACATCAGTTTTGGATAGACTTAGTTCACTGAGTTGCCGCAACTCCTCTTGTGCCTGCTGCAACCCTTTCTCCCAAACCAAGCAATCCTGCTCTTTTGCCAAAGCTGCCCCAAGTCTGTGTTCTTCTGCTTCGTGATGTGTGGCATGGGCCAACTCGAAAGATTCTTTGGATGCAATAAGTTCTAAAGTGAGTTCCTCGAGTCGCTTCTCAGTCTTCTTTGCGGCAGAAACAACTTCCTCAGCTCTTTTGATTGCTATATCCCTTTCACTAACTAAGACGGTATACTTTTCATGTGTTGATCTCAATCCCTCCTTCACCGACTTCAGTTCCTCAACAGCCTGTTGATGTCTTTCTTTGGCAACTGCCAACTGTGTTTGGGCTATTACACTAGCTTCATCGTCAATCCCCTGCTCCATTTCTTGCGCCCTAAGCTGTGCAAATTCAGAATCCTGCTTTGCTTGGTCCACTTCAATCTGTGCTCTCTCCAGCTTGTGCTTCAGCTCCTCTATAAGACTGTTTGTTCTCTCTAGCTCCTCAACCACTTGTGATTTGGCCATCTCAGCAGCTTCCAAATCCTCTTTTAATTGTGGAATCTCTTGTTGAGCCTTTTCAAGTTCAAGTTGCATGACCCTGCGTCTCTGCATAAAAACAAATTTAATTAATGATAGTAGTCGACATGATGAAGATCTGACCACGTTATTCTGTTTCCCTACTGTTTCTCCTAAAAAAGGAAGTGCATTTCTGTAGTGCGATGGAAATGCATATAAAACAAGATAAATTTGCTCCTTTGACAATGATCCATGTGCAGTGTTAAAACAAAGTGGCATACCTCCAACGTCTGAGCTTTGTATGCTTTCCAATCAACAATTCCTCCGAACTTGGTGACAGCCTCTTTAACAGACTCAAATGGTGCAGCAGTGTCGACAAGACCTCTGTATGGGCTTTCAGATCTCGTTTCTGTTTCTGCTTTCTTATTTGGGGTGACAGCAATGGTCTCATGATGATTCATCTTGTCTCTTTTAGATTTCACTTCAGCTGTTAGCATAGTACTCTCACTGGTTGAACCATTTTCAGATATACTGTTCACTTCAATATTTTTTGTTGAAGTAGAAAGATCTGCCTTATCATTCAATGAATCCTTGAATGCCTCAGCTGGTTCCAAGTGAGAGTACATTTCTGGTGATGAAGGTACAGTATGACCTATAGGGGTCTTCAGGTCCTCCTAGTGCTCTGTCAAATTGCGAGGCAACTCTTTTTGGATTTCCAAGGATGGATATGGGCTGTCAACAGGATCTGGTGCTGGCTTTTCAGCATCCTGTATGCTTGTGTTGCTGTGATCAATGCTATCGAGAACTTCCATCATAGCAGGAGAAATCGCTCACTCCGCAAAACTCCTTCCATTGTAGATGAGGATAAATTTGGAGAGGAGACTTGGGTTATTTTATTCAGCAGGATTGGTCTATTCCACTCCCATTGTTCATGAGATTTTCTCCTAAACAAATTTTCAAACCAAAAAGGGGGGTCAGCTTAGAGAAGGTAAAGTCGTGAACTATATCATAAATACAAATAAAATTAAGCAGAGTGTATGCTCAGCTTTAAAACCTACCCATCACAAGGGATAGCCTTTTTTACTTTCAGTACAATACGGCAAATTCAAATATTGCATTTGTCAGTATTTACAAATCAGCCTAGTTTTCATGTGTCGGTCTTGTAGCCGTCCATGAACATCCTTGTGCAGTAAAGCTGGAGAACCACCAAATAACAACTAGCACAAGAGAACTATGACCTGTTCCTATATGCATTAATCATTGGCACCGATTGACATGAAGGCACTTTTCATGTCTGCAATTATTCAGCAGCTGTTCCACCTAACATTATTTCCATATAGGCATATAGCTAAATCATCTTTCCAAACGAAGGTAAAGGCAACAAATTTGCAACTTTCCATTCTAAGAAAAATCAAAGTAAAGGAAACATTATGATTAAACAAGAAGAGAGAGACTGGGCCGGCTATCTCAAGTTCCTGTCCTAACATTGCCTTAATTGCCAATTAAACAATTAAGGACTATACAGTCACCGAATTTCATGAAGTGCCTAGAGTAATACAGATTTCGATTTTGCCAAGAATTTGCTCATCTACAGGATGTAAACCTTGCATAATCTATCATTATATCCTAATCCATAAGTAACAGGATTATGGAACATACTAAGAATTATTGTTAACCACAGCTAAGTCTGGCCAAGTAACAGCATGAAATATTTGGTGAAATAGTTATTTAGTGACTGCCTAATTCCAGGATGTTACTGCTGAAGCAGAGAGTTTCTCAATTCATATTCTCTTCACCGGTTACCATGTGCAGATGATATAATCTCATGGCTATCAAGTGAACTAATCCAATCTCTGTATTACTAAATGGCATAGAAAAGAAACTATTTAGCTGCTACACCAATTCCAAACCAAGAAAAGCTAGCCCACACAGGATTAGAACTCAAGTCTCCTCCGCGCATATTGATTTGGTCAAAGAAAGTGACACCAACTGACAAAAAAAAACCCCATAAAACCCACGGAACCCTTCGAATGCCCCAAGAACACAAGCGCGAATCCATCTCAGGCGAATCAAGAACTACTCAACAGAAACGCAGCCAAACCAGCTACAAAACTGCATCAAATTAAGCTCCAACCGCATCAAAGGGACGAGCTTTACCCGGACGCAGGGCGGATTTCTTGCCGGCGAAGCAACCAGAGCTTCTTTTCCGCCGATTTGGACCTCCACTCCTAGCCCCGGCGATTCTTTTCCTCTCTGTTTCCGCCTCTCTTTTTCTTTCTTTTCCTTTGTGCTGTGATGTGTGCGGAGTTTTTTGCTATTATGGTATCCTCTAAGTTGGGTTTCGCTGAAACGGTACTTATACCGTGGGCTTCTCCCAAATAGTACCCATGTTATTAACACCTCTCCAAAATAGTATTCTCAGGGATTTGAACTAATTTTCATTTGATTTTTGAATTTTAACTCCTTCATATGACTAAACTGTCCATGCTCATTTTGTTTCTTCCAGTTCCAGTAGCACGAACGAACTCTTCCATTTCTTTTTGTCTGGCGGCAGCTCCTCCATAGTGAAGACAGGGTCTTGCCCTTGGCGTGTGGTCCGATCACACCTGCCGCGTACGTGGTCCGGTTGCCCCTGTCGACGTGCGACCGTCCCTGGCTGGCGTGCGATCGCCCGTGGCCTGGGGTGCGCGCACTCCCGTGCGATCCTTGCCGCGCTCTCGCCTGGCGTTGACGGCGCCGCGCCGAGTATTCTGATCGGCCAGTCGGCGTGCCGCCGTCGCCAATGAAACCCAAACGATGTGAAAAGAAGAAAATAAAAGTGATTAGAGTTAAACAAAATGAGTAGGGGCAGTTCAGTCAATTGGGGGAGTACAAATTCGAAAATCAAATTATTTGAGTTAAAATCCCTGAGAATACTATTTGAGAGAAGTCTTAAGTACAAGGGTACTATTTGGGAGAAACCCACGGTATAAGTACCGTTTCAGCGAAACCCAACTTAGAGGGTACCATAATAGCAAAAAACTCATGTGTGCGTGCCTTCGTGCAGGCCTCGTCGGTCGGGAGAGCTCGGGATTAGCGATAAAACACCCCCTCCTTTGTTTAAACTAGGAAGTGTGAAGATTATAAAAATAAATTCTTGCCTTGCAACGAAAGCAGAAGTGGAGCGAGCCGATCACGGCAGCACAGTTGGGTCGCGTCACACACACACAAATAAATATATATATATATATATATATATATATATATATATATATATATATATATATATATATATATATAAAGCCTATTTACTACACCCAGTGTAGTTACACCTATCATATCTATCATCCATCTTCATCAATATACCACTCCATATTTTGGGTTATTGGGTTGTCTAAGACATTCGTCTTACAGATGCTGGAGCATTTACTAATGTTTCTGCGTGTGAAAGGTTTTATGGTATATGCTGGGGATTACGTGGGCGGTTGGTATGTATTAGGTTATGAATCAGCGGGCAGATACTTTCTTCCGTTGTTTGACGTTTGCACATAATTATGATATCCGTGTGAAGGATGTGGATGTTCATATTGAACTGTAGGCATACCGGCATAAATGTGGTTTTCTGAAGGTATTGGTGGGGAGAGAATTGGAGATACTGCCAATATGGTTGATCATATTATTTGAATACTCGTGATAGTTATGTTCTTGTAGTGGTTTAAGAATTGTACATACTCGTCATAGCCGTGTAGGCAATGGCGTTGTTGAGATTGGAACGTAGTATGACTGCGAAACGTAAGATTTTGTCTACTAATTTCTCAACTAATTTCTTGAGGCGAGTCCTTGTGAGGCAGAATGACTAATTAAGTTTCTACTCGGTAACTACTCGGTTCTTCGTAACATTTTTTTCCCCAAGACTACAAAATGGTTAGTTATTGAATGGATTTGGTAGTATGTGTCTGTTACGTATCCTTCGCCGTGTTAACAGGCGTTGATTAAGGTCTCGTGATTCACCTATTCCCTGTGTTACGTAGGTTGTTTTTTCACTGGTTACCCTGTTCGGGTAAAATGGTTAGAGCAGTTGAGATACTCGTCGTCATCTTGTGTGTATGTTACTTCAATTGAATAGAGCTACTATCGGGAACTTCAACCAAGAGTAATGTCGAGTAGTTGTGTAGAGCCGCCGATATTGGGGGGTGGGGGGAGGGGTAGAACCTACAGTAGGAGAAGGTAGTGCCAATCAGAATGAAACGGCTGGAGATCTCATACCCCTGGAGAGGTGGTATTTAGATTATTCGGAAAGTTGCACTGCTTGATGTTTTTCTGGAGGTATGTGTTTACAGTCATTGAATTTATTTTGTGCTTGGCCAGGGTTGTCGCAGACAGTGAGGCTCTAAACATACTAGTTCCTAGTTCGTATTCGGACCCTGCGATCATGGTGCCCAAAATAGGATAGCTTTTCAATCAAGAAACGGATGCATATACATTCTATAATCTGTACGCTCGGTTTAATGGTTTTGGCATTAGGAGGTTTAAGAGCAGATTTAGGAAGGGAGGCATTGTGAAGAACATGCAAGAGTTTTGTTGCCACCATCAGGTATGGTTTTTCACTTCTCTTTGTCGGTAGATTCTTGGGGTAGAAAAACCTGGCAACTATTTGTTCAGAAACTTTGTTGTTAGTTAATTGGAGATTGCACTTTAATTGTAATGTAGTATGTACAAGTTAACTTTGTGCATAACTAGCATGCCTGAAGCATTTGCAAAATGGGTTTTTTATAACATTCTGAAAATACAAATGTTGATATTGTCTAATCACTGTGGTATCTGTGTATAAAGGTAAGGAATTTATACATACTTCATGGCTCATTTAAGAGGGGCGGTCCGTAGCTGGGGAAAATTCTTTCGAGATCGTATTGAGTATGTTTGAGCTCGTGTGAAATAAATTATACTGAACAAGGGTTTAAATTATGGTGTTTTATGGTTATGCGGCATATATTTCACATAAGTTTTCAAACTGTAATATATAGATTGTGAAGAATACCATGTGTTGGCAGTTGTTAGGATGTGTGTTAAATGAAGTATGTATGTGTTAACTTTATGCAGAAATAGAATGATTGTATGATTTGCAGACTTGGTGTTTTTAATATTTAGAAAATGCATATGTTGATATTGTTTATCCAATGGTTTGTATATGTGTGATGGTAAGGAATATGTACATACTGCATGGATTATTTAGGACGGATAGAGGGTAGCTGGGAAAATTATCTTTAATTCGTACAGAGTATGTTAGTTCTCGTGTAAACTAAATTCTATTGAACAAGGGTTTGAAGTATGGTGTTTTTTTGTTACGAGGCTAGGATTTCACATGAGCTTGCAAACTGTAATTGTATAGGTTTTGAAGTATACCATGGTTTGGCAGCTGACATATTGTGTTTATAATGTCTTACTATTGCCATGGTTACGTTAGTAGTATTTGCATGTAAAGACTAACCAATTAGACTACAAGTTATGACATAGATGATTGATGACATATGCAGGGTCGTGATCCCAACATAAAAGAAAATCCAACGAGGGTAGGATGTAAGGCTATGATTAGGATTAATCGTTCTTCTGAGCTTCATGAATGGAAAATCACTGCTTTTGTGAGAGAGCATAACCATGGCATGAAATGTGATTTGAGGCATACTAAGCACTATAGGTCACATAATTTCATTGACGATGGGACGAAGAGTATCGTTGCAGAAATGGTCGATAAGGGAGTACCACCACTACAAGAGATGTGTCATTTTGTGACATATATGGCATGACAAAGGGTCTAAATGTCACTAAATCATCTAGTTTATGACGTTTTTGTAGAGGTAATTTGGCTTAGTGACAAAAATAATATGAATGTCACAAAAAATGTCATGATGCAAGTCTAAATCAATGTAGTGACAATATTTGTTGTGTCATTAGGGCTACTTTGCGAACGTCATAAATTAATGACAAAACTGGTGTGTCAGAAATTATTATATATCCATGTAGTGACAATATTTGTTGTGTCATAGGGGCTACTTTGCGAATGTCATAAATTAATGACAAAACTGGTGCGTCACAAATTATTATATTGAATTATTTAAACCATCATTTTCCTTGTTGGCATACGGCCCACCTGTCAAGATAGGTCCCACCGCCACGTGGCCCAACCAACTGTTTTTTTAATGAGCTTGCTTAGTAGGTCTGCTATCCCACTGATATAGTGACATTTGTGCTTGCAATTATATATTTGTGCTTTTTCAGAAATTTTCTTGGTGTCCGTCCTTTCTCAATTGACATGCGTTATTTTTATATATAATTATCTGTCATTTTACCCTCATATTCTTCGCATTTCGAGATCATTTATCATCATTTACACGTTTTTCAATAATTAATTGCTCAATTTGGATCATTTTACATTTTTTTGTACTTTTCCGCAGGCTGGCGTGATCGAGGCGCATAAATGACAAATTAGGCATTCTAGGGCTGCTCCGTACAGATGTACGCGTCGACACGAGTGCGTAGGTTCTTTTCACGATGAAATCAGAGTTTCCAAGGGCCGGAACGGAAGAAGTCTCATTGGGAGAAGGATCAATTTGTAAACCCTAGAAACCTGGAGGGCTAAATCGTAGAACTACCAACTTCTCCCCATTCGGCCATATGACCTAGCCGCCGCCAGCAAGAACTTGAGCCCGGCTTCTCTTCTTCCTTCATCCCCTTCTCCTCCTCCTTCAACCCCTTGCTCCTTCTCCACCTGCGCCTCCTCTCTACTCCACCTTCCTCTACCTCACCGCCGCTCCTCTTTTCGCCTCCCCTCACCGCCGCCATCTCCGCCGCTCCTCCACCTCCGCGCCACCACGGCCGCCGACGAGGCCGAGCCTCTCTCTTCCTCTCTCCAACCGCGCCTCCTTGCCTCTCTCCGCCGCTTCTCCGGCAGCTCTCCCCTCCGCTCTCAGCCGCCTCCCTGCTCCACCGCGCCGCCACCATCTCCCCCTTCCTCACCGACCTCGCCTCCCTTCTCCACTAGCCACACCAACCGCGCCGCCCCTCGTTTCCACCAACCGCGCCGCCCCTCTCCTCTTGCCCGACCTCGGCGCCACCCCTACCTCTCTCCGCCGCCTCTACTCCCTACTCCCTTCTTCTCCACCGCACCTCCTCCATCCCTTCCATTGTGCCTCGCCGCCACTTCTACATCCGCGCCGCCGTCCTTATTGGCTCCTCCTTCAGATCTGCCTCCCCGACACCCTTTCCTTCTCCTCTGCAGCCACCGGTCTTCCCAAATCTTCCTGATCCGAAGCCCTTCTCCGCCACCTCTCTCCACTGCTCCTCCGGGCCTCCTCTTTGCCCCACCTCGGCGCCGCCGCTCTTCGGTTACCACCGGCGATTGCCGGTTGCCGCCCTTCACCACCTCCGGGCGCCGACTGCACCGATCTGCGCCACCACTCCACCGACACCGAGGACGGCGACCTCTTCTTCATCTTCTCCGACGTGTGCTCGTACGCCGGCGTCTCCACCGCAACCGACAGCATCAACCCCTTGCGATTTGGCACTAATTGCAGGTTTTCCGTTAGGTGTTATGTCTGTTACTCAACTACTTGGGGTTGGGACTAGGGACGAGAGCTGGTCTGTTGACTTCTTTCTAGCTACTCAGCAGAGCTTTAGCAAGAAATCATTTTGGTAGTACCTATCAGGAATTGAGGGGTTCTGTACTGAGGAATAAAATGAGAATTTGAATACCTTGTTTGAATGGTGTGACAATTGAATGAGAATAACTATTCAAAACAAGAGATACCTTGTTTGAACTGTGAAATGGTTTCTAATTGTTTTTAGCTTCAGAAGCACGACAAACCGGTTTCCACACAGAAACTTCCTGGTGTCATTTTGTTTCTTTTCTTTATTTTGTAGAACTCCGGCATTGCCTTACTAATGTTGGTGACCTTTCAATGTGCAGTTTTGCTGGTGATGTTTAACAAGGCAGCTCTATCTTCTTATAATTTCCCTTGCGCAAACATCATTACTCTCCTTCAGGTACTTCATTCTGTTTGGATGTATTCTGGGAAAGTCTGTATTGTTTCTGCTAATGCCCTCTTCTCATTCTTGTTCAAATGGCTGTTTCATCGAATAACTGTAAATTGACTCTACATAGCACATAAATGCTTTATGCACGTGTTCTGTCTCTTCCGTGGCGTACACTAATGCGTAGCAACTACATCTTATACAAAAGAACAAGATATTCCAAGTTCTTTGTACTGTACAAGTCTGTGTTAAGAGTGTCAGTGACTTGCTTGTGGTCTTGGAAAGTAATGGTAGATTTCCAAAAGCAACGCATTTAAACTTTGATTTATCTAGTTGAAGAATTTTCTGATTCTTACTTTAGACATGCTTGTGGTCTTGGAAAGTAACGGTGGATTTCCAAAAGCAACGCATTTCAGCAAAATTTATCTAGTTGAAGAATTTTCTGATTCTTACTTGAGGAGCTGTGAACAATCAACAATGGACAATCTGTACGTGGAGTAAATGTTCCTATGTATACAACTCTAAGGCGCACAACAGTAGCATTTACAATGACAATGGAATATTTCTTGGCAAAGCAGAAGCACACCCCACCTATAATCGGCAGGTAAATGTCTAGATATGTTATTTTCCTTTGCTTTCATACTGTTTCAATATTGTTAATCTATGGCACATTGTCATAATTGAAAATACATGTGCTAGCTAGCTATGTAAGCCTCCCTTTTGTCCTATACACACTTGTCCCAGCCAGGTCACACATGTATTCAATACATTACTTCCATTTTTTTGAAAGCCTGTAATATATTTTTAGTTCATCAATAGTGGATACTGTCTGTCTGTTGCTCTTATGGTTACTGTGCCCTGCTTCTGCAGCTCAAAATAAGGTACCTATACTGTTGTAGCAAATTGCTATTATTCTGAGAAATGGATCATTGTTGCTGTTCATGACTTGTCAATAAGAAATAGCTAACTTTATCAATATTCAATTTGGTTCATAAATATTATATATGAAATAGCTGGAGCCCAATAAGGGCCTAATCTGTTTTAGTAAATTCTTTTGCTGTTTGCATATTGATAGCCTACACAGTGATATGTTTACATACTACATGTGTTCTAGAGAGGCATGCTGATCTGTTGTAGTGCTATGAATTTTCGTAGATACAAATATATCTATTCTGGTTACTTGTTTTCCTATTTGCATGTAATTTCAGAAGCAAAATGTATGTTCAGAGATCCATGAGCTTGAGAGCGAACTACATGCTGAGAAGGCAGGAGCAGCAGAGCTTCGAGCACAGATGGGTAATCTGCAGAAGCAGGTAGAGGATCAGAATGATGCAGCAAGGAAGCATGCAGAAGAAACTGAGAAGCTGAGGAAGCAAGGAAGTGAGATCCAAGGCTTCCTTCATTCCTTGTTTGGCAGCAAATTTGCATCATCTGATGCTAAGTAGTAAGCTCTCAAACTTAGGCTATAGATGAAATTTTGGTGGCTAGAGTTATCATTTTGATATGGATACCTGTGATGAGGTTGAGACAACAACTATATGTGTTTTGAATTTGTGTTGAGACACCAACTTTATGTGTTTTGAATTTGGTGATGCATGAAATGCTTGATATTTAATATCAGATCTGATTTGATTTGAATGTGTGTTGAGACAGCAACTATTTGTGCATTTTGTTGGATGGTTTGAATGTATGGGCTGATAAAAATATATGGGCTCAAATTTGTGGGCTGAAAAAAAAATATGGGCTGTAATCATAAAAAAATGGTACCCATCGGACCAGAGAAAAAAATAGCCCAATTACTGTTTCAGCCCAAATAATTTATGACGTTTTTTAAATCTGCCACGTCAGCGTGACATCAACATTTTATGACGTTTCTAAATCTGCCACGTCATCTGCCACGTAAGCATTTTTTTATGACGTTTTAAAATCTGCCACGTCAGCGCCACGTTAGCATTTTTATGACGTTTTTATATCTGCCACGTCAGCATTTTTATGACGTTTTTAAATCTGCCACGTCAGCGCCACGTCAACATTTTATGACGTTTTTTTATCCTACGTGGCAGCTGCCTACGTGGCAAGGCCTAGGATTTTGTGACATAAAACAAATGTCATAAGTTATTGTGACATTAAAATGAATGTCATAATTTTTTGTGACACGGGACAAACAAGCGTCATTAAACAAATTTGTGACGCTCATTTTTTGACATAACGATTTTCGTCACACAGATGTCATAAAAGGTGAATTATAACATAATTTTAGATATTATGACATAAATGATATGTCAAAAAATGGCACTTCTCTTGTAGTGCACCTACGTGCATGTATGGCTTGGTAGCAGGAATGCATGGTGGTCCTTCCTTGGCACCATTCACTAGAAGATCTTTAAACAGATTATCGTATGCCATAAGGAGAGATGAGTGCAGTGATGATGTTCAGAAAACATTAGATTACTTGAAAGAGCTACAGAGTCGTAGCAAAGAATTCTTCTACACCGTTCGTGTTGATGGGGCGTATAGAATTAAAAATATATTCTGGCCACATGCATTTTCAAGGCTGAACTTCGAGCATTTTGGCGACGTCGTAACGTTTGATACTACTTATCGGACAAATAAGTACAACATGCCATTTGGTATATTTGTAGGGGTTAATAATCATTTCCAAACAATAATTTTTGGGTGTGCATTGCTGAGAGAAGAAACAGTTGATTCATTCTAATGGTTGTTCCAAACTTTCAACCAGGCAATGAATGGGAAGAAACCAGCTGCTATACTGATAGGTACTGTACTTTATCGTAAATTTTTATAAATAAGAAATGCATATTTCCACTTAAAGATGTACTGATTTGGTCCTTTTTTTTGGAAGATAACAGCCATCAGATGGATGTTGCGATAAAGGAGGTTTGGCCTGACAGTATTCACAGAGTTTGCAAGTGGCATGTACTTAAAAAAGCTAAAGAGAATTTGGGAAACATATATACAAGGATGAACAAGTTTAAGGAGGAGTTTCATAATGTTCTAAATGGGCCACGGACAATTGATGAGTTTGAAAGGACATGGATAGGATTATTGAAGAAGTATGAATTAGAGTCAAGTATATACTTGAGAAGAATGTGGGATATGAGGGAGAAGTGGGCACCAGCATATTTCAAATCTTATTTCTTTGCAAAAATGTCGACTACTCAAAGAAGTGAGAGCATGAATCATGTTCTAAAAAAGTACGTGAAACCGTCTTCATCACTGAATGGTTTCGTCAGAAGGTACGAGAGTTTCTTTTTTGATAGAATCCAGGAGGAGGAGGCAGAGGAGCACCAATCGTACAAGGTAAGTTTTTCCTATTATGGCAATTTTGTGCAGTTATTAATGATATATCAATTTTTTCCTGAGTTTTTGGTGTTGTCTAATTGTTGAACGTGTATAAATTTTTTTCTCGAAGGAGAAGGTGGCGACAACAACAAGCTCACCTATAGAGAAACATGTTGCACGTGTGTACACCCGGGGTGCGTTTGCTAGATTCAAGGAACAATTTGGTTGGAGCTTCTTGTATATGGTCCAATCTACCGATAATTTAGGCAAGCTTCAAGTGACTCAAATCGGAGATACTATTAATCAAACTTGGGGCAGGAAAGTATTTGAACTGGACATCAACCTAAAGGAAAAAAGAGTTCATGTGTGAGTGCAAGTTATTCGAGTATTTAGGGATACTTTGTTGCCACATTATAAGGGTATGTTCTTGATATACTACGGCTTTGCCTCATTTTAAAATAATGTGTCATGAATTTTTTTATTAGCCATATGTTCATATTATTAGGTTTTTATTCAGAACGGTTACACTGAAATACCAGAGAGGTATATCATAAAGAGGTGGACAAAGGATGCTAGGGATTCAATTCCAAAACATCTTCATGGGTGCAATAGGGATAAAGCAGAAGTTGTGTCAAGAAACTACAGACATACCCTATTGCATAGGTCTGCTCTTGAAATGGTACGACTCGGTGACACCAATGTGCAAACATGTGAGAAATAAATGGAAGTCTTGGGCAAGCTAATGGCCGAACTGAAGGTTTTGGTGAGTTCAACAGAAGCAAGGGACGAAGGGGCTTGCCATAGAGAAAAAGATGGGGAGTATGAAGAAGAGGACTTTGGTTTTGAAGAGGAGGAATATGACATTACGAGTGATCAAGATTTTGAAAACATAGAGCATGGGGAAATTATGACAGATGACAGGGTAGTTGATGGATTATATGAGGATGAACATTATGAGATACTCCCTCCGGAAGTAGTGAGGGGGAGAGGTCGCCCGAAAGCTAGAAGGTATATGTCAAACGGGGAGTCTGCTTCTCAAAAAAAGAAGGTTCCTGTAGAAAGCAGCTCGATGGCTCCTAAGGTAATGCAGATTAGGTATTGTGGGCAGTGTGGTGGACGTGGGCACAACAAGAGCACATGTGGTCGTCCATCTACATACAAAAGGAAGTAGATGAGCATAATAGTTAAAACTAGATTTGGGTGTGGACATGTGATAATTTCTTATTTAAGTACTGGATTATTTGGTTCCAACATTATTGAAGTTATGTTTTGATAGTGCTGTAAACTTGAAAATTGTTTGCCTATGAGAGTATATGAAATGTATTTGTTTGTTAAAATCATGGGTATTGTTGTTTGAGTGGTGTGCAAATAGTGATTCATGTTTGTGTACTTATTTATGGTTTTGTTATGAGCAAATGCAACTGTGTTATTTTTCCTGCAAAATGTAGGAAAAATATTCCAAGTAGTTGCGCTACTGTGTTTAAGTGAACTGTGCAGAGGTCAACAATAGTCCTTGTGTAATGTGAGATTGTGAATGTGTGTATAACAAGTACATTGTTTTTGAAATCTATACTGTGTGCAATTGGTGTTAAATTATGATTATGGAGTGTGCTATTATGTTTTTTTACATACTACCATTTCATATTCTAGTATATTGTTAAGATACTGCCGGTGTCGGTCAGAATGATCTTGGTCTGCAGTCTGGCGTCCTTACTCAGCTTCGGTACCATGTTGTATTAGGTTGCGAAACAACGCGCAGATACTTTCTTCCGTTGTTTGACGTTTGCACATACTTGTGATGTCCGTGTGAAGGATGTGGATTTCCAGATTGAACTGTAGGCATGTCGGCATAAATGTGGTTTTCTGAAGTTAAACATGCAGGGAAGTTTATTCTCCTCATGAATGAAATACATACTACCATTCCATATTCTAGTATATTGTTAAGATATTGCCGGTGTCGATCAGAATGACCTTGGTCCGCAGTCAGAGCGGCCTAAAACAGGCGGGTAGAACGGCATGATACCGCGGTCATACTGGTCTGATACACGCGATCAAACATATATGTGCCCTGCAGTCCGACCGGATAGATGGTGATGGTGTGACTGGCGTGTGGAGCGGTCAGATTGGCATGAAACAGGAGGTCAGGCTGGCATGGTACAAAAGGTCATACTGGCATGATACAAATGGTGATGTTTGCTCGGTTGCGACTACAAATGTATTTTCCTCTGCGAGTTAGGCAGTTATGTAACCGCGTAGTAGTATTCCCATTAAACAGTGTTCGACATGTGTTTCGTATGACGATTGTGGTGCATACTCCATTGGTTAGCAATGAATACTATGTTTGAAAATGCAGAATTTCCTTCATGTTCAATGATAAGGTCACAAAATAGCAGCATGTGTTCAAATGCTAGTGTCTTCTTTTGTAAAGAAGATTACAATAGATCATGGTGAATGTAAAACTCCGTAGTAAATCCAAGTGCAGTTTGTGCTTATTAATCCTTCATTGGAATAAACTCAGCAGTCTTCATGGGCTTATTTCCGATCCTAGGCTTTCAGACAACGATTGACGTAATCTGGAAGTATTGCTTCATTTTTCTTGAATGACAAGAGATTCGCCAGAAATTGCTTCCGAAGTTCAAATGGATCCTGAGACAGCAATGTAGAGTGATTGTTACGTACTTACGAGTTAAAGGTAGTACGTTCGAATGGGTATATTGGGCACAATGAAGATACTCACATTGCAAGAAGGCATGACGAGGCGAGATCCATCCCAGCTCCTCATGTAGTTTAGAACGTGAAGTGAGAGTCCAACCTAGCATGGAAACTAATTGAGAACATTGATGATTGAAGAATAAAAAGTAACAGGCCGATGTGTATATACTTAACTTGTTTTCTTGAATATTGATATTCGATGGGAAATCGACCGGCCAATTTGGGATGTCCTCATCCCATTTAGGAAAACAGAGTTTCATGCATTGAGCAAGTGTCGTAGATATGACAACCTTAATCTTAGAATGTCTTTCGTCGAATGCTTTGCATGCAATGGTAGTATCTCTCAAGGGATCTAAGATACTAAGTTTCTTGCAGTGCATGTCAAATGCATATAGTGCATAGTGATGAGGATGGTGCACAGGAATAAATATCTGCATCAAAATTGGGTTGTTAACAAATATATTGACAAATCTGTACTGATGTGTTTATACGAGCAACATACCAGTCGACAATTGCAAACATCATAGGGTATTAGAGTGTCATCATTGAAGCAGTGGAGATGATCTTCTGGGTTCCACATGTCCGAACCAGCAGATGCAAACATCTGTGTTTGTGTGTAGTGTTAGATCATAAAGTAATGGAAAGTACTAAAAAATGTAGTATCATAGTTCACTTACTGAAAAATCTTGGTTAAGAAAATGTCTCCAACCTACAAGTCAGTTCCTCCGAACCTATGTAGTTCATCTTCAAAAATCGCTTGTACAGCAACATTGAATGTTTTGTCATGCATTTCAACATCAAATCGTAGTGCTTGTTGTATTTGTTGCGAGTTCAGTGTCAGGGGGACCGGGTTTGATATGTGGACCCAAATTTTGCTGAGAAATGAAGTGTTATGTGTAAGTGAGAGTATTAAAAAGACGATAGTATGAAAACTGGTATACCCTATGCAAAACTTACGTGAGGGACGCTTCATCACTCTGTGAAACTGTGTAGACATACAAATCATCAACTGCCTTCAAATCATATCTCATGAAGGAGTGTTGTTTGCATAGAAATGGGGATTTGACAATATTGCTTGGTTTAATGGTCCTTCGTGGCCTATCCATGAGTAAATCTGAAGGTTCCCCAATGATCCTTCTCTTGGATTTTGGAGGATATTTAGTGCATGAATACTCTTCACGTAGAACAATCCTAATTGCACTAACCTCCCGCATAGCAGAGTGTGGAGATATGAAACTAGAGGGGGAACGCGTATTCCCTACAAAAATTGCGAATTAATTTAATTGATGCAATAGGTATTGCAGATAAACCTGAATATGATAATTTCGTAATAATCAAATTAGTTGTCAGAAGTTTACTGGATGAATGTAGTCCTTGCTCTGATTCAGGAGTATTTGGGACAACATAATTAAGGAATTCATCTTCAGTACGCATAGGTGGTTCTGTTTGAGGTCTATGGGAAATTAGTACATATGGGACAAAGGAGTATGTAGTGATAGTAGCAGGATTTCATTTATGAAATTATGTAAATATGTGAAAGAATGACCTGAATGACTGTTGTCCAAATGATTGTCCTCCGAAGTGGCTAATATTGCCTCAGAATTGGATACATTGTTGAATTTTTGTATCAGATTAGACGCCATATGTTTTGTTGGGGTAGACACGGGTGCAATGTATTCGGACGGTGTTTGCGTGATTCCCAAATCAAAGCTTGGGACATCGATGTCCACATGTGTACGGTGTACAACCTAATATCAGTGAGTATTTGCATATATATATAAGCCCATTTTACTTGCAGTTTAACATAGGTGATTGTTTTTAACGTAATGCGTTGCAAAACAAGATGTACCTTATAGTTTGGAGCATATGTGCAGCGGCCGTAGCAGACATTGCTACAATCACGAAGCTGTACACATAAACAAATATGGTTTGTATGTATAGAGTCAGTATGAGCATGAAACATTACGTGCAGAAAAATGTAAAATGTAGTATGATACCTTGAGCTTTCCATATGTAGGGAATGGTGATCGGTTTTTCAGAATAATCTCCCTCTCAACAAAGTCTGCCAACTTCTTGTCATAGTAAGCACCGATGCGAGGTAAGATGTTATGAGCAAAATTGTCCTTTCCAAAATCAAGATTGTCTATGTAGTAAATCTGAGAAAAAAATGTAGTATCAGTGTTTGTAGAACCTTCAGGTACTGCAATGAATAGTATAGGACAAACAAATATATGTAAAAAACAAAACTGAGTGAAGAATTAGTACAGGTATAACCTGAAGTAAGATGATGCATCCGTTGATATACCCTGGACTCTTTCTGTTCTTAATTTAACTTTGCAACACGACGGCAGAATTCTTCAATTCTTCGGCAACAAAATCAGCCCAATTGTAATTATGAACATTTTCAATATCAACCACAGCCTTGAGGTACCGTGTTGATATGTAATTGTTATATGATTGCAGTGCCAAGAATTTTGTGACAATGTAAATTACAAATGCCATCTTGAATTTGATAGCTTCATCAGCATCCATAGGTCCATCAGATCTACTTGTCAGTAATCGCTCAAGGAAGGGGATAGTTAAATCATCCCAAGATGGCTTACCAAAGATGAAACACAAATAGGCTTTTAGATCTAAGGCCTCTTTTAGGGATGTAGGTAGTATTTTCTTTCCTTTGCAAGGGATGCCGATTACACGTTTGATATCATCGCAAGTCATCGTGAGTTCTAACCTTG